>OW386546.1:32820190-33511516 GCA_936435175.1 Glyphotaelius pellucidus
TGTAGCAACAGAGTAAAACGTAAATCCGCCCACTGTATGAATGATAGATATAATCGTGCTAATATTCAGTTTCGAATTATTTTATCGATTAGTTATAAAGACTATTAGAAACGTCTTTATTAATATTTAAAACGTTAAAAAAAATCTATAAGTTTCATCCGACTGACAAATCATGCAAGCCACGAAGCTACGCGTAATTGACTGCAATTAAACGCATTTTTCAATTATTTTTTTTAAACAGCTTTACACAAGAGGCCCTGAAGAAAATAATTACTCTCGGGGCTTTTTTTTTTTACATGAGCTCCACACAGGAGGCCCTGAAGAAAATAATTTCCCTCAAGGCCTATGTCATCTTTCAGCATGCTGTGTGAAGGTTTTTTTTAAGGAAAGGAAGGAAAGGAAGGAAAGGAAGGAAAGGAAGGAAAGGAAGGAAAGGAAGGAAAGGAAGGAAAGGAAGGAAAGGAAGGAAAGGAAGGAAAGGAAGGAAAGGAAGGAAAGGAAGGAAAGGAAGGAAAGGAAGGAAAGGAAGGAAAGGAAGGAAAGGAAGGAAAGGAAGGAAAGGAAGGAAAGGAAGGAAAGGAAGGAAAGGAAGGAAAGGAAGGAAAGGAAGGAAAGGAAGGAAAGGAAGGAAAGGAAGGAAAGGAAGGAAAGGAAGGAAAGGAAGGAAAGGAAGGAAAGGAAGGAAAGGAAGGAAAAGAAAGGAGAGTTCTGGGAAGGAAACGGGTTTAAGGGGTGGGTAGGAATCTGGGGTTCAGTGTGTCCTGGTCATCCGCCTTCAAGACCTAGACAAAAGTCACCCCATGAACCCGGGCACCCCTCTAAATCATCAAACGTAGCGAACCACTTGGGGTGACCTACGGCAGAGGTGTTTGTTATTCAATAACAGTTTCCGGGGCGGCGGTACCCGTTCCCGCCTCCCAAATTGGACTTGGGGATGATGTGTGGAGTGTCTACTTAGGGAAAGAAGGAGAGGAAGTTGTGGGAAAATATGAGGGATGCGTAGGAATCTGGGGGTCAGTGTCCAGGAATGACGGACGTATGAATCTATTCCTCCTACTACGGTGCAAGGCGATGGGTCTGGCTGGAGAGGTGAAAAAGTCTCCCTCAACAAGTCTCTCCCGATCTGGCGTGCCAAGCAGTATGCTACAGCACTGCTTTATCACCAAACGTAGCGAACCACGAATAATACTCATTAAGCATTTTGTGCACTTGAATGAATAAGCGAAGACTATCAAAGGGTGTGTCTCAGCATCATTGTTTCTACGTCACTTATGAGGAACGTATGTGCGGCCCATTTCGGCCGGTTTCATACAAATCTTAAATTTGGATTTTAGATCAAAATTCCAACCAAACCGAAAAATTATTTTTGTAATCCAAAGGTGTGTCCAATATCTAGTACGGATGTGAGCTACTTTATTTATTTTTGCTTTAAATTATAAGATATAGGCCATTTAAGATTTTAGTGTTTCATGATTTTAGAGGCGACTTGGGAAATTATTTGTGAGTAAATGAAAAACATTGAAATAATAATTTTACTATATTTATCTTATAAATACATTGATAAGTAAAATAAAAAGTAGAATATTGTAAAAAATGCATTTTATTGGGTAGTAATTTTAATATATAAACTACAAATTTTTGTTCCACCGTAAAAAGATAATTTATATTTTAAATTAACACCTATCAAAGTGATTTTTTTCTTAAGTTTAATTTTTTATTTGATATTTCATTATATTTCTAGGTATAGTAAAATAATTTTCATTTACTCACAAATAATTGCCCAAGTTGCCTCTAAAATCATGACACACTAAAATTTTAATGGCCTTTATCTTATAATTTAAAGCAAAAATAAATAAAGTAGCTCACAGCCGAACTAGAAATTTGATAAATCTTTTGATTACAAAAATAATTTTTCAGTTTGGTCGGTATTTTGATGTCAAATCCAAATTTAAGATTTGTATGAAACCGGCCGAAATGGGCCGCGCATACGTTCCTCTTGTTCCTCTTAACTAACAGAAGAATTGGCAGCTTAGGTGAGAAATATCATGGCTCATATAGATAAATCAATGCAATTAAACTACAACTATATTTGGCTAATCAATCACGTAATCGAATTACTATTTTGATATGGCTCACGCAGATCTATGTATTATTTGCCTCCACCACATCCCACAACAATTTTCTCTAAAATAGAATTATATTGATCTGCTATCAGTTGGTACTGACAACAAAGGTTCTAGACTTTGAAATGCGTATATCTATATATATATGTATATATTGTAAATTGGAATATCAAGAAATCACATTCTATTTCGGTATCAAATACTGAAGTTTATAAATTAAATCATTGACGAAGCATCCGTTCTTATCTGTCACCCAGATCGAAAAACAGTGGAATGATTGAGCTGAATCCATCGACAGCAAATGATTGTTTCGGGCCCCTCAATGGAAGCTCACTTCACGATTCTCTTGCCGCCTAATAGAATATCGGAAACCCAGCCATGTTTGACCCCAAGTCTGAAAATCAATCGACCTTGAGGCCAGAACATGTATTTCAAATTATTTGGGGCTTTCTTTCGGTTATGTTAGCACCTCGCCAGACAGAATTATATAAGTGAGGGGTTTTGTTTCGACGTATTATTATTTTTCTATTTCTTCTTTGTGGCGGAAATCATTACAGTATTCCGGGAATTTGAGCATCAGATTCCCGTGGGAGCGAAACGAGTACGTGAAATTTTCCTAACATAGGAAGTGCGTTAAAAAACAGTGTTCTTAGAAAATAAAAAAAAAATACCAAAATTTTTTCACGTAAATAATTTTTTTTCTGAGGACGCAAGAGATGTTATTTTTTTTTATGAATAACATTGGAAATTAAAACACTTTTGCACTTTTTTCCACTAATTTATTTACACCAGGACCGGTTTCATCCTACTACGGACATTTTCAGACTGGTAGTTGAAATTCTTATGCTATGGCATTTATACAAACTTAAGCAGGGGTACACAACATTGTCTCTATATAATGAATGTTTCTATTTTGAAAATGTCCGTAGCAGGATGAAACCGGTCCTGGTGTAAATAAATTAGTGGAAAAAAGTGCAAAAGTGTTTTAATTTCAAATTATAATACAATGGAATTCCACCACGAATTAACAGTGCAAAAACTAGACTCATTAATAACATTGGAGTAACCAGTGGTGACTCGTCACTTTTAAGTGACCTAGTATGCTAATATTGAAAAATACGGCCTTATTGTTTTTTTGTAGCTAAATACGGTTCCATGACAACTCAGAATCAGACATTTTCAACGCCCCTTTGAAAAGTCATTAAAACCCATATTACCAATTTTTTAAGTATTTTTTTCAATCACTTACTTATTAATTTAATGAAAGTAAATAAACTTATTTATTAACTTAGTTTTATTAACTTTTCAAATGAGGTGTTGAAGTTGCATAATTTTTAGTTGTCCAGTAACCGATAAAAAAATTTATTTTTTATGAAGATTTTTCAGTTTTCTGAAAATATAACCAAAAAATAGGTAACGTTTTGCTTAACATGTTATATCAAAGCTGTGTAAAAAAATATCATGCAACAACAGACTAGACTACATAATCAGTGTCTTACGGTAATCATTTTCCAATTTCAAGTCGTGTCAGAGATCTAAATCTTGCTTTGACAAGGCATCTGTAAGTGTCCTATCTAACTCTACATCGATGGCCTCAGCATTTCAGGCCAGACTCATCTCCCACAGCATCTGCATTCGTTTGCACCAACTAAGTCTAGAGGTAGTCTAGAGCGACCAACTTGAAGCCTTCCCTCCAAAATTGCCTACAGTTTTTTTTATTTGATGGAAGTTCTATAATGTTAGGCCCTCCAAGGATACGCAAGAAGTATCTGATACTCAAAGATTCAAGATTTTCGGCGTCAACCGCCACATCTGCGCCTGGCACACGTTGCCGACATTTTGGCGACGCCAGTCTCCCGCAACCAGCCAGGCGATGTCGTCACCAATCGCGTCATAGAGACTTATGTCTTCGCTGGGGTCAGTAGTAATCCGTGTTCTTTAGATCAAAGATAGAAACAAAACAGTGAAGAGAGAATAAGAGAGGATATAAAAATTATAGCTTCTTTAAATCATGAACACCACACAAGAATCCCAATTGCTCCCACCTGGAGCTAGTGAAACTATGGCATCCCCAATTGAAGTTTGTTATGAGGCTGAAAATCGTAGGAAGGGAAAGGAGATGGTGGAAAATGAAGGTGGGTAGTACCTGACTATTCATATCTGGTCACCAAACACTGCTAAAATCATTTGTATAGTCTAGTTTGTCTAGTTTTTAAAAAGAAATGCAAACATTCCCGGGTTACGAATAACCTGTCAATAATTGAAAATCTCCTACTACCACCACAGTAAGCGGACATTTTTGCTTCTGTCGTAATGGAGGACTTAGCCAGTCGAGAAATCGAACATGCGACAAAAATTTGCTCAGCCACGGACCGAATTTCAAACGTTTCAATTCTGGAGGTCATATACCAAGGCGATACTTAGAGTATCTTCCACTCTGGAACGTGCAGCAAATATGCAACATATTTTAAATGAATAAAATGACACAAAATAATCAAATAAAGTTTATTTGTGCACGCCGGATCTAAACCCACGTCCTTTGATTTTCTAGTCGAGAACCTTGCCCTTCGGTCATAAAGGACGTCAACTACAGCAACTGATTGGATCTGAATGAGGATATGAAAGACTAGTTTTAACAATACATTTAAAGAATCAGCAATGATTGGATTGCGGGACTCATGATTTCGGTAGCAACGTGTAAGACGCACAGAACAGAACACAAGCATCGGATACTTGCATATCCCTATGGACGGAGGGCCTTATCTGGTATTTTGAGACTAGCGGGAGTTCCAATTTAATCCCCTTTCAAATAGTAAAATTTATCACTTGGTCCGACAGTGTGAATCCCGCCATCACTTTCAAGAATATCACTTCAGTAACTTGGAGCCAAGTACGCTTTTTAAGAGAACAATATTATATTATTTAATAAAGATCAATCGATAGAAATGTGTTGTGGGCGTGTCTGTGTAGGCAAAGTAATTCCATCAAATCGGCTTATTTCACACTTCTCGAGTTTATCTGTACAGGTCTTGAAATACTAATCAAAAAATATTCAGTAGCCTCAGGATTCAGCAGATCTCTTTTTCGGGGAATTCGAGTTTTTCTTATTTAAAAACAAAGCAATTATTCAAATCGTAGAACCAAACGTAAAAACAAATTTACGATTACAAATCTTAATGGATTTTGAATAAAATGTTTTCGTAATTATGTTTATGGTACGATAAAGGCTCTACATTTTTTAATTAAATTTGGAAGGCGGGTATGAGTACCGCCGCACCTGGAACGTTTATTGGATAACCAATACACATGAAATAGTCAGTCCAAGTAGTTCGTTACGTTTGGTGAATTAGCAGAGGTACTCGTCTTCATGGGGTGAGATTTCTCTAGATTTTGGTGCAGAATGTATTTGCCCGCCTACTGCGTGGCAGGCTGGTTCGGAAAAGACCTTTTGACCTCTCCAGCAGGGCTGTCTCGGAACATCGCCTTGCACGGCAGTGGAAAGGATATATTCATTGTTTCGTTACAATTCGTTGTGGACAATTTTACCCTCAGGTCCCTATCCACCCCATGCACTTTTTTATTCCGAAGACTTCCTCTCCTTTATTTCCACAAAAAAACACTACACAAAGCATCGCCTGAGATGACATAGGCCCCAAGAGAAATTATATAATAAAGCTAATGTAAAAACACAACAACACAAGAAATATAGTTAATTATAGCTCTCTGATTACATATACATTTAATTGTAGCTCTGTGATTATTATTTAAGGTTATTATGGCGTGTTATGCTGCCCATCAGTTCGAACTTTAACTTTGGCTAAAGAAGGAAGAAGTGCAACATCAAAAACACTTTTATAAAACTATTAATAAAATATAGTATATAATGTCGTCCTACAAACTTCTTGGGTTCATCATCAGGACTTATAAGCAGTTTGATAACCAAGAAGCAATAATGCTAGCTTTATTCGATGGCATAATGAGAAGAAAGCTGGAGTACGCGAGCGATGTTAGGGCACCGTACCACCAAGTACATTGACATGTTGGAGCAAATCCAGAAAAAATCTTCAGGTATGTTTATATGCGGAAGCATGGAACCCATCCAAGATTCATGCACCACATTGACTTACTCGAGGAAACTGATTCTGTGAGTCTAGAAACTAGGCGGAAAGCAAGCCTTGCTATTGTCTTTCAAAATTTGGAACAATTTCATCGAGAGCCCATTTCTCTTGGGATGCTATGATTTATATGTACCAGACCACTACAGCCGAAGTCGACATCGTGATTTATTTAAAGTACCGAACGGCAAAACAGTCGTCCTGGCAAAGCATAGCATGACGAGGGGGTGGTGCTGTTAAATGAACTTGCAAACCATTTGGATGTAAGTGACTGTTCTCTCTATGCCTTAAAAATATTATTGAAGAGTCACCTGCCTAAACGCTGGTAGCTAAATTGTACTGTTATCGACCACCACAACACGGGCATGTGCATAGCATGGTGGTCGAAAAATCATAAAATTCATGTAACAAACATTTTAATGAATAAAAAAAAAAAATAAAAAAATTGGAATAATTCTGTTGTACATTAATAATAAAATAAAAAAAAATTATGGAAGTCAACGGTTCTTAAGGGTCCACTATTAGAATTTTGACCGATTTCTTACATATCTCCCTTAAACATTTGAAATTTTTAAGCTCTTAAAAAAATTGTTATTTTTGAAGATAATATCTAGATACGTTCCACGCCGAAACGCAAATTATATGAAATTCCCTCGATAGAAAAAAATTGCAAAGTATGCTCCGAAAATTATTTATAACAAGTCTATTTCTATTATTTTACAAGTTATATTTGTGAAAAAATTCACAATGTTTCTTTAAATGATACTTAAGATACGTTCCACGAGATTTTTGCTCTATTTTAAACGAGACATGTTTTATTAAGCATTTTCATAATTTTCGCTTTAATTTTATCATTGAAAATATTAGCGCGCTCTGTCCAACATTCGTAATTTCATATCTTCTTCTTTTTGCGCCGGGAAGAGTGGCCTTAATAAAACGGGGGGCATCGACACTTCCTAACATAATTGCACTTTTAAAATCTTAGTGCTTTCTAGGAATAATCACCTTCCAAAGATTTGCAATAGCAATCTGAAACACGGTGTATAATAAGATGATTTTTTTTAACAGTAATCCATGCTACTGTCTCTTTCTAGTAATTTTGTTTAAATTTTCGTTTGAGAGCCGCTAATATTGGCTTCGACGATTAAATATTACAATTTGCGGTTTTACTCACTAAGTTATTTATATAAAAAAAAATCATCATCCTGGACCTGAAGAAAAGTCAATAGATGTCGCACATTACATTAAAAATAGATATATTAATCCAAAACACAATCTAGATCATTAGATTGACTTCAACACACGGTTGACATTAGTCACATGAGAACGGGTCGTTTGTACGACTCGTAGAGGTTTTTAAGGAAACCGAAATTTCCTGAAATTTCTCATACAAAAAAACGATTTTCGAAAAAAAAAATTTTTTGATTACAACAATATCATTAATGTTGACAAAGTAATGCTGTTTTTTTATATTAGCAATCTAACACACCCTAAAGTCACGAGCCGCCACTGATCTAGATTACATTTAGTTCGGTAAGAATCTTGCAATCTTACGGCTATATTTGACGGCCCCCGTGGTCGAGGGCTAAGGCTCTTGATTTGCAATCTGAAAGTCGCGGGATCGAATCCCAAAGTGCAGAAATAAAGTTTAAATGATTAATTTCTATTATTTCACAATTAATGAATTAAAAGTAATATATAGCATATTTGCAGCACGTTTCAGAGTGGAAGATACTCTCAGTATTGCCCTGCTGTAAGACCACCATGCAGAATTGAAACGTTGCTTGAAATGTCTTTAGCCGTGTTTGGTGACTAGATCTGAATAGCCAGGTATTTTCCCACCTTCCTTTTTCCCATCTCCTTCCATTTCCCACAATACCTTCAGCCTTACAACATACCCCATTTGGGGATGCCATAGCCTCACTGGCTCCAGACAGCTACGTCTGAATTTTATGTTTTCATATTTTCGATTGAGTTTTGCTAATATTGTCTTCATTTAATTAAATATAACAATTTGAGATTTTACTCAATAAGTTTAAAATAAAAATAAATATTCATCTATACTTCTATATTTATTTAATATAATAAATGCGAAAGTGAGTGTGTTTGTTGGTTACGTTTTCACGCCTAAATTACTAAAAGCTACATTATCAGCGAGTAAAATAGGCTGTATGCTACAATGGTAAGCTCTGGCGTTATGAAATTTATATAAATGAAAATGTGTGTATTTCATATATTTTAGTGGCAGGGAAGAAAGGCAGGGGGGCGGTGGGGTTCGTTGAGAGGGAAGAGACGAGGGAGGGGAAAGGCGGAGAAGGTGGAAGGGAACGGGAACGCACGGGAAAGGAGAAACAATTTATTTCTTTGAACGGCATTGCAACGCATGCCGGGTACCAGCGAGTAAAAAATAAAAATAGATAAAAAATTATTAAAGACACTACCTAGATAGCATTTAGTTTGGGTTTGAATCTTGCAAACATACATAAATATAGCAGCCAATAAAAATACGCGTTCAGAAAATAAAAATAATGTTGATAGTTCTTAGTCGGAGAATGTGATACGGTTAAAGTGTTCGGTGTCAGAGCAGAGCCCAGGCAAGGCTAAGGTCGTGGTTTCAATTTACTGGATGCGACCGTATCTTTTTCTAATCTTTCAGTTTTTTTTCGTTCGAGAACAACATTGTTTCCAACGATTAAGTAAACTTACAATTAAAAATTGTTTTTTTTTTTATTGTATCAATATGACGTTCATCCACTGGAGCGATTTTTGTCATATAATGGCGCCATTTTAAATGCCTCCAATTGTTTTTCGGATAAAAAAGGCAATTATCTCAAAGTTCAAAAAAATATTTGTAGCTCCCACTTTGGACTTAAAACGAAGCTTTTGAAATGCTTTATCTATTATGACCAATGACCATAGATGTTGCAAATCCGAACTTTGTCTATTTTATAACAATGTTAAAAATAAATTTTTAAAATATTTTTTTCACGCAGAATTTCTGATCAGCTGTTTACGGTTAAAATTAAGTCCCTTTTCTTTAGATGTGCACCTTTCGTTATCAAGTATATCACATACAATATACATAAATCGAAAATATTCTATGTTGACTCGAATGAGTACCTCTCACGGCAGTTTCAAACACGCAGGATTTGCGCAGTTATAAAAACGTAACGATTTTTTTATATATTTTTTTATAAATCCTACAAATATGAGATAAACGGTAAAATATAGTTTAATTTATTGGATATATATCACTATAATGAGTTTTTATGTCTCCATGTTAAGAAACGAAGGTATGATTTTTTTAATGTTGGAGAAAAATTTAAAAAATGATCTTCTGAAAATCTCGAGTAATGGAGAAAAAAATTAAAAATGCGCTGTCGCTCCAGTGATTAATCACTCTAAATCAATTATTCATAAGATGAATATGTTCTGTTCGACGATGCAAATGATTAGATATTGCACCTAAATGTCGCGCGGAGACAATTGAATTGAAATGTACAATGGCCTCTGAAGCAGGTTAAATACGCCGGGGCCCGATCCAACAGTCATGTTACAGGGTGTTTCCTAATGATTAAGAAATCACGGCCAAACCGTGAATCCGCTGTTTATTCTTTGAATGCGAAATCTCGGGCCATTAATCAAAGGTTGACGGCCCCGCCGTTCCTTCTCTTTCCGAGGCATAGATTAAAGAAGATTGCAAGAAATGCGATGTGGGCGTGTATCACGACTGAGGAATGTGATTATTCGCTTAAAATTGATATAAGTGGTGAAAAATTCAACCGAATTACCAATATTATAATTTTATAATAAGTAACTCCAGTCTAATATTTTAATTTTTTTAAATGAATAATGATCTTCTAACTTAAATAACTGCATATTTATTTTTATTTTCATAGTTAGTTTTAATAGTTAAAATAAATGTCAAAGTTTTAATTTTTCAAGATCCCCCGAAAACCACCGTATCTAGTGTGACGTCATCATGACCAAAAATCTTTGGTTATTTTCAACAAATGTCAGATGTTGTCATTTTGTATCAATTAGTAAAACGTTATTTAGGTGGAATTATTTATTTATTATATTATTAAATTTTTCAATATTATTCCGGGAGAGTGGTAAAAAAATTGTTTGAAATTATTATTTTTTAGCTTTACGAATCGAAATCAATACTATGGAAACCGAAGCATGAATTTTGTAGGGAACTGGAATCAGCTCCGGCCATTTTGAATTTCAGCATTGGAGCGTTTTACTGGGCATCACGATCGTTTTTTGTACAGTTGGAGTTTTTGAATATTTTTAATAATATAGATAAACTAATAGAGATACTTTATTTTTGATATTGATTATTTAGGCCTAAATAATGTTTCAATAAAAACTATTATATGTCCAAATCTCTATAAACCAATAATGTTGGATAGCTTGTCATACCTTCATACAAATATGACGGTGACTGGAGAATTATGAACGCGGTGACGTCACGCCTCATAAATTCAATAATACCAACTTGGCAGGGTGTTTTAATGAACTGTTTTATAATGGAATTTTTAATATTTTTTTAAACCCTACGTTAAATATTATTTAATAAAACTTATATATTCAGAATCAGCGTTTATTGGTCTATATGAACATATTTTTTTAAAGTCATAATATTTTTCACTGGAATTCCTTATTTCTTTAAAATCTACTGTACTAAAGACGTAACGACTTTGTGCATTTTAAAAAATATGTGTTTATATTTTTGTAGTAAAAATTACGTGACAGAGTTGTAACTCCTCGTGAGAGAAGTGTATTTCATACAAATCACAGTTGTCTTCTGCCAACTCGACTTGCGTGTAGTCTATAATGTTACAAAAAATGGTATGACGACATAAAATATAAAACTATTTTTAAACTTCTAAAGGTATCTAAAGGTACAAATAACTTATAACCTATCAAGTAACAGCGATTATTATTTTTAATGATGTTCAAAAATATATTTTTAAAAATCTCAAAAACTTGCCTCCTACAATTTTTACGTCGTATGACAATTCTATCACGTGGGTTGTCATTCAAAATAGGTATACACGTAGCTCGTGTTTGTCACCTCCTTGCTACAATTTCCCCTCTGAGATCCAGAGGGATTCATTTATAGTAAAAACCAAAATGTGGCAGTGTGGTGCAAATGTGACAGAGTGGTAAAATTTATGTAGGTTGAAAAGAAGAACAACCCATGTACGACTGTGTTTCGTCATCATTATGAAGTTTTATTTCGATCGAATGAGATAGCGCAATACATGCCATGCAAGTGTAGGAGAGGCAGAGCGCGAGCTAATTAAGTTACAATCACGCTACAGTCGTAAAATAAAGAAGAAAGCGAGAAATAATGTGATTTGGGCGTGTTTCGTGATGCAAAAGTATGGCCTTTCTTTTCTTAAATTTCATATGCACAACTACTGTGTTTCATCAGTATGCATTAGTATGTCAGATCAAAGTAAGAGAGACGAAATGGGCTAGAACCATGTAACAAAGAAGAATACAAGAAATGCGATGCGAACGTGTTTCGTGATCGAAAAATCTGACCATTATTTGCTTAAATTTTGTACGCCGAACATTTCGATCAATTGAAATGGCAAAATACGACGTCAGAAAAATACCATGTGGTTTGCTTAATTATTTTTTTTTCATTCGTAGAACTTCGTTTAATTTAAAAAAAAAATAATAGTTATAGTATTACAATTATTTTTAATATGGTGACAGCTGTTTTGGCTGACAAGGCCATTTTCAAACTGTGGTTAGACCACTTTGGGACGACTTATTAACATCTGAATTAAAAAAATTTAAGTGCCTAAATTAATTTAAACCGATTTACTGCGAAAATAATTATTGTGAAAATAGATTCTCTATTTCGTGGGGTACTTTGAAATCTATTTTCCTCAAATTCAAATGTAAATGTGTTGTGGCTTAATACATGTGTTTATTTATTTTATTTAATTGCAAAAACAGCATAAAACCAATACATTGTAAAAGCTGTAAGAAAAGATACATAATAATTACATTTACAGTTAGATTTAATAATAATTACATTTACATTTACAGTAATACATTTAGTTAAAACATAAGTGCTTTTTCACGCTAACATCGACGTACGATATGTGGAAAATATCCACGTTTCCTGCAAAGCAGTTAATTAAGGTTAATTGGGCAGACTCACTAGGTAGTGAGTCTTCCCAACGGAATCACCATTGGTAAGTTAGTTCTGCACCTGAGAATAATCAAAAGCCTGTGTTGGCGACCTCGCGCGAAATTATTGTGAAATTGTTATAATGTTTAGGTCTTGTAAACATTCTGAGAAGTGGGGAGTTAATATTTTTCTTTACTTTATTAATTAGCGGTTTATTAGGGTCATTCGTTCGTTTGTTGATTTTCACCAAAATACTCGCAGAACATAATAATAACATATTGACTTAAGGTGATTTAGCGCCCTTGAAGTGATTTTTCTCAAAAAACGGCGCAGTATAAATAAGCCAAATATTATTATTATTATTAAATAACAATTTAAATAAAATTATTAATGCATTGGTTTCCATTCAAATCAGCATGGAAGGCGTTTCTAGTGTGTAATATCTGTTCAGTGTTCCCAGGAGTTGATTTCTTAGCGAAGGAATATTCATCTACACTTAGAGACAGGGTTGTGGGAGCTAAACTCGAATTGAATGTTTGTTATTGACCTGATATTCTAAGACTAGTCAAAATACAAAAGCAAACAGCTTCTAATAAGTCGATTTCAAAGTTTTTGAAGGAAATCTTTGAGGGTTAAAGATATTCCAAACTCTCGTTACATTTGATAGCTATCAATTCAGCGATCAGCGCCATTTTAATTTTTTGATATTTTACGATACTCGAACGCCGATTCTTGCGATCAAACGGATTCAAAATCAGCGTTTTAAGTCGTAATGTGAGTGAAATGTAGATTATCCTTGGTCTCTATGGACATAATGTTTCATTATTTAGTTGTATTTTATATATTTACTAGCGAGTACCAGCGTGGTCTAGGGGTAAGACTCTTGACTCGTAATCCGAAGGTCTCGGATTGAATCCCGGCATGGGCCGATAAATATTATTTAATTAATTTATGTTATTTTACAATTACTTAATTGAAAATAATGTATAGTGTATTTGCGGCACGTTTCAGAGTGGAAGATACTCTCAGTATCGCCCTGGTGTAAGATCATCATTCAGAATCGAAACTTTGCTCGAAATGGTTTTAGCCATGTTTGGTGACTAGATCTGAATAGTCAGGTATTTCCCACCTTCCTCTTCCGCATTTCTTTTCCCTCCCTTCTACCATCAGCCTACCCCAATTGGGGATGACATGTCTCACTGGCTCCAGACTCTTGTGAGGAATTCAGATAAAAAAATTAAAAAAAGAGTTCCCGACGTGCGTCGCAATGCCATTCAAAGGAATGAATTGTTTTTCCCTGCGTGTCTTTTCCACTCCCTCGTGTCCCTCCCCCTCCACGATCACCCTCACCCTCCCGCCTTCCCTTCCAAAACTATATGAAATACACACATTTTTCAAACAACCCACGCGCCACAATTATTTGGTATTTTACCTTCGTGGGCATGCGCACAATAAATCACCAAAATTCAACAGAGTGGATGAACGGCTCAGGAAATAATAAGTGACAACAAAGAAACATTTATTTTTATCAGTTAAGAAGATTTAAATTATTTTACGACGGATCAATCATCATTTTTCGGTAAAAGATTTGTTATTTTAACATTATTAAATTGAAGGTTGTTGAAGGTAACAACTAAATGTACCCACCCTTTCAGAAATTTCATTAAATAACACCATTGTCATGTTACGCTGTGCGAGAATATCTGTGCTGCAGTCTGCCGTCTTGCGGTATTTCAAGACGTGGTGATCCCTAAGGCTGAACTTTTCAAGCAAAATATAAGTCATACAGCATTCCAAGAGGAATGGGCTAGCAATAGAGTTATGGACTATATTAAAACTATATAGGTATTGTAAGATTTGCACAACGTCTTGTTCCCAGGCTTAATCTATTCGTTGCCTCAAGTAAGTTCGTATTATGGTGCGTAAACACAGGCAAGTTTCATGCCTCTGATGTAGTTGAGGACTTTTTTTCTGGATTTGGTCCAGAGTATTTATGAATTTCGACCGATGCGGAGTCATCACGCGCGCACACCAATTGTCATAACCGACCAAAAAAATGAAAAAGCTCATAAATGATCCGTTCTATCGAGGTAATGATATGTTTTTTTTTCAATGTATATATGTAAAAATCAAAATATGCTTGCTTGGGGATATAATGTGTTCGAGTAATGAGTTGTCTATAAATTGCTACATTAAGCGTAGGAAATGTTTGAAACTTCCTTCTTTAACCCCCGAGAAGGTTTTTGGATTATTAAAACCACATGAAAATACACCTGAAAAGTGTTTTAATCGTTACAAAAACTTTTGCGAAACTGTCAAAATTGAGAATGACAGGTTTTAAAACAATGATTGTTAAATCAAAATTCAATTTCAAAACTCTTTATATTAATGAATTTGTTTGATGTACTCGCCCAATACTTTGAATGGAATCAAAAATTATAGATATTTTAAGTAGGCACCTGTGTTAAGTAACAAATTTGATTGATTGCTATATAAAATACAAAAAAGAATATTTGTTATATTTGAAAAATAAAAATTTGATTAAAAAAATTGTAATTGGTGGCACGCGATCTGTTTGAAAACTGAATGTACTGAGACTGAATATATGGAATGCCGGAGAGGGGTTGGCGGGACAAGGAATGGGAGGGGGGAGAGGCAAGGCGGGGAAGGTGGAAGGGGAACGCGGGACGGGAAGATGCGGGAGGTGAACGGGGACGCACAAGAAAGGACATGCGGGGAGAAACCATTTATTTCTTTGAATAATGCATTGCAAAGCATGCCGGGAACCAGCTAATCTACAATATATTTATCTCTGTGTGTGTTTCCATTTAAATTAAGTATTCGAAATGTGGAAAAAAATATAAGCTAGTCCTGACCCTTGAACAGGTTGTAATACGTATATATATTTTTTGTACAATATTATAAGGACTTTTTCGAATCTGAAATTTAGATGCCTCGACTACAACATTCATCAACATCGCTCTCACATTTTTCCAAAGCAAAGCTCAACATTTATCAAGGCATCGAACCCTTAAACTAGATTTTAGCAGCATTTTGATATTTTTAACGATTCCACATTTCCCCGGCTGGCTTCCCTAAGAGCTGCAGACATAAATCTCGGATCAAGTAGCTTTTCCATTCCACGGGAACACAAAAGGAAGGCGATGAAAGCGATCTGTTCGCCGGCGCTGTTTGTATAGGAGAGGTGTAATCCCAACTTGTTTTTTTCAGGAACATTATGTACGGATCGATCCCCATGTCGAGAAGGCGCGATTATGATGGCTGGTCCCGGAGAACGGGTGGCCGATAGCGAACAGCGGATAGAGGTAATATGGACGATAGGCGAGGATATGACTCTGGCTTATTTCACATTTTTGAAAATAGTTCCATTTGAAATTTAATAGCGATTTTTCCAATATAATGGCAAGTTCAAACAGCGAAGTGAAAACGGTTTATGGAAATGTGACTTTTGACCAGCTTCGTGGTGGAATCCCCTGGTTTAGAGATCCCAGGTTCATAACATTATTTTCAGAATTTTATTTACAATGTAAGTAGGTTACGTTAGGTTAGGGTTATCGGCTAATTTAAAATTATTTTTTCCATACCTTTTAATAACTTCTCAAGGTGTTGAGTTACTTTATTCTCGGTTGGCATGGAACCTCTCAGGAGATACGTTTTTTTTTACATTAGCTCCACACGGAAGGCCCTAGGAGGAAAATAATTCCCCTCAGGGCCGATGTTATCTTTGGGGATGCTGTGTGGAGGGTCTAGGAAAGTAAGTAATTAAATGTATCTCCACTACGCTGAATTCTTTCTTATAACTATTTTTGAACAATAATTTATTGTCTTTACAGGATGTCTGTATTATTTTTGTCCCATTTCGGAAAGTAAGGAAAAGGAGAGAAAATTTTCAGAAGGAAAAGAGTATTAGGGATGGGTAGGAATCTGGGGGTTAGTGTGTCCAGGAGTGACAACTGGAGGGCAGACGCATCCGCCACCAAGACCTGGACAAACCTCACCCCATGAGCCCGGGCACCCTGCTACGTCACCAAACGTAGCGAACCACTTGGGATGACCTATGGCAGAGGTGTTGATTATCCAATAAATGATTCCCGGGGCGACGGTACCCACACCCGCCTCCCAAATTGAAAGAGATTAGCAAACCGATCCGAATTCTTAGCTTTGTTTAATGATCAGATCTGCCTTTATTAACATAAACTCCACACAGGAGGCCCTAAGAAAAATAATTTCCTTCAGAGCCTCCTTCCTAGGTCATCTTTGGGGATGCTGTGGAGGGTCTTTTTGTGGAAAGGAAGGAGTGAACCTGAAGTGAACAGTGAAGGTCTTGGAGAGACCCATGTTGTAAGAGGGAAGAAACACCGGGACTTGTCGGGAAGGTACAATTCGTCGACATCTTCTTCCTATCCCTCACTCCTTTAACTTCAGAATAAATCAGCTTTAATGAGAATGACGTGCAAAGGCTTTGTATTTCAAATTTTGTCCATGTATCAATAATATTATTTAATCAATTTAGCATCAAAAATATAATTTAATTAATCGGCGATGGTGACCGGACAACTCAGAATGAAAAGAAGTCAGAACCTCCTTTGAAAAGTCATTAAAAGTGACGAAAAAATATAAAAAGAAATTGGTTGAATAGGTTACGTTAGGTTAGGTTACGGGCTATTTTTAAATTATTTTTTTTTATAGCTTTTAATGATTTATCAAAGAAGTGTTGGGTTGAGTTTATTCTAAATTTTCATGGAACCTAATTACGTGCTAATTTTTAGCCATCCTAATTTTTAGTCCTACTAACATAGTTGTGAATGATGAATACTTGGAGCAGGTGGATGAGTTTGTGTATTTGGGGAGTATGTTTACGAGAGATGGGAAGACTGTTAGATACATCGAAAAAAGGGTAAATGCCGGTAACTCCATTAATGGAGGACTGAACGCCATTGGCGCCACCAAAAAATTGTCAAAAGAAGCGAAGCTAGCCGTCCATAATGGAGTGCTGATACCTACCCTGATGTATGGCAGTGAGGCATGGAACTGGCAGATCCAGAAGTTTCAACTGTTCCTATTATATACTTACCTCTTGCATAATGTTATTTTATTTCTGTTATAAAAGGTGTAACTCGCTCACTAGAACTAGCTTCTTCTTTGGTGAGATTGCAATTTTAAATAATTTCTGTACCGATATTTTTTTTTTTTTTTTTTACATGAAATACCGCACAAGAGTCCCAACTGCTCCCGTCTGGAGCCAGTGAGACTATGGCATCCCCAATTGGGGTATGTTGTGAGGCTGAAGGTAGTGGGGGGGGGGGAAGGAGATAGGGAAGAGGTAGGTGGGGAAGTACCTGGCTATTCAGATCTGGTCACTAAACACGGCTAAAGCCATTTCAAGCAACATTCTGAATGGTGGTCTTACACCAGGGCGATACTATTAGTATCTTCCACTCTGGAACGTGCCGCAAATATATCATATATTATTTTAAATGAATAAATTGTGAAATAACACAAATTAATCAAATAAAATTTATTTGCGCACGCCGGGTTCGAACCCGCGACCTTCGGATTGTGAGTCGAGAGTCTTGCCTCGGGACCACGGAGGCCGTCAATGTGATATGTAATTTATATAACACCACTGTAAACTTATATATCCATATTAAAAAAAAGGATGAAAGGAATGTTGTAGACATCAGATCCGTGAGACGTATGTGTGGAAAAACCATGTATGATCGTGTGAAAAATGTGGAGATCCGCAAAGAATGCAAGGGTGATATAAGTGTAATGAATAAGATTAAGAAAGGTTCGCTCAGATGGTTTGGGCATGTGGAGCGAATGAATGAAGAAAGAAGTGTAAGGAGAATATATGACGCAAATGTGAATGGTAGACGAAGTTGGGGACGTCCGAGGAAGACATGGCACGACCAAGTGAATCAGAGTCGGGCGATGTCAAGAGTCAGAATAATAGAAAGGCATGTATGAGACGATGTATGAATGTGAACGAGGCAAGGTGTGTGTGCCAAGATTGAGTTGTTTGGCGGTCCGTCCACTCTGCACACTCCTGCGGGAAACGGCGTGATGGTTTGTTAGTTAGTTAGTTAGTCCTATTTCATATCTTTCGCACTGAAAGAAATGCGGAATGCTCAGGCTTTAGATTCCAAGTTTGCGGGTTCAATTTCCACCGCAATTATTAATAAGTAGAAGGGCACTTTTAATTAAAAACCACTCACACCATTTCATCCTCACAACTCCATCACGACACGAACTAACTAAAGTTTGTCATCCACTTGATCGTTCCATCTACCGTTACCCCGACTACTTCTTCCATTATTTTGGCATAAAAATATATTCTCTAGCCACATTATTTTCTTACATCCGAGGTGCCAGTATGGATGCTGTGATATATACGAGAAGGTCCATAAGTTTTATGTACCAAACCTAAATGGCTTTCAGAAGAGATATGTTAAGAAGAGATCAGCGAAGCTTACGAGGAATACCATATGCTGGGTACTGATATTTTTTGTGTTTCTTTTATTTTTACGTTACCCTTTCATCTGTCTAAATTTTATACCGTTTCATGTTTATTTACTGGCTTACAAAGGTATAATTATTCTAAAAATATATACATGTATTGATTTTTATTTGCAGTATTTGGAAGAAAATTGGAAATACATACTACTTACTGTCTTGGATGAACAACATATATTTTGTCCATATTTTTTTTATTTAGTTCTCCACAAAAGGTTCTGAGGAAAATAATTTTCTCTGTGGGTGATGCTGTGTGGATGCTATTTTTATTGAAAGGAAGGAGATGAAGTTCTGGGAAAGTAAGGTGTAAGGGGTGGGCAGGAATCTGCTTTTAGTGTGTCAAGGAGTAACACATAAATAAATATGAATTCATCCCTTCTACTGCGGTGCAAGGCGATGAGTCGAGAGAGCCTAGCTGGAGATGTCAAATGGTCTCCCTCAACCAGTCTCTCCCAATCCGGCCCGCCACGCAGTTTGTGGGCAGACTGCGTGGCGCTGTTAAGACCAGCGCTGTTATGAACCCGGGCATCCCTACTAAGTCACCAAACGTGGCGAGCCACTTGGGGTGACCTATTGCAGAGGTGTTGGTTACTGAATAAATGAATTCCTAGGCGGCGGTACCCATTCCCGCTCCCAAATTGAGAATATCAAAATTCCTACTTGGACAATATCATTACTTAATTATAGCGATTAAATCTTATTATCTTGATGAAAATATGAATACAATAAACTGTGCAAATTTTGTGACACGCTTTGTCTTTTTTTTTTTGTTGAAAATATTAAAAACTGGTTATACCGTTTGGCAAATATTTATGTATTTATTGCTTCTAACAGAAAACAAAGCATAGTTTTTCGCAGTTACCCAACAGATGATCCCACAATGGTTGACCCCCCGACAGTTGGCCCGCTAACGCATATTAATCTAATCCATACTTTCATACTAATATTTTTTTTTTTTTGGTTTAAGGCAATTCACCCTGGAGAGAGTGCTTTGTGCCGGTAATATTTAAAATGGATAAGAAATTTCGGTTAATCTAATGGGAAAATAATAAAACAAATTAAATATTGGACTCATTTAGATCACTAAAACCAAATTAAATATTGAATTCATTCAGGTTAATAAACTTACATAAAGCTGTATGAACACGAGAATTGTTAAGAGATAAAAGGTATGAAATGTTAAGCGGGGACTGGTGTGTGATTTTAATAAGCCGGCGGTATATGTTCTTGAAAGATGAATGGTTTTTACAGTTAAAGAAAACGTGGTCGAGGGTTTCCTCTTCCACACCGCACTGGCAGAACGGATCATCTAAAACTCTAATTCTAGACAAGTGAGATGCAATTGAACAGTGGCCAATTCTCATTCTCGAGATACATGAAATGAATCGTTTTGAAAGTTTTTTACCGTGGAACCATGGCTTAGCAGGGATATGGTTTTGAATTCCCGCATAGAAAGATCCAGTTCTTATTTTGGAGACTGCCCAATTTTCTTCCCAGGCACGAGTCATATTAGATTTAAGAATCGGAAAGACATCGGATATAGGAATTCTAAAATTTAGTGGGATAGTTCCGGAATCTGAACCAGATTTGGCGAGAAAATCGGCCATCTCATTACCCTCGATACCCAAATGGGCAGGGACCCAGGCCAATATCGTCTCAAACCCAGATTCACTAAGAGAATTGAGAAGATTTTTTATTTTACATATAATATTGTCTTCCGGATAACGTAAAATATTTGACCTAATTTTAGTTAGAGCACTTAGCGAATCAGTACATAATAAGGCTCGATGAATGTTGAGAACCTGGATTTGATTTAGCGCTTGTTCAATTGCAAAGCATTCGGCTGAAAATATGGAAGCTTCTTTCGGTAATTTATAAGTGAGATTGATGTTAAATTCTGGACTATATATAGATGCTCCACATCTTTTATTTTCAAATTTGGAACCATCCGTGAAAAGGATGGAAAATCCAGGGAATTTCGAAGCCACTATGCTTTTAAAACAATCATCCACATTTTGAAATTTATTTGGGGAAGATAAAATATTCTTCTGAAAGACTGATGTTATTGTGTTTGGCATAAAAGAGATTGCCTTAAATGGAATATTGTATATAGGAAGATTGGGAACTTCTTGAAGATATTGGAGGGAAGATGATAGAGAATTATAGAGATGAAAACTTTTAATTAAGAGAGGAAAACATTGTTTTTCTCTCAATCTTTTGTTAGAATTCAAATTAACACTTAACCTATTAAGACTTTGTTTAATAGGATGATGTGATAACGATAAAGCCTTGAAAATATATTTATTGGCAAGGAATTGCCTTCTGAAATATAATGGAGGCTCCACACATTCCACCTGAAGAGCATTAATTGGAGAAGACTTCATAGCTCCAATAATCATTCTGAGGGCTTTTGATTGAATTCTTTCCATTTTCTTATCTAGATATTTAGGGAGTGGGTCAAAAAGGAATGAGCCATAATCCAAGTGGCTCCGAACTAGGGAATTATACATTAATTTAAGAGTGGTAGGGTGAGATCCCCACCATACTCTGGAAACTGCTCGCATCATATTAAGTCCCTTTTCACACTTTGTAGAAATTATCTGAATGTGTGGAAGCCAGGAAAGTTTATGGTTCAAAAGAAGACCAAGGAATTTGATTTGAGTAGCGGTTTGTAGAGGCACATTATCAAAAGAAATTGAGAATCGGGGAATTTTTCTTTTGCGCGTGAAAGCCACGACCCTTGTTTTAGATGCCGCCAGATTCATCCCATTTATTGACAACCAGCTTTTAATATATTGTAAAGCCAAATTCATTTCCTTAGCTGCAAGAATAATATTTTTATGTAACAAATATATAAGGATATCATCCGCAAAGTAAAGACGCTTGATAGAAAAAGGAATTACTGAGTCTAGGTCGCTTATATAAATATTAAACAACAGAGGACTAATAACAGAACCCTGGGGCAAACCTCTCCATAGTTTGCGCCTTAAGCATTTAGAGGAAGACTCAATAATAATGGACCTATCTGAGAGTAAATTAATAATAAATTGGACTAATTTCGGGGGGATTTGTTTTTTAATTAGCTTTTCTTTCAAAACATTCAGTAAAACATCATCGTAAGCTGATGAAAGGTCAAGGAATGTGGCCAATGTATAAGAATTTAGGGATTGGGAAACTCGGATATCAGTTGTGAACAAACTTAAATTATCCATTGTAGATTTCTTTTTCCGAAAACCATACTGATTTGGTGAGATAATATCTTGACTTTCAACAAACCACTCTAATCTGTTCTTCATCAAACGCTCCGCTACTTTCATCAAACATGATGAAAGAGCAATAGGCCGATAAGACGAAATTTCAGATGGATTTTTTCCAGGTTTTAAAATGGGAATGATTTTTTGAGTTTTCCAATCATCCGGAATTAGTCCTGTTTCAAACATATTATTAATAAGAGATAAGAAATATTCAACCGCCATATCAGAAAATGATTTAATGAAACTATTAAGTATTCCATCGGGACCCGGAGCAGAGTCAGAAAGGGTTCTTATTACTAGTTTCATCTCATCAATGGAGAAAGGAGCATCTAGCCAGTTAGAGTGAGATGGATATGGCTTAATAGAAGGCATTTCTTCACATCCGGCCACTGATGGGGGGGCTATTTTATCCGCAAATCCTATAAGAATTTCTTCTGATATATGCTTGGTACTCGGCGGAGAATACGATGATCCGAATTTTTTTAAGCTAGACCAAACTGAAGATTGGGGAGTTTCCGGAGACAGGTTCTCACAGAACTTCCGCCATCCAGCGCGTTTTTTATTTTTCAAAATTCGTTTGGTTTCTGCCTGGGCTTTTTTAACTGATAAAAAATTTTCTAGTGTCATACACTTACGAAAAGAGGAAATTGCTTTTTTACGAGAGTTGACGGAGCGAGTGCATTCCTCGTCCCACCACGGATTAGAGTGTTTTATTTTAATGTTCGCATTGCGTTTCGGGATGGATTTTTCTGCTGCATTTATAACCATAGAGGGAAACGTCTCACATTGCAATCTGATGTCTCCCGGGGACGATTTTTTTTTAAAATTAATAAGGTTATCTAGTTCAGAAGAGAAAGTGCTCCAATTCGCATCATTTATTCTAAATTTGAGATTATTTTTAACTGGTGGAGGATAAGTGTTAGATTGATGTTGGAATCGGATTATAATTGGAAAATGATCACTAGAGAGGGGATCGTTTAGGATGTCCCAAGAGCATTTAGATGCTAACGAATATGAACAAAGAGATAAATCAACAGCACTTTTCCGTTGATGAGGGGGGGTGAATCTGGTTGGAGATCCGTCATTTAAAAAACATAGGTTATGGGTATCAATAAAATCTAAAAGATTGCGGCCAGAACGATTTGTTATTTTGCTACCCCAAGAAGGGGAATGTGCATTAAAATCTCCTAGGATCATAAAAGGGGAACAAATCTGGGTTAAGATTGGTGCCCATTCATTTTCAATAAAAGTGGTAGAGGGAGGAATATATATTGATAATATTGTGATATCAGATAAGACAGCTGCTATTATCTGGATATCGTCGGAGGGAGTATGTATATTAATTTGTTTAAACGGGATAGAATTATGGATTATCAGAGCCGTGCCGTCTTTACCATCCGGTCTGTCGTGTCTGAGACAATAATAACCCGGAATTCTTAAGTGAAAGGAGGGTTTTAACCACGTTTCAGAAATGGCGGCCACTGAAACGTCGTGTTCGTCGAGTAATTGAATTAGGTCAGATTTGTTAGCGAAGAGGCTTCTACTGTTCCACTGAAGAATTTTGTTCAGTTTCGAAGTCATTGGGGAGGCAAGATAATAAAGATTTAATGTAATCGGCAGCGTTGGACGGTACAGTATTGTTGTTTGTAAGGATAGAAATTAAAAGGGTAATTAAAGTTTGTATAAAAGAATTATTATTCAATATTTCGGGGAGAGCAGGAGGGGATGTATTACTATTAATGGCACACCCATTGGGGGTCCGAGATTTGGCATTCCCATTCGGGCTGGTCAAAATATTATTCAATTGTTTTTTATCAAGGTAAGGAGTATATTTTGGGTTGGGTTTGACTGGCTTGAGAATGGTTTCTCTGTGAGAAGATGACGTTGAATTTAAAAAGGTGGTTGATTGGAAAGGAGCTGAGGACGATGTCATCTCTGCGAAAGATTTTTTCGCAGGAGAGAATAACTTTGAGGCCTGGAAGTACGAAATGTTGTCGGTAGCCATTTTATGTTTTATGTTCCTCTGTCTTGTCAATTCCGGACAGGCTAGACTGACCGCGGTATGTGCACCCGAACAGTTAATGCAAATGGGATTATTGGAAGATTTTGGACATTGATCAAATGGGTGATTTTCTCCGCAAAAGTAACAACGTGGAGGGGAGCGGCATACGGATTTTGTATGTCCAAACCGGCAGCAATTGAAGCATTGAACAGTTGGAAATTTATAAACTTCGACGGGAAGCGAGGTATAATAAATAAACACACGAGACGGAAGGGATTGTCCCTCAAATGTAACAACAACAGATTGGGAAGGTTTCCAGATCTTGTTTCCATCAGTAGAATCCTTGTAGTTCAGTCGACGTGCTTTTATTACTTTCGGGGTTCCTTGGGAATTATTCAAAGCATCAACAATTTCAGCCTCTGGGATATCCGTGGGAATTCCTCGAACAAGACCCATTCTCGTAAGGTTAAATGACGGGATGAACGATTTATATTTATGTTTTGAGAGCGAGTCAATTTTTTTTACAAATCCATTTGCGGAAGCGGCAGTATTAAACTCGATAGATAATTTATATCGCCCTTCCGGTTTAATTGAACCATTAACAATACCAAGGTTATTATTTTTTGAGTCAAATAAGAATTTTCCAAAATCTAAAGGATGAATAAGTTTTCCTTGTTCAGTTCTCTGAACAATTACGATAAAAGGACCGGAAGCGGAAGCAGGATAAAGTAAGTCAGTACTTTTTGTATTATCACTAGCTAAAGTACTTGTCTGGGTGTTACTATTGGGGTTAAGGTCGTTAGAGGTCGAGGTTTGTTGAATCGGCGGTATAGATTTAACTTTCGATGGGATGTGAAGGCTATGCGATGGTCGTCGTTTACGAGATGGAAGCGTAATAGAAGCCTGGCTAGTGTTAGATTCCGAATCAGAAAAATCTAATATCGATCCTGGGTCGGGAGGTCTATCTTCGTCTTCCTCCATTATATAAAAAAAAAACTTAACTTTTAAAAATTAAACTGAAAAAATAATACGCAGTCTATTTCATTGACTGTACAAACAAAAACGGATTAGCCGTAAGTAGGAATGCAAACAAATAAGTATACGATAAACAGAATTAAATAAAATGTAACAATAATCTCTTATCTGTATGAGGCACGGGAACGGGCGAACGGCACTAAGCAATAGGTAAGGTACACACAACCACTGTTGACCGCGGCTCGAATCGGACTCCATACTAATATTATAAATAAGAAACTGCTGGTGTTTGTTTGTTACACTTTCACGCATAAAGCAATAAAACAATTTTAGAAATTCTTTCACCAATAGAAAGCTTCATTATATGCGAGGACTGTATATGATGGTAAGCTCTGGCGTTATGAAATTATAAATATTAATATACTGGATAACCAAATTGGATAATTCTTTTTTTACTATTGGTGAGCTCTGGCATTATAAAATTTAGGTGGCACGCGAGCTGTTTGAAAACTGAATGTACCGAGAATGAATGTATATAATGCAGGAGGGGGTGGGGCAGGGCGGTGAGGGGGGAGGGTGGGGGTGGCGGGATATTTAATAAGTGCAAGCGCTACAGTTATTTCCCCCTAATACCATGCGGGCGAATCCACGGATAAAAAAGCTAGTAAGATATAAAAGAGTAATTTATTTCAGGTATTCAATCGTGGCTTTTATACTACACAGAAGAAAGTTTTTATCCGAAAAAAGTTAGCTTTAAAGTAAAAAAGTGATGTAATCGTACTTCGATAAACAAATTTGTTCTTTCGTTCCTTTGTTCCACAAAATATTTTGCAATTAAAAAAAGGACCAGATGTTTATTTAATGCAGTCGAATCATATTTCTTTTTACTGAGATTGATTCTTTTCGGCAAACGAACAGCGAAAAATTGTGAAAATAACTAAAATATTTCAGGAAAATTCACCCCTCAGTTCCCACGCTGTTCATTGGGAAAGCGTAACAAAAACCAGAAGGTCAAAATTCAAACATAAAAATGCTTGTTTTATGTTTTACAAATATTGCTTTCAACCTTGGTTGTGCATTACCTTGATCAGAAAAGAGTGCACATTTTCCCAGACATAAATCCAGCGACTGACGAAAAGCTTTCAGCGAGGCTTTCGGGCGAGTCAAGGTCCCTCGCTGTTTGCAACAAATCAATCCGTACTCCAGGGAGCGCGATTACTTAGGGATAAATCTTGGCCTGACATAACGCGTAGCACTAAATCTCTAAACGTCTTCGTATCCAGTGTCGACTTAGCCGCAAGAATCTATGTAGAATAACGCTAACTGTTAAGTGATTTCCGAATGGAATAATTTTCGCAGCCATAAAGTTGCCCCATGAGATACGAACATTATACCAAATGGCTTTGGGGATTTTGAGAAAGGTTAGTAATTAAGCAAGTAAATTCGAGTTCTAACAGGGCGAGACTGGACCTCGAATAATTAAAAATATTAAAATAAATTATTATTAACAAAGTATGTATAAAGAATGGGTTAATGATGAATGTAAGTAAATCTAAAGTCATGGTGTTTAAAAGAGAAAGTACCAAAACAGTGTGTGATGTAGTTGTGAATGATGAATACTTTGAGCAGGTGGATGAGTTTGTGTGTATGGGTAGTATGTTTACGAGAGATGGGAAGGCTGATAAAGATATCGAAAGAAGGGTAAATGCCGGTAAATCCATTAATGGAGGACTGAATGCCGTTGGCGCTAATAAAAAAACTGTCAAAAGAAGCAGTCCACAATGGAGCTCTGGTAACTACGCTGATGTATGGCAGTAAGGCGTGGAACTGGCAGAGAAAGGATGAAAGTAAACTGAATGCTGTTGAAATGAGATCCCTGAGGCGTATGTTTGGTAAAACCATGTATGATCGTGTGAGAAATGTGGAGATCCGCAAAGAATGTAAGGCTGATGTAAGCATAATGAGTAAGATTAAGAAAGGGACTCTCAGATGGTTTGGGCGTGTAGAGCGAATAAACGAAGAAAGTAGTGTAAGAAGAATATATGACGTAAATGAATGGTAGAAGAAGTTGGGGACGCCGAGGAAGACATGGCACGATAAAGTGTATCAGATACTTGAGTCAGGCCATGTCAAAAGTCAGAATAATAGAAGAGTATGTCCGAGACGATGTATGAATGTGAGTGAAGCAAAGAGTGTGTGCCAGGACCGTGTTGCTTGGCAGTCCGTCCTCTCTGCCAACCCCTGCGGGGAAACGGCGTGATGGTTAGTTAGTTAGTTAAAATAAATTATTACGCCGCTTTTAATAATCGCGAAAAATACTGTACATTGTTTCTATGACTTTGTAATTTGTTGTTGAGTTAATATTTTACAAAGGAAAGTTTCTCTGAAAATTAAAATTTTTTCATAAAAAATTATTTAGTTTCTTGTTTGTTTGTAGTTTTATGTTTTCAATTTTTTTTACAAAGGCAAAAGAAAACGTTGACTTAAGAACTAAAGCAAATCCCCCGTTCCCATTCTAACAACATGATGGTGTTAAATACGTTTTAAAACGTGGGAAGAATTTAGCCGCAAGGATTATTTATACTTACTCTCAGCATAGTGGTAAGATGTGTATATATTGTGTTTTATACAAGTATTAATCGATGCGCAAAAATTATATGTGATGTTAATTTTTTTTTTTTTTTTTTTTAATCATTTATTCCAGATCTCGGGGAGGGTGGTGCAGTCCCACGAGTTCCATATTATACATATATAATAATCAAGTAATGATGACAAGATATAAAAAGGATACATAAAAAAAATATTTACATGGTTAAAGAAATTTAAAAGAAAATAATAATAATAATAAAAAAATAAACTTTTTGTTTTAATCTATGTCCTCAGGAAGTGGATCCATCATTTGTAGATGGGACCCTGCAAGAAGTGGAATGCTGCCATCACAATACTATTTTCGCTCGAGGCTAGTCGCGTTCTGTAGTTGGTGATCCGTTTTTTCATTAGTGCTCGGAATCCGGGAACGCACTCTTCTTCAAACATCTCGGTGGCACTGCAGTACCAGGACAATCCAAAAAGCGTTTTTAAAACTTTTTTTAATAATCGAGTGTTTTTTTGGTGTATAATAATTGTTTTATTCTTAGAACTCTATTTAATTTAATAACATTATATTAAATTATCAAGTTTTACAAGTATTTTGTTACAGCTGTTTTGGCTTAAAACTGTGGTAAAACCACTTTGAGGCGACTTATTTATAGGAATCTAAATGTCAATTTTTGAAGGTGTCTAAATTGATTTATTATCTGTTAAACCAATTTGCTGAGAAACTAATTGGGAGATCTGTTTTGCCCGCACTAAATGTTAAGGTTTCCTTAATTATTTAATAATGACTAATCTTGTTTAGGTTTTGTAAATATGCTAAGGAGTGGGGAATAAACAATTTTTCGTACTTTATTACTAAGTCTTTACATTCAATACATAGCGTTGCAGCGTTATATTCTTACACCCCTTCAAACATGGCATTTAGTTTCGTATAAATAAATCGTCTCAAAGTGGTTTAACCACATTTTGAAAATGGCACAGTAAGCTGAAACACCTGTAACAAGAATAAAAACAAAAATGCTTGCAGAACTTGACAATAAAATTGCAATTTTTTTTTTTAATTAATTTTTTTGTGTAATTTTATCTTCATCCAGTTTAAATGGCAGTGTTGAAAATACCTACATTATAAAATACCTTATCAGATTTAATAACTTATGAAAAATTACGTATCTGAATCCCATGACTTGAAATTGGACATTATTTACGCGTACGCATATTTACATAAAATAAAATTAACGTTATTGTAGTATAGGTAATGTAGTTTTAGTGTTTTGTGTTATAAAATTGCTTTAGTTTTTTTTATGATATTGTTAAATGTTTTTAAAATATTGTTTATCCCTTTAGTTTATCAGTTTTACATAAAGTTCGCTTTAAAAAATATATGTTTAATTTTCGATAGCTCATTATATTCTGCTATTTTACTAAGTAATGGCTTATCCGGGAGTAAAATCAACTAAAATAAAAGTGTTGATTTTTAAAGCATAGAAAACGTTTTAAAACTTTTTTTTTCAAAAATCTGAAAGATTGCTAAACGTTTCTAGCAAATGGTATCCGTAGATTCTTTTAACGAATAGTAAATTCTCTTACCATTCAAATGTGCCTTTCCACAAAGTATCAGAATCATGTTTCGATCATTATTGGATGGTGTTACATGTTATACCTCTGTTCGCCTCCATGACATTATGTACCTCTTACCACGGAACAATCTTCCCCATGCCTTTCAGCCTCACAACACAAGTGGGGATTCCGTAGTCCCACTGGCTTCGGTCAGTTGGGAGCAGTTATTTTGCGGTGTTTACAGGGTAAACAAATAAAATTCCTCATTTAATAACCTTAATTATTGCTCTAAATATTCATAAAAATATTTGACAATTTCTAACGGTCAGAATAAGCCGTTTCAAAATATGTCACGCTGGCGTAGCTACAGCGAAACACTTCCAGTTATAGTGTAATTAGTAATCTTTAAACTTTGGAAAACTACCCTCTGAGGTCCAAGGGTGGTTAATATAAGGAAAGAGAAGGAGGGGGAGAGGTAGGGGAGGCCAACCCTTGATCTATGCGATCCGCTGATCCCAATGAATGGACGCCCAGATAATGTGAGATTTGAAGTTTTAAAGTTATAAGGAGTATAGATTAAGACCGGCTTGTATTAAGTTTTGACATTATCAATCAAATACCTTTAATATTGGGAAGTAAAGGGCCAAGAGATGTGAAATGAAGACTTAAATTGGCTAAAGTTATCAAGCGGAGTTTAGAGAGTTTATCGGAGCAACTAACTAGTCATGCCAATTGTCCACGGAAGTTGGCAGATAGAAGAAACGTCACACAGATTTGTCTATGTAAACATTGCATCGACTAGGGATAAATGTACTATAGTCAAATATAGGAAGAAAGTTCTTCCCCGTTGAAATCGGGAGTGCACGTGGTATCTGTTACAATAGGTATCTGTTACAATAGGTATCTGTTACAATAGGTATCTGTTACAATAGGTATCTGTTACAATAGGACTGTAATAGGTGCTAAAGATGTTGTTTATCTAAATTAAAAACTAATTCAACTGAAATAAGGCTCTATTTAATTTTTGAGGATTTCTTTAAAGCGAACAAAAATGGTAAAAAATCTCGAGAAAAAAATGCTAATTAATAATTAATGAAACTTTTTATTACTGTGATATATACTATAAAGTTTAGGAAATCGTTCGTCCTATTAACTGAAAATGGTATAGAATACACATAAATACAGGCAAATAATTTTAAAGAGAGCACGATTGAATGTAATTGTGCCCACCGATAGTATCGAATATGTCAAAAGAGTTTTACTAACTAGTTTGGAACAACCTCTCGTAATCCTCTCTTACCCAAGAAATGCCCATCAATACTGAGTGCGTGGTGACGTATATCATCATCACCATCTTCTTCTCCTTACGCCTCCATACGTCCCTGTCTTGTGCTGATTGTTCGGCCTCCGTCCATGGCAGTCCCATCCTCTCCTCACACAGTTTCTAGAGTTGCCTCACCCAACTGTCGGGGGCGGACCACTGGACGTCTACCCCATGGAATCGCACTAAGTATTTTCCTCGGCTTTCGGTCATCAGACATTTACTTTATTTATTTATTTATTGCTTCTTTTTAATTCATTTGTAGCGTGTAATTATTAACCCCACTAGGGTTCGCCTGTATCGGGGTTCTTAATACATGCCCAAGCCACCTCAGTTGTGACTACGACGAGTAAAAGTGGTTCAATGTTTAGATCGTCTCGAATCATCGAGTTTGTTATATGATCTCATTTCGTAACCCCTGCCACTTCTCTCAAGTACCTCATTTCGGCAGCTTTTACTCTAGAGCGTGTTCGTTCGTTTAACATCCATATCTGGTAGCCATAAGTGATCGTCGGGCGGTATACCGTTTTAACACTGCCATCTTTGTCTTGATAGTAAGCTCGGCTTTCCTTATCACTGAGCTGTAGAGAGGACGCAACACACCGCTTGCCGCACTAATTCTTCGACGTATATCAATTTAGTTTATATTTAGACTCAAGACTTAATTTGACAGTGTTATTTTTATGTTTCATTTTTCAGCTTCCTGCCAAAACAAAATAATTATATAATGAAATAATTTTTTGATCAAAAGCAAAAATCTCTTGAAAATGATTTACCTTTACAAATAATATATACAAGGACAAGAAACAAAACAATAGCAAAATAAGGCAAATAAAAAAATAGCAAAACAAGTAAAATAAAGACAAATAGAAAAACAAAACAATTCACGGGGACTTAACAAATGTTGCTTACTTTTTAGGTATCTATTGTTTTATGAATTGTACTAAAATAACATGTTTAAGTATATCTAATTTGCTTTTTCACCATGTGTCTAAAACACACCCACGACCTCTGGGCTCAAGCCAAGAATTTTAACGCCACGGAAGTAATCGTTAACAATATTTATCTAAAATTTATATTGAGTAATAATAAAATCATAAACACGCATCGCAAGTGTTTTTTTTTAAATTTATAACGGCTCTTTGAATATAATTGGATTTTCCCGTGAAATAAAAACCTAGAAGTTATTATTATAATGTGTTAAGATGTAGCTATAAACGGAAACACGTGTCACTAAATGCTTCACTCCAGGAAACAATTTTATTTACCATAATTTTTCTATCAAAAGTTTTTTATCGTCTATGTTTGGCTTGAAATACGAGAAAAACAATTTGATTGAAAATAAGAAGAAAAGCAATTTGATTTTCATTATAAGTAACTAAATAGATCGTCAGTAAGTTGCCTCAATACAGTTTGATAAAAGATAAATTAAGAGGCCAAAAGGCTGTCACACGTAATAATAGGTACATAGCAGAACTTGTTTGTACTAAACTGCTCTTATAGATTAAATAAAAATATTATTGAATATATAAAAGAAAAAAAACGAGGTGCTCCTTCGAGCCGGATGTGCAATAGTGTGCAATTTACACGCAGTAGAAGTGAAACTAGAAAGTCGCTAGATGTCTCTCTCTTTTCTTTTGCCTGTTTATTTTTAAGTGGTTTGAAGATTGGATATTGATTTTACAAAAATTAAAATGTTTATTTTTTTGGATTTCGTAGGATTCGAACCCCCGTTGGCTGAATGTCTCTCTGGCCGTTGAAATTGGTCAGGCGCTTTATGCCGCTGCGCTACCGGAGACTTCCGCGGAGTCGGGAATTTACCGCATTTTATTAGAACCGAGTCTAAACCATAGGTAACTGAGAACCCTAGAAGAATAATAAATTTTAGTGACGCACTTCCGTTTCTTCTGAATTTCAAATCATAAAGGGGTTAAAGAAGTTTCACTCCAAAAATGGAGTTCTACAAAATAAACTTGATAACAATAAATACTAAATTGTGAAGTGACGAAACCAAGGCTAGTAAGTACATAATTATTGTTCTATTTCTGCTTGTGAGGATTTTCCAAATTTTTAATGACATTGAGGCAAGCTTGTGAGGAAGTAATTATAATATTTTAGGATGGTTAGAGTCAAGTGTTTTAGCTAGATTTCCTCCGATTTTGGCAAAGCAGTCGTAAAAAAATGTTAGCAATTTTAGCTTGTACATTTGTTGTCTTTGTTGTTTCATTGTCGTATGTCATTTAATTTAATTGTTTATTGTTATAGTAGTGTTGATGGGGTAGTTTTAGAGGTTTGTATTATAAAAATGTTTTAAGGTTATATTTTCTTTTTTATGTTACTGTTATATGTATTTAAATATTCACAGTTTAATATTCCTAGGAAATTCATTAGGTAAACTCTATTCTGATTATTTATCTAATATCCCAGCTGGCTGTAAAACCAAATAACTAAAGCGTTTTATGTTAACTGTTCAGAGCCAGAAGGACTATTGCACCCCTAATTGGGGTTTATTGTGAGGCCAGTAGAAGTGGGAGGAAGAATAAATTACCTGATAGATAATGGATGCACTGGTCACTAAATCTAAATTAAACTATTTAAATAATAATATGAAGAATAAACTCTTTAAAGCTACGTTTTTGTTCCTAATGGTGGTCTATTACGAGGGCGATAATGATCGTTTCTACCGCTCTACATATCTAACCCATGTTTTTCCAAACATACTTTCTTCAATGACCGGACAACTCAGAATAAAACCAGCTCAGAACTACCTCAGAACAGTTATTAAGAAATATGAAAAAATATACAAACATTTGGTTAAATATGTTACGTTAGGTTAGGGTTATGGGCTATTTTAAAATTGTTTTTTTCAGAGCTTTTTATGACTTTTCAAAGAGGTGTTGAGTTGACTCTATTCTCAATTGGCATGGAACCACTTTCTTTAGCCTCTTAACCTACACTAATTGAAGAGTGCGGTATTATTGTGCATAATTTTTGGAATATTATGGCGTATTGCGCTTCATTAGACAGCGTTACAGTATCCTTCATCAATGCAGATGTCCCTGCCACCCGTCTTAATATGCCAGACGTCGGATATACCTTCATGATGGACATTGTAGGGCTGCTAAAGAAGGAGGAAGCGCAACAGGGCATACTAATCCAAAAACACTTTATCACTTTAACACTTTTTTACTTTTGGCCGTGACCCTTTGAAAACATGCCAGATTGTGCGGTGTTTAAATAAAAATAAAAATAACATTCTGCCATCATTAAGCTCGCGTCATTGGAGAGCTTTGGCGTAAGTGATTGTTTTCCAAGAAATTTATTAAAACTATCATTGCAGTCAGCAAGCTTTTCTTTGACTTTCAAAACTTCCTGTTTGCGATTGTCGCATTTGTCCGCGTGACTGCCGTCTCTGGGAAGCTCCCTTCTCGGAGAGTAATTCTAACACAATGTATGAGTTCCCGCTGTCATCTAGAAGAAATTAATTTCCTAGAAATGCAGCTCCTTTGTCCGCCATCATAAACAAGAAAGAATATTGTATTGTTTCTCGCGAGAATAGGGGTTGGGGGTTGCACCGAAAGTAGTGCATCATTTTTAATGGGATAATAGCTTTTTACCATGAGAAAAGTTAACAAATTAAATATACAAATTTTATGAAGAAATTTATTTTAAAAGGTGCTTACCATGGAGTTAGGATTTTATTAATCAGATTGAGCGTAACACGGTAGCCGCTCTAGGCAGTCTATCTATCTGCTTTTTCTTTTACCAATACGCATTTTCTTGAACCGATAAGCAACATTTGTGAAGCAACAATTTCGGAACGAGTTTTTTTTTTCTTAAAATGATGTGATCATCAATTGTACTGATTTCGGTTGTGGGTCTATCTATGGTTATATTAATTCTGGTTCAATGAACTCATAATTGTTTGGAATTTAAGAGGAAGCCACAAGTCAAAATTGTGTGTTTTTTATTGTTTTTTTTTTGGGTGTCGCAACTAATACAGATAATAGAGGTCACGATGTCAAGCGTAAAAATGGTTTTTATTTATTTTATGAATAATTTTGTAAGAAAGAAAAAATGTTAATCAATGAAAACAAAACAGGTAATTTTAGCCACAAAATTATATTTAAAAGAAACTTGTTTCTTATGGACATTCACGTGCGAAAATTAATTATAATGAAACAACTCTTTTTTTAGTAGTTTACGCTTGAGTTGGGCGTTTTTGTATAAGTCGGCTCGTATGTGGAAAGAGCTACCAACATCTGATTTTCCTCTTTTATGTAATTCGGGCTTCTTCAAGACCCAAATTAACCTGCCTCACAACGCTTTCCAACCGGGTAGCGACATTTTCCACTGCCTTTAAACCGTACATCCTTTCTAGAATTCGCTTTAATAGCACTCTTAAGGCACTAATAATCGTTTTCAAATTCATTTCTATTTTCGACGTTTACCGAAAAATTCACTATAATTGTAACTCTTAATATGTTTTCAAGCCGATATGGATAGTAAAAAAAGTGGTGATTATTATAATTTTAAAACTATTCTAACAAATCTGCAGGAGCATTCCAATCACTTTTAATTCAAAAAGGAATCATAAAGACCATATTGAAAGTAGCCATTAGAACGCCTTCAATTGAAATTTTCAATAGTTTTGACGTACCAAATGTACAACAAATAAAGGCCAAAAAATATTATTGAAGCTTTTCAAAATAACTGAATCCTCTACTAGACCGTGTAATCATAACACTAAATTGAATAAAAATTTTATAAAAAATATTATAAATTATAAAACCACTTTTGAACAAAGAAACTACACATATTTTACGACAATACTCCGTAACATCATTCCCCAAGATACAAAATTAAAAGAAAATTCTAATGAATACAAATCAGGAATAACATTATGCCTGAAAGAGGTCAATGAAAAAACTCTAATGAAGACACTAATAACGACATAGAAGACAATTAAACTATTTTCAAATAACTTTAGTACGCCTCGGCACAGGACCCCCTAGTGAGGACTATGAAAAACAATATTTATACTTAAATTCACAATTATTTTTTTGAACACACAATTATTTTATATAATCACAAAAATAAAAAAAAAATAAAAAAAAATGATATATAAATTCTGCCGAAATTTCCAGGAATTATACAATTGGTCGGGTTCTATTGAAGCCAGAGTTAAATCAGCTTCTCAGAAGCTGAACGAATAATGCATTTAGTACGTAACTGCTTTTCCTGAACAAATCGTACGCGAGTTTTCTTCAGGGCACTGTTGAGTTGGACTTCTATTTATGTACATAGATACCTTCCTCGAATTCCGCGTATACCTGGAATTCATTTTGCAAACAATTTCAAAATTGTAAACCAGTCTGAATTCATATTTTTGTAAAATTTAAAAAACTTGTATGTTTTCATTTTTCAATGACCGCTAAAACGCCCGTGACTGGAGTCTTGTTACGTCACACGAAACTTACTTTTTATATCAACAGGGTTAACTAAGCACTAAACTGAGAAGATCGCATAATAATTGCCGTTCTATTTTCCTTTTTGTATAAATAGTTAGATGCACGATTTAAACAGTGTTGGAAAGATATAATATATTCCAAATAAAAAAAGGAAAATTTTGTAGTTTCGCTAAAGATTTTGTCAAAGTTTTTTAATATTTCATTCATTATTTTTGTATCAAACGAAAAAAGTTAAGTGACAGTAAATAACCTTTTTAAAATGCCTGTGTAATTAAGTATGATTTTTAGGTTTATATAAAGTGGTCCATAGTTGATAATTAAAAAAAAGTTCGGTGAGTGATTTAATATTTTTTTAATTGCGTATGTCGCTTGTAATATTAAAATCTGAACGACTCTTTGTCTGCTTTCAAAAACAGTAAATCGTTTTGGTATAAATTAAAAAAAAAACAATGAATCTATTAGATTCACAAATTTCTGATAACAAAGCATGAACATTTTTTATGAATTTAAAAACTGCGACGGCTCGCGGCGTTACGCTAAAAACAGCTACCCAACGAAACGAGGTGTTTTGAAGTGATAGAATTTTATTCATTTTTAAATAACCATTTATTAAGTCTACGTCTAATTAATAAACTTATACACTAAAAAATCGGCGTTTGTTGACCAATAAGGATACATATTTTTTGAACCATAATATTTTTCACTGGAGTTTCTTTACTGGTCACGTTGTGATATTCTACTATTATTTCAATGAGAAAATCCCAATAATTCCTTTGGTATTGGTATCTATAAAATTGACAACTAGGAAATTTGTCAACAATTAACGTAATTTGGCGAAGGCTTCTGTAAATTGGCAACGGTTTCTGTAAATGGGTTACGGTTTCTATAAATGGGCGATGGTTTCTGTAAATGGGTGAGGGTTTCTGTAAATGGGTGACGATTTCTGTAAATAGGTGAAGGTTTATGTAAATTGGTGACGGTTTCTGTAAATGGGTGACGGTTTCTGTTATTGGGTGACGGTTTTTGTAAATGGATGACGGTTTCTATAAATGGGCGAGGGTTTATGTAAATTGCCGACAGTTTTCTGAAATTTGGCGACAATAATCTGTCAATCTGTACATTAATTTTGCCCATTTTGATTATATTTTATCCATTCGTTTGCAAATTGGCGACAGTATTATTATTGAAAAACAATTAAGTCAGCACCTACTTGGCATTATTACTGAGTATGGTGCACTTTTGGAGACAAATATTGATCTTTTAAGTGCATATAATTTGAAGTCTAGTGATCTCATATTTTGACTAAAAATTTCGCAGTAAATTGTGGGAATTGATGGACCTTCATTAGCAAACTCTTTCCATCGTTAGAATATTCATTTTTTCTTTGTTGATTACGTACCTACCTAATGACGGGAAAACTGATAGGTCCTATCGAAGGGTTTAGGGTGGTGGCAATCAGATGTCAAGATGTTAAATATTAATTAATGGTCATCCCTCAGTCTCATGAATGTCCAGAGCAGACTTCCGGAAATTGATTTTGTCAATTTGGCATCTTTTGATGGATGTAATTAAAAAATAAGGAAATATCCCCCTTTTAAAAAGTGAGGTAAAAGTGTTATTTGAAAAATACAAATTTGTTACAAAAAAAATCAAATTATGATGGTTAAATAAATTAAAATTTATCCAACATTTCTGAGGTACTATTAAGCTTAATTAGATGCTGAAACAGTGGTTTACTCTTGGGTTCTGAAATTAGAAAGTTAACGTACATATTTTTTTTTTTATTACAATTGGTTGGATAAAGGGTATCTAAATATTTTTACACACTTGGGTCTTGTTCGAGAGTGAAAGATATTTTCGGAATCGCGTTGGTGAGAAGTCACCAATTAGAAAATGATAAACGAAAACGTTTCAAGACATGCGTTTAAGGCAGTACACAACCTCAATAATTTTTTTTGGCTCAAAACTCACATTTTAACCATTTCCGGCGAATTCGAAAACCATAATAACTTTTTTATTCCACATTTTTATATAACAGACCCCTGGGAATGTAAGTTTTTTTATATTTAAAATGAATAAAAACAATACCTTAACACTAATATATTTTACGTACATCTATTTTAAAACTTTGTAACCAGTTTCTCAACTTTAAATTAGCGGTAAGCACCAGATTTTATTTTTCTAGACGATGAATTAATAACTTCAGGAGGTACATGCATAGAAACATCTTCCACATTTGCAACACGTTCTTCCAAATTAATTAAAATGAACCCGTTGGAAAGGTCAATCTCCAGGCCCGCTCGGACGAATTCGACGGAACGTTCGTCTAATACGCCGTGCCGTGGGCTTATATTTGTTTACACGCTTTCTTCACTTAAGATTCCCACATTACTTGTCTTCTTCTTTTTTTCTTTGATAGGGCAAATTTGGCAGTAGGTCCGACGTTATTAAGATTCTGAATATATTTTAGGGTATATTGTCGTCTTAACTGTACTGCGCTGACTAGATCTGAACACTGCCTTCGGCTACACAATAAATACAAGCGGTACCTCCCCTTAAAAGACTCTCCTCTTAGAATCCCTCAAGATAATATAGGCCATGAGGGAAAATATTTTTTTTAGGGCCTCCTGCATGGAGTTTATGTAAGAAAAATGTATTAGAACAATAATTGATTTTAACGTACAGAATGATTATTCTAAGGTAGGTATAATATGAGATTTAAAGCGATGTTAAAAATATATAAATAAATTAATCATCGTCAAGTAACTGATTTTCAAAACACAATTATTTTTCACTTTCATTTTGTCTTAAATTCAAGCGTTAAAATAAATACCGTCTCTTTGGTTTTGTAAAATGTTTGTAAGCAATACTGAACAAATACTCCAGTTCACAGGACCAACTGCTCCTGACATTTTGTCCTTTGATGGAGAATCTGTTTGTTTCTTTTGTATCTAAAAGTCTATCGTACGCTCCGAGGGATTGAGTTTCACCTTGATTTGTACGAAAAACTAATTAACGGCGGGATTTTTCAAAAATTTATTTTGTAATAAGGGCTACTTTGTATGACTAACAGAAGAATGATTCTGGAAGTTTACATTTATAAAATGATGTTACAAAAATATAAAATTGACAGATAAAATATTAATGATACTTTTTTTCTCTTATGAAACCTTAACTTATGAAACTCCACATATGAAACTTTGAGGAAAAAAATCCTTCAAGGCCTGTGTCATTTTTGGAGATCCTGTGTGGAAGGTCTTTTGAAGGTTAACAAATGACAATCCCATCGATGGATTGATAGAGTCCGGCTGATGAGTTCAAAAGGTCTCCCTCAACCAGGATCTCCTGATCCGGCCTGCCAAGCAGTAGGTCGGTAAACGCGTCTGTTACTAAGACCTAGACAAACTTCACCCCATGAACCCTGACACCCCTGCTAAGTCGCCAAACATTTGCCTGTTTAAACGCCATCAGAAAATAATGCATTGCCTAGTAAGGCGGGTAACGAAATAATATATATTTTTTTATTTTTAAGGCTCTGTAACAAGCGTTAAAAAAGAGGAAGAAGATTACTGAATTTTGTTTAAAAGGAAGATATGTAAACATTAATGATAGAGGAAGCACGCTTATGTAAAACATGATTGTAATGAATAGGCGTCAGCTTCTATCGTAAAAATATATACTTCATAAAATACGGTTTACTAAAACAGAGAAAAATCTCAATATCTGAGTTGTTGCATTTAAAGAAACACTGAAAGTATATTTTTTTCAATCCTACAACAAGAATAGAATGTCGCGGGATAAGGCTCTCGACTAGCTATCCTGAGGTTGCGGGGTCAAATCCCGGCGTGCGCAAGTAAATTTTTTTGGATTGATTTGTGTTATTATACAATTAAAAAATAATATAAAGTACATCCTGAACTTTGGAAGATACTCTTAATCTCACCCTGGTGAAGACCACCATTCAGAATTGAAACGTTGCTTGAGATGACTTTAGCCGCGTTTGGTGACTAGATCTGAATAGTCAGGTATGTCCCTACCTTCCTCCACCTCATCTTCCTCCCCTCCCCACTACCTCAAACCTCACAACATTTAGTTGGAGATGCCATAGACAACAACATTCCAATTGGAGATGCCAAAGACAATAAATAACATTCCAATTGAAGATGCCATAGACAACAACATTCCAATTGGAGATGCCATAGGCAACAACATTCCAATTGGAGATGCCAAAGACAATAACATTCCAATGGAAGATGCCATAGACAGCAACATTCCAATTGGAGATGCCATAGACAACAACTTTCCAATTAGAGATGCCACAGACAACAAAATTCCAATTGGAGATGCCATGGACAACGACATTCCAATTGAAAATTAGACCATAGGCCATAGACCATAATTATAGATAATTATAATTAATTAACTAATAGATAATTAGGCCGTAGACCAGTGTTCCGCAAACTTTTTGTGATCAAGGTACACCTATCAAAACAAAACATTTTAGAGGTACACCAAAGAAAAAAAACAATTCGTATTTAATATTTATTATGAAAATCAATATAATATGAAAATATGTTTAATGAGAAATGTGAGCCTGCTTAACTGAGCACAGGCGATCAAAATTTGGAGCAATCGTTGATAATGCTTTTCTCATCTCTTCGCCGATCGTCCTCAGGCGTTCTCTTTTTTATATCGTTGTGCGTTCTCTTTTTTATATCGTATCGTAGTGGAAACCCCAATTCGCATAAATAGGTCGTCGCAAATGGTAAGATAATTGCAAAAGCACGCTTTTAAAGCAGTGGATATTCATTTTTTATGCGTAGCCAAAAATGTGCTAGTTTTGTTTCGGAAAATTTTACCTTTAATGTCTGATCAATTTTTGTCTTCAGAATTCTTCCTGCTCGTTTATCGGTAAGTGTCCAAGGATAATGCTATCTGAGAATGGATTTCGAACCCAGTCCATAGGTTGCAGGTCACACTTAGGAAAAAAAGAGATCATTTTTTTCTGCTGTGTTTCCCTAGCCTGTGCTTCGAGTGTTTCACTATCAAAGCTTGCACTTTTTTATTGAATTGGCAGCCATGACATTTGGGTACATTTCATTATTTTATACCATTGGGCGTGCGTGATCCTTACGACAACTTAGCGCGAAAGCTTTCAATCTTATCCGATGATGTTAGAGTATTAGAATTCTTGCCTTGCTTCTTGGCTGAGCTCATTTAAATGAGCGAAAATGTCCGACTGGCCTATTTTATTACCTATTGCCTAAGCTGTTGCAGCGTCATAATGTTACTTTGTTACAATGTAGCATTGCGGTGAGGCACACCAGCAAACGACCACGTACACCACTGTGCCGCGGCACACACTTTGCGGATCACTGCCATAGACAACAACATCCCAATTGGAGATGCCATAGTCTCACTGGCTTCAGGCGCTTGGGAACAGTTGGGTCTCTTGTGCGGTATTCACAAGACGTGCTTTTCATAATTTTTGGAGCCAAATTGTTATTATTTTGTAACGAGGGAATTCCTTTTCAAAACGGTCGCCACATCTGAAAATACATTATTTTCAATTTTTTTTTAAGATCTTAAAAACTTATGTTCAAGGGAAGTATGTTATATTATTATGTCGGTAGGAATTCGGAATGCAGGGTCTTAATATAAACCCGGGTTGCCAGCAAAGAAATTGAATTTGCAAGATGTCAGAAAATTTAAAGAATAATAAAAGTTCGCTCACCTGGTTTACGGACTTAATAAAGAACAGCCAACATCGTTGCTGGCCCTATTTTGATTCATTGAACGGGTAACCGACTTGCTCTCTTTTCAACAAAAGTTATGCTAATCTATTGAAAAAGTTTTTACTATTATTATCAGGGTTTATGGCCACCTAATCATCACATCGTTACGCTGAAGAGGTAGGCAGAGAGGATGGACCGCTAAATAACTCGATCTTTGCCTACATTCCTTGCTTCATTCACAGTCGTACATCATCTCATATCTCTGTTCTATTACCGACTCTAGAATTTGGCTCACTTGATTGTGCCATATCTTTAAAAAAAGGTGTACACTATAACCTGAAACGCTCAGGACCGATAACTTTACGATATCGAATCGATAGGCGTAACTTCCGACGGTTTAATTTCGATATACCGAGCACTGTTTCATCGTTGAAAGCCAAACTGATATTGACGATGAATAAATAAGAAACTGGCGAAACGGGCGATCCGTAATGACGTAAAAACATTAATAAATTATCAATGTTGAATTGAAATACTAACCCAAATATGCATTGGAAGTCCGCATTTAGTGTTTTAAACTAAACGGTAATTAATTAGTTAATGAGGTCTTCAGTAATTTTTCAACAAAGTTCGTTTCTCAAAAATCGAACGGAATAAATTGATTGCTACTACTTTTTTAACGACAAACATTTATTTATTAAACATTTCAAAGCATTATTACAGATTCAGGGTACAAGTCGTTGTAATCGTTGTGTGTTTAAACAATGTATTTACAGTTATTGATTTTTTTTTTCATGTGAACACAGCAAAAGAGTCTCAACTGCTCCCGTCTTGAGCCAGTGAGATTATGGCATCCCTAATTGGGTTACGTTACGAGGCTGAAGATAGTCGGGAGGGGAAGGAGATTGGGAAGAGGAAGGTGAGGAAGTACCTGGTTAATCAGTTCTGGTCATCGAACATGGCTAAACCCATTTCAATTCTGAATGGTGATCTTACACCAGGCAATACTGAGAGTATCTTCCAATCTGTAATGTGCTGCAAATAAACTTTTTAGACCAAAAACAAATTTCAACAAACACAAAATATCATTAGATAAGCGTACAAAGAAAACGTCATAACTCCGACGGTCAATACACGCTTTGGACAAAGACTTTATAAATTTCATGCTATAAAAGCATTCAACAGAAAACACTTGAAAATAAAATTGAGGAAAACAAAAATAGATTCTGACATAAAATGGATTAAAGAACAAAACAGACAATATTACAAAAATTTCATAACATAAAAGAATAGAACATACACGTAACCCACAAAACCAGTATAAAACACACATCACTCACAAACATACAACACATAATACGTTCCGATTATAACTTTATTTAATTTTAAATCTTATTTTTAGTTTAAATTTATCCAAATCTTATGTTTTTTCTTCACCAACCTTACATATTGTATTATAAAATGGAGGCCACGGGTAAGCCACCGAGTGATTACTGGATTTTAGGTACTATGAAATGTAAAATATTGAATTAAAAAAAAAAAACAATATTTTATTTCCAATTAATAACTTAAAAAAATTTATCGCGCGACCATCGGATTGCTAGTCGAGTGCCTTGCCCCTCAATCACGCTGGCCGTTAATTGTAACAGTGCCAAAACCTGGTAAATGCGTTAAAGGATATGAAAAACACATCATTCCTTTGATCGACTGCATTTAGGAAATACGTGGCTCTCTCCACAGGCTCTCGTTTGAAGTATTAAAAAATATTTCATTAGTATAACTCATTTATCAAGTGAAATATGAAATAAATTAATAAAATTCTGGCCTTTAATTCAGTTTGGCTGTTAAAAATATTCACGAAAATGAACGAAATACATTAAATGAATGTCATATTTTGTAAAGGGATATTTTCAATAAAAACTCTCAACACAATATCGGGTAATTTTCCGGAAAATTTTAAAAAGCTTAAATTTCATTCGTTGTGTTGTGGATGTAAATTGAAATACTGAGAATGGACGTTCGGTTAAATCAGATTTATTTTCCGTGGAGGAATTTGACGGAACAGTTACAGAGTGCAATAAATTTCAAAACTTGTTAACTCGCTTTGTATTCAGTTATTAACGTCTTAACGAAATTCAAACAGTGAAATAGTGCTTCGTAAACGCTTGAGTGGAGGATCTTTTTGTGGAAAGTAAGGGATGATCCTGATTGCATTAAGGGGGAAGCACGAAGGTCGGCAAATCGTTTTCATGAACGATCAAATCTAGCTAATGAACGAGTAATAGACGAAACCCGTTCTTATGTGACTATTGTCAACTGTATACAAATGCTGGCCCGCGTGTGGCATGTTTCCCGACTGTGCACCTTTGATGAAGGAATCAACGACGCTACTATCTTGGAGCATCTTCCTTCCAGGGCAGCATTCCCAATCGATGCCCGTATTCTAAAGGTTGTAATCCATTTGTTAAGAATAGAATATAAATAAATCTGGCAGCTCGTACACCAATAGCAGATACGGGCCTTCAATCATCAATCAGCGATGCGACAGGCCGAGCTAAAAAGCGAATCATTCTGTTTCTGATTGCCGTAGGCTCAATTGCTCGCGAATTGCTCCAGTGTTCGCTTCCCACCTTCTGATAAATAATCTCTTATATAAATTAAGTACTTAGTTGAATATTGTTTAATAAACTTGTAGGTACTAATTATATTTATTAGATTTCCCACTGTAATGATCCATTCCCCCACAAGTTACAAAAACGCCCATCACGAAATCAAATATTTTTTTGGCGATCAACATTTTTTTTGTATTATAAGCCTACTATTTTGTATTATTACGTACACTACATAATGTTCACAAGTTTGCTAAGTTAGGCAACCTTCTGCTAAAATTAAAAAAAAATATATATCGAGGCCACACTCTCATCAATGTTGTTTAATGCGTTTTTAATGCCGTAAGTTTAAAGTAAAAAGCCAGCCATGATCCTCAGTAGAGGTATACAGCAGTTCTGTAACGAGCAAGTGATGAAACGTGGTAATAATGTACACAGCTAACGGGAAGATTTAGTAAATAATGTAATTTAGCTTAACGAGTTCCGAGTAGTACCTCTGGCCTACCAGGGTGGCAGGATAGTGGGGAAGTATGGGGGATTCGTGTTTTACACATTCCAGTCCATTACACCCTCTCGCGCGCATGTTTTACGTGCAGCAAAAACCGCCATATCGCCCCGCATTTCTGCAGCCCTGTTCATGGCGTTCATCACAAATGTGCATTTTACATAATTAAACAATTTATGTATGAACCATATTTGTTAGTATTCAAGAAAACTCATTTGTATAAAATTATGCAAAATACAACTAAAATTATATCGTTTGACGGCCTCTGTGGTTGAGTGGTCTAGGAATCCGGAAGGTCACGAGGTCTTGTAATTTTGAAAAAGCAACGTGATAAAAAACAAATTCAAAATTCAATTTGTCAGACTATGTTCGTGGCTCTGAAGAAGAAAACTGTGCTGAAGAATTATGCTGACGTCAGTTAGAAGCCAGCTGGCTATCGCGTCAACCCTTCTCTACTTAATAAACCCCTGAAATAACCCCTCCCTGCCGTTAAACTATATGAAATACACATATTTCAAACCAATTGTAAATTTTTATTAACGCTAGAATTCACCATTATACACAGTAATCGTCGCAGGCGTGCGCATAACAATTCGCCAAAGTTTCATCGCAATCGGATGAATGGTATGGGAAATAATAAGAGACAAACAAAGAAACATTAACATTCATATACGTAAATTAAATCCTACTTAAAGCCTAAAAGGAAGCCAGACACAAGGCTTAACACTACTTTTCACAGAATTTTTATGAAAAAAATCTTACACTTATCTAAATAAAGATATAAAAACAATATTTTGCTATAAAATTCAGTCTAAACTCCATTGCCCTCTGTTAAACTCAATCACCATCTTGGGAAATTCCTCCATAAGCAAAATCAAATCAGCATATTGGTGGAAATTTGCCCAAGTTTGATGATTTCAGTGCAGCTCCACACAAAAGTACCAATCGTTCGATTGTAACGATACTCGTTTTTATTGACGTTTCAAATTTATCTCAGAGATAAATTCTTCCACCATAAAAGCAACGCATTTTTAAACGTTGAAAATAATATGATATAAAAATACTATTAATATTCCGTCTACAAAAGCAGAAAAAATCGGAGAGCCGGAATTGCAAGTAAGCAAAATAAGCGAAATTGATTACTTTACCGGACATTCCGAACATATTATTCATTTTTCAGAGGCCAGTTTTGATAAGCCGCGGGTCGAATGGTAAAAAGTGACGGAGGATTCAATATATTTCATCGGCCATTAGCAGCAGTGTTACGTCTCCCCTCTAATAGTATTTGCTCGGGCATTTTTTGTTGATTTTGTAATTTGCATGCCGGAAAGGGTTGTAATTACCTGAAATGATTTTCCTGATGGAGGGAACGGGAAAGGAATCTGGCAATTTTGTAAATGAGGAAGCAAATTAAAAAATTTCCAGTTTTCAGCAATCAATTTTAGATAACAGTAATGGGTTTCATCAACGTTATTATAATTGAGAAGGACTTGCATTAAGGAATCAATGATTTTTTGTAGATTGAGTCCTTTTTTCTCTTTCAAGAACTTGGCTATCACCCGGATAATCTTCACGCTTTTTCTATTTGAGTAACGCGCAAGACTCCAATTGCACCCAGGCATCCCGAATGTTACCTATTTCAGAAGAATTATTCCACGGGCTGCAACGTCTATTTATGTTTTCTATAATGTTAATGTAAGTACTTGCATACTGCTTACTAACTCCGTATGCATGAATATTGGAGGTCTATTGGATCTAGAGTCGTTCAAATAAATGTAGTTTCGTTCAATAAAAAAGTAAAGTCTTGATGTAAGCGGTTAAGGAGAAAATCATACGTTTCCTTATAACGCCGTTCAGAAAGTGGGGACCCCTCCAATGGCATCCCGAATGGGGTAAGTTGTGAGGCTGAAGGTATTAAGGTAGGAAGGAGAAGGAGATTGGGAAGAGGAAGAAGAAGTTTAGGAAATACCCAGCTATTCGCGTCTGGTCATCAAACACTGCTGCAGGCATGTCAAGCAATGTTTCGATTCTGATTAGTGGCCTTTCACCAGGGCAATAATGAATGTATCTATCACTCTGGAACGTACCGAATAATTGCGAATGCGCGTGCTGGAATTCGAACCCGCGACCTCTGGATTCATAGCCAAGGATCGTTAACACTTAAATAAATTTGAAAATTCAAATGGGTATTCAGAGATTCTCACAAAATAAACACGTGACGGTGGCATAGAAGCAGTCATTTACGAGACGATGATTTTGTTCTCTTCCCTTTGAACGGCAGGAGACCAGATTTGTCCCAGCTCACTTGCGTCTCGTGTAAATCACTGTAACTCCATTACTATCAGAGTGAGAATTATATTTTAAAAAGTGTTAAAAAAGCAAAACATCACGATTTTTTGTCTAATCTAAAAAATAACGACGAAAAAAGTAAAATGTAAACCTTCATGAAATCAAAGTTTTGAATCGCAATTTGAATAAAAAAATTGAAACTTTGAGAATTTTTTATTAATTATTTTTATATGAAAAGACAAAAAAAGGAGATAACAGTAACGTTTATAATACATTTGTCTTATAAAACATATATGTTTTTTCAATTTTTTTTTGTTATTAGTAATTTTAGTTAGAAAAAGCGTGAGGTGAGCCATTTTAAAAACTTTTTGTGTTCGCATGTAAAATTTTTATATTTCAAAAATTATATGTTTATTTTGAATTATAAAATTTGAAAGCATATTTTATCACCTTTCAAAAACAGTTTTTAGTTTTGGCGTATGTTCAGAAATATTCCATTTATTTGCATTTTATTGAAAAGCAGAAATATTTTGACCATCTGAAAAATACGCCAAAATTTTGAAGGGTTAAAAAAATAACTGTATTCCCTCATAGTGCAATGTGTGATCTTGCAAAATCATAAAATTAGGTCCTTTGAAAGCGCCAACAAGACAAGTCGAACTTCCCGCCCGCTAAATATCTCGTGACTTAAATTCACATAGTTCCAACGCGCTGCAAAGTTTCCCCGATCCCATCAGCAATTACTTGTGACGAACAAGACATAATTTGCCGAAGCCGCAAATGCGTTAGCGCTCTCTGGCTTGCGGGAAAATTAGCGCTCGTTTCACTCCGAACGCTGCGATATTTGTTAGTAAATCTGAACTCTCTTACAATGTGTGTGCTCCTGGTAGATCTATACAGTTAAGCTAAGCGTCACAGATTGTTTGGGCCATTTGTGAGTCAGCCTTGCTCGTGTGCTCGAAATTAAGCTTAGATTGACTTCTGAGCCCAGTGATTTCCAGAGAAATCCAATATTTAACGTAAATTATTGTTTAAAAATGGAATTTATTTTTACAAATTCTTAAATTCTCAGATTCCCTTAATATTTATTGGGCTGAGTCACCAGTTATATTTAGAAAAATAAACTTTTCAAGGTTATTCCCAGGGCATGCCTACGGTTTCTTGGAAGATGCTTTATCAAAAGAAAATTTTAGTTGAATGTCAAATAAGTTGTCGTGGGGTTGTTGCCAACAAATTACGTGATATTTTATATACATTTTTAAAATTTTTATTTATAAACAGAAACAAACAGTACATTAGTTACAGTGGTGAAAACAATTTACAATTATTAAGTATATTTCATCATGGGTACCTATGACATGTTTCTTTGTAGTGTCTATGTGATTAAGTAATTACCGTGTGATGTGCGTAGTGGGTAGGTGTGAGTGTGTGTGTATGTGTGAGTATGTATGTGTTAGTATGTTTGTATGTGTGAGTATGTATGTATGTGTGAGTATGTTTGTATGTGTGAGTATGTATGTATGTATGTACGTATGCACATTGAACAATTTATATCATTGACATGATGCTCTTTTGAAATTTGGGCAGTGAATCGAAGAAAATGTTAGAATTTAGACCAATTTAATCAGGCTTTTGGATATGTTTAGTGTATTTAAATAATTTTACCAAGTTTTCAGGACTAATAAATTTCGTTCAGTAATAATAACATATTATAGACAATAGGCATACAAAGGATGCAAACACATCAAAACAATTGTTTAAAAATGTACCGGCAATTCTTGGTAGAAGACGTTTAAAACTGACAATGTTTGGATGCTTTGAATAGCGCCGTTTTTGTGAAAAACCACCTCAAGGGCGCTGTACAAATTTAACATATATTTCTACAATGCTCTATCTTACTTCTTACTATAGACTAGACAACAACTAATGGCTAATAGATGATATCCACCGATAAGTCGATCACTAACACAAAACTGTATTAAGTACAATGCATTTAACAGTGAACGTGATGCTGCATTAAAATGTAGAAAATATACAGAACCGATCTTCCTTGGGTTTCCTACATCCCTTTGAAAAGTCTTTAAACGTTTTGTTTTTTTTTTTTATTTTATGTTGTCCATAATCTAACCTAACGTAACCTATTTAACTAAATGAAAAAAAAAAAACTTCAATTAATGACCTTTTAAAGGTGTTGAAGTTGCATGTTTCTGAGCTGTTATCCGGTCAGTACTTGATTCTGAAAAGACACGTAGAACCGAGGACACCAAATTTTAGCTAGGTAGGGGCCTACAGACACATGGGTCCAGTTATATATATATATATAAAAATGAAAATATGTTTGCTTCTATCTATGTATATATGTATGTATGCTATGCGTTGCTAAACCGTTCATCCGATTGCGATGAAACTTTGGGGATTCGATGTGACATGCCCGCGATTCTTACCGTATTACAATAGTGAGTTCTGGCATCATGGAACTATGCGTTGTTAACAGTTCATTCGATTGCTATGAAATTTTGGGGATTTGATGTTTCGATGGTTTCGATATATACTGGTGAGCTCTGGCATTATGAAATTTTGTATAAAATAAATTGCAACAGGTGGCACGCGAGCTGTTTGAAAACCGAATGTACCGGGAATGAACGTATGGAATGTGGGAGGGGGGAGGGGAACTCGGGAGGGGGAGGGGAACTTGGAAAAAAGCAATATCTTTCAGGGCATTGTAAGATCGGCAGATATATCCGAGCAACGAGTTATATATATTAACATGTATATACTTCAGCATCCATTATACAAAAAGTCACCGATTGCCACTGGTGTATGTGTGTGTGTGTTACATGTATGTGTATTGATTCGGTAACCACTTGCTTGATTGATTAATGCTTGACGAACCAGTAAAATGGCATTATGTTATTAATGTTACAACTTCACGTTTTAACAATAGATGAATAAGATAAATGAACACCACAATCATACTCAAATAGTTTGAAATCTATAAAATTACCGCTGTAATTAAAGTAATATGAATAGTTTTAACGATCCGATTGAATCAGCAAGTTCAAAAGCGCAAAATGAATTAATTCATCAAACTCCGCTAACCCCAGTTAAGTTCATTTCGCCGTAAACTTCTGCTAATGGAGTTGATGCGATTTGCATCGAATCAGGAACAGCTGTTGCGTAATTACACTACGTAATTAGAAAATCAATTCGAATGTTCTGGAAACATCGCGTTATATGGTCAATTCCTGCAGTCACATAGAACTCCAATCCGCCAAGTCTCAATAAATGGATTCTGGCTAACTGGCACTTAGAACCGCTGCAGCCATCACGTTGTATACCGTATTATGTGATTTGCCTCCTCATCGTCATGTGCTCCTGGTACAATTATTTTGTAAAAGTCTCGCAAGTTGTCCTTTGATAATTTACGTGTTAATTTAAATAATATTTAATGTTCATATTGTGGCGACTCATTTGTGGCGAATCGACTATTTTCGTAGTGGTATCATGTTTCGCGTACGCTGGCCACACCGGAGCCCCGAGAATGTTCGAGAAAACACCAAGCCCGTCATTGCGGTTTCTGTATCGGGGTCGATAACATGTATTTTGTCAATCTAAATCCTTCTGATAATTGTCGCGGTAGATAATTTAACCTGTACTTAATATGTTAAAGTTACAAATAAATGCAAATCGCCAAGTAATATTATTCAGAGATTCCCGCGACCTTACGGCATGGTATATTTCTGGTAAGTTATACTATACCATCAGCTATAATATTAGGCCGTTTGTGAATTCCTTTTTTTCATGTTGCGTACATCTTCAGTCTTCAATAACATATCATTAGGCAAATATATAATTCTCACATCTTCTCAAGACTGTAGAACAAGTCTTCATTTACCCTCAGACCTCGGGCATAGGTCAGACTTTTACCGCTTTACATTAAAATCCAAATAAATGGAATATTTACGAATGTATCCGAAAACTAAAAACTTTTTCCGAAAGTTGATAAAACACGATCTAAATGTTATTATCTATATATATATAAATAAATTAATGTTGTGTGCTTGCTTGTGTGTTTGTTTGTTGTTTATGTGTTGTTATATTTAGCGTAGGAAATGTTTGAAACTTTCAAAATATCTTGACAATACATCTGAAAAGTTTTTTAATCATTACAAAAACTCTTACGAAACTATCAAACTTGTCGCAATTTGATAACATTTTGAAAAATAATCAAATTTCAATTTTCGAATAAACTCTTTAAATTACTGAATGTATTTGATGTTCTAACCTACGATATTCACCAAAATCAAACACTTTAAATCTAATCAAGAATTTTAGGTATTTTAAATAGGTACATATGTTTTTATAATACTAAAATGTTTGTAATGTATGAAAAATGAAAATTTGTATAAAAAATTGCAATTGGTGGCAAGTGAGCTGTTTGAAAACTGAATTCACCGGAAGATGAACTATCCAATCCAATCCATTTCTATTTCGTTTTATGCCAATAAAAGTGTTGTGTGTTTCTTCAAAAAAATATACAGGGTGTCCGTGGGTAAAGTGCTTCAGGATTTAGATTTACATTCTGAATATATGAAAGAGAGGAGGTAACGCGAAAGGGAGGTTCGCGGGGTGGGGGAGCGGGAGAGGGGAGATGGAAGGCGGGGAAAGTGGAGGGAGAACGCGTGAGGGGAAGGGGACATGGAAGGACACGCAGGGAGAAACTATTTCTTTATTTAGTAGTATTGCAACGCATGCTGCGATTTCGCTAGTTACAAAAAAACAATTTAAGAAATATTTAAATTTTAAATGCAAACAAAAAAGTTTTAAAATTCTTTTTTTTAAAGAAAGACAAAAAATGTTTGAAAATCTCCTACTACCACCACAGAAAGCCGAAAATGTTGCTTGTGTTGTGATGGAGGACTTATCCAGCCGAGGAATCGAACACGGGCCGCCAGGGTGGGACCCAAACGCGATGACCACTCAACCACTGACCGGTCAATAGCTCACCTTATGTTTTTTATTACTAAAATGACAAACAACGAAAAAAAAAACACATGTATTTTATTAGACAAATGTATTATAAACATTAGCTAAACATTTTACCTCACTTTTTGTCGTTTCCTAAAAAAAAATTATAAAAAATTCACGAAATATTTGGTTTCACAGAGATGCACATTTTATTTTTTTGTGTTTAACTTCTAGATTTGAATATAAAGCGTGGTGTTTTCTCTTTCTAAAACTGTTTAGTTTCTCACCATGGCAGTAAGGGGTTACAACGATTTCTAAGACCTTTTGCTTTAGTCAATATGATCCCGAAAGTTAACAAATTATTTTTTTTAATATAGTTGTGTTTGAAGCTAGTCTCACATGAGATCAATTTCAAATTAGCATTTCAGTTTTTTTAATAATGTAACAGTTGTTTCAACATTCACAGCAATCATTATGCTTATGTATCATTAGTAGTCATTTAAAAGAAATAATATAAGCTGTGGTCGGGTAACATTGAAAAGACTTATTTTATGTACCCCTTTTCTGAAGAAAATGAAATTCCCTCGGGGCTTACGTCATCTCTGGAGAAGCCATATGGAGAATCTTTTTAGAAAAAGAAAGGAGATGAAATCTGGTGGTCAATGAGGGACGAGGGAGTCCAGGAGGGACGGACGTATGAATCCATCCCTTCCACTACGTTGCAAAGCAATAGTTTGAGAGACTCCAGCTGGAGAGGTCAAAAGGTCTCCATCAACCATTCTCTCCCCATCTGGCCCGCCACGCAGTAGGTGGGCTTCATGTGCCGCCAAGACCTAGACAAACCTTACCCCATGAACCCGGGCACCCTTGCTAAGTTACATTGTATTGAGATATTCGGATGGTGAGACGTGCACAATTAATAAATATCATGCACTACACGGTGTCAGGAAACTCACAGAATATAAACTGTTTAATCCACACCATACTCTTCGTCACAAACTGAATTTTTTTGTCGATCTGAGAATTTCGATTATTTTTTACTTTTTTAAATTTTGTAACCGTGTCTACGTTTCGACGCATTGAAAAATACATTACGTAAAAGTATAAAATTAACCCTATAACAACCGACTAATTTCATATTTCAACTTTAGATTCAAATCAAAAAAAAATTCTGCAAAATCGGCTCCAAAACATTCACCAGTTGCCCGATTTGTTCTCCGAGTTTTTGGCTGGTACCGCGTACAACCGCTTCACACGATTTTCCCCCTAAATCGTCATGTTCTCCTGGTATAAATATTATTTCCTCAAGACTGCAGTTCTCAAGAAGTTGTTTTTAATTTTATTTTATAAACACGAATTAAATTAAGATATTTTCTTAAAAAGCCTTTTAATGTATTGTTCTTATGCTCGACATTTCCAAGAATTTAAAACATGCTTTTCAAAGTAAAAACTTTGACGCACATAGTTTTCCCTTCCTTAACAATGTTTTGTTTTTAAGTGTATGACGTGTAATTTTTAATGAGCATCAAAGCGAAAAAAAATTCTGTCAAATTATAAAAAATTATTTATTTTATTTTTTTTATTTTATATTTATTAACGCACAAGAAAAGAAGCAAATATATAATTAACAATATTAATTACATGTATTACATAATCAATAAAACAGAATAAATATGAATGCAATCGACTCGTTAGGTAAAGAATATTACAACATAAAAAATAAATGAAATGAAATAGTACAAGTTGTACTTACAAAAAACTAAAACAATTCAGCTTTAAATATTTATACATATTATTAATAAGACCTGACATAGAACAAAGTGTAAATAGAACCGCAAAAAAATTATAAAGTAAGTATACATTATATGATCATAATTAAAGAATATTCATTCACTAGAAATGACTACAATACGCAAGGTCTTAAATTTAATTTTGGACATGGGCATGGGTTCCGCCGCACCGGGAACCATTTATTGGAAAACAAACACCTCTGCACATATCACCCCAAGTGCTTCTCTACGTTAGCAAGAGTGTCCGTATTCGTAGTATGAGGGTTGTCTAGGTCTCGGCGGTAGATGCGTCGGCCCACCAATCTTCCGAATCGGGAGAGTTAGGTTGATGAAGACCTTTTGATCTCTTCAGCAGGACTCTCTCGGAACAATGTCTTGCTCCACATTGAGAGGATTGGATTCATACGTCCTTTACTCCTGGACACACTGACCCCCAGATTCCTACCCACCCCATATTCCCCATCATACTTATTTCCTATCCAGAACTTTCTCTCCTTGATTTTCAGCATCCCCAAAGACGAGGCCTCCTATGAGAAGCTAGTGTAAATAAATATCAATTTATTTAAAAAATATTTATTTTAACAAAACTTCAAGTTATAATATTTCATAACAGCGACTCGCAAACGAAAATTTGAAACAGAAAAATCAGAAAAATATACGTTGACATCTAGAAATCGAACCCGTGGTAGAGCACCGCCCCGTATGGCTAAGGTCCTAGTTTCGATTCCTAGAAGTGACGGTATCGTTCTCTAATTTTTCTAGTTTAAATTTTTGATTGAGAGTCAACTATTAAAAATTTATTTTATAAAAATTTAGTTTATAACAATTTGGGAGGCGGGAATGGGTACCGCCGCCCCGGGAACCTTTATTGGATAACCAACACCTCTGCCATAGGTCACCCCAAGTGGTTCGCTATGTTTGGTGATTTAGCAGGGGTGCCCGGGTTCATGGGGGGAGGTTTGTCTAGGCGGATGACCAGGACATACTGAACCCCAGATTCCTACCCACCCCTTAATCCCTTTTCCTTCCCAGAACTCTCCTTCCCCTTCCTTTCCTCAAAAAAACCCTCCACATGGCATCCTCAAAGATGACATAGGCCCTGAGAGAAATTATTTTTCTCAGGGCCTCCTGTGTGGAGCTCATGTAAAAAAAAAAAAAGTTTTCACAATTCACTTCTATCAGTTTATAAATTCAGTGCACATGGAGCAATTAGGACCAACTTTCATCCTCTAAATTTATTTCAATCCATCGGCTAACTCCCCGAACACATTCGATGAAAAGTGCAGAGTAATCAAGTTTCGAATGTGTATTAAATTTAATGAGAGCATTTCCAGTGAAACAATTGACGATTGCCCAATTATAAACTTCAAAATTGGCGGAAAAGGACCCCGAACTAACACTGCGGCTTTCACTGATTGGTATCCCGCAGAGGTTTAAACTCAACGGAAATGTTTATGCCCACATTGGTTGGTAAATGCACCATCTACAAACCGTATTTGTTACGAGTATAATATTATGAATATGAAGTAGGAAAAGGTGTATTTTTTTGATTTTCTTGGAATCATTAAAATTAACACAAACTAACTAACAGGGTGTAACATTGGAGGTTATCCACCACTTAACCGCCCTGGTTTAATTAACAGATGGTTACTACTTCAAGGCTCTCGCAAGATACTAATTTTTTGACGTGATAACGTTTTATAAATCGATGAACGCCGGCTGCACTCACGAAAAATCATGACTCATTGTCACGTTCCGCCTGAGCCGAGCGTACAAGCGAGAGCGTGGAACAAGCGTTCGGCTTGCGACGCATCTATCTCTCTTCCACTCCATCGTTATTACATGACGTAAACCGACTTAACAGACCAGCAATTTTTTGACGTCATAACGTCTTATAAATCGATGAACGCCGGCTGCACTCATGAAAAAGCATGACTCATTGTCACGTTCCGCCTGAGCTGAGCGTGCAAGTGAGAGTGCGGAACAAGCGGTAGAGAGGCACGATCGGCCTAAGCGTTCGGCTTCTGACTGTAAAATTCTAGGTAAAAGTTTTCTTATTACGTAAAATTATCGTCCATAAACCGACTTTACAGACAACCAATTTTTTTTGTTTAACGAAGCTACATTTATTTATTTTGAACGAATCTAGACCTCCAGTGTCCCTGAATACGTTAATAGTAAGCAGTATGCAAGTGTTGTAAGTATGCAGTTACAGAGTGTAACAGCCCGAAGGAATTTAACCAGCAATTCCTGAGCATATTTGGAGTAAAAAATATGTCATTTTGCTAACAGATGATTTTTTCTAGCCTTTTTTTCTGGACGATGGACTACTCTACCTCTCTGGCCCAGACCCGGCTACATCAAAGGAAGCAGCATATCGGTCCAACTCTATAGCGGCAAAAGTGTAGACGTTCTCTCTTCGTATGTGGTGTAAGGAGCGACATTTTGCGCCTCCGTGGATTGGGACCTGCAGTACTTCTGGGTCTCATCCTGTTTGACATAATATGTATAGGATACTTATTGTATTTTATTAAGCACCCTTTAATGTTAAAATATACCATGATCGCATTGGTAATTGTGGGTGTTGAAGGGGGTTTAACTATGATTATTGACTAATTTTAAACAGGCTGATGCTTCCCAACCATCACTGCACTTTATCCTTTCTATACCCGAAATTGGACATGCCGTAGCTCCACTGGCTCTGGACACGAATATAAGTTTTAAGAATACGATTAAAGATTACGATTACGATACAAGATTTAAGATTAAGAACTTGTTTATAGACGTTGGTTTTCCAAAAACACATATTTTCGATTTATTTAAAATTATTTTCAATACATAACTTAAACAACAATTTATAATTAGGTAATCTAGAAAATTTAAAAATAAAGTGAGAAAAAATGTAACATTTGCCTTGTTACAAGTCCAATTGAATGTGATTCTCTCCTCTGGAATCCACATTACAACATTTACGAAAAACTGTTGAAAGAATACAAAATAATTTTTTTGCTTTCTAAGTTTTAAAATGGGTATTCCAGTAATTTTATTCAACAAAACTTTTTTAAATGATTTGGGATGGCCTAAATTGTTAGATAGAAAACATTTTCACTGACTTGGTATTTCCATATAAAATTTTAAATGGTGCATTTTTCTATAGTCCAGAATGCAACGCATCGGTTAAGCGCTCGGAAAATTTTGAGCCTTTTTCAGTTCTCTTTCAAAGAATCATACCTCCGAAATTTACTATGGTAACATTAATTTCCTGTAGTGTTAGAGAGCCATTGATTTCACCCATGTTTGACCGTTTGTCACATATTTTTAGGAATTATACTTTTTTTTTTTAAATCATAAAATTTATAAACTCGTGAATTCTGCAAATTATTTACTTTACAACTAACGTACGCAGTACGTATTTGAAGAATATTAAATATTATGACTTCTACATGTTGTGTATAGCCTGGTTGATAATAATAGACATTTAGAACCAAACTTCCATTTTTTAATATTATCGATGGTATTTAAGAAAAAATATGTATATTATAAATGCGAAAGTGAGTGTGTTTGTTTGTTACGCTTTCACGCTAAACCGATTTTAAAAATTCTTTCACCAATAGAAAGCTACATTATCAGCGAGTAACATAGGCTGTATATAATGGTAATTTCTGGCGTTATGAAATTTGTGTAAATGAAAATGTGTGTATTTCATATATTTTAGCGGCAGGAAGGAAAAGTAGGGGAAAAGCGGGGAAGGTGGTAAGGAACGAGGATGCACGGGAAGGAAGGAGAACCAATTTATTTCTTTGAATGGCATTGCAATGCATGCCGGGTACCAGCTAATTCGGAAGAAAAGGTGGACATCTTTTATTAAAAAGTGAAAATTCTGAGTTATCTTTGTGACCAATCGAAGTACAAAATGCACGCGAATTTTTAAAATAATTCTAATAAATGTTTTAAGATATCTCAAATTGGCCATATTTTGGCAAGCGAACGCTCGAAGGTGTTTGCAAATTTGCCGAAATGTGACCCAAAACGCTCCAGTGGTTTTTATGCTTAAAAAATGTATAATTTTACCATTCCCTAAAAGAGTGTTAATAACTAAATAAAAAGTAAATTCGAGTGCGGTTTACACGCGGTAGAAACGAAACTTTACCAAAACAATCTCAACCAATACTTGAAAAGTGAGGTCATAATCAAAGCGACCAATGAGCGCAGACCTCGCGCAATTTCCGTTTCGTATCCCAACCAATAGAAGCATTTAGAAAAGACATCATTTTAAAAGCGGCCAATGAGCGCAGTTGATGCGTCGCAGGTGCACTAATCGTCATTTCCGTTTCATCCGAAATCCAAATCACAGCCGTGCTATAGAATTTTCACTTCAAAAATAAATAACAAATAACACCTGATTATATTCCGTTGAAACACAGGAAGCTCCACGCGGAGGCAGGTAACTTCTAGCAAGTATATACTACAAATCCTGCACAATGTCGTTTAATTACTGGAAGCGGAACAATTCGAGCATTCACTCGACGGGAGCGTAGAAAGTGTAATGGAGCATCTTCAATAAATCCTGTCATCCACTTATTGCACAACTTAACTGCAATGCTGTTTAAGCGCGTTAACCCGTCTAATCACAGGAGACCCAGGTTGTCCCAAAACATCATATGCCGTTATAATAACAGGAGACCCAGATTGTCCCAGAGCGACCGTGCATTATTAAAAGTTAGATATCTCTCTTCCTGTCACGCATTCATTTGTGATTTTTTTATGTTAGAAAGCGAAAGAAATAATGCTTCTTATTGCTTTAGGAATATACGTGCTATATTGGTCAGATATTTTACAAACCCGATCATAAGTGACGATTTTATTTTGCGCCAATTTGTGACGTAACAAACATTTAATTTTAAAATAAAATTGTATGAATGTCATAAAAAGTGAGGTGACACTTTTATTATAAATTTTCTTAAGAAAAGGACTCTGTGTTTAAAATGTTCGGTTTATTTTATTTTATGTACTTTTTCTAGGAATCCCCAGGTATATATTTTTAAGCTAATTTACATTTTCAATACCAAAATTTTAATATTAAAAAACAAAAATGTTGATTTCTAATAAACACATCGGAAAGATTATTTTATCTAGATTTTAGAACAATTTTTGTTTTTGCAAAAAGGTTAAAAAATAACCAAAAAAAAAGGAAAAGTTAAAATGCACGGGAAGAACCGGGAATTTAGTGCGCAAATCTTGACAGGCAAAAGTTCATAGATATTATTTTGTCATTATTCGAAGGGTTAAGTTTCTGGAAAAATGTCAATGTACCTAGTACGCATATTATAGTGACTTCCTTTTCTTTTCGAAGTAATTATTTGACCGCCTCTCGACTACGATCGGGAGTTCGCGGGTTCACCTGCCGGCGTGCGCAAGTAAATTTTATTTGATTGATTTGTGTTATTTCATAAATTAAACATTTAAAAATTATATAAGGTATGTTTGCGGCACGTTCCAGATCGAAAGATTCCCTCAGTAAGACCAACGTTCATTTTGTATTATATAAACTCAAACAAATCATAACGTAAACACTTCTGTGAAATCCGTTTATACGCCATTTTATATGAGTTTTTTTAACGTTTGGTAAAATACGAATTTTTTAAGCAGAAAAATTCTGAGAATGATTTATCTACAAGAGCTAATAAATTGAAGATTTCAAATTGTTGTCATTTTGAAAGGTTTATTTTTCAGAATATTTGATATATTTGAAGGCGTCCGTGGTCGAGGGGCAAGTCCAACTCGCAATCCGATGGTTGCGGGATCGAATGGAATAATTTTTATGTGATTAAATTGTGTTTTTTAACAATTAATTATTGAAAAATAATATATAGCATATGTGTGGCACGTTCCAGAGTGGAAAGTATCTACTCTCAATATTGCCCTGGTATGAGACCACCATTCAGAATTGAAACATTGCTTGAAATGGCCTTGTTGAATGAAAAGCCAGGTACTTATCACCTTTCTCTTCCACACCTCCTTCCCCTCCTACTTCAACCTCACAACGTACCGCAATTGCGGATGCCATAGTCACACTGGCTTCAGCGCAGCTAGCGCCACACGCTAGCCAGTAGCGAGAATTACGGCTCCCGCGTGAACTAATTCTGACAGTTACGAAATAGGATGCCATCTTGAGCGAGTAGCGGGTAAAGTTGACCACCTTTCAACTTTTTTCGTAGATTATCCACAATCTGCTAGTTTGCAAGTAATACGATGACACTGAGCGAGTTTACTAACAGATAGTGAATTTCCCAGATAGTAGCTTGTAAACTCGCTCAACGTCATCGAGGCTTACGACAAACATTAGAACATGGCTTTTTTATTTATACGCCTAGATAAAATAAAAAAAAACTATCATTATAAAAGTTTATTGTAACCTCATGAACAACGCATAATGAGTGGTTTCCCGTTCCTATATTGCGCCTGGGATAGGTGTCCGGATCGCCCAACTCTCTCGGCCCTGAAAACGTTACCTGCAATGTTCAAGTCGGGTCAGGAGGTAGAAGTTGTATTGTCCGAACGTTTATTTGCCTCCAGCCTTTCCGGTCCGCCGGTCTGGAATATGGCCCGGCTTTTCTTTAAGCCGTATGTCGGCAAAGTGCGCAATTTTAGGAAATAAATTCAATGCGGCTTTCGATGAAATATTTGCTTCAAGGATGCCTTACAAATAATAACGAAGATTGAATGTTCAGATGCCACAAACGCCACGTCGATTTGTGGTGTGTGGCTGATATTGCAGTGAAGTATGTTTACATGAAAGTTATTTTGCTTGGTGAATTGACTGATGAAAAGTATCGGCTGGTGACTCTTTTTGTAGAAACTGAAGACCACAGCAGACAATTTTATTTTATTTTTTTGCATTAGCTCCACACAAATAAATTATGGTGTTTTAAAGGATATAAAGAAGTAGATCTAGGAGTGACGGACGTATTAATCCACCCCTCCTTTTGTTGTGCAAGGCGATGGTCGAGGTCCTACTGAGACGTAAATATGGTATTTAAAAAAAAAAAAAAAAATTTTTTAAATTTTCAGGAATCTGATACGGCGCGCCAAATATGTGATAGTTAACTGAAAATTTCAAACGATGGTCGAATTTTCGAAAAATAAGCTGAATAAAGTGTTTTTTCAATTGTAGTCACAAAGAAACAGATCAACGGAAAAACAACTGAAAATTTCAAAACACATAAAATTGTTTTGTTTTTTCAATTAAGACCTATAAAAACACGCGTACACATTTTGTGGATAGTTTGGGCGGGGCCGTAATGTTCTTGCTTTTCCTGGCCGATCCAAAACAAAAACGTTGTGCCTCCGCCCCATGTTTGTATTAATATTTGAGGAATTATTTGTCTACGAAAACAGTCACAAACCCCAGACAAACAACTGAAAAATTGAAAACACAGACTGACTTTTAGAAAAATAAGATGGTTTTGGCCATACAATAATAATAATAATCATTTATTAAATTGTTTTTAGTTCAATTTAAGTTATAAATCTTTCCACGAAAAAGTCACAAACCACCAGATAATAAGGCTGCTCTGGAAAAACCTGCTATTGAAAGAACTGCCTAATAATTCTACACTTTTAACCCTTAACAACTAGTGTGTTTTTTTGTATCACTATTCCACTGACGTATGTTATTCGCCTGTTTTTTCAAAAACCTCTAGGACATTTATCAAGTGTAATTTTTCAGTTCATTGTTTTCAATATACAAATTCAAGGCAAAAAGATAAATAAAACGATAATCATGTTCGTAGAAAAATATTTATTAATCAACTTAGACGTTGCGAAATAAACATGAACGACTGCCTGACAGCCTCCGTGGTGGAAGGGTAAGACTCTCGACTAGTGATCCGAAGGTCGCAGTTTCATATCCAGGCGTGCGCAGGTAAATTTAATTGGATGGATTTGTTTCGAATAAACAATTTAATCATGTAAAATAATATAAAGCATATGTTTGCGGCACCCTCCTGGGTGGAAGATACTCTCAGTATTGCCCTGGTGTAAGACCACCATTCGGAATTGAAACGTTGTTTGAAATAGCTTTATCGTGTTTGGTGAATTGATCTGAATAGCAAGGCACATCACCACTTTCTTCTTCTCCATTTCCTTCCCCTCCTCAGTACCTTCAGCCTCACAACATACCTCAATTGGGGATGCCATAGTCTCACTCCACCAGCTGGAAGAATTTGGGACTCTTATGCGGTATTAACATTTAAAAAAACCATTATCAAAAATCAAAAAACAAAAACTTTTTTATTGTTTTTTTTTACCGACTTACGATGGTTTTCATAATTCGTAAATTCCCTTTTCTGTAAATCACAACTCCAGATACTTTTTGACACCAGTTACAGCAAACATTTTACAATACTTACAATAATCTTCATCTGCCGATCTTTCACCTGATTCGCATGGACAAGATTCTGTTATTTTTTTAGTATTACCGATGCTAATTTGAATTTCCTGTCTTGTCCGAAATGTAGAAAGTCCAAATGAAGTATTAGATCGCTGACGATTCATTTATTCAAACAAAAAAAAAACTAAAAAATCTTAAAAAGTCATACTAAGGGCCTTCACGGAGAAACTGAAAAAAAAACAGTTGTCGACGCAATCGCAATCAACAAAATCGATATTTTTTCTGATCTGACGTAAAGCAGATTACTAAAAAACTTGACAGTTCGTGAGCCGCTACCATGGCAAGAGTCACGTTTCAGTTGCCCTGTTGACAGATTGACGTGGTAGTCACTCCCCACTTGTCAAGTTTTGACATGTCAGATCAGAAAAATATCGATTATGTTTAGGAGGTTAATTGCAATTCCGTCAACAAGTGTTTTTTTCAGTTTCTCCGTAAGCGAAGGCCCTAACACTGATCATACGAACACGTAAGTCATGAGGTGGAACTAATCTGCATAGATGTGCAGTACGCATCCGTTTTCCCCCGCTGCATCACTGACTGCTAGGAAACAACCAAAATGAACGTGGACCGATTTCCGCGCAAAACGAAGTTATGAATATACGACGTACCACATTCGTACATCAGTGGTTAGGGGTTAAAGGAGTTAATTTCATTTCGAAATTAAATATGTTCATTCATAATCTTTTAAACATACAAATAAGCAACTTTTTGTAAGAAATATATTTAGTGTGATCTCCGTAAACGTTTATTTTAAGATCACCTTTTATCACTTTCGGACACAAACCGATTCTTCTTAAACAGCACAGCAATAAAATTAGATATTAACCACACAGTATAAATATAACCAAATGCTTAATCAGGTTTGAAAACAAATGAAAGTTAACCCGTCAGGCTAATTTATTCGCATTTGGGAACAATTCATAGTCATATAAATGATTGTCTCCTTTACTATCAAGGTGAGAAATCCATACATTAGAAAGAGACAACACCATACTTTAGTTAAACGCTTAACTAAAAAAGAATTCAAATGTAACTCTTTATCGAATCACAATTTTCAACCACGATGTGGAGAAAAATTAAACTTTGTGAATTTTTTGTTAATTATTTTTAAATGAAACTATAAAAATGGGTTGACAATAACGTTTAAATTCTAACATTTGTCTTAAAAAATATTGTGGTTCTATTTTTTTTATAACCAGTTATTTTAGTTTAAAAATACGTAATGTGAGTTTTTTTTAGACTATTTGTTTTAGTTATTTCATGTTTGTTTTCAAAATTTATATATTTAAAAAATTACGTGTTTTTTTATAATAGTAAAATTTTAAAGCGAATTTTACCACATTTAAAAAAATAGTTTTTAGTTTTTGAATACGTTTAGAAATATTCCATATGTTTGATTTTTATTGTGAAGTCGAAATATTCTGTCCTTCTGACAGATTGTGCGAATAAACCTCGAATAAATTCCAATTTACTTCTTCAAGTAAATTGCAATAATTATCTTGAATTGCAATCTAAAATATTGACGATCACCTGTCGATCACAATTTTTCCTCTAAACCTACATACTTTTCCCCCTCGGTACGGTTTCAAGTCGGATACTCAAAAAATCTCCGCAGCCTCCTCCCCAAAACCTCCTCAACCTCCTCCCCTCCCCCCTCCCCAGCCGCTTGCTTTCCCGGTAAGCAATCAGACATGGTATTGTCATGCAAATCCTCCGCCATTTCAGAAATGCTACAATTATGTTTTTTCGCGTAATTATACGGGCTCTTATTCGACCGAGCGATCTGAAAGTAAATAAAAATCTCGGGTGAGTGCGTTTGCACGCGACTTTCTTGATATCTTGTGATAATAATTGATATAGGCTAGTTTTAAAATATCATCTCAAGGGAGCTTAACAATATTAGAAACTAACAAAACACTGTTTTTCGTTGAAAATGTTTTAAAATTACATAAAAGCGCCACACAGATATACCGACTTTTAAAAAGCAATTTACCAAATAATGCAATTTTGATTCTATTTTAACAAGAGTCCATTATGGAAGAGCTAGATTTTAACTATCCGCCTACAACGTATCTTAAGATAATTGCAATTATCATTTACATTAATGATAACTTGCTCGCCAAACTAAGGACTACAACTTAGAAAAAACTCATAGTCACTGGAAAAGTGAAAGGCAGAAGAAACAGAAGAAGGTTACCAATGCGCTGAAATGATCATGTATCACTAGCACCTGGTACGTCAGTGACCGCAGCTCTCTACACAGCGCAGAACCACGAGGAGTGGAGGAGCCTTGTCCACCAAGAAAAAAAATTGGCGTTTGTCACAATCCTCAGAAAAACCGACTTTAGAAGAAGAATAAGTAGGTACACACTCTCTTGATAGTTGTAACACTTTTGTTATCTATTTAAAAAAATGTATCTAATAAGTCAAATGATATTTTGTCTAAAAATAGTTCTGAATTGGTAAGTTTTTATCTTAAACTAATGAGTCAAAAACCAACATCAGTTTTCTGGAGGTGACCAAGTGCCATGAAAGTATTTTAGGGTGAGCACACCAGTGTGAATGTCCGATACAAAAAAAAATCCTACAGGTTTGTTTCTGTATCTCGCCGGTATAGCCTAAATGAATCAAGTACTTTGGCTGGTCATATCACAATATCACAAACCCGAGTAATGGAGGAGGGTGTATGAAACTGGATGAAGTGTGATCCAGGTTAGAGTTGATTAGTATTCTGGCAGCTTATGGTTAGTGTGGTGTACTGTTATTTTCTCTTTTTTTATGTGAATACCTCACAAGAGTCTCAGCTGTTCCCATCTGGAGCCAGTGAGGCTATGGCATGCCCAATAGGGGTTTATGGGGAAGAGGAAGGTGGGAAAGTACCTGGCTATTCAGATCTGGTCAACAAACACGGCTAAAGCCATTTCAAGTAACGTTTCAATTCTGAATGATGGTCTTACACTGATGATCAATATATCTCTGATGGTCGAGAGATTCAGTAAAACGTCGGGTTCGTCTAGATTACTAGTCATGTTTATTATAGTCTTATTTACAATGAATATTTAACTGGGGGCGCTGTCCGTTCTAAACGATGCCCTTTTAATCTGGAGCAGAGGAAACGGTCACTGAAGGTGCCCACTTGTAGATCGGATATGATTGGCTATATACGTAACTGTTCGGGTATTAGACATCTACGGGAAAATCTAGTCTCCAACGGAAGCAATCTTCCGAACAGACCTTCCATTGATATGCTTGGTGTAACTATAAGTGACCAGCTCAGGTATGGGGGCTCCATCGAAGCCAGAGTAAAGTTAGCTTCTCAAAAACTGGGCGTACTGTACAGGGCCCGCAGATACTTTAATAGTACACAACTGCTTACCCTGTACAAATCGCAAGTGCGCCCCACGGTTGAATTTGGCAGCCACCTCTGGTCTGGAGCTCCAAAATACTTGAAAAATACCCTCGACTCTGTGCAGAAACGGGCGGTCCGTTTGATAGATTCTCCCATCTTAACGAACGGGTTGCAATCTTTAGAGCACAGGCGTCGGGTGGGAATGCTATCCAAGTTCTACCGGTATTTCAATGGAAGATGCTCTGAGGAAATAGCGTCATTGATCCCTTCGGCACCGGTGCATAGTCGGGAGACACGCCAAACGCGCGCCCAACATATGTACACGAATGACATTTGTCACATGAGAACGGGTCGTTTTTTCGACTCGTTCTTGAGTTCAACAGCTCGGCTATGGAAAAATTTGCCGGCATCTGTGTTTCCTCCCTCCTACAACATGGGTCTCTTCAAGACCAATGTTCATTCCTTCCTCTCCTCAAAAAGACCCTCCACACAGCATCCCAGATGACATAGGGCCTGAGGGGAATTATTTTCCTCAAGGCCTCCTGTGTGGAGTTAATGTAAAAAAAAAAAGACCCGAACGGGCGAAAGTTTTCTCTCTCTTATAGTTCAACTTCTCCAAGCATAAACTTTCTAATGGAAGTGCGTTGTTCGATAGTGACTTGGCAGGTGAATATTTTTTCTGTATCTACTTGTAAATAATGAAGTTAGATAGAGCCTAGGAATTCATAATACATTGTACAGCGACCTTGAGATAATTTTTTACAACAACGGCGCTTTACAATTTATCCAACTATTATTATTTTCACACACACTGCAGCTACTCGTAGATAGTTTTTATTATTTTGTTCAAATACATCGAACATGTGTCAGTGGGTACCGGCAATGGTAGAAATAATATATTTGGGCTGATTTTATATTGTGCAGCACAAGGCCCAATTACCTGAATTCAGAGCATGTGTATAATTAGGAATATTGTGAACCTAAAAGGAGTTGAAGGGGAATGAAGTGTGGAAGACGAAAGATGGGAAGAACTTTGCTACTCAGAAATGCTTACTAAAGCAATTTAAATTTGCTGAATGTTGGCCTCTATCACTGGAAATCTATAGACGTTAACACTAATCTTCATTTTAAAACCTTTTTGTGCCGGAAAGAAAAAATCACACATGATCCGAAGGGGGGGTCACTCGGAACCCCAATTTGTTTAGCTTATTAAAGGGTTTAATTATATAATTTGTAATTTATTTTGGTTATAATTAGAGGGAAGGGTATTCATTGTATTTCAGTAGTCATTTTCAAAATCGTTTGATAAATAAAGTCAAAAATAATATTCTAATGAATTCAGGCCATAACGTGCATTTTTCCATAGAAAACAGAGAAGGCGGGCCGATAGCCAACATAACTCCTTGTTTCCGAATATCGACTGGTGATTGGCTTTTACCGGAAACGACCCAGACCGAATGATCTTTGACCGGCAAGCAAACATTATAGCATTGTAAAAAGAGCAAACGAATTGCGCAGTGTAAATGAATGGGATCTTCTCCTTTCCACTAAAAACTTAGAAATTACTTGCTTTCGCTTAGAATTGTTCCGATACATCCAGCAGATAGGAACGGGGTAACGCCCGAACAGAGCGGAAAGGGAGCGGGCGGGACTGATTCTCCGCCGGAATTTGATAGAAATTATTTAATATTAAGAAAAGTAGTTATGCGATATTATTTTTCTTTAATGCAAATCGATAACCAAATAGTTTTTCTAGGATTACCAAAATTATTGAGTATGTGGTTTAAAAAACAACTTAGATACAGCGTAAAACTCTCGTTAGCGTAAGTGCGTTCCCCCGGTCCGGCACGGAACTGAATTCTTGTAAAAGCTTTGAATACAGCAATACTCTCTCTTGGCAAGATAATCGTGGAAATTGCGAACGCTGAGAATGTTATAATAATGTATTTGGCCGTTATAACGGACAAGTGGACGCGGCTATTTGCATTTTAATTTTGCCTCTTTGTTTTTAAGAAATTTGGGATTCATAAAACGTTTTTCCTTTTTTAATTATACAGAATTGCGGAAGCTTAATTAGAGATTTTAAGTCAGGTACCGGAATTGCCGCTTCTATTCGGGAATGACAAATAACGTTCCTTTGACTCCAATGAAACATAAATAATGAGTGGGATTATAAAGCCATTTATTTTCGTCGAATAAAGATTATATTTCCCAAAATTTTGGGAAAATATGACGAATGGGAAATATGCGTCAAATGTGTAACAATAGGCCATGCCTAAAGAGGAAGTAAGCAGAACACAAATTTATTCGAATAGTTTGTACTTACACAAAGAAATGTTTATTTTGGTGAATTTGAGATCAAACTTGCAGGAAAAAAGGCGTAAAATGAGATTAATTTCAATTAATTTTTTTTTAAATATCACGTAATTTTGTAAACATCTAAACATATTTTTTTAAATTTTACATTTTCCATTTATGAAAGAAATATGTATATCTACTACAATGTTCTCTCAATTACATATTAATTAATTATACAAGACCCGACAACGCTTTTATGATACGTGAAACATTTTTTTTTTAATAACAAACACAATACTTTTATCAATATTAAATTTTCAAATTTACGGAAAGAGAATTTTTACGCGAAAATCATCGAATTTTACCTTTCACGAGAACAACGCGTAATTCGGATAACACGGATTTTTGTACTTTTCACACATTTTTTTTCGCTGTCTGGTGGTTTTGTACATTTAAATTGTCCAATCGGATAGGAAATTGTTCAAATAGACAAATTTGAGGGTTTATTATTATTATCTGATTGGAAAAAGAACTGTTAAAATGGACAAATTTGACGGAATTTTTCCCCTTGATTTTTCCGATTGGATAAGGAACTGTCAAATGGACAAATTTGAATACACACACAAAAAAAAATATTTTTATTTTTATTTATGGATTTTAGGGACACAAACATTTAAGTTTAAAAAAATGTATATTAGATATAAAAATAAAAATTGTTAATTTGTAGAGCTTTGTAATTGTTAATTTATAGAACTTTATTAGTACACAACTGCTTACCCTGTACAAATCGCAAGTGCGCCCCACGGTTGAATACGGCAGCCACTTCTGATCTGGAGCTCCAAAATACTTCAAAAATACGCTCGACTCTGTGCAGAAACGGGCGGTCCATTTGACAGATTCTCCCACCTTAACGAACGGATTGCAATCTTTAGAGCACATGTGTCGGGTGGGAATGCTATCCCTGTTTCACCGGTATTTCAATGGAAGATTCTCTCAGTAACGAGCGTCATTGATCCCTTTGGCACCGGTGCATAGTCGGGAGACACGCCAAACGCGCGCCCAACATATCTACACGGTTGAAATTTGTCACATGAGAACGGGTCGTTTTTTTCTCCTGTGCCTCTTGTGTGGAGTTAATGTATAAAAAAAGAGCGCCGTTTTTATTAAAGGTCACCTGAAGGGCGATATTTGTGTATATTTTGATGGATCTTGATGCATAAAATGGATTATTTGTTCAAATACCGTTATGCGACTTGTTTGCCTAAAAAGAAACATGATACAATTTTTACTTCAAAATAACAAAACTTTTCACAAAAATAAGGCGAATTTCGCCAAAAATAACATCACTTTTCACAAAAAATAACTCAAAATTTTCAGGTCCCTAGGTATGAGTTCTTCTGGAGTCCATTTCATTCCTCCTCCACTCCTCCACCCAAATTCAGTATTTTTTTAACTTTCCCACTCCCTCATGGCTGCATGTGTATAACACTTGCGAAGTTAAAACGACCCGCAATAAATATTTAAAGCACCATTATCAAATTGTTCAAGTTCTATCGCCCCGATCGCCAGAAGAAACATAATAATTCAGAAGTTTTTTAATTCAAAAACTTTTAATCCCGTTCTCCTTTGGCCGCATTCGTCTACCGTGAAAGTTCGCCGAGCGTATCAAGCAAGACTTTATTAGTTTGTGAAATGTCACCGTTTTGGTCCGAGTTAACCTGCGCTCTTCTGTGCTCCTGTTCCCGTGCTTGTCTCCGTACACTTGTACCCTGTCTGTACGGTTAACAGCTAAATAGGTTATGTACTCCCACATAGCGATAAACTATAAATGGCAGATTTAAGGTTAAGCCAACTATGAACTGAAGTAGTCCATGTCACTGAGCACATAAAGTGTCTCGGAGCTAAGTGCTATATAAGTTTACCTATGTATCTGTGCTGGTGGAAGAGAAATAGAGGAACTATATGGTATTTAGGTAAGTTGGGGAGTAGATAATAGAGAATATATAAACCAATCCGTATATAAAAGAGGAACATGTTTTTGCATTGATAGCCCAATTCGCAACAAAAAGGTCTACTGTTTGAAGGATGCAGGTCTTCCACCTGACCTCATTTTATTCGATCTCTTCTTCCGATCGCTCCTATCGGAGGTTGAATGACGTCGTGTATTACTTGCATCTGTTTTGTCCCATGATAATATTGACGTATTTTGGCGATAAACTACCCAAAAGGGTGCCCTAAAAATCGGTAAGTACGCTTATATAGCTATGTACGCTTATGTAGCTATGTACGCTTATGTAGCTATGTACGCTTATGTAGCTATGTACGCTTATGTAGCCATGTACGCTTATGTAGCTGCTCACTAAAATAACTTTTTCTTTAATATTCTAGTTTACATTAAGTTAGTCTTGTTTCTGAACACCTATCTGTGAACATTAATAATTGGTCTGTTTTTTATCATCCTCTCATGTTTATTATATTACTAAGACTGTTTGTGTTCCTCAAATAAATAAATAAATAACATATTTAATTAAATGAAGACAATATTAGCGAAACGCAATCGAAAATCTGGAAACAGATAAATCGGAAAAATATATTGGCACCTCTGGGACTCGCACCCAGGACCTTCGGCGCAGTGGCCCGGATAGCCGACTGTCCTGGGCTCGAGTCCCAGAGGAGCCAATAACTTTTTATGATTTTTTTATTTCCAGATTTTCGATTGAGTTTCGCTAATATCCTCTTTAAATATCTCATTTAATTTTACATTTTATTTAATTGAGCACTTAGATTCTTAGAGCCTCCCTTTGGGTAATTTATCGCCAAAATACATCACTATTAACATGGGAAAAAATAGATTAAGTGCAAGTGATACGCGATGTCATTCAACCTCCTATAGTGCGATCGGAAGAAGAGGTCGAATAGGGAGGGAGTTCGAAGGGATGGGGGGAGAAGGGAACCTGGGAAGGAGGAGGGGAACCTGGGAGAGGGGAGGAAAACTCGGGAGGAGGGTTCGCGGGACGGGGAAAGGGGGGGAGTGAAGTGGGGAAAGGAAAGGTGGAAGAGGCGGAGTGGGAACGCGAGAGGGGAAAGGGACGCGGGAGAGGAAGGGGAGGCGGAAGGGGAATGGGATGAATGGGAAAGGACACGTAGGAAAAAACAATTTCGTTATTAAATGGCGTAGTAACGCACGCCGGGTACAATATTTAATAAAATAAGGCTCGTTTAAATGAGAGCAAAATTTTCCTGACAAATGTCTACGTAGCAATTAAAGATACACTGTGATTTTTTTTTAATTTCTTTAAAATGTGTAAAATGTGTTTTTAATGATTTTCGGAGCATACTTGCGATTTTTTTCTCTCGAGGGAATTTCATATAATTACCGTTTCGGCTCAGCAAATGTATAGATATTATCTTCAAATAAAAAACTTAAAAAAAGTTTTCAGGAGAAATTTGTTATAAATCGGTAGAAATTCGGATTGCCGGGGCTTAAATACACCATGAATAGATAGGTGAGAGAAGTGTCGTAGTAAATCGAGAATGGCTTATACAAAAGTCATAAATTTCTAAACCTTTATTTCTAAAATCCTTATCCACTTCCGATTATGCAACCCTTGGCGTTTTCTCGGTTCGCCCGATTCAAACCAGCGTAGCAGTGTTGCAATGGTAGCAATAATATTAATCTAGTGCGACAATGCAATGGGGTGTTCGGGATGAGAAATTGGTCCAGGCGTTTATCTGCATAATGGTAAGATAATACAACATGAAGCTGTGGACTGCGAGATAAAATCCTCGCCTCTTTTTAAGATAATATACGATCCAGAAGGGTGAGAACTGCAATACATATTTTACGTTCAATGGCGTTGCGATTTTTTTGTTCAAATGTTAAAAGTTTAGTGAATTTTCTTAATGCGGAATGAGGTTTTTATATCCGTAACGGAGAGTAACGTAGGCAGACGTAATATGGAAATTGGGTACTTAATTTATGTTTATAGCTGTAACTAGTGCTTAATTTTATCACACTAGAATCTTTTTCTAGTGCCCTCTCCTGTCCGAGGTCGAGGTTGGCTATCAACAGAGCAATCATTAAGCTCCTGGCTTCAGTTTAGCCCAACTCTGTGGAACTGCATTCGAACCATAGTCATATCGATTTCTTAGCCTTGAAGTGCGGCATCTATCTTCTTGTGTTTCGTCTTCCATCAATACTTCGCAGTCCAGAAACTCTATTTAGCACACTGAAATCGATAACTTCGATCGATAAATCTTAATTGATCGATACGCTTAATTAACTTCCGATGATTTTATATCAATGTCCGGAGTACGGCTTAACCGTGGACAGCCGAACCGATATTGATTGAAATCGATATATACTCGCAACTGGCAGCATGTAAAGGAATTTTCTTTGAATTGACAACCCGAAATGTCGAACGCCAAACAATTACGTAAAAATATTAATATATTGGCACTGTTGATTTAAATTCTTATCCTAATATGGATTGGCAGCATTTGACACTAAATGGGAGTTAATTGGTTAATGAGGTCTTTAGTAATATTTCAACCTCTTTCTATTCCCAAATGTCGAACGGTAAAAATTGGTCGCGTCTTAGTTGCATCTCATATACGACTCTAACATTAACAATTCTAAGAAGGGGATCTCATAAACAATTCTAAGAACTTCGTGAGTTCAATCCGTTTATTAAATACGCCAGTAATTTTGCATAAAAAACGACATTATTCAAACATGTTTATTTCAGCGCTAAAATTTATCAATTGTCGGTCGGAATTCTTATATAAATTGTTGACGTGCTGACCATAGTTGAAGGATTTGGTCAATATCGTATGGTTTTTATCAAGTAGAGTTTTATCGATCGTTCATTCCAGACCCCCAGATCATCAATTAGTTAGGTTATTGTCTAGTTAACTAAAAAAACGGTACTTTTATTATTATTTGTTTGATTCTGGTACACCTATGTAAGTGTGAATTCTTTCTGTAGCCAAATTATGTAGGTACCTATTCGAATCATTAGATTTTTTGAAAAGTTTTGCAAAGTTGCAAATCACATTAATAGGGCTTAGAACTTTTGGATATAAACGGAATACATATTAAATTGCAGTGACTACTTTTAAAATATTATCGCTGTGAAATAAGTTTTGTTCCTCTTTTGCATATTTCTTGAGAAGCGGAACAACTTCCACTTACAATCAAAATCCATTATCTAAGATCAGAGCTCTGCAATTTTTGGTCACCATTCATCCATTTGGATATTAGCAAGAATGTTGTGTATCGGTCGTCTGCTTTTTTGAAGTCCAACATTATCACTAAGACAAAAATAAATAATTTGCCCGTAGATATTTCAAGGTAATATGGCTTCTGCTTTTTAGTTAAAAGTTAAAATACACTTCTTCTTAGTAGGCTCCTCATCGCTGAGCATCGTGAGCTCTCTCTTATTTCCACGGTGAACAAGGCTCATCCTCTCCTCATGGTTTTGCACTGCGTGAAGAGCCAAAGACAATGACGTTACCGGACGCTAGAGATACTTGGTCACTTCAGTGCATTGGTAACCTTTTTCTGTTTCTCCTGCCAAATACTTTGCAAGTGACGATGAATTTCCCCTGGTTGGAGTCCTCAGTTTGGCGAGCAATGTGTCTAAAGTATCTTAAAATAATCCGAAGGTAGACATTGACAAGCCTGTAATTGAAGATGACTACTTATTGACGGCCGCCGTGTTCGAGGGGTAAGGATCTTGAATCACAATCCGAAAGCCGCGGGATCGAAACCCGGCGTGCCCAAATAAATATTATTTGATTAATTTGTGTTATTTAAAAATTAATTCATTTAAAATAAAATTTGTTCATATGAAGCAGATACTTTGTGATGTGACATTATAATTTAAAATAAAACAATAACTTTGTAAACACCACTTTTATTTTTTATGTACTTAATGCCGACCGGGTTTCGCTACCACCGTAGCTTCTTCAGGGCGGTACAGAACTCTACTAAAATTAAGTTACATGTGTTATAGATAAAATATATATGGTTTAAAACAAAATGGGCTGGACTACTCAAGTGGAGGAGGAAGTAGGGATAAGTGTAGATGGAGCATTGGATAAGGAAAGGAAATGTTTTTTGTCAATAGGGAACAACCTCAGTATTGGACTATTATTTAAATTGATTTGATTGTTAATTACCTTACTATTAATATTTTTGGCTTTTCTTAATTCTAGGGCTTCTAAATTATCCAATCTGATACCTATCGTGTTTTTATGAATAAGGGTGACGCCTGAGTTTTTATCGAAATTATGATCAGTTTCTATCAGGTGGTTTGCAAATTCGGAGAAACCATTGCTGTGTAAATACCTAAGATGCTCTTTGACACGGGTGTTAATGCTACGTGCCGTTTTGCAAATATAATACGCGAGACAATCACTGCATTGGAGTGAATAAATTCCCGAGTGGCTTAGACTATGTTCGTTATCCTTACCGTTCATTAAAAACTTACCTATACATTATTAGTGTAAAATGCTGGTTTTATATCTGGTGGGAGATTTTTAACGCTTTTTTGGGAAAAATTATTAATGTACAAGATTCTACGCCATTGATAAGGTTGATTATTATTAGTTGCTATATTATTATTATAAGGTTGTTGAATAAAAATTTTGTTTGTGGATAATTTTTTAAATTTTTTATTTAGGATATTGTCGACTGTATTTGGATCATAACCGTTATTTATTGCGATTTAAATTTACCTTCTTCTTCAAAATCTCCTTCCACTCACCAAAAAAAAAATAAATGCAAATATTTGGGCATCACGCCTGTCTTACGTACTGAAAAAACAAGATAATATTAATAACTCCAAATGAAACGTGATATAAGTGCACCTTGCTGTGCCTAGAATACATTTTAAAACCCACAGACGTCTTAAAAAATGTGGTCTTAGTTGTTTTTCTAGAACATAAAGTGAAGTCTAATTTTTAATATGTAATGCGAACCGTTAGAGAAGTTGAATTGCTTCAAAAAGTATAGCTTCAGAAAGTATAGCAAAAACCCTTTTTCCAAAATAATCTACCATCAAAGAGATTTAATTAATTATCAATTCTTTCAGCAGAATGTAACTCCAACAAAATAGTACAAATTCACCCTTGTAACATATTTCTATTGTTGTACAAATTGTACGGTTATTCATTTTCACTTGCATTAATCTGCGCGGCCCACGTGGTCCCTGCTCTGGGATCTGCGCCAGGACAAAGGAGGCTTTATTGCTGATGAATAATTTGAGCGGAAAAGTGAGATGCGAAGTAGAAAATGGTGGCGGAAAAGAGGAAGCGGATATGGATTATTAGTTTTCAATGTTGATGTCGCTTTGTGAGAGGCCCCGCGAGACGTGAGATTAAAGGCTTGCCATTGGAGGAAAAAGTGATGGCTGGATGGATAAAATTACTTATGCTTTTTCTATGTATTTGTCATTTAATTAATTAATAATGTTAATAAAATTTATTTTCTGAACATGCACAAAGATCGCAATGATTGAAATCTAAGTGAAAATATTTTGACACGCTGTGAAGTCAAAAAGTTAAATTTAATTTATTTTTTTTTATAAAAACACATTAATAAAAATTATTTATTGTCGTTTGAACGGTCCCATTTACAGTCAAATCTCGGCCCGTCAGTGCTTGGTAAAAAAAGAACTGCTAACGGGGAAACGTCACGTCATATGTTATACTCGCTAGACGGGAGTTGAGCCCGGGTCCAAATTTGTCCTGCAAGACGAGAATGACCTTACATTTTTTTTCCACAAGGAAATTTACCATTTAATAATACTTCAATTTAGGAAGGGAATATGAATACCAACGCCCCGGGAATCATTTACCGGTTAACCGACTACAGGTCATCCCAAGTGGTTGGTTACGTTTTTGACTTAGCAGGGGTGCCCGGATTCACGGGGTAAGGTTTGTCAAGGTCTTGACGGCGGATGCTTTTGGTAAAAAGAATCCGCCGTCTTTTGACCACCGCCGCTGAGTCTCGTTGAGGGAGAGCGTTTTAACTGCCGGAAAATACCGACCCGTCGCGCATAGCCTTGCACCGCTGTTGGAGGGATGGATTCACACGTTCCACACTCCTGGACTCATTGACCCCCAGATTCTTCCACCTGTCATACCTTTTCCCTTCTCAGAACTTACTTTCCTTCCTTTTCCTAAAAAGGCCCTCCAGACAGCATCCCAAATAAGACATGGGCCCCGAGGGAATTTATTTTCCTGTATGGAGACAATCTTAAAAAAAATAAATTATTATGGACATTTTACATTGCACTACCTCTGCCTTTTCTGATAAATTATTGCTTATTGTTAAAACGTATTATTATAAAGTAAACTTCGAAATGGTGATTAAAATTTGTTATTAATTTCTTAGTACTTAATAGATTTCTCAATACTTGAGCTACGTGATAAAGCGGAGCGCTTTACATTTTGGTTTTATTGAGAATTTAGAGATACACTTCGTTAGAAAAGCTTAATAATGTTTTTAGTCGTGGTATTTCATTTCGTTCATATTTTTCATTAAAATATCAAAAAAATCCTCTTATTTATTTCAACTTTTTAAAAAGCAAATTATTTTAAAACTTATAAATCGTCTCGAATTTATATAAAGAATAGTGTCTGTAGCGGACGGGCTGCGAGGATTGGATTTTTATACAAATCTACATATTTATTCAGAGATTAATGTTATTCTTGCACATTTTTTTAAATTTATTTTTTATGATTATATATTTTTTTACATTGTTTTAAGAAAAGAATGTGTCCTTACAGGGGTACCCCGTTCTAAGGTCACGTCACGTTTTTGTGTTTGGATTATAAGTTAATACCTATTTTAAAATAGGACTACAAGACGAAAATTATAAAGTTATTTCTAAAAGAAAGCACAATACAAGCATTAATCTTTATTTGGTTGCAAAATTGTATCTATGTTCTTCCTTCCCATGTCCATAATCCATATCATAATTCTTCCTTTGAAGTCGTTTATTTTTTTAACGGTTTTTATTGCAAGAGGGAGTATATTAAATAATTTTATAGAGAAGTATTGCATATTTCTTTGTCCAAAAGTCGTTTTAGTTGTTGGTTGGTGGATTTGATTAATTTGATATAATTAATTTTAACATTTGATCTTCAAAACAAGTGGAAGGTCACTATCTACGTAGTATTTTGAAAAACCACCCCCATCCCCTTCTCCTAACCCTAAAGCAAAATTTTGATACTTCTTGATAGAATTTCGTTCACTTGTCATTCAAAATAAGAGAATAATAATAATTACTGTCAACATCTCATATCGAAAAACTCAGCGTAAATTCCGGATAAAAGCGGGGACTGTAGATATATATGTATAAAAGTGAATAAAAAACAAAACACTTTTAATTTACTTCCATTATTCACTACCTGATAATAATAAAAATAATAATAATTTTCGGAGATTTTTATAGCGCCGTTTTCTGTGTGAAATCACTTCAAGGCGCTTTACAAATTTATGATATATTTTTACAATAGAGAATTCCAGTCCAATTTTTTTATTTTTTTTATGAATAATGACCTTCTAACTTAAATAACTGCATATTTATTTTTATTTTTAGAGTTAGTTTTAATAGTTAAACTAAACGTCAAAGTTTTAATTTTTCAAGATCCCCCGAAAACCACCGAATCTAGTGTGACGTCATTATGACTAACCGAAGTATGAATCTTGTAGGGAACTGGAATCAGCTGTTCGACTCCCGCCATTTTGAATTTCAGCATTGGAGCGTTTTCACAGACATTACTGGGCAATACGATCGTTTTTTGAACAGTTAAAGTTTTTGAATATTTTAAAAAATATAGATAAACTAATAGAGATACTTTGTTTTTGATACTGAATTATTTAGGCCTAAATAATGTTTCAATAAAAACAAAAACTATTATATGTCCAATTCTCTACAAACCAATAACACGGAATGCCGAACGGCTTGCGTCTTCATTTCTATTGATTTCTATACAACTTTGACCCAGGTGACGCGGCGCGGTGACGTCACGCCGCCAAAATCCAGCAATAGGGTGTTTTAATGACACGTTTTAAAATGGACTTGTATAAAATTTAATCTAATTAGCTAGGACTCACACCTCTCCAGATAATTCGATTTTTTGGTTTATGTTAAGTTGATTAATTAATAAAAGAAATTATCCATAGATGTCAGGATATGCAAACTCTCTTCTACTTAGGAGCAGTATAAAAGGCCTATGTTTGGGTTTTTTCTCTCTCTTCTCGTCTCATCATCCTACCTTCTTAATAAGTAAAAGTAAACTCCTTGGTCTGTCTTGGGTAGTTTGGGTCTCCTGAAATATTCACAATGTAATTGGGAATAGAGCAAATAAAAGTCACGAGTCCTTTAAAAGTTTCCTGAAGATGCTTTATTATTTACGAAGTTCCTTCCTCCAAAACAAAACAGGACTATTTAATATTTTTTTAAAAACTGAATAGCCAGGTACTTCCCTCCTTCCTCTTCCCAATCTCCTTTCCCTCCCTACTACACAGCCTCACAAATACCCCAATCGGGGATGACATAGCCTCAATGGCTCCAGACGAGAGCAGTTGGGACTCTTGTGCGGTATTCACATATAAAAAAAAATGAATACTCTTATGAAAGACATTTACAATATATGTTAAGCATTCTGAAAAGTTTTTTTAATATTATTTTAAAATAAGAAAATCCTAAAACGTTTCCATGCCAACACAGAATCAATTCAACTCAACACCTCTTTGAAAAAGCATTAAAAGCTATGAATTTTTTTTTCGAAAATAGCTCACAACCTAACCGAATGTAACCCTTTTAACCAATTTATTTTTACTTATTTTTAAAGACTTTTCAAAGGAGGTGTTAAGTCGTTTTCATTCGGAGGTGTCCGGTCACCACAAAAACAGGAGGTTTGATTTTTTGAAAAAAAAAAACAATATTAATATTTTGAGTTTTACAGCATTTCAAATCTTTATGACTGATATGTTAATTAATAATATTGACCAATGAACGTTATGTTATATTAAGGCAGCGCTTCCGCGTTCAAAAAGAAGAAGATGGAGAGATATGTAATTACGAATGTTGGACAGAGCGCGATAATATTTTAAATGATAAAATTGAAGCTGAAATTGTGAAAATGCTTAATAAAACATGACTCGTTTAAAATAGAGCAAAAATCTAGTGGAAGGCATCTTAAGTATCGTTTAAAGAAACATTGTGATTTTTTTCACAAATATAACTTGTAAAATAGTAGAAATGGGCTTGTTTTTAATTATTTTAGAAGCTTAATTTGCGATTTTTTTCTATCGAGGGAATTTCATATAATTTGCGTTTCGGCGTGGAACGTATCTAGATATTATCCTAATTAGAACGTATTTAGATATTATCTTAACATAACATATATTTTTTTAAGAGCTTAAAAACTTAAAATGTTTAAGGGAAATATTTAAGAAATTGGTAGAAATTCGGGTAGCGGCAGCTTAAAACGTTGACAAAATACAGGACCTGGGTACTTACATACATACTAAACATTCTGAAACTGCAATCTTTTTGATTTCTTAAATTTTTTTGAATTTTAATTTTTTTTTTTTTTGCAATTTAACTTGTAATCGGGCTTGATAGAAACTTATAAGTACTTGTCTGGCAAGCGCCAATCACACCTGCGATGTTATTGTTAATAAGCTTCGTTTATCAAACTGTAATATACAAACAACCCTGTTTATTTATAATTATCATACCTTTAGCTGAGATAACATTGGTGAAACACTGTTTAATTTATATTTCCCCAAAAATGAAACTACTTGAGAGGAAGCCGGGCAGCGTTTTGGTTTTGTCCATACAAACATATTCCCCAATTTCCTCTCTGGATTTTGACACTAGTGAAAACATTTTAAAAAAAGGATCCTCCAAAATTCCTTAAAATTGCCTGGTTTGATCACCATCAACAGACTTTCAGTATACAAACTAGACAATGTATTTAAAATTGCCTGGTTTGATCACCATCAACAGACTTTCAGTATACAAACTAGACAATGTATTTAAAAAAAAAAACAAAATGTTTAGATGAAGAGTATTTTTATCTAATTGAATTTATAAAAAAAAAATTAAAATCGGCACAATTTTGGAAAAGAAAAATAGGGAATACGAAACCCCGACTTTTATGATTTTATTTAGATATTCATATTTTTATTTAAATGTTCATATATTCACACATCCGAGTTTCCTCTTAAGGGGGTATTCTGGTCTAGAATTTTTTTCATATTTTTATAGTTTAGGTATTCAAAACTTTCGAAATTCGAACTATTTTTAAAGTTGTAGCCATTTTAGTGTCGCGGTTTAGACGGAATCTAAAAAGAATAAAAACTTTAAACCCACTTTTCACGCAACAATTTTTTTCAAGACGGTTAACACGATATCTCAAGTTCTACTTTACTTGAAATTTGGTGTGAACTTTTTTTATTCCTTACTCTATCGCTCTTACCAAGACTATAAGAAAAATTCAATTTTAACTTTTTTTTTTAAATTCGGAAAAGTAAAAAAACTGGTAAAAAATGTCTTTTTATTTCAGACAGCCGCCTTTTAGCGAAAAAAAATTGACTCTACTTGGTACGGGCCATAGCAGCATCTGTTCGCATTAAGAATTAATTAGGTTTTATACACTCAAGAAAAACCGACCCTTTATGGTGAAGAAAATCAATAACATAGCATTGGAAAGTACAGAAATATTAAGAGAAAAACTAAAAAACTTCATAGAAAACACAATAGATTCTGATATACAAACAAATACAATAAGTTTGAAGAACTTCTGTACGCAAATAAAAGAACCAAACATAAGGGTGAAAATAGGACAACAAAATGGATAGGAAATCAAACTAAAGAACTCTTACAATCAACAATAGAGCAGAACTAATATCAAACCCTAAGAAGTCAAAAACCACAAGAAAAGAAATAGCCCAAATTAGTAACAAAATCAAAACTCAAATGAGAAAGGACCATCGGAGATATAGATTGCAATTACTCGAAGAGTGCATACAAAGAACAGGAGGCAGCAAAAAAGCAACCAAACAACTATTAGAGAAACGAAACTGGATACCAAATTTAATAAATAAGAACCACAAATATGAAAAGCGTCGCCCAGAAATCATCTCTATAGCTACTAGCTTTTTCGCCGAACTGTATGAAAGGAAAAATACTATACAAGCAACAAGCCTAACGGGAGGAACCGAAGTACCGGACATAATCTCTGCAGAAATAAATAAAGCTGTGAAATCTCAAAAGAAAGATAAAGCACCAGGATCAGACGGCATTACCAATGAGTTCTTCATACTAAATAAAGACTACCTAATGCCAATTCTCAAACACCTTTTTAATGAAGTACTACATAGTGAAATTATACCCAACCGATGGACAATGTCGACTATAAAACTTTTGCACAAAAAAGGAGATAAAAATAACATAAATAATTATAGACCTATCAGCCTGTCGTCAAATATTTACAAAATCTTCGCTAAAATAATACTTGGCAGAATAACCAAGACTCTAGATGAAAGTCAGCCAAGAGAACAGGCAGAATTCAGAAGCGGATACTCGACTTTAGACCATATTTATGTTATCAAACAATTATTCGAAAAAAGTAAAGAATTCAACTTCACCTTTTATTGCTGCTTTGTGGACTACAGTAAAGCTTTCGACACAATAGAACATGAAAAGATCTTGCAGGCACTTAAGAATCAAGGTGTCGAAATCAAATACATAAGAATTCTAAAAAACATCTATGATAACAGCAAAGCTAAAATTAAACTAGATAAAGAAGGAAATGAAATCAAAATAGAAAGAGGTGTACGCCAGGGCGACCCCCTCTCACCTAAACTTTTTACGGCAGTCCTGGAGGAGATCTTCCGTCAATTAGATTGGGAACAATGTGGGCTGTCCATTAACGGTGAAAACATTTCACATTTAAGATTCGCGGATGATTTGATAATCCTCTCGCTGACGAGTGCAGGCCTGCAGATGATGTTGAATGAACTAGATAGAGAAAGCCGAAAGGTGGGACTAGTCATGAACACAGAAAAGACCAAAGCAATGACAAACGGGAAGCAAGAACCTATCAAGATCAATAACAATCTGATCGATTATGTGGATGAGTATGTATATCTAGGTCAAATCATTTCTCCTTTAGATTTAACCACAAAAGAAGTAGACAGACGTATTGGAAATGCTTGGAAACAATATTGGGGTTTGAAAGAAATAATGAAAAACAGTGAAATCAGGATAGCTATCAAACGAAAACTTTTTGACACCTGCATACTTCCTGTACTTACTTATGGTTGCCAAACTTGGGCACTCACAAAAACTCACAATAAGAAGCTCGAAACATGTCAAAACTCCATGGAAAGAAGTATGATAGGGAAAAGACTGTCCGATAGAATAAAAATTGCAACCATTAAGAAGCAAACAAGAACAAAAGATGCCATAAAAACAATAAAAAAGCTAAAGTGGAAGTGGTCAGGCCACACAATTAGAGGAAGTGAAAAATGGTCAAAATTATTCATGAATTGGTTCACAAGTGACAAGAAGAGAAAACGAGGTAGACCATTTAGACGGTGGGTTGACGACATCAAAGCCGTGGCAGGTGGTACATGAACAAGAACAGCTAATGATAGAGAGAAATGGCGACAGTTGGAGGAGGCCTTTGTCAACTAGTGACATACAGACAGGGAGTCGATGCATGATAAGTGAAAAGTTTATTATAAATAATGTTATATAATCTACTGTATGAATAAAGGCTATTATAATTATTATAGGTTTTTTGGATTACTAGGAGGGTTGCAATCGTGTCAACCAGGGCGCATAATTTTTTTGAGACCCCCACTTCAACACCCTGTAACTTTTTGAATTTTGAAATTTTTCCTTTGATTTGTTATGTTTTCTTCAATCAGTAGTAAATATTTGGTAAAATAATGGCTACTAAAAATATTATTTGTTTTTTTTTATTGCACCTAAAAAAATACCTACAATTCATGCCTCTAGATTAGGATCCCCCTTAAGGGTCTACTATTCGTATTTCGACCGATTTCTTACACATCTCCCTTAAACATTTGAAGTTTTTAAGCTCTAAAAAAAATATATGTTATTTTTGAAGATAATATCTAGATACGTTCCACGCCAAAACGCAAATTATATGAAATTCCCTCGATAGAAAAAAATCGCAAAGTATGCTCCGAAAATTATTTTAAACAAGTCTATTTCTTTTATTTTACAAGTTATATTTGTGAAAAAAATTCTCAATGTTTCTAATGATATTTAAGATACGTTCCACGAGATTTTTGCTCTATTTTAAACGAGTCATGTTTTATTATGCTTTTTCACAATTTTCGCTGCTATTGAACGACTTAAAATATTAGCGCGCTCTATCCAACATTCGTAATTACATATCTCTCCATCTTCTTCTCTTTCAGCGCCGTGCGTTTCAAGAGTGCGGCCTTAAGTTAGAGCAGAACTTTTATTATACTATGTAAGAAGTTTTCTCGTCTTCGTAATATAAAATATTTCATTGAAGAAGAAGATAACACTTATAATCTAAATGAAAATATGAAAGAGAACAAGACACAGAAAAATAGAAAAAGACAATGGTCGCAACCGGGACTCGAACCCTGACCTCTCGTCTAACCGGGACGTGCGCATTATCCAATTTCGCTATTGCCGCCTTCTGTCAAACCGTCATTTTTGTCAACCTCATATTTCAAATATTTAGAATCAACAATATTATCTTCAACTAGCTCTTCAATGATATATTAAGTTGTTGGGAATAACCTTCAAAAGTTATAAAAAGAGAGTTTTTCTTATAAAAAAATTTAAATATTTATTTAAATTTTTGATGGAAAATCTTACGAACCATATAATTTCCAGTCAGACTGCCTACCTATTTACCAAGTTTACTGAAAATTCTGACGATGGAAGAGTTCTTTACGATTAGTTTTTCTTAATATTATATAATATCTTCAATGGCAGTTTGACATCAAAAGTTATAATATTTTATTGACTGTTTAACTCGACCGTTTTACATGTCATCGATCTGTATATTTATTTGTACGTTTGTTCCCGGTTCACAATGGCGGATTTTATTCAATTTATATGGTTTTTTCATATTTGTTGCCATGTCGCTTTTTTACATTAGCTCGCCGGCATAGTCCAGCTGTAAGGCTCTTGACTAGCATTCCGAAGGTCGCGGGATCGAATCCCAGCGTGGCAAATAAATTTTATTTGATTTATTTGTGTTATTTCACAATTTATTCATTTAAAATAATATATAGTATATTTGCGGCACTCCAGAGTTGAAGATACTCTCAGTATCGCCCTGGTGTAAAACCACCATTCAGAATTGAAAAGTTGCTTGAAATGGCTTTGGACGTGTTTGGTGACCAGATATGAATAGCCAGGTACTACTCACCTTCCTCTTCCCCATCTCCTTCCCCTCCCCACTACCTTCAGCCTCACAACATACCCCAATTGCTAATTGCCATAGTCCCACTGGCTCCAGACGCGAGCAGTTGGGACTCTTGTGCGGTATTCATGTAAAAAAAAGCTTCATACATGAAGGCCTGTGAAAAATAATTTCCGTCAGGGCCTATGTCATCTAAGGGGATGCTATGTGGAGGGTCTTTTAAAGGAAGGGAAGGACAGGAAGTTCTGTGAAGGAAAAAGTATGAGAGATTGGCAGGAATTTGAGGGTCAGTGACGTATGAATCCATCCCTTCAACTGGAGTGCAATATGATGGGTCGAGAGAGTCCTGCTGCAAAGGCTGCCTCCCTCCTATTTCTCGATCGGCCGGCCACGCAGCAGGTGGGCAGACCATGCGCCGCAAAGATGTGGACAAACCCCACCCCATAAAAATGGGCACACCTGCCAAATCACCAAAAGTAGCGAATCACTTGAGGTGACGTATTGCAGAAGTTTTGGTTACCTAATAAATGGTTCCCGGGGCGGCGGAACCCATATCCGCTTTTGACGATTTTATCATTTTCTTTAGTATGTAATTAATTGAGAGTTGTTGATATTATCTTCTTCAATGATGAAAAACTATTCCTTTTTTCGTGTAATTTCCTCTGCCAGTACACTACTGCCCATTTATTACTTTCCCAGTGGACTCTTTTTAATCACAAGAAGACCACTTCAAATATGTGTTTTCCCGACAGTTTCCTTGTACACGTATTTTCAAATTACTTGCGGCATTTATTTATGTACTAATATATTTTACAAATTTTCACCGTAATTTGCACATTATTAAAGGCAGCAGGAAGTGTAGCGATCGCCGTGCAAACACAGGGTTAACAAAATAAAAAGATCTTTCAAAAATGATGAAATTTGATATCAAAATGTTTGAACACTATCTAAAGATTATCTCGTTTTCTTATTTCAAATTTAATTAAAACCAAGAAAGAATAATTATAATGGAGATCAAAAACTGTGAAACGTTTATGCTGCCTATTAGACATTCGATAAGATCCCATCCTTAGGTAAAGGAAGGAAGGATAATTTTTCATATTTTCGTCAAATTGGACGGTCTCATCAGACAACTCTGAAGGTAACTTTACAACGGTTAAGGAAACTCCGAAATAACTTTTTTCTGGACTGCGAAACCAACGATTCGAAAATAAAAGCTGAAGGAGATATCGTATCACTTACTACGCTCAGAAAATACTTTAAAAATATAAACACGGCTGTTATGAAATAAGAAAAGAAATTTTCTTTCTAGAAATTTCAGGTAAGTATTTTCAGCTCCTAAAATTTCTTATTTTGTCTAATTTTTTTACATTAGTTGCACTCAGGAGCCAAGAAAAATAATTCTTTTAAGGGCTTCTGCCATCTATGGAGATGCTGTGTGGTGGGTATTTTTATGAAAGGAAGGAGGGGAAGTTCTGGGAAGGAAAACGTTATGAGGGGTTGGTAGGAATCTGGGATCTGTACGTCCAAGACTGACGGACGTATGAATCGAGAATAGGCGATGCTTTGAGAGAGTCTTGCTGAAGAGGTTAAAAGATCTTCCTTAACCAATCTCTCTCGATCTCGTCAGCCACGCAGCTGATGGGCAGGTTGATCGCCAAGACCCGGACAAACCGTATCCCATGAACACAAAGCAAACCACTTGAGGTGACGTATGCCAGAGATGTTGGCTATCCAATAAATGGTTCCCGGGGCTGCGGTGTCTATACCTGCATCCCAAATCAATATCATTCACGTGGTGCATGCATATGGCGATTGGATTATATACCTAACTAACCAAAAGATTAAATCCCATTATTAGTAAATAAGAAATAGTACTTCAAGCAAATATTTAAGGATTTCGGTATAAACAACCTAGTTTTTGTTACAAATTTTATATATTATAAAAAGACAAATGGCTTCTGTGACATGCAAAAAATTTAATTTGACAAATTCTTGACATTTGTGTTCAGTTCAGATAGTTCTGTGACGTGCGAAATTCGAAAATATCAGAAAAATCACCATAAAATTGAATGGTAAACTCATCCACATGGTTTGTTTATTATTTTAAGGCGCCGTTTCCCCGCTCAAAAAGATGAAAAGATGTGTAATTACGAATGTTGGACAGAGGGCGTCTATATTTTAAATGATAAAATTGGTTTAAATTTTTAATAAAACATGACTCGACTAAAGTAGAGCAAGAATCTCGTGGAAGGCGTTTTAAGTATCATTTAAAGAAACATTATGATTTTTTTCAAAACTATAACTTGTAAAACAATAGAAACAGACGTGTTTTTAATAATTTTCGGAGCAAACTTTGCAATTTTTTTCTATCGAGAGAATTTCATATAATTTGCGTTTCGGCGTGGAACGTGTCTAGGTAAATCTTAAAAAAATAACATATAATTTTTTAAGAGCTTAAAAAGTTCAAATGTTTAATGGAGATTTAATGGTAGCCTGTTTTCTCTATTTATAACAAATGTTTTGAGAAAAAAATTAAATACAAATGTTTACTAACATGTAATTATTACCTGACTTCTTCCTAGTCACCCGGTAGATTGGCTTTGAGCAGGCTGTTTGCGCAAACACTACGGACGCCGGGGAAATTAAAAATATCTTCCTCGTCTGATGATGCTGCCAGGATACTACGAAGAGGAGGAGTGAGTACATCACCTTTTTGTGCCCGCTTTGTTATTGGACGGTCCATTAATAATTGCGCTTTAACTACTGAATATTACATCCGACCCGTTTCCTGCCATCCTGGTACCCTGGTGCACGATCGTTTTAGACTTTAATCACATCGTAAACGCCTATGGGGAGGCTCGAATCAAGGACTTCATTAGAAAATTAATGGAATATCAGAAACCTTTCCAAATACGTTTAAATATCACTGGCCATTTTTTACTAATTAATTTTTATAACTTTTGAAGCGAAAACTTCTTTTTTATGATTTGAAACTCGATAAAACGAAAAATAGCCATACAAAAAAGAGACAAACACATTAATCTATAGGATTTAGCCGGCGAGAGAAAAATATAGTATAATCGGTCTCCTCTTTGTGCGGTGTTTCGTAGCTTATCGGTTTCTTATTTGTTCGGTGCTTCGTAGCCTCCCCACTCTTGTCTACTTTAGTTTATTGAAGTTTTCATTTCGTGTGAATAGCACACACTGATTTTTTGTTATTTATTCATTAAAGTTGAGGATTCTAAATATTACCCACTTCTGCAATTTTTAACAATACTGAGCGAACGAATTATTAGTTACGCATAGCCAAAAACATTTATTATTTCAGTCAAATACATTTGTTAGTCGAAATTCGATTCTAACTTCAAATAAAACACCTTTATTCAAATAACGAAATAGAAAATGGCAGATATTCTCAGTGTAATCCTAGTGTTTAATTTTTTTCATTTTTCCAGATCTCGGGGAGGGTGGTGCAGTCCCACGAGTTCCATAAAATACACAGAATATATTATCTATTCAAACACTACCATTCAAAATCGAAACTTGGCTGCTTGAATGGCGTTGTTTTTAATCACAAGACCTGAATAACCAGACGCTTCATAACGTTTCTCTTTCCCTTCCACATGATCCATATCTGGATACGTCTGGCGGCCCCTTTCATTACATTAACTTCGTTACTGCATAATCTTTTGATATCCTCTTTAGTAATTCGATCGTAAATGATTGAATCTGTAATCTATTTGAAAATACTCGCGTTCTTACTCTGTCAGTTCTGTGCCTCACTACCGTTTATTAGGTTTGTTTCAGAACTCTATATGCACTAACAGCCTTGCTTACTTTGATTATTAGATACGACAGCTTTTAGTCCCCCATTAATTGAATTTCCTGCATTTACCATTCTGTCAATGCACTTGGTGCCTCCCGTATCTCGTAAAAAAACTTTACAATGTACTTACTCATTTTCTCAATGATCCACCGTTCATAATTTTTATATCACTATGCTTTTGTATCATCTCTTTCAAATACCGTGACTTTGGACCGAGGTATGTTTAATTTATTTAGTCTTCATCAAATTATCGTGGCCACGTTATCCATTCCTCCCAGACATGAGAGACTGCAGATTTTTGTAGAAAAGGAAACCGTGGAGTTCAATTGGAGAGGAATTTAATCAGAAAAACCTTTCAACTGCTCTTAACCACATTTGTTATTTATTTATATGCTGATATATGTACTTTTACAAATAAACTAAATAATAATTTTGTGGAAAGTAAACACAAAGTATGGATAAATTTTTTGTTTTGTAATTTTACGTTTACAAATTTATTTATTTTGTTTTTAAAAAAAAATTGTTTTGTATAATTTTTAGATTCATATTCCTTTCTCATAAATTTAATTTATTAATTCCTTATTACGCTGTCTCAAAAGAGGTTAAGTCACAAGGAGGAAATCCCAAATTGGTTTTATTTTGGCTATGTAATACTTATGTACAAACTGAAATAAATGTAAACTGTTGATTTCCAGAAAATTAATTTATAAATAAAGTAAAATTTGTTAATTAAATAATATTGAACCCATGCAGAAATAGTATATCCTATGCTTTACAACATTGATTATTAGTTGAATACATCCAATACTTCTGGGAAAGTATTGTCAATTGCTTGTAATATGGGTACAAGCGAGTATCTAAATGAAACTCCAGATATTGTTGTTGCAATCATATGGATTTTTAAATCAAGTGGTTTTTGTTGGTATATATATTTTTTTTTTACATTAACTCCACACATGAAACTCTGAGAAAAACAATTTTCCTCCCTACGTCATCTGAGATGCTGTGTGGAGGGTCTTCTTGAGGAGAGGAAGGAATGAACATTGGTCTTGAAGAGACCCATGTTGTAGGAAGGAAGACACACAAAGGCATGTAATTAAGCTTAAAAAAATCAGGGTTATCATACCATTAAAAATTTTAAACATAATATAACAGATAGACCTGGGTATTTTCGAAGTGAAAAATTCTTTTTCACCATTATGATTTTAAACTCTACAAAAAGGAAACGAGAGGCACCAAAAAGAGATAAACACGTACGTCTATAAGATTTAGCCTGCGAAAGAATGTGATAGCAATAAAATATTTATTTATAGTTCGAATACAATACGATAAATCAAAGTCCCACGCAAGTCTCATTCGGTGTAGTGGTATAAAGCGCCTGACCCACCTTTGCAGACATTTAGCCGACCAAGGATCGAATCCTACGAAATAAAAAAAAAATATTATTTTGTAAAATCAATATCAAATCTTCAAAATTCTCCAAAATGAACAAGCAAAAGAAAGCGACATCGAGCGACTCCGAAGAAGACACCACAATCCTAATGACATAACCGAAGTATAGGAGAAGGTGCTCTGAAATTTGACGACAAAACTATGGAAAAAAATCATCATTCACATTGATAAAAAAAGTGCTTCATAGTCTCCCCACTCTTGTCTACCTTAGTTTTCTGAAGGTTTCGCTTCTACCGCGTGTGAATTGCACACTCTGATTTTTAGCATATATTCGCGCTCCTGATTCGAAGTAACTTGCTTGAGCTTAGAAATATGATAATGCTGCCGTATTTTTCACTTTAAGCAAGCGGTGTTGTGATAAGGTTAAATCATTTATCTTCTTAATAATACAAGTACCAGGGCCACATAAGGGTGAGTTGGGTGATGTGGAAATGTTTGCCATGCAGATGAGATAGCAGTGCGGTAGTTTTTAATGCATACTTGATATCTGCTTACCTTGCCTCGGAATATTTAACTATCAGGGGATCAGGAACGTACGGAGTGTTTGTAGATCTGAAACAACAATTTAACAAATTGATTAAAATTGTTATGAATATTTTACAGCGGTTCGGGCTTAACCTTTCTGGGAAGCCTCATGTTTCTAGGTCAGGTTTTTCGAATATTTGTGCTGTTGGTTTCATGATATTTAATGTTTTAAAAAAATCGAGGTGTGTAAGATTAAAAAAACCTGGAAGATTCTCGGAATTAAAAATACATAATATTTAAAACCATTAAGAAATATCAATTTATAGATCCTAGAAATACAGGGTAGAGGCTTTTGAAATGTGGCTTCACCGGAGAATGCTCAAGGTTCCTTGGACCGACATGATCACCAACATAGAAATTCTCAGGCGGGCTAGAGCAGATAAAGAACTGCTCACATTAATAAAAGTCAGGAAAATTTCATATCTGGGTCACATACTTTGAGGAGAAAAGTACCACTTGCTCCAATTAATATTGAAAGGAAAAATAGAAGGTCGCCGAAGGCCTGGTAGGAGACAAATGTCTTGGCTACGAAATATACGATAGTGGACCGGCATTAGAAGTGCGGAGGAGCTATTTCGGGCAAAACAAGATAGAGAGACATTTTCCAGAGGGATCGCCAACGTCGGGGGGCACACGAAGTGGAAGAAGAAATTCAGACCTTTCGTTCAGTATTTTGAATAATTTAAAAACTCATGTTACCTTGGGACTATGGCAATAATGTACATGATTTAGATGCTGATTATAATGATTAATTTTTAGCAATGTGGACATGGCAAATGCATCTGCAAGAATTAGGTTTTAATTTTTGTCGTGAAACTTCTATAGCCCCGTTAGTGTTTTGAAATTCGGGTGAAACGGAAGTGCGTCACTAAAATGTATTATTTGATGGGTCCTTGGTTTTAATATAATGTGCTAAATTTGGCTCGGACCTCCCGTAACTCAGCGGCTAAGGCGCCTGACACATCCAAGCGGCAAGAGAGACATACTTCCAGCGAACGTAGTTCGAGCCTTACGAAATCCAAAAAAGATGAACATTTTTATTTTTCTGAAATTAATATCCAATCTTCAAATCACTTTAAAATAAACAGGCAAAAGAAAAGAAAGCGACATCTAGCGACTTTCTAGTTCCACTTTTACCGTGTGTGAATCGCACACTCTGATTTTTTATTAGAACGAGTCTCTTTTTATAACTTTGAAGGTTATTCCCATCAATGTAATATGTCATTGAAAAAGAAGATAAGACTATTAATATTGTAAACGAAAGATGAAAGAGAACAAGACCCAGAAAAATAAAAAGATTACAGTCATAACTGGGACTCGAACACAGAATCGTCTTACTGGGATGAACGCCTTATCCAATTTGGTCACTACCACCTTTACAAGTCATATTTGTTTATCTCATTTTTCAAGTTTCAGAATTTACAATATTATCTTTGACAATTTTTTCCATGTTATCGGCAACTATCTCTTTCATTGGAAACAATCGTTCGAAGAACTCATCATAACTTATTAGCCTTGGATCGACACTGTAAATCTGTCCGAAACAATGGCTAAAAAAAGAGGTAGTGCAACACGGCATAACACCCCAAAAATAAAGAAAAAAAATACTTTTGGCCGTGAAAATCTATCTGAAAATCATATCTGAAGATGATGTTGTTAATTCTGAAATTTGAAATATGAGATTGACAATATGACCTTAAGATTAGAGGCGGCAGTGACCTATTTAGATAAGGTGTTCGTCCCGGTAAGACGAGAGTTCTGGGTTTGAGTCCCAGTTGCGACCGTTATCTTATTTTATTTCTGTTTCTTGTTCTCTTTAATATGTTTGTTTAGATTATTAGTGTTGACTCTTTCTTCAATGATTAGGTTTTAGCTAAATATGTAAAGAAGTTGTTCGAAATATAAGATCGCATTATCAAGAACATTCTGAATCTACGCTGGCTGACGAAGGAAAGGTATAATTTATGTTATGATAGCGTGGCTTTCTATAAAGTCCTAGCATAGATTTGAGAAAGAATCTCAAATCATGATAAAGGAACGTCTGCAGAACATTGGCAATTAGCCAAAAGGCTTTCCAGAAGCATCCTGATGTCTTCAGATGAGAATCATCCTCCCAGGATGATTCTCATCTGAATGCGAGATGAGAATCATCCTGGGAGGCGAGATGAGAATCATTCTGATGGCGAGAGTCACTCCTAAGATGTGTGATCACAATCACGTCGATCAGTCCAGAGGATCGCCCAATGCTCTGGGCTGCCGCAAAGCTTCAGTTTGTATTCTCCAGATTTGAAACCTGCTTGCAGGTTTGACAACACTTTAATTCCAAAATATTCCAGGACTGGCAATCTGACCAATACTCAATTGTCAATGCGCAAGTACTGAAGATGACACACAGTGAGACTCTAAATATGGTGCGTATAAAAGGATGCACACACCTTGTTATAAATGCTTTTATATCACTCCCTTTACGTAATCAGAAAATATTCTAATTTTGATTTATCTAAAATTGACCACAAATCCCAAAATTAAATGATATCTGTAATAAAACCTTGTTTTTCAAACCAGTTTCCTAGAGAATTCTGAAATAACTTTAAAAGATAAGATATTTAAATTTGCTTCGTGTTGGGTGTAATATTTACTATGGGAGTGAATTTATGGACGAAGGTAAAGGAAAGTATAAAATAAATGAAAAAAAAATCTTGGAACCCACGAGTGAAACATAATTATTAAAGGACTAAGAATTGCAATATTTAACCTTAAATTCATCATTTTATTTTGTATGTACAATTATTCTATATAGTTGCTAATAAAAAAAAAAAAAAAAAAAAAAAAAAAAAAAAAAAAAAAAAAAAAAAAAAAAAAAAAAAAAAAAAACTAGGAACTGCGGCACTTTAAAAGGTATTCGTATTTCTAACTTCTAAGAAAGCATTGAAAAAACATTTATTTGTTTTTATTTCTATGCTAAGCATACAGTTTACAGATTATAAGTAAGATTAGTAATTTGATCATTAGTTTTATAAACAGATCATTTATATATAATATTATTTAGTGAACACCTCACTAGGAGAACCTGTGCTGAGGTGTTCACATGGTTTGGTTTATTGATTATATTATTAGTTCAAAAAATATTAAAAGATTTTTTTTACATTAACTCCACACAGGAGGCCCTGAGGAAAATAACTTCCCTCAGGGCCTATGTCATCTGGGATGCTATGTGGAGGGTCTTTTTGAGGAAAGGAAGGAATGAACATTGGTCTTGAAGAGACCCATGTTGTAGGAGGGATGAAACACAGAAGCCGGCAAATCGTTCCATAGTCGAACGAGTCGAAAAAACTACCCGTTCTCATGTGACAAATGTCAACCGTGTACATATGTTGGGCGCGCGTTTGGCGTGTCTCCCGACTATGCACCGGTGCCGAAGGAATCAATGACGCTAGTTACTCAGAGCATTTCCCTTGGAAAATCGGTAGAACATGAATAGCATTCCCACCAGACGCCTGTGCTCTAAAGATTGCAATCCGTTCGTTAAGGTGGGAGAATCTACCAAACGGACCGCCTGTTTCTGCACAGAGTCGAGGGTATTTTTCAAGTATTTTGGAACTCCAGATCAGAGGTGGCTGCCAAATTCAACCGTGGGGGGCACTTGCGATTTGTACAGGGTTAGCAGTTGTGTACTATTAAAGTATCTGCGGGTAGATATTTTAAGAAAGACAAAAAAATACATATTGATGATGTGTGGGTATTGTAAATGTTAACAAAAATTAGTGAGCCGTATTATGTACGTAGTTTCAAGGTCTTTCAAAAGATGTCGTTAGCTAGTTAGGTAGTTTTGAGGTATCTCAACAGACAACTGCCGCCTATTTGTATTTAATACCTGAGCGGTAATGAAAATAACCGATGATATTACGTTTCCTTGCTTCAGAAAAACTTATAGAATCAATTGGAATGGTCCAGTTAGATGTTCATTGTAAACAAGAAGATAAATAAATACGACACGTAACCTGACGAACCGAGTATCATTGAAACTCCCAATCATCTGAGAAGTATCGTTCATCACGCAGTGTTTTGGAACCTGTATTGAGATTTTCATGTGAATGTGTGATTTTTTGTTTTGTTTTATGAGAGTTGCAGAGTTATTAGTGAAATATAGTGAAAAATCTTAAAATATAATGAACATCGGACAGAATAGAAGAGAACAGAATTTTTTTTTTATATGAATACCGCACAAGAGTCCCAACTGCTCTCGTCTGGAACCAGTGAGACTATGGCATCCCCAATTGAGGTATGTTGTGAGGCTGAAGGTAGTGGAGAGTGGAAGGAGATGGGAAAGAGGAAGGGGAGAAGAACCTGGCTATTCATATCTGGTCACCAAACACGGCTAAAGCCATTTCAGGCAACTTTTCAATTCTGAATGGTGGTCTTACATCAGGGCGATACTGAGAGTATTTTTCACTCTAGAACGTGCCGCAAATACAGTATATATTTTATTTTAAATGAATAAATTGTGAAATAACACAAATTAATCAATTAAAATTTATTTGCCACGCCGGGATTCGATCCCGCAACCTTTGGAATGCGAGTCAAGAGCCTTATCGATGGACTACGCCGGCAGTCCAACTCTACACAGAAGGCCCTGAGGAAAATAATTTCCCTCAGGGCCTATGTCATCTTTGAAGATGCTGTGTGGAGGGTGTTTTTGAGGAGAGGAAGTTTCCTACCTCCTACAACATGGGTCTTGAAGAGACCACACGTTGTAGGAGGTAGGAAACACAGAGGCCGGCAAATCGTTCCACAGCCGAGCTGTTGAACTCAGAAACGAGTCGTAGAAACGACCCGTTCTCAGTGACTAATGTCAACCGTGTACAAATGTTGGGCGTGTGTTTGGCGCGTTTCCCGACTATGCGCCGGTGTCGAGGGGATCAATGACGCTAGTTCCTTGGAGCATCTTCCATTGGAATACCGGTAGAACAGGGACAGCATTTCCACGTGACGCCTGAGATCTAAATATTGCAATCCGTTTGTTAAGTTAGGAGAATATATTAAACGGACCGCCCGTTTCTGCACAGAGTAAAAGAGGGTGAATTAAAAATCAATGTTTAACTATTCAAACAAAAATAGTTCAATTTTTTGTTTCAGGTTTAAAGGCATCCCCTACCTGAAATAAATAATTTATTGATCCATCAATTGGAGAGATTTTTTACGGTGTTTTTAGTAATTTCTCTGGACCACAAAACCGAAATCCCCTGAGATTAGCTAAAAAGCTACGAAAAAACGGAACGATCCACCAGGGCACCATAAGTCGCTGCGGTTCACCATTCAGTTTAAGGGTTCGTCCCTTTTAATACGTAATATAATACGGTACACCTACTACGTATGATGTTACCCTGTTATACGCTTTGTTCGCTTTGCCACGGATGTGAAGTAAGTCATTGTACGTTTTAGTGTAAGTATGCTTTAGGGTTGCTGCTTAAAACACCTTGAGGCATGGAAGGGGTAAATGTTCGCAGGATAAACAAATGTCCATCGCGAAAAAGTAAAAAAATAATATTTTGATCCGTTAACTACGGAAAAACAATGTGTTTTTCGCGAAAGAGACAAGATAAAGGGTTTTCCAATAAGAGGTGTTATTTTGAATAGCCCGCGAATGGATTGCGCTATCGAGAGATGATTAATTTTTATGGCCGGAACTGGATGGTATTGATCTGGACAACATTTACTTTCAACAAGACGGCGCTACGTGCCACACAAGCAACGAAACCATTGATCTTTTACGGGAAAAGTTTCCGGACCGTGTTATCTCTCGAAGAGGTGATCACAATTGGCCACCGAGATCTTGTGATTTAACACCTGAAACATGTGAAAAGGTCTACGTCAACAGTCTAGCGTCGATTCAAGACCTCAAAGATGGAATTCGTGAGACTATCGAGGACGTAGTGCAGCCACTTTGCAATTTGGTTATGGAAAATTTCATGAAAAGGATATGGTCCTGTAAGCGTGGTCGTGGTGGTCATTTGCCTGATGTGTTTTTCAAATATTAACGATATACCTTTTTCTTTATAATAAAATAAACATCCGATCATTTAAATTAAAAAATGGCATTTTTCTTTGAATATTAAAATAACACCTCTTATTGGAAAACCCTTTATTTACCACCTAGCAAATTTTCAGAATAACAATATTTCAAAAGAATTATATTCTTGAAACTAGAGAATATATGCTTGTGCATTCGACCAAAGATGCTCAAACTTTGCACGTATGTCAACAATAATTATTATTTACACCCTCATCGCCTATTTCAATCCAGATTTGCTTACACATGTCATTTACATATAGATACATCTGTCTGGAGCCAGTAAGACTATGGCATCCCTAATTGGGTTATGTTGTGAAGACAAAGGTATTGGAGCGGGGAAGGAGATGGGGGAGGTGATGGGGAAGAAGAAGGTGGGGAAGTACCTAGATATTCAGATCTGGTCACCAAACACGGCTAACGTCATTTCAAGCAACGTTTCAATACTGAATGGTGGTATTACACCAGGGCGATACTGAGAGTATCCTCCACTCTGGAACGTGCCGCAAATATACTACATATTATTTTTAATGCGCATGCGCATTCTGTACTACAATATGGAATCGTGGCTTGGGGAGGTGCATTTAAATCATCACTACTTTCACTGGAGACAATTAAAAAAAATTAAATATTACCCAACAATAAATGATTTCCTAGATTTCCCGGTTCCCCCACTTACAAAAATTTATGACAAAATTGAACTATTACAATAGAGAACTCCGGTCCAATTTTTTTTATTTTTTTTATGAATAATGACCTTCTAACTTAAGTAACTGCATATTTATTTTTATTTTTATAGTTAGTTTTAATAGTTAAAATAAATGTCAAAGTTTTAATTTTTCAAGATCCCCCGAAAACCACCGTGACGTCACCTGGCCCTGTGACGTCATCTGCTCAAAAGTTTTAGTTATTTTCAACAGATGTTGTCATTTTGTAAGGAAGAAATGATGAAACTATTCAATAAGTAAAACGTTATTTAGGTGTAATTATTTATTTATTATATTATATTTATTATATTATTATAGTTTTCAATATTATTACGGGAGATTGGTATAAAAATTGTTTGAAATTATTATTTTTTTAGCTTTACGAATCGAAATCAATATTAAGGAAACTGAAGCCGACCGAAACCGAAACCGAAGGATGAATTTCGTAGGGAACTGGAATCAGCTGTTCGACTTCCGCCATTTTGAATTTCAGCATTAGAGCGTTTTATGGAAGCGGTGACGTCACGCCTCACAAATTCCATAATACCAACTTGACAGGATGTTTTAATGAACTGTTTTAAAATGGCCTTTTTAATATATTTTTTTAAAACTCTACGTTAAATATTATTAAATAAAACTTATATATTCAGAATCAGCGTTTATTGGTCTATATGAACATATTTTTTTAAAGCCATAATATTTTTCACTGGAGTTCTCTATATAGTAAAATACTGTAGTACCACCTAATAACTTTACTTATTGTTTATTTATTTATTTCTATTCTTGTACATACAATTTACACATTATTACATAGTTTACATAGATAATAGGTTTAGTAATAAGAAAAAAATGTTAATGATCCGTAACTGTATGTAAATAGGTTAGTCGTAGTATTTTGTGAACACCTCACTAGGCGAACCTGTGCTGAGGTGTTCCCATGTTTGGGATTAAGTGCTATTCTGTCGACCTAAGTAGAAACACCGTATCCTCCTTGATATTGTCAAGAAGGGCACTGTGGGTCGACCCATGGCGGCAGTATCATACACATAAATTAAAAGATTAGTTTCAGTGGGGATCTATATATACAGTTGTTCTTAGAATCTAGATTATGAGTAAGATAAATAATTGTCTTGATAAACGGTAGATTTATTTTTTCTATGGACCACGCGCCAATGGCATAATCACGGATATTGTGGTAATATTTTCTGTCTCGAAACTGTTATGTTTAGATTGGTGTCATTGCTTTACCAATCCTTTGTATAATTTATTAACGAACATATATTTTTATTACTTTATCGTACTTTCTCATAAAAGTATTAATAGTTTTTGTAATAATATTTTTAATTTAAATTGATGTAAAAACATTTAGTTGTCCTCTCCTAAACACGAGCAGATGCTTTATTAGGAGAGTGATTGAAATATAAAAAAAGAGTTTATTGTGAAAGAACACAAATTAATCAAATAAAATTTATTTGGCACTCCAAGATTCGATCCCGCGATCTTCGGATTGCGAGTCCAAAGCCTTACCGCCCGCCCAAGCCGGCTGATTATTCGATAAATCGATTGTCTGTAAAACCTGAAGCTTTTTAAATATTTTTAAATAACGATTATTTTTGCAGGGTTAACCCTTTAGGTCTCTAGTCCCCCTGCTGGTGCGGAGAACTGCTTGTGTCTGGGCTCGGAGGGTTATTTATGAAGACTTACAGCAGTCTGCGATTCAGACCGATAAATTGACGAGACAAACGGCTCGACTTGTCGTTGGCTGTGATTGTTAAAAGAACAGTTTGTTTTGAATTTATTACAGTTTGTAGAAGAGATAGAACACTTTTAAAGTAATGTGTATATAGACAGAATAGTGAAAATGTGAGACTACAAGTGGGAGGGAAAGGAGATGGGAGAGAGAAACGTTAAGAAGTACCTGGCTATTTAGATTTGGTCCCCAAACACGGCTAAAGCCATTTCAAGCAACCTTTCACTTTCGGATGGTGGTTTTTCACCACGGCAATACTGAGAGAGTCTTCCACTCTAAAACTTGCTGCAAATAAACGTATATATATATATTATTTTGAACTAATTAGGAACTCCAGTAAAAAATATTATTGCTAAAAAAATCATGCAAATCAGCAAACGCGGATTCGAAATGTATAAGTTTTATTGCATACTAGCTGGTACCCGGCATGCGTTGCAATACAAAGAAATAAATTGTTTCTCCTTCTCACCACCGAATCAGCCCGATGGAAAGAATCGGGCTGAATCGGTACGAAAGCTCAAATTAAAAACCGAATTCGGTTTTAATTTGAGCTTTCGTATTTGAGGGAATCGAGTCCAAATATCGGATTTTTAGGTCAAATATAAAGAAAACTCAGTCGCTATAGTGCTATTACCAGCTGATTATTGTCTTTTAAAATGAATCAAAGACCCGGAAAAATTATCCTTCAGTTGCCAAAAAACTATTTTTTGTGTTCTCTATGTGATGTGGATTTACCAGGTTTCCGCTTGTTCTACTAGTTTTTGGACACCGAATTTGCGCAAAATATTATCTACGAACCACGAGATCTATGATTAAACTAAAAACGATATGATCAATTGAACAATAGCTCTTAACAGGCAGGTTCTTTCCAATCTGTCACTAAACCATAAATGTCTCAAAAACCGCGTAGCATTTGTCAATAAAACATTTGCCAAAGTACAACGGGCTGACACAAATTGCAAAACGCCAAAGTAACACATAACCAAAGTAAAAAAATTACGAAAATGATTTACAAATTAATGGAAATTTAACATTGGCTCTTGAAGAACAATTACATGGCTAGATAATATATGATATACATATACTAGATATACATGACTAGATAATATATGATTATATTTAGAATTTCTTGATATTATCCCGAAATTCCACAAACATCTAATAAGTTTTTTTTTGTTATTTATTTTTGGGGTGTTATGCCGTGTTGCGCTACCTCCTTCTTTAGCTGCCCTGATGATGGACACTGTAACGCTATCCGAAACGTTGGCTAAAGAAGGAGGTAGCGCAACACGGCATAACACCCCAAAAATAAATAATAAAAATACTTTTGGCCGTGAAAACCTAAAACCATACCTGATCTAATAAGTTACTCTTGGTCAATCGTCAGCTCTTCGATCAAATAATCGATATTTTTAAAATGTCTCGATAGATCATTGGTTCAATCGCTGGATTAATCGGTTCGTGATCGGGTCAAAAAGATCGGGTCGAGCACGATCAACCCAGGACCAACGTAAGTACAACACAGATTTTATTACGAGAAATAAATCCGCTGCAATATTTTATCCAAGACACTTTGAAATGTGTACAATGTATCGAAAAAACCGCAATAAACACTAAGCACTCAAACATTATTGCAAAATTTATAGACTCGGTGTACGTAAAACAAATTGATATATATTTTACGATGTAAGTGCCAATAAAGTGAAACAATAGCTGTATCTAATGAGAACATCTGAACAGTTAGGTTTGCTGTTTAATGCGGTCATTTCGCGACTTCTGTTTCCACGGATTCCAGTTGCTTCTACCCACTTTTATGATTGCAGCAACGCGAAGCATAAAACGTGTTTTTCCCGGTTTGAAAAGGTACTCGTATCTTCTGCTAAATAAAGCGTAAGAATACGATCGTCAAAAGTCATGTTAAATATGTAAAACTTGAGAGACCGTAAAGAATGCCACAAAATACGCTCAATCGAATTTGATGCTTTTTGGTGCATCGTTTTCTGTGACGTTCGAATTGGTTTCTGAGACGCGCTTTTAAGATTCGTTTTTGTTTAGTTTTACAGTGATTCTTACTTTAACGATTGCGGTTACAAATATTCAATCAATGACTATTTTTAATGGAATATGTATGTTTTGCGCTACATTATTTAACGTTGAATCAATATTTCAATATAAGACAATGATACTTTATAGTTTTAAGTTACAAGACAATTAAGACAAAATACTTCGGATATTGGAAGGCGTCCGTCGTGCGTTATAGGCTGTCAATTTTCCCACCATTCGTTTGTCGTACCAATCGGTGTCGTGTTTGTATGCGATGACATTCGATTCGTATGTTTTCCCGCGACCAACATTTGCTAACAAGGATTACGCGGCAAATGTGCAAAGGCGTTAGGGTAACTTCTTTTAAGAGTTGTTGTCTTAACACAAGAGCAGTAGTTAGCTCGTTAGCGCGGTACGGAATACGGCATTTAAGGGGGTATTCTAGTCTGGAAGCATGAATTGTAGGTGTTTTTTTAGATGCAATAAAAAACCAATAATATTTATGTTGCCATTTTTTAATGTTTAAATATTAATTAAACATTAAATAATACACAATAAAAAATCAAACAAAAAAAATCAAATTTTAAAAAGTTACAGGGTGTTGAAGTGAGGGGTCTCAAAAATATGGCGGGCCCTGGTTGACACGATTGCTTGTTACCACAAACAAATGCTTGTTTAGATTAAAAACATAATTAAAATTAATTAATTTGGGAAGCGGGAATGAGTACCGCCGTCCCGGGAACCTTTATTGGATAACCAACACCTCTGCAATAGGTCACCCCAAGTGGTTCGCTGCGTTTGGTGATTTAACGGGGGTGCCCGGGTTCATAGGATGAGGTTTGTCTGGATCTTGGAGGCGGGTGATCAGGACACACCGAACCCTAGATTCCTACCCACCCCTTAAACCCTTTTCCAGAATTCTTTCCAGAACCCTACCCAGAACTTTTCTATCCTTCCTGTCTGTAAAAAAAAAATTCCACACAGCATCCCCAAAGATGACATAGGCCCTGAGGGAAATTTTTTTCCTCAAAGCCTCCTGTGTGGAGCTCATGTAAAAAAAAGTGCTGCTAGGGGATGAACCCCGGAGAAGTCATAATTTTTTTTTTCGCAAAATGGGCCGTCTGTCTGACAACGGTTTCATTTCAGTTTCTCCGTGAGTGAAGGCTTTTACTGTAACAACTCAAGAGACCTTTGAAATGATAAAGAACATTACAATTATTCTTAGAACTATTTTTAATAAAGACAATATAAGATGACTGATTGCTACTTGGAACTCTAAAAGCGTAATAAACAATACGATGGCAGTATAAACAAGATACTAGCTTTATAAATATGAATATATTTTGAGAATCTTTTTCAAATTAAATGTTATTTATTATCGTTTGAACTTTTGTGAGTTTTGATTTGCTAGGAATCTCGACCTTTGTGTATTGTTTCGTATTTCCTCATTTTATTCCGTTGGAGTTATTTCATAGGGGAAAAATAATATCCAGCGGAAGGGGATAATAAAACAATAGTAAGTAAAGTCAAGTGGAATAAAATCATCTCAGACAGCGACCGTAATGTATATGGATACTGTATAAATCTGCAACAGCCTGCCAGCCTGCGCGGTACAGGCGGTTTCCAAACTCTACCCTTTTATTTGCCAAAATGGAAACTACACCAACATCACGAAATTAGTCACAGTATCAAGAACTCAATTTAATTATTTTAAACGAGAATAATTTAACCATTTCCATGTGTTGTAATATTTCATAATTATCTTTTGCATGATTGCAACCGATGAAAATAATTTATCTAAGGGCCTATGTCTTCTTTGGTAACACTCTTTTGGAGGGTCTTTTTAGGCAAAGGAAAGTGAGGAAATTTGGGAGGCGGGTATGGGTACCGCCGCCCCGGGAACCATTTATTGGACAACCTTTGCCATTGCCTTTTCCTTTGCCATAGGTCACCCCAACTGGTTCGCTATGTTTGGTGACTTAGCAGGGGTGCCCGGATTCATGTGGTGAGATTTGTCCAGGTCTTGGCGGCAGATGCGTCTGCCTGCTATGGGCGGGCGTGGCGGGTCGGATCGACAAAGATTGGTTGATGGAGGCCTTTTGACATTTCCAGCCTCTCTCAATCCATCGCCTTGCATCGCAGTTGGAGGAATAGATTTTTACGTCCGTCACACTGACCTCCATATTCCTACCCACCCCTCATACCTTTTTCCTTCCCAGAACTTCCTTTCCTTCCCTTCCTTAACAAGACCCTCCGCACAGTATCCCCCAAGATGTCATAGGCCCTGAAGGAAATTATTTTTCTCAGGGCCTCCTGTGTGGAGCTAATGTAAAAAAAATGTATAAGGGTCAGTGCATCCAGGAACGACGGACCTACGAATCCATCTCTTCCACTACGGTGCAAGCCGATGGGTCGGGACAGACCGGCTCAAGAGGTCAAAGGGTCTTCCAAACCAGCCTCTCCCGATCTGGACCGCTACGCAATTGATGGGCAGGTGCATACGCCGCCACCTGGTGAACCCCGGCCCATGTCTAAGCACCATATCAAGCGAACCAGTGCAGGTGACCTTCGGCAGAGGTGTATAAATAAGTCCCGCGAAACGCAGAACGGGAGGCTGCAGGACTTAGGACTAAGCCAAATAGATTGATAGTAAATTAATTCATACAAATAAATTTAGATAAAAGTCCAACATTTAGGTTGTTCCTCATTGAAAAAGAATATTTTCTTTCCAATTCTCTATCTTAACGGGGCTATAGAAGTTTTACTTCAAAATACAATATTTATTTTTTACATTAACTCCACACAGGAGGCACTATATAAATTATTTCCCTCAGGGCCATCTTTGGGGATTCTGAGTAGAGCGGGGCCGAAGGAATCAAAGACACTAGCTTCTTGGACTTTAATAAATCAAAACCCAATTTTTCCTCTGATATCGTAAGATTTGTAGGTAGGAAAATGTTTTGTTCAACATTTTTTAAATTTCATTTAAGAAATTATACAATTTGTCCAAAGTAACGTCACTAAATCAATGTACCATATTATTAAAAAAAAATAGAACAAAAAATACGACGATTACACAATTCTGCCCCAAGTGGTTCGCTACGTTTGATGATTTAGCAGGGGTGCCCGGGTTCATGGGGTAAGGTTTGTCTGGGTCTTGGAGGCGGATGACCAGGACAGACTGAACTCCAGATTCCTACCCACCCCTTAAACCATTTTCCTTCCCAGAACTCTCCGCTCCTTCCTTTCCTTTAAAAAACCCTCTACACAGCATCCCCAAAGATGACATAAGCCCCGAGGGAAATTATTTTCCGCAGGGCCTCCTGAAACACACCCTCCCTTAGCTATTGTCTGCTTTTGCTAATTTGGGGGTTTTTAATATTAAAAGTAACCTTTTTAACACGTACTGTACTAGCCTATATACCTCGGAGCTGTGGACCAACTTCAAGAGAGCATCACTAAAAATAATGGAAGTACAGTACAACAATTTATATCGAACGCTTTTTGGATTGTCCTGGTAATGCAGTGCCACCGAGATGTTTGAAGAAGGGCGCGATCCCGGATTCCGAGCACTAACGGAAAAACTGATCACCAACTACAGAATGCGACTAGCCTCGAGCGAAAACAGTCTTGTGATGGCAACATTCCATTTCTGGCAGAGTCCCATCTACAAGCGATGGAGCCACTTCCTGAGGACATAGATTTTTTTTTGTATTATTATTATCTTATTTTAATTTCTTTTACCATGTTAATATTTTTTTTGTATGTTGCAAATTTTTTATCTTTTCTTGATTATTATATACTAGCTTTTCCCCGCGGCTTCGCTCGCATGGTATTACGGGAAATTACTGTAGCGCTTGCACTTATCAATTATCTCCCTCCCCCCACCCCACCCCCATCCCCTCCCGCATTCCATATATTCATTCCCTTACATTCAGTTTTCAAACATCTCGCCTACCACCTAAATTTCAAAATACTATAGCTCAAAGAAAAAATTACTTATCCAATTTTGTTCATTCGTTCGGAATTTATGCGCTTACAAACATTTCGGATGTTTATTTTTATTTAAATATTTGGAAGTTCGTTAATATAATAAAAAAATACTCAATCATTCAGTCTTTATAATCGTTACGAATTATATTTTTAATATAGGAACTCTCATCTGACATTTATTCCAAGCTTTTCCAAAAAAAAAACGAATTCTAATATTTGAATTTTCTGCAGTAGTAGCTGACCAGTAGACTGAGTACCTACCAGCATAGAGCAAAAAATATATCAACATTGTTTCCATGGAAAAGATTTTTTTCTGACGTTAGCAAAAACTCGCTTTTGTTAGCGACAGAAAACGTATAACAAATTTAATTAATATTTATAATTTCATAACGCCAGAGCTTACCATCATATACAACCTGTAGTCTGCGCATATAATTTAGCTTTATATTGGTGAAAGAATTATTAAAGTCTTTATATTGTGTTATGCGTGAAAAGATCGTAAACAAACTCGAGCAGTTTCGCATTTATAATATTAGTATGGATGTATAATATGGAACTTGTGGGACTACACCATCCTCCCCGAGATCTGGAATACATGATTTAAAAAAAAGCTATTTAAAATTATTCGAGTTTTTTTCAAATACTATTTATTGTGTAAAGTGTGTTTTTAAAATTTACTGTGTTTGCTCCAGACATAAACACCAAAAACCCCACGGCCTGTGAAAATATAAATATTGTTGGAAACACCCTGTACTGTTTCAGTGATTTCTATCAGAGCAAAGTAGCACGTATGCACGTATAAAGTGAGTATATTTTTGTTTTTTTTTCTGCATTGATACAGTACACCGCTGACAGCCACCTCACCTAATGATACTTTAATATACATTTGGGAGACGAGTATGGGTACCGCCGCCCCGGGAACCATTTATTGGATAACCAACACCTCTGCCGTAGGTCACTCTAAGTGGATCGCTACGTTTGGTGACTTAGCAGGAGTGCCTGGGTTCATGGAGTGAGGTTTGTCCAGGTCTTGGCGGCGGATGCGTCTGTCCACCAGCTGCATGGCAGACCGGGTCGGGAGAGAATGGTTGAGGGAGTCCCTTTAAATTCTTCAGCTGTACTCTCTCGGAATATCGCCTTGCACCGCAGTGGGAGGGATGGATTCATACATCCGTCACTCTTGGACCTCCACACCCTTTTCCTTCCCAGAACTTCCACTTCTTCCGTTCCTAAAAAGTCCCTCCACACAGCATACCTAAAGATGACGTAAGCCCCGGAGGAGAATTATTTTCCTTAAGACCTCCTACGTGGAACTTATGTAAAAAAAATTAATACGCCGTATACCCGCTCAAAAAGAAGAAGATGGAGAGATACCTACGTAAAGAATGTAAGAGAGAGCGCGGTATATTAAAACCGAAAAAAATAAGCGAAAATTTTTAATAAAACACGACTCGTTTAAAATAGAGCAAAAATCTAGCGGGGAAGATCTACGAGTAAAATAGCATTTAAAGAGGCACTGTGATTTTTTTCATACATTTAACCTCTAAAATAAGTGAAAAAAACTTGTTTATAATAATTTTTGGAGCATACTTTGTGATTTTTTTCTCTCAAGGGAATTTCATATAATTTGCGTTTCGGCATAGGGAACGTCTAGATCAGTGATTCCCAAAGTGGTCCAGGTGGACCCCTAGGGGTCCACGGGAGACCCGACGGGGGTCCACGTAGGCGCGATAAAGAAATGGGGGTTCACAAATTGTAAGTGGGGGTCCATGAACTAATTTCGATAGAGAGCCATTTCTGGCCCCATATCTATATCCCATCCCACCCCCGTCTCATATCCCATTACGCCCTCTCCGTAACAGAGCGACTGGCGTACAGCGCATGTTGTTGTACCGGTTATGCATGAGATCTTAAAACGCCCAGCTAGGCAAGGGGGGGGGGGGGGTGGAGTAATGAGATATGGGTGTACCGTACTGGGATGGGAACATACCTCCCCCCCGTCCCATATCCCATTACGCCCCCTCCGCCGTGGCAAATATAATCTCAAATACTGGTCCATTTCGCCCCCGTTTGAAAAAGTCGTAGATCCGGTACTGCTTCGTTGTGACAGACCCTCCTCGCCATTCAATATTCAGTATGACGCGTGTCGAATTTTGGGAATATGGTAGAAATGTACCGGCAGGGGGTCCACCGTGACCAGTAAAATTATGAAAGTGGTCCACGAGAAAAAAAAGTTTTGGAACCTCTGGTCTAGATATAATCTTAAAAAATAAACCTTTACTTAAGAGCTTTAAAACTTAAAAGTGTTTAAAGAAAATATGTGATAAATCGGTAGTAATTCAGTATGGGCGCTTATTACAATATTTGAATAATTACTAAAAAATAGATTAACAACCACAAAACTAAAACCCTGTATGTCTTACAATCTGTAACAAGCGACTGACAACTAACGGTTTTAAACTATTAATAAAGTACTTCTACGCAATTGTTAACTTAGTTTCGTTGAAAGCATTCAATTTATACCTTAAGCAAAATATTTGTTTCTAAGTACTAACATCTAATTACTTATAACTTATGAGCAAGTCCCAACTACTTAAATTCTATCAAATTACGTCTAACAATTTATACCTACGAGCTAACAACTTTAATTAAATTCGTCTTTAAGGGAGGTCTTCGCTTAAGTTCATGAGATAATACACAATTGAAAAATATAGGTCTAGTCTGAAGGCTTTAAAGTAGTCTAAGCAAGGGCTCAGACAACCTTAAAGCAAGTCTGGTTAGACCGAGGTCGATATAATATGCAAACTTTTGCTTTGTGTACTTTAGGAGAAAAGATAAGTAAATTGAAATACACAATCATTTTTCAAGGTTGTATGAGATTCTCGATCTAGCGTGCATATTATACAATTGCTTTTATTATATTTGCTTTACGCAGGAGGCCTTGAAGAAAATAATTCCCCACGTCATCTTTGGGGATGCAGTGTGGGCCCTATTTTATAACTGCTGTTTTTTTTATGTTTTCAGTTGCCGTATTTGCGATTATATTTCAATATTTGAAAACCGATAAATTATTCGCGTTATCTTCCGGGGAAAGGAAGGAGAGCCACTCTCTCTGGAGCCAAGGAGACTGGCATCTCCGATAAGGGTATGTTGTGAAGCTGATAGTTGTGGGGAGAGATAAGATTGGGAAGAATGGGGGAGTGGAAGGTGGGGAAGTACCTGGCTATTCAGATTTGGGATTTGGGAGGCGGAAATAGGTACCGCCTCCCCGGGAACCTTTATTGGATAACCAACACCTCTGCCATAGGTCACCCCAAGTGGTTCGCTACGTTTGGTGATTTAGCAGGGGTGCCCGGGTTCATGGGGTGAGCTTTGGAGGCGGATGACCAGGACACACTGAACCCCAGATTCCTACCCACCCTTTAAACCCTTCTCCTTCCCAGAACTCTCCTCCCCTTCCTTTCCTTAAAAAACTCTTCACACAGCATCCTCGAAGACGACCTAGGCCCGGAGGGAAATTATTTTCCTCAGGGCCTCCTGTGTGGAGCTCATGTAAAAAAAAAATTCAGATGGTTAAAGCCATTTCAAGAAATGTTTCAATTCTGAATGGTGGTCTTACATCAGGGCGATACCTACTGAGAGTGTCTTCCACCCTGGAACGTGCTGCAAACACGCTAATTATTATTTTAAATTATTAAATTGTGAAATAACGTAACTTCATCAAATAAAATATATTTGCTAGTCGAAAGTCTTACCCCTTAACCACGGAGGCCGTCAGATTATTATTCGCACTAAGTAATTAATGTGAAAACAATATTAATTTATTTATTGCTTTAAACATCCACAAGAATACATTAATGTCCCTTTCAAACCTTTAGTATTAAAAAAAATATTGAACTAAATATTTTTTTAAACAAAAAAAACGTACTTGCTGTCTCAACTTAGAATTTTCTTTTTTTTTACGTTAACTCCACACAGGAGGCCCTGAGAAAAATAATTTCCCCTCAAGGCCTATGTCATCTTTGAAGATGCTGTGTGGAGGGTGTTTTTGAGGAGAGGAAGGAGTGGACATGGGTCTTGAAGAGACCCATGTTGTAGGAAGGAGGAAACAAAGAGGCCGGCAAATCGTTCCACAGCCGAGCTGTTGAACTCAAGAACGAGTCGTAGAAATGACCCGTTCTCATTTGACTAATGTCAACCGTATACAAATGTTGGGCGCGTGTTTGGCGTGTTTCCCGACTATGCACCGGTGCCGAGGGGATCAATAACGCTAGTTCCTCGGAGCATCTGCCATTGTAATACCGGTAGAACAAGGACGAACAACGAACCGCCCGTTTCTGCACAGAGTCGAGGGTTTTTTTAGGTATTTTGGGGCTCCAGACCAGAGGTGGCTGCCAAATTCAACCGTGGGTAATTGTAACATTGTAATTTTACAAACAACAGTCAAATTTTTGGGAATATCTACTTGTAGTTTCACATCAAAAAGTCTTTAGTTTCACAAAAGCGTGCTCAAACTAAATTAAAAGCGAAACCAAAAAAAAAACAATCACCGAACACAATGACGACAACGGTGGTCTACCACATCCTCGATCCACTGTCATCCTTTCATCCTGGAATCTGAGGAAGTATCATCAGGGCATTCTTTGTCCTGGGACAAAACAATGTCACGGAATATCCCCCTTTAAATTGTATGATCATTGTTTAATTACAACAATGAAAGACGTATCAACTAACACAGTAATGTTCCCCCTAGAGCCACGGAATTGAGCATTAATTTACGCCTTGTTTTGAATGGAAATGTACCCATTCAAGGAAATTAGTTAAGAATTCAAGAAAAACAACCATTTATCACAGCTGAGATAATATCTTTAAGTAATGCGATATTTGGTGTGCTATTTTATGACTTAGTACCCGGAAATATATTATTTTTATCGCAATTCGTGGGTTCAGATTTGAATATAATTACTAGAAAAATAATGAATTAAGCTTAAATCCTTTTTTGGTAATTGCCTGAATTATTATCAACTCTCCGGCAGAATTATGGAAACGCCTTATTATTTCAAGTAGAGGCAGAGGTCGTATCCACGTCATCATTGAGCATTTGTAACCAACGTATGAATATTCGTCTTTAATTTAATTTTTTTTTCGAGCCCCTACTGCTCCCGTCTGGAGCCAGTGAGACTATGGTATCTACGATTTGGGTATGTTGTGAGGCTGAAGTTAGCGGGGATGGGATGGAGATAAGGAAGAGAAAGGTGGGGAAGTACCTGGCTATTCGGATCTGGTCACCAAACACGGATAAAGCCATTTCAAGCAACGTTTCAATTCTGAATGGTGGTCTTGCACCAGGGCGATACTGACAGCATCTTCTGGAGCGTGCTGCAAATATACTATATATTATTTTAAATGAAATAACACAAATAAATCAAATAAAAATTAAATGAAAACAAATAACTTTGTATACACCACTATTTAATTAACAATACCAACATGTTTCGAAAACTATGTTTTCTTCGTTAGGATAATATTCACAAAGTTTTTGCGAATTTTAAAGAAACAAATAAAAATTATTTGCCACGTCGGGATTCGATCCCGCGACCTTCGGGTTGAGTCGAGTCAAGAGCCTAACAGCTGGACTACGCCGGCCGTTGCTTTGATGGTTACGTAATTTGTGGATTTTTCGTTACGGTGGTCGAATTGACGAATTTAATACATTCATATTAATAACGAAGTTTCAATTAGTACCTACTTCGATAATTCAAATTTAAAAAAATTTATTATTCCCATATATTAATAAATTTGTGGAATAAAAACGCTGGTACAATATTTTTATTTATTTACAAGCACTTATTATTTACTAGGTCAGTCGAAAATGTACGCCTGAAGAAATTATTATGAAACTAGTATATAATTATTAAATTTTAGCGAAAAAAAAATTAAATAACATTTTCTTTTTTAATTAATTTCGTATATTTATTTAATTTTTAAGTGTTCTAAAAACTCAAATATAAAAAATTAGGCGGTTACATTACATTTGACAAATTTGTGTTATTTCACAATTTAACTAAAATAATATATGGTGTATTTGCGGCACGTTCCAGAAGTTGAAGATACTCTCAGTATCGCCCTGGCGTAAGACCACGGTTCAGAAATGAAACGTTGCTTGAAATGGCTTTAGCAGTGTTTGGTAACTAGATCTAAATAACCAGGTACTCTTAACCACTTTCCGTTTCCCCATCTCCTTCCCCTCCCTCAATGGCTCCAGACGGGAGCAGTGGGACTCTTGCGTTTGCCAATCTAGTTTATCCGGATCGGGAGAGAATGATGAGGAAGTCCCTTTAACTTTTCCAGCCGTACTCTCTCAGAACAACTCCTTGCGGTGCACTAAGGATGGATTCATCCGTCTATCACTCCTGGACACCCTGACCCCCAGTTCCTACCCACCCATCATACCATTTTTATTCCAAGAACTTCCTCTCCTTTCCTAAAAAGATTCTGCACACCGCATCCCCAAAGATTACATAGGCCCTGAGGGGAGTTATTTTCCTCCCTGAGGGGCCTCCTGTGTGGAGCTAATGCAAGTGTCGTAACATCTCACTGGCTCCAGGTGGTTGAAAGATGTTGGGACTGTGTGTTGTATGGTATTCACGTGACGAAAAAAAAAACAAACTACATCTCAATTTATGAAGGTGATATCGAAATGAATTAAGTGACAGACACACCATAAAATATCAATACAAGCACATTCATATCTTGGCTGTGCAATTAATTTAACTGGAAGGCTTAAATCCCATTTATTTGATTTAAAGTTCGGTTCTCACTCCCACGGCTGTGAAGGCATCGAGTTACCAGGAGAACATGATATCATACAGGTATGTCCGTGACATGAGAAAACTTTCATTGTGAAAAGAATCAGGTGACTCTGTAAGCATCGAACCGAATATTTTATCGACGACGCGACACGTGACGAAATATTCAGTTGGGCGTGCGATTGACTACGATACCCTTTAGAGAAGTGATCGCCAACCTTTTTAGCCGGAAGTCATTTTATCAATTTCCAAATTGTTCGCGAGCCGCAGGGTGTAGAGTACTTTCAGATAGTTAAATTGCTTGAGATTGTTAAATTTTCAGTCCGTGGTGTTGAAAATGTACTAGTGTTTTCTGAAACGGCTATTTTCCAATAATTTTTTTTCGTAGCTTTTAATAACTTTTCAAAGAGATGTTGTGTTTTTGTTATTGTTTTTGGGGTGTTATGCCGTGTTTCGCTACCTCCTTCTTTAGCCAACGTTTCGGACAGCGTTACAGTGTCCATCATCAGGGCAGATGAGTAAATGATATTGGTGAGAGTGTTTATTTATGTGTGTCGAAGCGATACCGTGCTGCCAGCTCCATTTCTCTACGAGCTGGTGTTAGAAAAAATTCAGCATGGTTTTTTGCGTTTAGCTTTGGTGTAGCCGTCAATTACTGGATACCAAGAACTATTGAGCTTAGCTCCGTCGTCTCTGTTAATCCCCATCAATATTAACAGAGACGACGGAGCTAAGCTCAATAGTTCTTGGTATCCAGTAATTGACGGCTACACCAAAGCTAAACGCAAAAAACCATGCTGAATTTTTTCTAACACCAGCTCGTAGAGAAATGGAGCTGGCAGCACGGTATCGCTTCGACACACATAAATAAACACTCTCATCAATATTATTTACTCATCTGCCCTGATGATGGACACTGTAACGCTGTCCGAAACGTTGGCTAAAGAAGGTAGCGAAACACGGCATAACACCCCAAAAACAATAACAAAAATACTTTTTGGCCGTGAAAACCTTAAAACATACCAGATGTTGTGTTGACTTAATTCTGAGTTGACAAGGAACCGATTACCCCACCTATTAGTCGCAATATTTATAAATACTCAAAGTCAATTCAATTTCGTAAATTGTGAGTTGTGAGTATTAATGAGTTGGATATTGAATCTGTGTTTAAGACGACAATATACCCTAAAATACATTCAGAATCTTAACGACGTAAGTAAAGAAGTGTATCACTCGCGACCCGTGTATTGGACGGACCTACCGTCAAATTTGCCCAATCAAAGAAAAGAAAAAAAAAACAAATAATGTGGGAATCTTAACGACGTAAGTGAGGAAAGCGTGTAAACAAATATATGCTCGCGGCACGGCGTATTAGTCGAACGTACGGTCGAATTCGCCCTAGCGGGCCTGGAGATTCGATCTTTTCGCCGCGTTCATTTTAATTAATTCTGAAGAACGTGTTACAAATATTTGAGATGTTTCTAAATAAATATATCTTGAAATTAATAATTCATCGTCTAGAAAAATAAAATCTGGTGCTTACTGCTAACTTTATAGTTGAAAAACTGGCTATAAAGTCTTAAAATATTAATAATAACGTATTGTTTTTATTAATTTTAAGTATAAAGAACTTACATCCCCAGGAGTCTGTTGGAGTAAAAAAGTTATTTTAGTTACGAATTCGCCGGAAATGATTAAAATGTGAGTTTTGAGCAAACAAAAATTATTAGGGTTGTGTACCGCCTCAATGGTGTTATCATTATTGTAAGGAATTGTTTTTGTGAAAGAAAATTATTGTAACAAGAGTGACGACCGGCTGTAACCCTTGAAAGCAGGTCAAAAAAGAGACAAGTTTAATCTATGACTTATTTTGTCAATCTTTCCTCTCATTACGCTTATTAGATAATTCAATTTATTATTTATTTGTTTTGACGCAATCCGCGGAAAACGAAAATAAATAAGTCGCCCAAACAGAATTTTTTTTATTTTGCCTTGTGGTAATATGAAAAGGCTCACCGGTTACACGAAATGCTGCCCGCGGGCCGCGGATTACTCATCGCTGCTCTAGAGTTATATTAAACATCCAGACACAGTGATTTGTTTCACTTACGGACGATGTAATATCATTTTAACAGCAGAAATAAAAGAGAAATTTAATAAACTGTCAAGAAATGATCTCTAGTGTGTTTTGTATTTTTCGTCATCCGGAGTTTTGGGATGATTCGCGTTTTGAAGAAACACTTTATCAAACCTGAACGTGATTCGATATTCCCAAATATATTGTACTTGGAAGCAAGTCTTAGTTACCGTGTTGTATTTATCGTGGAACACGAGATGGACGCGATAACAAAAAATCTATCCACACAACGTTCGTAGCCCGGGGACTAAATAAATTGCATCATCAGAAAAGCAGCAGAGCTCGAGTATTCTATTTAGCCGTTAGAGAGCAAGTATGTAACGGGAGCACAGAGTAACCGCAGAGGTAAACACGTTTCCTTATATCGCAGTAACTTCCTAGAGGAGTAAACAACAAGCACGCGTATCTAATTACCAGGCGCTCAGCTCCGCCGGCGAATGTGACAATGCCACTGTGGGAAGGTGGATGGGGTCTTTTTGTCTTGTTCCGGATGCGGCCTCAAACAAATAACCCCGTTCTTTTTCTGCTCGCCTGTCACATAATACGCACCTATGAAGGCTTGTTTTCTTGATTTTCCTCTGAAATTAACCCCTCAGACCTCAGGCGTCAGTAGGACAAAATATTTCCGTTTTACAATCCAAATATGTGTTATATTTCTTAAAAATAAATTTTTCCAAAAAAACATATAATGTTTGAAATATAAGAAATTTGAATGGAAACATAAAGATGTTTGAAAAATGGATCACCTTTCGTATTTTCTAACTGAAGTTACTGCCAAAGAAAAAAAAAACACTCACAATTTATTAGACAATTGTATTATGAACGATATCGTCATTTCACTTTTTTGTTGATTCATAATAATGCGAAAATAAAAATAAAATCAGTGCTGTTTACATGCGGTAGAGGCGAAACCTTACCAAAATAATCTTAACCAATACTTGAAAAGTGAGGTCATAATCAAAGTGACCAATGAGCGCAGACCTCGCGTAATTTCCGTTTCATATCTCAACCAATATGAGAGCTTTTAAAAGTGACATCATTATCAACGCGGCCGATGAGCGCAGTTGAAGCGTCGCAGGTGCAGTAATCGTCATTTCCGTTTCATCCGAAATCCAAATCACAGCCGTGCTGTAGAAGTTTCACTTCAAAAATTCCAAAGGTTTCCTTTTTTTTAAATTGCGGTCGAAAACTTTGCTATTATTTAATTATTTTGTGGTTAACTTTTAGATTTGAATATAAAGCATGGTGTTTCCTCTTTCTAATACCGTTTAGATCACATTTCTCGTCATGACAGAAAGAGAGACAACGATTTTCATGAAACCTACAAGATTTGTTCCCCAAAGCGAACAAATTAACCTGTGGGGTTAAGGGAAAAAAGCTGAGTTATTCAGATAATAAGCTAACGTGACACAAACATACAGAATGCTAACTTCTAAATCTGGGAAAAGCGCGACAATGTGCGAGGATCACAACGCCAACGTGGGAATTATAAACATGTTTTATGGTTAACACAAGGTAACCTAATTTGCGTTTCTTGAAATATCGGAGTAAACAACTTGATGTGAGAACAAACACAGAAGCTTTAAATTTCAATCGACGTGGTAGAGGAAAGCGAAGCTTCCGTTATAATATATACGTGAATATATAATAGATATTATGTAATATTATTTTGTACGTAGGTATCACAGAATCGATATTTTAATTTGGAAGGCCAACATTTAAAGGGGCATCGCACAAACCTTCAGTGATGATAGATTTTCTATTCCCTTTCGATTCCACACTAAAAAGAGACAAACACATACATCGATAGGATTTAGCCTGCGAGAGAATGAAACGTGGTAAACGTGAAAAATGAGGTAGAATGAAACGTTATCACATTGGCCGCATTGATTATGAGCTCACTTTTCAAGGCTCCTATTAGTTGAGATTTTGTTTTCATTTTGTACAGTTTTCGTTTTATATTATTTGATCAATATTTTATAAGGACCTAAGGATTTCTTTTAAGTTTATAGTTAAACGCACTTGAAGTGAAATATCACAAAACTGCGCTGTGCAAACAAAAGGTTTTCTTATTTAATTTTTTTTTTAAATTTTAATTTGATTAAATATTTAATATTTCTGCAAGTATTTTAGTACGTATTTTTGTTACAGCTGTTTCGGTTTATAAGACCATTTTCAAACAGCTGTAACAAAAATACCTTGTACATACATACAATACTTGCAGAAATTGATAATAAAACAATCAAATTTAATTTTAATTAAATATAAAAAAAATAAATGGAGGTCTAAGAATTAAACACAAAAACAATTAACAAATATGACGTTTCTATTATTATTAATATTTTTACGGTGCTTCGTAGCCTCTTTTCTCTTGTCTACTTTAGTTTTCTGGAGGTTTCACTTTTACCGCGTGTGAATTGCACGCTCTAATTTTTTAATTTTTAATTTTTTTTGTGAATACCTTACAAGCGTCCGAAATGCTTCCATGTGGAGCCATATATTCAGCCTTGAATAGACCATGGCATCCTCAATTGTGATATGTTGTGAGGCTGAAAGTTGTGAGATGGGGAAGGAGATGGGAGAGGAATACGAAGTACCCGGCTATTCAGATTTGGTCACCAACTGGCCTTAGGGATGTTTTGTTAAATTTTGAGTGAAGTTTTATTTTTTTTTACATCAGCTCTTTTTTTCAGTGCCTGTGTCATCGTTGGGGATGTTGTGCGGAGCGTATTTTCAAAGAAAGGAAGGATAATAAGTTTTGGAAAGGAACAATGTATAAGGGTTTCGTAGTTTAATCTGATGTTCAGTGTGTTCAGGTCATCCGCCCCCAAGACCGAAACAAACGTTACCCTGTGAGCTCGGGCACCTCTGCTAAGTCACCAAACCGTATTGGTTGACCAATAAATCATTCCCGGGGCGGAGGTACCCATTCCTGCCTCCCGATATAAAAATCAAATACACTGTTTACAATTTAGTTTTATTAATGGCTTACGAGGAATGTGTGTTTTGGGAAAATTATTGAACCTGCACAACGTTGGTGATGGTCTGTCCGAAATCATTGCCGCTTATTTTTAGTATGAAAGGCATTAACATTTCTATAAACTTTTGGGTTTAATGCAATGTTTCCTGTAAATGAGGGAAATTCACTCTCTTGGTTACTATTAAACGTTTTCCCGTCGGTTAATATAAGGGAGGTTTATTGAAAGCCAAGGTATAGGAAGATGCCTTACTTCATAACTTACGTGGCTGATGCGAGTGCAGTTCTGCTGAATTCTTCCAAGCTGCAGCCAACTGGTAGAGGGGTTAGGATCTCGACAAGCAATCAAGGTCGCAAGTTCAAATTCCATAAATAAATTTTATTTGATTAATTTGTTTTGTTTCACAATTTATAAATTACAAATACTCTCAGTATCGCCCTGGTGTAATAAAGCCATTCAGAATTGAAACGTTGCTTGAAATTGCTTTAGCCGAGTTTGGTGAACAGTTAGGTACTTCTCTAGCTTCCTCTGCCTGTCTCTTTCTTCTCCCCACTACCTTCAGCTTTACAACATACCCCAACAGGGGTTGCCGTAGTCTCACTGGTTCTAGATGAGAGAAGATAGGACTCTTGTGTGGTATTCATAAAAAAAGTTACGTATATTAGTCACTTAGATTTAACTAAGCAGTTATTTGAAAATAAATTACTTGCTTGTTTTAATCCAATCATTGGTGTGGAGAGCACTGCACACCTTCGAGAAATAAGTTCTATTATGAATTAATTTGTAACTTGTACTACCCGGAAGATAGAAAAGAATTAGATACTTCATTAAAATGCACGTAAAATGAAGGGTTATTATTTATTACAACCCTAACATGCGCATAACTCACCGCGTCTACTCTAAAATAATGCGAATGGGGTGGATTTCCAAATAATTGATAGGAAAAGTTTGGGAAAACACACGAGTTATGTCAAAACTTGTCCAGGAGTAATTTAATATAGCGATAAATTTGCATACTTGTTTCTGTCATTAATCAAATCGTCTACATGTGTTTTATTGTCTGACACGTTTTTTTTTTAAATTAAATGATTTGTTGCTATTAACAATGATGTTTTTTTTTATGAATTTGTCTCATTAAGTTCTGTTAGTATTTTAGTTGTTTTAATTATTATTAATTTAATTTTTTTTCGGCGTTCATGATCATTTTAAAACTGTAGTTAGGTCACGCTGAGACGTCTTATTTATATGATTCTATTTACCCTAGGCCAATATCAATTTTATATTGTGTAAACTGATTTATTACCGATTTGATGAGAAAATAAATGTGAAAATTCAATCTATACATTGATAATTGCATGCAAGAATTGAAAGAGATGGGATTGGGTGCGAAATTGAGTAATCTGAAAGTATGTTGCCTGTTGTACTCTGATGATGCGGTGCTGATTTTTAACAGTATGGAAGATCTACAATCTCTCACGTGTTGGATGAACGAAGTACGTATGGAGTATGAGTTAATGATGAATGTAAGTAAGTCTTAAGTAATAGAGAGAAAGAGTACAAAAACAATGCGCAACATAGTTGTGAACGATGAATACTTGGAGCAGATGGATGAGTTTGTGAACTTGAAAAGTATGTTTACGAGAGATGGGAAGGCTGATAGAGATTTTGAAAGAAGGGCAAATGCAGGTAACTCCATTTGGATAACTGAACGCCGTTGGTGTCAATAAAGAACTGTTCAAAGAAGCGAAGCTAGCTGTCCATAATGGAGTGCTGGTACCTACCCTGGTGTATGGCAGTGAAGCAAGGAACTGGCAAAGAAAGGATGAAAGTAGACTGAATGCTGTAGAAATGAGATCCCTGAGGGGAATGTGTGGTAAAAACATGTACGATCGTGTGAGAAATGAGGTGATCCGAAAATAATGCAAGGCTGATATAAGCGTTATGAATAAAATTAAGAAAAGGACGCTCAGATGTTTGGGCATGTAGGGCATGTAGGGCGCATGAACGAGGAAAGGAGTGTACGAAGAATATATTCAAATCCAGACAACGTCAACAAATTTAAATAAAACGAGTACTGTACATTCAACATTTAATAATGTGCCCACATATTTGAAATAATATTTTTTTAAGTAGGTATTAATGAAATACAGTTATGAACGCAGTATTAATTAATATTTTTCAAACGAAACACAATCAACTCGTCTACACCAGTGTTGGGCAACCCGCAAGCCACGAGCCCCCTTTTTTCAAAGTTTTGTATCGGTGACTCTAAATAATAAGATTTTTTTTACATATTCTTACACCAAATTTCATGAGTCAACTTTAAGTCCAGAAAAAAAACAGCTTCCGCAGCGCAGCGCTTTTCTTGACGTTTATGTTTGATGGTTTTTAAAGGTTTCCGTTTTAAAGTTTTCTTGATAAAATTTTGGTTCTATCCAAAAAATCAAAAGTTGACCAAAACCGCAACTAGGTATTTTTACATGTTTTTTTTTATGAATGATAAAAATCGAAAGTACTTATTGGTTTTGTAATTTAATTAAGGTTTGATCCGACCGACTGCAAAATTAACAATGTTGTTCTGTAGGTAACCTATCCTCTGCGGCCCGTGAACAAATTGAAAATGGATAAATTGGTCCTCCGATTAAAACTGTTGCCCATCACTGATCAACATGATATTTTCTCGCAATATCGGATTTATTCGATCGACGCTGGAAAAACAAATTCTAAAATATGAATTAAATTGTTATTCTCCAAAAGCAATAATTTCGACATTTCGTGTTCAGGTTTTCTTTGCTTTTACGCGCATAACCAAATACAATTGATATATATTTAAGATCAAAATGTTTCGTAAATAAATATTTAATGGTTTATTATTAAATACGAATTCACATCGATACATATAGCGATACATAGCTAACCACTCCCAAATTATATTTCGAAAGGCTTAGTTTGGTATTTTAAAAATGTTTGTCGGAAGATAAGAAATCTAGAAACTCTTACGGTCAAATAAGAGTAGAAATCATAGGAGGGCGCCACTGTTGTTCAAATGGCAATACTAAATATGTAACTCATGATGTTAATGTAGAGTTGTGTAACCTTTATTTTTACAAAAATATTAAAAAGGATTAAAAGTGATTTTTTTATTGCAATGTTTTATATTTATACCCACTGATCTCATTATTAAAATTTTGAATAGGTATGTTATTATTATACCATTGCAATTTTGTATTAACATAATGAAAAATAACCATATTGTAATAAAATATAAAGTACAGTTTAGAAATTGCTCACATTTATTTAATACTAGCCTAGCGTTGCCCGGGCTTTAGATGATATCTTCAATTTTAGATTTGAATATATTTAACTCATTCCGATCTAAAACGTAGTGTAACTAAACTCACCATTAGTGATTCTTCCTTTCTATCTTCTTTTAAATTCAAATGAATGTTAATTTAAATTAAAGCAAATCACTTTGTAAAACACAATTTAATCAAGTTTATGTCATTAAGTTGGTACCTTAACAAAAATGTTTTTTAAATGTGGTTTACTGTGTTCTATACATTCAGTGTCATTGCACTTTAAAAATATTTGACAGATAACTTGGTGTTGCCAGCCTACAAATTTTGTAGTCCAATTTACAACATTTTCTACTTTTATTTGACAGACTATACGTATCTGTATTTCATCAGATATCTTGTATTGGTTGACAATTATACACTCTGAAGAGATTGTCCGCGTGTCTGAAGTAAACTCAATTTTTCCTTACTTATAAAGAGATGAAATAAGTCATTCATTTTCAAAGACCGTTTGGAAAGGTGGTGAATTATGTATTTTTATCCTGATTTAGATTTACAGCTTATAGCCTTTCCGAGCACTGTAAACTGAGATGCATGTGTAGGGGGATTTTTCCAATAATAACTCTTGATTTTGCGGGTCATATTTACAAGTAACGTTATATTTTATAATAAACTTGATACAAAATTAAAATCGTAACAACTAGAGGGTGACACGAGAGGGAATGTAAAACAGCCAACTGAGCGGACCGGAATGAATTTGAAATATCATGCACTGGACCGGAGAGCGACTCTCAGGGATACCAGTCGGTAAAATTTAACTTTAGTAATGTTTTAAGGTTGTTTAGCCATAATCAAAATTCTTCCATGAACAGACCAATTTCACATACCTGTTTAAATGTCGTAGGAGTCGAATTGAGTAATCTGAAAGTATGTTGTCTGTTGTACGCTGATGATGCGGTGCTGATTTCTAACACTATGGAAGATTTACAGTCTGTAGTGTCTAGGATGAACGAAGTATGTGTGAAGAATGAGTTAATGATGAATGTAAGTAAGTCTAAAGTCGTGGTGTTTGAAAGAGAAAGTACGAAAACAGTGTGTGATATAGTTGTGAATGTTGAATACTTGGAGCAGGTGGATGAGTTTATGTATCTGGGTAGTATGTTTACGAGAGATGGGAAGGTTGATAGAGATATCGAAAGAAGGGTAAATGCCGGTAACTCCATTAATGGAGGACTGAATGCCGTTGGCGCTAATAAAAAACTGTGTGAAGCGAAGCTAGCAGTCCACAACGGAGTCCTGGTACCTACCCTGATGTATGGTAGTGAGGCATGGAACTGGCAGAGGAAGGATGAAAGTAAGCTGAATGCTGTTGAAATGAGATCCCTGAGGCGTGTGTATTGTAAAACCATGTATGATCGTGTGCGAAATGTGGAGATCCGCAAAGAATGTAAGGCTGATGTAAGCATAATGTGTAAAATTAAGAAAGGGACCCTCAGATGGTTTGGGCATGAAGAGCGAATGAACGAAGAAAGTAGTGTAAGAAGAATATACGACACAAATGTGAATGGTAGAAGAAGTCGGGGAAGCCCGAGGAAGACATGGAACGATCAAGTGAATCAGATACTTGAGTCGGGCCATGTCAAAAGTCAGAATAATAGAAGAGTTTGTATGAGACGATGTATGAATTTGAGTGAATCAAATAGTGTGTGCCAGGACCAAGTTGTTTGGCAGTCCGTCCTCTCTGCCTACCCCTGCGAGGAAACGATGTGATGGTTAGTTAGTTAGTTAGTTAGTTAGGTGTCGAAAGGAGTGAATTGGCGATCAGTTTTATAACCAAATCGTATAGAACACATTTCTTATGTTTCATTAAAATTAACAGCGAAATCTTCGCTGGTTAAAGTGTAGTAAATGTTAATTTTAGATTCAATCGAAATACATTGAACAAAATACTTAAAGCTATTTGAACCAATCAGTTGAAACCCGCCGACACGTTCAACTGTACCAACTTGTTCAATCTTCTTCATTCCCCTGAGATTCGAACTCAGTGTGAACTTGTACAACTTGCCTCTGGCTTCCTGTGCCTGGCGGTACAAGAGACAGCACGTTATAAATGGAATCATATTTACAAGTACACTCCTCAAGACTGCCGATGAGCGCTTCAATGAACTGCATCGGGCTGAGATTAAGCGATGTATGTGAAGATTCTTTATTTAAGCGTCGAGACGCCAATGGAGGCGGCGTCACGTGTAGGACGCTGTGTAAATACGGCGCTCTTCGGAATTTTGCGATTTTGGCAGTGAGTTTGTTACTTTTTTTTACTACACAATGTCGCCACACAGGAGATGACACAAGCACTCAAGAAAATAATTTCAATAATTATTAAAACGATAATTTTTTGTTCTACTTTTATATATTTTTTTAATATTAACTCGAGTCATAGAAACGACCCGTTCTCCTGTGACTAATGTCAACCGTTTACAAATGTTGGGCGCGTGTTTGGCGTGTTTTCCAACTATGCACCGGTGCCGAGGGGATCAATGACGCTTGCATCGAAGCTGCTTGATCGGAGCAACTTCCATTGCAATATCTGTAGAACAAGGACAGCATTCCCAACATAAAGATTGCTATCCGTTTGCTAAGTTAGAGGAGAATCTATCAAACGGACCGTCCGTTTCTGCACAGAGTCGAGGATTTGTTCAGGGTTTGCACTACTTAATTTATTCAGGCCGTCTTCAGACTGGCTGAAACCGGTTACGGTCACAAATAAATATTTGAATTCCACCATAAATTGTCAATATCAAAAATAGAAATATTAAAATATAATAAATCCCTCCCTGCTAAGTCACCAAACGTAACGAATAACTTGGGGTGACCTTATGACAGAGGTGTCGGTTATCCAATAAATGGTTCCCGGGATGGCGGTACCCTCTTCCTCTCCCCAAATTGTTTTATAAATTATTTATCGTGATGTATAATACTATATGTTGTCTTGTAGTATAACTTTATAACTGATTATTGACGGCCTCCATGGTCAAGGGGCATGGCTTTTGACTAGCAATCCGATTCGAACGATGGTCGCGGGTTCGAATCCCGGCGTGTGCAAGTAAAATTTATTTGACATTACTAAAATTTATTTTTATTAGTATTGCAAGATTCTCTAAGTATTGGTATAATACCACAAATCAGAAATGAAACGTTGTCGTGTTTGGTGTTCAGATCTGAAGAGAAATACTTCTCCCTACTACCTTTAGCTCACAACATACCCCAATTAGGGATTCCACAGCCGCACTGGCTCCAGACGGGAGCAGTTGGGATTCTTGTGCGGTATTCACATAAACAAAAAAATGAATTACCAACTTTTTTGTCTAAACCCGAGGGGTCAAAAAACTTTTTGGTTTTTTCAATTTTCTAACTATTTAACGACGTCTTTAACTACGTATTTTAAATTGCACTAATCAAAGCGATAATCTATTTCTCATAAATAAGATGAAACGTCCAAACTAAAAATAAATTCTTGTTATGAAACAGCTTTACGCTTGACAAACCAAGTACTTAAGATTATTCCCAGATAAGGTTATTTGAGTTGTGAGAAATGAATTGCTTATAGGAAGTGGGAACACACAAAGTTATTAGACGGAGGAAACACATTAGCTGGCAAATGATTCCGTCGTCAGTCGTCCCGCATCGTCTCACAGAAATTAGACACATTATAAGCTCATCTTCGAGATGAAATGTTACAACGCTGTCAGCAGAACGAAGGTTAGACTATGAAGATTTGGGTCGAGAAATATGTTTTCGAAACAGGGCTACCAACTGAGACATAATAAATTCATGTTTAATTAGTTCAACTTTATTATTTATTGTTTAAGATTTATCACACCGCATCTTTTTTATTGTTCACATTAATCAAAATGCAATAAAGCTACAATATTAATAATTCAATAAAAAACACATGTAGAACTTATTTTCTTGAACTTAATTTATTTTGACCGTAACCGGTTTCAGCCTGTTTCAGACTGGTAAAAATAATTTTTGATCTACAGTTTATATACAAAACGTATAAGGGAGAGGGAGGGGGTGGTCTACAAGAATTTTTTCAATCTATGTATGTAAAAATGAATGTATGTTTGCTTGCATGTGTGCGTATGTATTGCAGTATTAAGCATAGGAAATGTTGGAAACTTTCAAAATATCTTCTTTCCACCCTCGCGAAGGTTTCCGGATTATTAGAACCACATGGCAATATTGAAATCTGAAAAGTTTTCATCATTACTTACTTGCTTAAAGAAATCATAATTACAAAAACTCTTACGAAATTGTCAAAAAGGTGAATTTTCAAACAGTTGGTGCATAAAAATCTATTTTATTTTTATTTATTTATTTATTTCTATTCTTGTACATACACTTTACAAATAATTACATAGTTTACATAGATAATAGGTTTAGTAATAAGAAAAAAATGTTAAAGATCCGTAACTGTATGTAAATAGGTTAGTCGTAGTGTTTTGTGAACACCTCACTAGGCGAACCAACAACCAAACATAACCCATCCCAAATATAAAAAATATAATTAAATAAACTTTGTTTCGAGACAGAAAATATTACCACAATATCCGTGATTATACCATTGGCGCGTGGTCCATAGAAAAATATGTCTACCGTTTATCAAGACAATTATTTATCTTACTCATAATCTAGATTCTAAAAACAACTGTATATATAGATCCCCACCGAAACTAATCTTTTAATTTATGTGTATGATACTGTCGCCATGGGTCGACCCACAGTGCCCTTCTTGACAATATCAAGGAGGATACGGTGTTTCTACTTAGGTCGACAGAATAGCACTTAATCCCAAACAGAAAAAAAAACTTTACATCCAAATCGGATGTATAGTTTTTCTAATATGTTGTCAACCAGGTTTTTTTTTTTTTTTTTTAAATATGTTTATTCAGTTTTAATTTTACAATATTTTATTTTACAAATCTTACGAAACTGATCAATCAGTTTGATTGTAAGAAATCTCTCATTTTTTTATAATTATTTAATACAGTATACTTTTCAGTTTTACATAGTATATACTAAATATAATACTTGTTTAATAATATAATATGTAGTTTCGAGAAAAACGCGTTCAAAGTTTTGCTGAGGGATAATTCAACATACAAACTGTTTAAAACGGCTGTTAATGCAAAATGCTGTACCTCCGTCAATTTTAAAAATTTCCTTAAAAAATTGGTGATAGCATTATTAACGCATCTTTCAGAAAATGAAATAAAATAATCACAAATTATTTTTACGGTGTCCTGGTGCCTTGTTAAGGATTTGATCAAGGGAACATGGAGGCATTTGAAGGCCCCTGTGAACTGAATAAAAAGTTTGTAAAATTACATAACTTCTTATACCAGGGAGGGGGGGGGGGGGGGGGGGGGGGGGGGCTCATTCAGCTTTGCTGCCCCAGGCCCCTGATGGGCTTAGTCCGCCACTGGTTCTTTATATCTAAGAATGTCGTTCACAGCCGCGGAAATTGGGGTATTATTGGACCCTAATCCCCGTTTATAGGATCATCAAACATACCAATCAACTTTACACCACCCGACTGGTCGCTTCTGAAAATGAACCTAAAATCAACAATTTGGACTATCGATTTCGAACCAGTAATTTAAGGTCAACATTGAAAGATTAAAAAAAAAAACGAGTGTGCTTTAGACCAGTGGTCCCCAACCTCCGGTCTGCGGACCGGTACTGGTCCTAGGATCATATGGTACCGGGCCGCCCAAGGCCCTGCTTAAAGATCAAAATTACATTAAAAAAAATCGAACACTCCCAATAAAAAATAAATAATTATTGACCGAAAATAATTATTCAATTGAAAACTCCTTCACGCCAAGTTGCCGACGACACAATACCTTCAAAGTAAAAACACGACTGGGCTTCCATCTTGCGCACTCACATATATGGGACGCAACGATATATGGAATGGTCCGATGCTCTGTAGAGAACCCGCTTGCACAGCGCGGGTGTAAACTGTGCACCCTAGAGTTATTTGGTATGAGATAAAGGAGATTCGTTTGTGTGGAACTGTGAAGCAACGACGTGAGTCACCGCTCTTATATTCTGCTTGCCCAATTGCAAGTGGAATCGTTTTATAGAAAATACGTGACATAGGTACTAACACGATTGTATTGGTGAATTTATTCCCGTTTTTCAACAAAATACTTCCATTGCAACCAACGAGACTTTATTGTTATGCTTACAATTATTTTAATAAATTCGAATGTATAATGAAGGATTCACCAAATTCTGAATCCTGCATTTACCACATTATAACAGATATTTATATTTTTGAGGCGATATGTAGTAGTCATACATTTTATGTGACATAATAACGTGTAATATCAAAAAAATCTATAATATAAACAATCAACGCCCCCCCCCCCCCGTTCCCCAAACCTCCCTCAGCGGGCCGCCGTAAAAATATCAAAGGTTGACCGGTCGCGGCGATAAAAAGGTTGGGGACCACTGCTTTAGACCATACGACTCTTTATGCTTCGTTCGCCTCGTCCGATCACACTTTTCATAACGCTCTCGTCACGCATTCGCTAGCTTACTCCCCAAGTCAAGCGTGCGTAAAAAAGTTTTACTTCAAAAAATTGATAGAATCATTATTGTGTTCTCAAGGCATTATGTTATTCTCTGTTCTGTGTATCATTACAAATTAGTTTTAAGTATCGTAAATTCTATATCGTGAAAACCTAAGTAGGCATATAAGAAATAGATACAAGCTTCATACCGTTACTAGTTTATTGTGACCTAATTAACTTTTGGTGACTTGAACACCGCAGTAAAACTAATAAACAAAAAATAGTTTGGGTTATTGTAAAATTCTGTAACGACCTAAATAATACGCAATACAAAGTTACGAATTTCCAGAATTGTTCGCTTGAAAGGGCAACCCTACGCAGTGATATGATCTTGAATCAGAATCTCAAAATAGTGATAAGATGAGATAACTCTGGATGATTTGCTTTACGCCCGACCAGTTCACGCTAAGAATTGGGAATCATTTGATGTCAGAGTACTTTACTGGCCGGTTCGATTGACGCTTGCTACTTACTGCCTGTCGATATGTGAGCCAACCAATCTACCTACCTCTGCTTTATTCGCTTAGTAAGCGGTCCTTTACGACCGGCTCTTAACAAATTAGCTATAAACAACATAGTCAGCAGGAACGGTAGAGCTCTCTTGACCGGTGATTACTTAACCATTTCAGATATATGTGCTCCTGGGGGCGTTCATCGCTTTAAGCGCTCGTAATTTTGCGGACCTTGAGATAAAAAAAAAAACTTTGAATCGGAAATAATAAATAAACAAAATCGATAGATAATTAAATTTTTTTGTTGATGCAAATCATAAAAATTTTATGATGAATTAAATAAAATTTCTGATTTTTTGTGCGTGTGTTCAGATTGAATTCAAAGCTATTTTAACAAGAATTTGATGGCAATAAAATTTTATTTTTTTATTATAAACACGTAGAAAAGAAAACACTTAAAATTTCACGTAAACACTCTCAAAATTCTCAATTTGGGAGGCGAGTACGAGTACCGCCGCCCGGGAACCATTTATTGGATAACCAACATCTCTGCCGTAGGTCACTCCAAGAGTTTCGTTATGTTTGGTGACTTAGCTGAGTGGTTCATGGGGTGAGGTTTGTCCGGGTCTTGACGGTGGATTCGTCTGCCCACCGGCTGTGCATGGCAGGCCGGATCGGGAGAGAATGGTTGAGGGAGTCCCTTTGACTTCTCCAGCCGTACTCTCTCGGGACATCGCCTTGCAGGGCAGTGGGAGGGATGGATTCATACGTCCGTCACTCCTGGACACACTGACCCCCACCCACCCTACCCACCCCTAATACTCTTTTCCTTCCCAGAACTTCCTCTACTTCTTTTCCCAAGAAGACCCTCCACACAGCAACCCCAAAGATGACATAGGTAATGAGGGGAATTATTTTCCTCAGAGCCACCTGTGTGGAGCTAATGTAAAAAAAAGAAAAAAAAAGTTCGATAGTAATATTGCAAGTTGCGCGACTTGCGTATCGTGCATGCCCCTCCTAATCCAACCTAACTAGCGACCATATTATTTTTTAATTATCCTATTGGCCAATCACACAAATGTGGCCATTCTTGAAGAGCTAGGCATCCACAACAGGCTTTCAACTATCTGCCAACAACTTAAGATATTTTGGACGTGTTGCTCGCCAAACTGAGGACTCTAACTTGGAGAAACTCATAGTCACTGGCAAAATGAAAAGGCAGAAGAAACAGAAGAAGGTCAACAATGCGCTGAAGTGACCAAATACTTCTAGTACGTCTGTGTCCGCAGCTCTCAGGAGTGGAAAATTCCACCATGGAAATTGGAGTAGGATCACGATCTTCAGCGATGAGGAATCGACTTGAGAATAAGAAGGCTGTTCTCCTCGTACGCGTCTGTGTAATTAGGTTAGGTTAGGTTGGTCGTAGTTAATCGTGGAAGAACAAGATGAAATTATTGCTTGTGTGTCGAATTCATTAAGATCGCATTTTTACAAAGGTATTGAAATATAAGAGATGTGCTATCCGCAGTTTTTAATGGGTGGGACTGTGTTTCCTGGTGTTGCCGATATTGTTAACCAATCCTGGAATGCTTTCCGTATTCAAACTATGCCCATTAAGTAGTAGTCCGCCGACAGCCGTGCGGATATCATAGCAAATCTCTTGTATTTCAATTTCTTTGAATTTTTACCTAACGTAACCTAACCTAACCGAAACTAGCCCAGCAGCATTAATCTTTTATTTTTCATTGCCCCTTTTTGCCCATCCTTACAGAAGATCCACCTGGGGGTTAAGATTCCTATTTAGATACTTTTTAGATTCATCTTTACGACGAATCGGTTTAAAATATCAACATCAAAAAATATGCTACGGATAAATTGAAGCTTTTGCTAGCTTTTCTATGTATTGGAATTACAATAAAATTATTATTGACATAACAAAAATATAAGCGTAAACCAATAAAAACAATGTTTTTTCATGACTTAACTATGAAGTAATATAAGAAACAATTTTAAAAAATACCCCTTTATGGCTTAAACTATTTTTGAGGTTTTGTATGTTCTTACTTTTTTTTCATTCTTATAAAATTGTGCACAAAATAAATAAAAACCACTTTTTCGCTTACTTGCCTCGTGCGAATACGACACGCAATTTTAAATTTTGTATGGCACGAGAATCTAAATATTTCCAGCGTTTATATTCCTCTTAAGGATTATTGATTTAGGCAAACAAAAATATTCGTTATTTTAATAATTTTAATTTGCACGAAAATATGCTTGAATTACAAACAAGTACCATAATAACGTCAACAAACTAATTATGCACACAAAGCAACGGGTTGTACAAAGATTAAAACTTTATAATAGTATTCCAGAAGCCTCAAAGGAAGCCACAAGTCTTGGCACTTTTCTTAGGATGTGATAAACACGAGAACAACAAAAAATCTATATTCTAACCTTGATTATTTTTAGATAATATTATAAAGAGGAAGGATTTGATTGTTTGTTTGTTTGTTTGTTTGTTTGTTTGCATCGAATAGGCTCCGAAACTACTGAACCGATTTGAAAAATTCTTTCACTGTTGGGAAGCTACACTATTCCCGGGTAACATAGGCTATATTCTATTTTTAAAAAAATTAGGGATCTTTACTAAAACTACAATAATGTAACCCAAGGTGTAAAAAAATTACCGAAAATATTCTTTAAATCACGTGCGCTGCAAAAACTATTGATGATAGAATAAAATAATGTACTACAACTTTGTAGAACACATTATTATCTACAAAAAATGTCGCGACAGCATATGTCTAACTATTATAGTTATGCCACAATAAGTGTTCTTTTATTTAAAAAATTTAATTGAAATGCCGCCGCTAGAAAAGACTCTTTATTTGTATCTTGATATTAATTCTTATCAATATAAATTACTTTATATTCGAGACTGCTTCAATGTCTTTATATAACTTTTTGAATTATTCAATTCGGACATCCCATTCAAAAGATATCACGAGTTTAAAAATGTAAGTATTATACAATGTTAGCGTCACTGGGGTACGGGCCGTACGGAAGGACACCAACAAACAATCAAATCTTTCCTATCTTATATATAAAAATCAAAAATTGTTTGTTCGTATTTTATACGCTGTCATACCGTTCATCCGATTGCGATGAAACTTTGGTGATTTGTTGTGCGCACGCCCGCAAAGGATATAGGCTATTTATAATGGTAAGTTCTGGCGTTATTGAATTTGTATTAATGAAAATGTGCGTATTTCATATATTTTAGTGGCAAGGAGGAAAGGCAGGGGGGAGGAGAACGGGGGAGGTGGGGTACGTGGGTGGGAAGACGAGGGATGGGAAGGCGGGGAAGGTAGAAGGGAAACGCGAAAGGGGAAGGGGACTCGGGAGGTGAACGGGGACGCACGGGAAAGGACATTCAAGGAGAATCAATTGATTTCTTTGCATTGCAACGCAAGCCATGTTTTGTGCTTTGAGTTTTAGCTTTAAGCTTTGAAATTTAAGCTTTGAGCTTTGATTCTTGAGCTTTAAGCTTTGAACTTTATGCATTCAACGTTAAGCTTTACGTGTTGAGCTTTAAGCCTTGAACTTTAAGATTTGATATTGAATGTTGAGTATTGAGCTTTGTGCTTTGAGATTTGTGTTTTGAGCTTTAACTTTGAGCTTTATTTTTAAGCTTTGTGCTTTGAGTTTTAAGCTTTAAGCTTTGAACTCAAGTTTAGAGCTTTGATATTAAGCTTAAACTTTGGCCTTTAAACTTTGAATTTTTGCTTTAAGCTTGAGCTTTAAGATTGAGCTTTAAGCTTTGAGTTTAATATTTGGGCTTTATACATTCGGCTTTAAGCTTTGAGCTTTGCGCAAAGCATAAAGCTTAGCGCTAAAAGTTTAAAGCTTAAAACTTAAGGCTTAAAGCTCAAAGCTCAAAGCTTGAAATTCAATGCTTTAAGCTCAAGGCTTTAATCCCAAAGCTTAAAGCTCAAAACTTGAAGCTCAAAGCTTGAAGCTCAAGGATTTAATCTCAAAAATTAAAGCTCTAAACTTAAATTCAAAGTTTAAATCTGAAAGCTTGAAGCTCAAAGCTTAAAGCTCAAGGCTTTAATCACAAAACTTAAAGCCCAAAGCTTTAAACTCAAAGCTTAAAGCTCAAAACTTAAAGCTTAAAGCTCAAGACTTTAATCTCAAAGCTTAAAGCTCTAAAATTACATTCAATGCTTAAAACTGAAAGCTTAAATCTAAAAGCTTAAAGCTCAAAACTTCAAGCTCAAAGCTTAAAGCTCAAAGCTTGAATATTAAAGATTAAAGCTCAAAGCTTAAGGTTAAAGCTCAAAGTTTAACCCTTCAAAAATTTTAAAGCTCAAAGCTTGAAGCTCAAAGCTTAATGCTCAAAGCTTAACCCTTCAAAAATTTGGCGTATTTTGTCAAAAGGTAAAAATGTTTCGATATTTTTTTTTTTTTTTTTTACATGAAATACCGCACAAGAGTCCCAACTGCTCCCGTCTGAAGCCAGTGAGACTATGGCATCCCCAATTGGGGTATGTTGTGAGGCTGAAGGTAGTGGGGGGGGGGAGGAGATAGGGAAGAGGTAGGTGGGGAAGTACCTGGCTATTCAGATCTGGTCACTAAACACGGCTAAAGCCATTTCAAGCAACGTTTCAATTTTGAATGGTGGTCTTACACCAGGGCGATACTATTAGTATCTTCCACTCTGATACTATTAGTATCTTCCAATCGATATATATCGATTTCGCAATAAAAATTCAAATAAATGGAATATTTGTAAACGTATCGAAAAACTAAATAGATACTGGTTTTGAAAGGTGAAATACGCTTAAATAAATGGTATTATTAGAAATTACAAAAACATTTTTTAAATACAATTTTTTTTAATGTAAACTTTAAAAAAATTTAAAAATACTCAACTGACATTTTTGATATTAAAATTACTGATCTATAGAAAATGTGTTTGTTTCTGTCTATGTTTGTGAGGTGTTTTGCGTTGCTAAACCGTTCATCCGATTGCAATGAAACTTTGGGGATTTGATGTGCGCATTCCCGCGATGGTTTATATACGTGTAAAGTGAGTTCTGGCATCATCTGGGACGAATGGGAAAGGGTAAGTAGAGCGATTTTTTTTCTTTATTAAGTGGCATAGCATATGCCGGGAACTCGCTATTGTATTTAAATGCCTGTGTCAGAATTTGGTAAATTGAATTATGTAATAGAAAGTACCTACCCTAAAATTTTAAATCTATACTAATATTATGAATGCGAAACTGCGTGTGTTTGTTTGTTACGCTTTCACGCATAAACTAATAAACCGATCTTAGAATTTTTTTCACCAATAGAAAGCTACATTATACGCGAGTAATATAGGCTATATATAATGGTAAGTTCTGGCGTTACGAAATTATAAATATTAAAATATTAAAATATTATATTTATTTTACGTTTTCTGTCGAAAAAGGCGGGTTATTTTTTTTTTTTTTTTTTAGTTATTTTTTTTTTTTTTTTACAATACCGCACAAGAGTCCCAACTGCTCCCGTGTGGAGCCAGTGAGACTATGGCATCCCCAATCGGGGTATGTTGTGAGGCTGAATGTAGTGGGGAGGGGAAGGAGATAGGGAAGAGGAAGGTGGGGAAGTACCTGGCTATTCAGATCTGGTCACTAAACACGGCTAAAGCCATTTCAAGCAACGTTTCAATTCTGAATGGTGGTCTTACACCAGGGCGATACTGATAGTATCTTCCACTCTGGAACGTGCCGCAAATATACTATTTATTTTAAATGAATAAATTGTGAAATAACACAAATGAATCAAATAAAATTTATTTGCGCACGCCGGGTTCGAACCCGCGACCTTCGGATTGTGAGTCGAGAGTCTTGCCTCGGGACCACGGAGGCCGGCAGTTATTGCTAACGTCAGAAGAAAAGCAAAACAAATCGTTGCCGTGAAAACCATATTGATATATATTTTTTAAATCAGTAATCGTAGTTAATATTTATCTCTAAAAAATGAATCGCCGAAATGTATTTACGCGCATGACTTCCGAACAACGGCACCAAATTGGATTTTACTACTGGTGAGCTCTGGCATTATGAAATATGCAAAAGGTGGCATGCGAGCTGTTTGAAAACTGAATGTACCGGGAAAGAATGTATGAAATGCGGGAGGGGGACTCGGGTAGGGGGTTCGCAGGAGGGGGAGGAGGGAAACCCGGGAGGGGGAGGGGAATCTGGGAGGGGGGAGGGGAGCTTGGGAGGGAGGTTCGCGGGATGGGGAAAGGGGTATTGGAGTGGGGGGAGGAAAGGTGGAGGAGGCGGAGTAAGAACGCGAGACGGGAAGAGGACGCGGGAGAGGAAGGGGAGGCGGAAGGGGAACGGGACGAATGGGAAAGGACACGCAGGAGAAAATAATTTATTTATTAAATGGCATGGCAACGCATGCCGGGTACCAGCTAGTTTTTAGATAATTTTGTTTCAATTTTTATCTATTTTTCTTGGACTGTGACTTTTTGTTTTGTGTTCTTTGTGATAATTTATTGTCAAATGTCCTACAAGATGTATGTAATAATTTTTTGCGTAGCCACATCCAAATAAACCGTAAAAAAACCTTTCAAAATTCACGAAAATTGAAATAAAGAATGTTTTTATTTGTCAAACATTTCATTTCGCAAAGAATGAGACAGCATTGTACACTTTAAAAAGCAGTCTCTCATACAGGGGATAAAACAGAACAAAAGGAAACATCTCACCACCTCTGGAGATTGGGCACATGAAGCAGATGGGTCCCACTGATCTCAGTTCTGGATGCTGCAATTCTTCTTTGACGTTTCACTTTACTTCTACCGTTTGTTTTCTGGAGGTGTAGCTCGATTGAAAGGGTGACCATTGTTAGAGACAGAAACGAACAAATGTTAAACCAATATTTTATAATTTATTTTCACAATTTAATTTTAAATTTAACTTTATTTATTTTTACAATTACAATGCTTACAATTTAACAATACAATAGCACAAAATAATTGAGTTTTGCTAAGATATTCATCCGAAATCGATTTAACAATTATTAATCCTACAAACATTACCAAAAACATTAGTACTCTCGAAAAAGTGATAAAAAATTTATGTAATATTTTTACGGAGAGTCCCGACTGCTCCCCGTCTTATTTTTATTTTTTTATATGAATACCGCACAAGAGTTCCAACTGCTCCGTTTGGAGCCAGTGAGGCTATGGCATCCCCTATTGGGGTATGTTGTGAAGCTGAAGTAGTGGAGAGGGGAAGGAGATGAGGAAGAGGAAAGTGGTAAGTACCTGGCTATTCAGATCTGGTGACCAAACACGGCCAAAGTCATTTCAAGCAACGTTTCAATTCTGAATGGTGGTCTTACACCAGGGCGATACTGAGAGTATCTTCCACTCTGGAACGTGCCGCAAACATACTATATATTTTTGTTATTGTTTTTGGGGTGTTATGCCGTGTTTCGCTACCTCCTTCTTTAGCCAACGTTGATGATGGACACTGTAACGCTGTCCGAAACGTTGGCTAAAGAAGGAGGTAGCGAAACACGGCATAACACCCCAAAAACAATAACAAAAATACTTTTTGGCCGTGAAAACCTAAAAACATACTATATATTATTTGAAATGAATAAAATGTTAAATAACACAAATCAATCAAATAAAATTTATTTGCCACGCCGGGATTCATTCCCGCGACCTTCGGAATGCGAGTCAAGAGCGGAGGCCGTTAGGGACAATTAAGATTCAGCTCAAGGTAGGTATAGCCTTCTGTCAGTCTACGCCCATACCCGATACCCATTGCGTTAACGAAATCCCTTCTGCTACGGACCCCAAACTTGACCTCCGTATTGGCTCCAGTGTAAATATCTTCACATTGACATCAATCGACCTATTTTGTGTGTTTAGACCACTTTATTCCTAACAACGGTTATATTGGGGTATAAATGTACAAAATAAATACAAGTATAAATTACAACACTAGTGAATTGTTAAGAAGGATGGTATGTTTTTAGGTTTTCACGGCCAAAAAGTATTTTTGTTATTGTTTTTGGGGTGTTATGCCGTGTTTCGCTACGTCCTTCTTTAGCCAATGTTTCGGACAGCGTTACAGTGTCCATCATCAGGGCAGATGAGTAAATGATATTGGTGAGAGTGTTTACTTATGTGTGTCGAAGCGATACCGTGCTGCCAGCTCCATTTCTCAACGAGCTGGTGTTAGAAAAAATTCAGCATGGTTTTTTGCGTTTAGCTTTGGTGTAGCCGTCAATTACTGGATACCAAGAACTATTGAGCTTAGCTCCGTCGTCTCTGTTAATATTGATGGGGTTTTTATGGATTTCAATTGCCTCCGTAATTAGGCGTGCTCTGTAAGTTTTGGGTCTTCCCAGGACTTCAGGAACAAATCCAAAGTAATGGCCGGTTTCGATTAAGTGCTCGGCGATTGCCGATTTGTCAGGGTGGCCAAGTTTACAAGCACGAAAGTGTTCCGAAATCCTTTTGGAGATCGTTCGCTCTGTCTGGCCTACATAGACCTTGTCACATCCGGAACAGCTGAGTTTATATACTCCATCTGTTTCCAGAGGAAACTTAGTCTTTGCCGACCTCAGTAGGTCTTGGATTTTTGTCGTGGTTCCGAAGACCGTCTTGATGTTCTCTTTTCTCAACAGCCTGGCAATTCTGTCTGTTACATTATGGACGTAAGGCAGGAAAGCGCAGCCTTTTGACTCTTGTTCACCCCTGTCTTCGTTTCGTGCTGATTTGGCTCTTATGATTTGCCTTGTCTGCCTTGCTGGGTATCCGTTACGCTCCAGTGCATCGGTGAGTTTGGTCAGTTCTAATCCGAGTTTTGGCTCCTCACATATTCTGGTCGCTCGGGTTACCAAAGTATGGATGAGTCCTCTCTTCTGAGCGGGGTGATGATGCGAATCAGCGTGGAGATACCTATTTGTATGTGTTGGTTTCCTATAAACTGTATGTCCTAGGCTACCATCCTCTTTTCGCATCACCTCCACATCTAAAAAAGGCAGGATTTTGTGGTTATTTTCCAGCTCCATTGTGAATTTAATTTTGCTGTGGAGTGAGTTGAGATGGTCCAGGAATTCGTTCAGTTTCTCTGTTCCGTGAGGCCAGATGGCGAAGACATCATCGACATAGCGCCACCATACTTTGGGAACAGCCGAAGCTGTGTCGAGTGCCACTTCTTCAAACTTTTCCATAAAAAAGTTGGCTAGAACTGGCGACAATGGACTGCCCATCGCAACTCCCTCCACTTGCTCGAAAAGTTCACCCTGAAAAGCAAAATAACCTGTTTTGAGGCAGTGTTCAAAAAGTTTGCAAATGTCATCCTCATAAATCTCCCTGAGCAAAGTCATGGAGTCTTCTAGAGGAACATTTGTAAAAAGAGACACTACATCTCACCAATATCATTTACTCATCTGCCCTGATGATGGACACTGTAACGCTGTCCGAAACGTTGGCTAAAGAAGGAGGTAGCGAAACACGGCATAACACCCCAAAACAATAACAAAAATGTTAAGAAGGATGTTTGCGCGGCTCGTTTCGGCCATTTTCATTCAATTTTGGATTTGAGGCCAAAATACCAAACGAAAAAGAAAAATATTTTTTTAAATCAAAAGTTATATCAAATATCTAATGCGAAAATGTGTTACTTTATTTATTTTTGCTTTAAATGATAATGTATATATAATTAAAAAATTCAGTTTTGCTTCATTTTGGAAGAAACTTTGTATTTTTTTTTGTGAACTATTTATAATTTCTAAAAAAATATAGTCTGTCTTATCTTCTGTGTTTATAATGAAAAATAAAATAAAACAAAGTTAAAAATGCATTTTTTTAAACGACATAATTTTGTTCTGATGTAAGTAGGTAATTTGTAATTAAAATTTGCACCCATCAAAATGATTTCTTTTATTAATTTTATTTTATTTTTAAATGTTTTCATTTACTCACAAACAATTGTCCAAGTTATGAAAAAATATGAAAAATTAAAATCTTCAATGGCCTATCCATATCCATACTAATATTATAAATGCGAAATTGCTCGAGTTTGTTTATGACCTTTTCACGCATAACACAATATAAAGACTTTAATAATTCTTTCACCAATATAAAGCTAAATTATATGCGCAGACTACAGGTTGTATATGATGGTAAGCTCTGGCGTCATGATATTATAAATATTAATATATTATATTTGTTATACGTTTTCTGTCGCTAACAAAAGCGAGTTTTTGCTAACGTCAGAAAAAAATCTTTTCTATGGAAACAATGTTGATATATTTTTGGGCTCTATGCTGGTAGATACTCCGTCTACTGGTCAGCTACTATTGCAGAAAATTCAAATATTAGAATTCGTTTTTTTTTTGGACAAGCTTGGAATAAATGTCAGATGAGAGTTCCTATATTAAAAATATAATTCGTAACGATTATAAAGACTGAATGATAAATAGAATATTTTTATTATATTAATGAACTTCTAAATATTTAAATAAAAATAAACATCCGAAATGTTTGTAAGCGCATAAATTCCGAACGAATGAACAAAATTGGATAAGTAATTCTTTTTTTCTTTGAGCATTATGAAATTTAGGTGGTAGGCGAGATGTTTGAAAACTGAATGTAAGGGAATGAATATATGGAATGCGGGAGGGGATGGGGGTGGGGTGGGAGGGGGGGAAATAATTGATAAGTGCAAGCGCCACAGTAATTTCCCGTAAAACCATGCGAGCGAAGCCGCGGGGAAAAGCTAGTATTTAACAATTTCTGTTTGGTCAAGGGTATACCAACTAATGGAAACTTAAGACAGCAATACATTATTTACAGAAATCTTTTTAATATTCTTATGAAGAAATGTAAACAAGACTACTACACAAAACAACTGCAAAAATCTGATAATGATTCTAGGAAAACGTGGCAAGTCATAAATGAAATAACAAATAGAACACATAAAATAAAAACATTCCCTGAAAAAAATGAAACAGACGATAAAATAGTAATAACGGATGTAGGAAAAATTGCGAATAAATTCAACGACTTTTTTACAAATGTTGCCTCAGATTTAATAAATAACAATCCCTCATTTCAAAATAATACACACAAACTGACACAAATGGACACACATTCTGAAAACACTCCTAACCTATCTCAATTTAGACGGGTAACTGAATTTGAAATTATAAAACACATTGAGAAACTTAAGTCAAATACAGCCAATGGTCCAGACGAATTAAGCTGTATCACAATCAAGACTATTAAACAACACATTTCCATGCCCCTGCAACACATTTTTAATTCCTGCTTTGAAAAAAACATTTTCCCAAACGCATTTAAACTCTCAACTATTGTACCGATACATAAATCTGGATCCTTCTCGAAACTTGACAATTACAGACCGATTTCTTTGATATCGCAACTTGCAAAGATATTAGAAAAAATTATAGTCACAAGTATTAGAGTTTTTAGAAGCTAATGCACTTTTGTCCCCAAACCAATATGGTTTTAGATCAGGTCTTAGTACAGATGATGCTTTATTTAATCTGACAAAAAATATATACACCAATCTTGACTCAAATATGAGAAGTATAACAATCTTTTTAGATTTAAAAAAGGCTTTCGATACCGTTAATCATAATAAACTGATTAGAAAACTTAATAACATTGGAATTAAAAATGATTGTTTGTCACTCTTAACAAATTATTTACTTGATCGCAAACAATCCACCAAAATTGGTGTAAATATTAGTCAACCAGCATCAGTGAGACATGGGGTTCCACAAGGAACAGTTATCGGACCGTTATTGTTCCTAATCTATATTAATGATCTATGTAATATTAGCATTCCGGGAAAACTATTTTCGTACGCGGACGATACTGCAATCACAGTTCATGGTAAATCCTGGGATGATGTCTCTGAAAATGCAAATAAGTGCACATCCATTGTCAAAGAATGGCTCAATCAAAACCTCCTAACTCTGAACTGTGAAAAAACTCTCTATATTCCATTTTATAATACCAAAAAGACGGCACCCTTAACTCACTTAAATATAAGGTTTCACAAAAATACTTGCAATCCTATATTATGCTCTAGCTGTACAGAAATGAATACGGGAAATACAGTTAAATACTTAGGAATTATAATAGACAGCCAACTCAAATGGACAGATCACATTCAAAAGCTTGTTAATAAACTTAGGTATTTAACTTATATTTTTAAACGTTTAAAATACATAGTTGACATTAAAAGAATAAAATTGGTGTATCATGCATTGGTGCAATCATCAGTATCTTATGGAATAATTGGATGGGGGGGTGTGTATAATACACACATTAAGCCACTAGAAATAACTCAAAAATTAATACTAAAAATAATGTTGCATAAAGATATAAACTACCCCTCCGTGCAATTGTTCCATGAGGCTGAATTGTTAGATATAAGAAAAATTTACTGTAAACAATGTTTAAAATATATATTTACACGAAATGTTATTTTTACAAAAAATGAAAAGCGTTTTAGTAATAGGTTAAATAATGTATTTGAAGTTCCACTGTGTAACACTAGGCTTGCGCAAAAACATGCATATTTTATTACACCAAAAATATATAATGCTTTCTATAAGGCTACAGAAATTGATTGTAAAAATATATCCACCTACAGCAAGTATAAAAATGTATTAAAGTCTTGGATAAATACCGTCGACACAAAAATTTACTTGCTGTAACATCTGACCTATGCTGTAACTTAACCAAATTTTTATTATTCTTTATAAACATGTCTTTTGAATGTATTTCAGTAAACACTAAATCTATTCTTTATGTATTTAATTTAATTTTTTTTTTTTTAAACTTCTACAATATATTGTATGTTTATGAGTAATTATCTGTCTTAAAATCACTCAAGTATACCCACGAACTGGCGATGCCTATGTGGGATTTTTTTGGTTAATCTAATGTAATTATGTTATTCTCTACTTTTTTAAAACTGTTTATATAAAAAGTTTGTATAACAAAATTTTACCAACTGCACCAAAAAAATTGTTAATAAAAAAAAAAAAAAAAAAAAATCTACACCAAAATTTTCCTCTCAAATCTGTAAGTAGATACTTAAATACCTACATACTTTTATAAACCAAGTATTTTATGTAATATTATTTTTTTTATTTTAATTAAGGAATTATACAATTCGTCCAATTTATATGTCTAAATTATTACCTCAATGACAATAGTTTAGATTGAAATCTTGGAAATAACAAAGAATGACAGCAAGATGGACAAAAATTTCGAAAAAATATTTTTAAATGATCCGTTATTAAATTTTTTCCGTTTGTAAATAATGCTCTATTACCTCTCCCCCCTTCCCCAACTCCCGCCTATCTATTGATGTCGTAAAGTCTAACCGTAATTAGTTTTTAAGTAAACCCTGACAAAGTTTATGAAACATGTTTGTTTTTTAAACAATAAAAGTGGTTGAAACTAAGTATTCTATTAATTTTCAATTAAAATGTTGCCACAAAACACGTTTGTTGTGTTTGAAGAAGTGGAAATGATTTGTTTTCAAATTTTGTTCAGGCAGGTAGGTAGGTGGGTCGTCCTTCTTTTTAACCTACATAAAGTTGTCTCCACCACCAGCGGAGAAAAATTCAACAGAATTACCAATATTATTATTTTATAATTACTTTAAAATCTACTGTACTTAAGATGTAACGACTGCGTGTGTTTTAAAAAAATATGTGTTTATATTTTTTTAGTGAAAATTATGTTGTAGCGTTGTAACTCCTCGTGTGTATTTCATACAAATCACAGTTGTCTTCTGCCACCTCGACTTGCGTGTGTTTTATAATGTTACAAATAAGTCCTCCATCACAACACAAGCAACATTTTTGGCTTTCTGTGGTGGTAGTAGGATATTTTCAAACATTGTTGGGTCATTCGTAATCCGGGAATGTTTGTCTTTCTTTTTAAAAATTAAAAAAAAAAAAAATACGACGACATAAAATATAAAACTATTATAAAAAGATATAAACTTGTAACAGCGATTATTATTTTAAATGATGTTTAATAAAATATTTTTAAAAATCTTAAAAACATGTCTCTTATTATCCTAGATTTTATGTCGTCCGTTGATTCTGTCACGTGGGTTTTAATTCGAAATAGGTATGCACGCACATTTTAGGCCTCCTTTCCCACTTTGCTACAATATCCCTTCTGAGATCCAAAGAGAATTCATTAATAGTAAAAAAATGTGACAGAGTGGTGGAAATGTGACAGAGTGGTAAAAGTTATGTAGGTTAAAAAGAAGAATAACCCATGTACCTCCATAACATTGAAAAAATAATGCAATTTAGAAGATCCAAATAAACACGACGATTTCACATAATTTATTTATTTATTTCTATGCGTTACAGTATTTACCTATAGATCAATTTTGAAAAACATTTTTACATAATATTTATTGTAATTTTATTATGTTGGGTGTAAGGTAAGTTTGTGAAGGTGAAACTGTGGATAGGTATTGTTGTATGTTTCGTGAACACCTCACTAGGAGAACCTGTGCTGATGTGTTTACGTGTTTATTTATGTTTATGTATGTATGCATTTATTTATAATAAAAATAATCTTTACTGGGCCATGAAAACGGCCACCATTTTGAAGCGACAACGGAATGTACAAATATGCTGGAACGAATGCTGTGCTCGGTTAATAAAAAAATATTTGTTCTTGAGCCATGGTTACCGCAATATCCCTGTATGTATCTAAATACGTACTGTTTTCCTTTCCCGATGCAGCTTTATTTTGGTTCCGTCTGAACACAATCTTACATTACTGCATTGTTGGACATAAAGTAAAGAAAACAGACAGTTAATGGTGGTTGAACCGCGAAACACAGAACGAAAAACCCGGGCTGCGGGCTGAGGGCTGCGGGCGTCTGACTGCAGACGAAAAGAGATGTAGTTCGGATATTCTGCTGTTCTCCTGTTTTGCTGTTCTGCTGTTCTTCTGTTCTGGTGTTCCACTGTTCCGTTTTCGGTTGATACTCTGTTACTGTACGAGACGTATTTCACTGCACTTTATTGTTATTTGATATCGATTATTTGATACTTTTAAAACGCAGAGTCCTAAAAAAGCCATTCGGATTGTTTTGTAATAGAATTCAACGTAGAGATTTTCGGTTCCGTAGACAGGGCCAGAGAAATAAAGTAATTTCGGTTGTATTTGCTATGCGAAACCGGTCAGTATTAAAAAAAATTGGTTGTCTGTAAAGTCGGTTTATGGGTAATAATTTTACGTGATAACGTCATAAAAAAACTTTTACATAGAATTTTACAGTCACAAGCTGAACGCTTAGGCCGATCGTGCCTCTCTATCGCTTGTTCCGCGCTCTCGCCGAACGCTTAGGCCGAGCGTTCCGTGCCCTCGATTGCACGCTCGGCTCAGGCGGAACGTGACAAAATGACAACGTGACAATGAGTCATGCTTTTTCGTGAGTGCGGTCGGCGTTCATCGATTTATAAGACGTTATCACGTCAAAAACAACAGTCAATCAACTTAACTAAGACTTATTTAAACTAATGAGACCTTCACCTTTACGGTGATAACTTTAATACCTATTATAATATTGAAATATGAAAGAAAACATTATCCTCCTGCAAAATTTTCTAATGGTCGTTTGGACAGTTAAGAACTAAGGCGACGATTTGGTTTCACTCTAGCTGCCCGCTGAAAATTATGTGCAAACTTCATGTCAACAGCTTGCGGTGGTAGGATGGACAAACAGATATTATAATTTATAGTTATGATGCAACTCTAATTGTTCAATGACCACGGCCTCGCCATAGCGTACAGTTAAAAATAATTTTTGAAATGCTATGGCTTGATGTATTTTACACGGATGAATATGGATTCAACACCGGCTTTAGAAAAAAACATTTTGTTTCTTTTGCACTCACCTAAGGAAACCAGCGACCATACCCTAATATATTCCCAGCCTTACTAATAAAAAAAAGCCTTAACGACCGTTAAACGGTGTATCTGTTGGGTGAGCGTTAAACGGCATTTCACAGTTTTACTAATAACATGATGATATTTTTATGTTGGCTGCATTGACCTTCACTTGTTTAGCGCATGCGCGGTGGCAAGCGGCGGCTATCTTTTTCATTAATTCGCGGCAAAATATCTTTTATGAAGTGTGGAATTTTACGCACAGCTGATTTTTTGAACAGAAATTCAAAATTTTTTGAACAGAAATTCCGTTGTAATGATCAATTCACTACTATATTAGTATAATTGAACATAATTTCTATTATGTATACTTATGCTTTATTTTTGTCAGTTTCAGTGCGTTCATTGTCTCTGTTGTTACTTTAATTTTGTTAATATAAAAATTAAGGTTATTTCTGATGAATTATTTTTTATCCGCTATGTCTAGTGAAACTTCCTTGGAAGTAATGTTATTTAATAACATAAAAGGCTTGTTCGTATGTAAATAAATACCATATTTGAGTTACCAACGTTTAAATTGAATAAACAGATTTTTTCAGTTACTCTTTTGGAACAATTGTAATAAATTTTTAAATTTTTTAATAGAGAATTCCAGTCCAATTTTTTCCTTCCCTTCTAACTTAAATAACTGCGTATTTATTTTTATTTTTAAGTGTTAGTTTTAATAGTTAAAGTAAATGTCAAGGTTTTAATTTTTCAAGATCGCCGAAAACCACCGAATCTAGTGTGACGTCATCATGACTAACCGAAGTATGAAACTTGTAGGGAATTGGAATCAGCTGTTTGACTCCCGCCATTTTGAATTTCAGCATTGGAGCGTTTTCATAGACATTACTGGGCAATAGAATCGTTTTTTGTACAGTTAAAGTTTTTGAATATTTTAAATAATATAGATAAATTAATAGAGATACTTTATTTTTGATACTGAATTATTTAGGCCTAAATAATGTTTCAATAAAAACAAAAACTATTATATGTCCAATTCTCTATAAACCAATAACTCGGAATGCCGAACAGCTTGCGTCTTCATTTCTATTGATTTCTATACAACTTTGACCCAGGTGACGCGGCGCGGTGACGTCACGCCGCCAAAATCCAGCAATAGGGTTTTTTAATGACACGTTTTAAAATGGACTCTTTAATATTTTTTTAAAAACTCTACGTTCAATATTATGTAATAAAACTTATATATTCAGAATCAGCGTATATTGGTCTATATGAACATAATTTTTTAAAACCATAATATTTTTCACTGGAGTTCCTTATTGTGTGATCGATATAAACAGTTTTATTCCAAGTTCATTAAATAAAAGGATTGTGTTTTTAATTTTGAATTTTAAGAAATTTTTTACGTTAGCTTTGTTTTCAACTTTTTCTTGTTTAATGCTTAAAATATTGCAATTTTTAAAGACGAAAGTACATTTCAGACACAAAACTCTCAAAGGTAATTTTATCTAGTTTCTTTATAAGTGTTTGTTTTTACGACATTATCAAAAATAAGAAATATACAAGAAGTTTACAAGACGTTGGAAAAATTAGAAAATTCGTTCAGCAAACAAGCGTAAACAATAAATAAACTACCCCCTCTGACTGTGTAAGAAATGTATATATCTTTCCATGAACAATTTTTTGTCATTTTTAATTAGTAATGTTTTCATATCCATGGTTGTTTATTAATTGAATAAATTTTTCACGAGGTTTTTAAGTAAGGCTGTCACTGTTTATCTCACGAAGCCTTCAACAATAAATGTTTGAATTCATTCAACATTTAAAGGGTTCAATTTTACTAACAAAAACATATTTTGCTGCATAAATTGTTTTTAATTATTATTTATCGTAATTACAAAACACTTTTTTTTTCTGAGAATCTGGTGAAAGTCATAAGGACAGTGTTTCAATGTCACAAGATTGCTTCTCTACTAGACAATTTAATCTCACAATGTAACGAGCGAAGCGTAGATAATGAATGAAATACATTGATTGTATTTGATTCAACGATATAAATTAAGATACCTTTCCTTACCTAATTTGCTTGATCAAATGTGGAAGAATACTAGATAAAACAGCTAAGACCTTCAGAAACAAATATATTTTTTTCAAATTATTTAAAGGAAAGGTTTTCAAAAGAGATCTAGTTTCATCGCCCATTATTGTGTTGGGTTTCGATTCTTAGTAAAGTAAATTTCATATTAGTCATTTTACTAAGAAAAAACTGAAAATATATTTATTGCCACAATCCATTTGCTTCGTGTAAGTAGCTCTATAGCTTTCAGTTGCTATAATATTGTAGAATTAAAACACATAGTACCTTTGACTTTGATTAACAGCCGGACAAAAAACCGTGAAAATGTAATCAATAGAGCACACAGCTCGAAAATTTTCATCCAGATTGATATAAACATAATATTATTATATAATATCAGTTGAAACATTAAATATAAACATTGTTAAGAAGCTCAAATTCGGTTTATCAAAAATTAATTCGGATATTTTGGTTTTTTATCAGACCTTATTGGTTAGACTTTGGAGGAAATAATACAGGGTGGTTATTTGAATTTTTTTGTTATATGTCTCTCTGATGAAATACTGTGAATTTTTTGGAGAGAAATTTCACCAGTTAGTTTAAGCTTCGGTAGGTGATTCTACATGATAGGGTGAGTAAAAAAAATATTTTTTTCGTAGTTCAAACGTTTTAAAATAAAATGAAAAATAAATTTTCTTTTGTGAAAAATAAAAAAAAATATGCGTGAAAACCAATGGATTTTCGTTAAAAGTTCTTTATTAGTGTAGAATCAACTCTCAAGCAGTGCTCTTCATAAATACAAATATTTATTTTATAGTTCGTTTTTCTTAGGGTAGACCAAAGATATTGAAATATAAGAGATATTCTTTCGGTAGTTTTTACTGGGTAAGACTGTGTTTTCTGGCGTCGCCGATATTGTTAACCAATACTACTACACATCTTCAAAAAATCAACTAAATGAACGAATTCTTTCCGTAAGCAAACAGCATAATAATCAATATTACTGCACACTAGTACACTGCACAGAGCTTTGAGATGTATAATATACTGAGGAGAGGCAAATATGCAAGGGTTAATCAAATGAGAGAGATAAATTGAATTCCAATAAAAAAGAGTTTAGGCTATTGGTTTTTCATTACTTTATGCACAAAAATTAAATGTATTAATTTTTGTGCATAAAGCAATGAAAAACCAAATGCCAAAATACTTTGAGGTTGAAATTGTTTTTTATAGACATGGACATAATTACGAAACAAGAAACATAAATCGAGTTAGATTGCCACATATGAAAAAATGAAAATCACAGAACTGCCTAATGCATTCAGGACTATAGATGTATGATGAAATGCCTGAAAGTATGAAGAATGAAGAAAGAATGAATGTATTTAAAAAGGATTGTTATGCCTGCTGTAAAAATATTTAAATTTATCTAATGAAATGTTACACTGATCTAATTAGTTTATATTCTTGTAGTATAGACTAACTCAATAAATAATAAAAACAACACCTTAAAAAAATCAATTAAATTAACAAATTCTTTCCGTGATCAAACTATATCGTTAACCAATACTACTGCACACCTTCAAAATTCAACGAAATGAACAAATTCTTTTCGTATTCAAACTATATTGTTAACAAATACTATTGCACACCGTAAAAAAATCAACTAAAAGAACGAATTCTTTCCACATTTAAACTACTCCCATTAGACTGTAGTCCGCCGACGCGTCGATGCTATGATGGCCGCCCAACCGTCACGACGGTTGGCATATCTATTGTATTTCTATATCTTTGGGGTAGACACAGCTTTTCATCAAATAAGGACAGCATGGAACTGAAAAATACATACAAAAATTGCATTAAAAAATAATTCAATCGCGAAGAAAGCATCTAAAACAATAATTGCTTCTAATTAAATAATTTTTAGTTAGACCACATAACTTATAAAAGTTTTCGATTAGTTTTCGATAGATTTTTTTCAATTATTATTGATGTCAACAAACCAAATATCTAATTTTGGTTGCCAAGCCAAAACACCTAAAAAAATATATATTATTTCCTAATAATGATTTCTGTGATTTAAGTTTTTTCTCATATGGAAGGAATCAAGCGAGCGGCAGAAGGAAAGATTTCCCCTGTAAAAATAAGTTTTGTAAGATATGAGCAATTGGAATTTGTTTCGTGGGAGGAGATGGGGAGTCAATCGCGAGGAATAGGAAAAGAATTCACGACGCAACTTTAAAATTACTTTATTTCTCTTTATTATAACTTCTAACCCACCTGGAATCCCGACAAACTACGCGTCATAAAGAACTTATAAATTGATTCTCGGCAGGTATACTTTTTAGTTCTTGTTGGTGGAGGATTACTTTCTAAAACTAATACTTTTCCTGAAAGCTTCGTTTGATTGATGTTATTGGATAAAATGAAAATGACTCGATCAATGACTGAAAATGACGAAGATATTAAAAAAATTTCATCGCTTATTTCCTGTAAGATTTGTTTATACTTATCAGTTGCATGTTTACAGGAAAACAATTTCAAATAGGACTCGTTTATATGTATTTGTGTACACCGATAGTACCGAAAGTTTAAAATAAGTTTTTCGAAGTAGTTTAGAATACCAAATGCTTTAATATTGGGTGCGAAGCCACGTTTATCAATTCTGTTTAAATTTAGACTCGGTTTTATCCATACTAATATTATAAATGCGAAACTGCTCGAGTTTGTTTATGACCTTTTCACGCATAACACAATATAAAGACTTTAATAATTCTTTCACCAATATAAAGCTAAATTATGTGCGCAGACTACAGGTTGCTTATGATGGTAAGCTCTGGCGTTATGAAATTATAAATATTAATATATTATATTTGTTATACGTTTTCTGTCGCTAACAAAAGCGAGTTTTTGCTAACGTCAGAAAAAATCTTTTCTATGGAAACAATGTTGATATATTTTTGGGCTCTATGCTGGTAGGCACTCAGTCTACTGGTCAGCTACTACTGCAGAAAATTTAAATATTAGAATTCATTTTTTTTTGGACAAGCTTGAAATAAATGTCAGATTTGAGTTCCTGTATTAAAAATATAATTCGTAACGATTATAAAGACTGAATGATAAATAGAGTATTTTTTTATTATATTAACGAACTTCCAAATATTTAAATAAAAATAAACATCCGAAATGTTTGTAAGCGCATAAATTCCGAACGAATGAACAAAATTGGATAAGTTATTCTTTTTTTCTTTGAGCTATAGCATTATGAAATTTAGGTGGTAGGCGAGATGTTTGAAAACTGAATGTAAGGGAATGAATATATGGAATGCGGGAGGGGATGGGGATGGGGTGGGGAGGGAGATAATTGATAAGTGCAAGCGCTACAGTAATTTCCCGTAACACCAAGCGAGCGAAGCCGCGGGGAAAAGATAGTTATTTATAATCAGTAAAAAGGAAAGAACAATAAAAAGTCAAAACAAAATAGACGAAAATACTAATTTTTTGTACAAGTCAAATACGTCATTACAAATGCTATAATAATAATAATATTTGGATGACTTATATAGCACCGTTTTTGTGAAAAATCACCTCAAGGGCGCTGTACAAACTTACAATATATTTCTAAAATCTAGAAAAACTACAAATTAGACAAACAATTAAAAACAACCTATAGCTAAAAATTGCAACCACCGGTTCATACGAAAATATATGTACAATGAACGCGATGCTTCCTAAAAATGTATACAGGATCATACTTACCTGGGAGGTCGCTTGAAATTAACACTGTTTATTGACTATTAAGAAATTTAGATAGAGTTCGCACGCAGAGGACATTATTGTGAACACTTGTTACATGTTTTTAATCCTGAAACATATTTTAATATTAGTATATAATATATTCTTTAATGAGTGTATTTTGGAAATCAAAAGCAACATTTTATAGTGGGCAGTACAGTAGTACAAGGATTTGATCTTCCTTAATGTGATTCGTCAAGAGACAGATTTTTTTTTTCAAGGTTTAATTTATTTATTGTAAATACAAAGTAATACAATATGAGCAAAAAATAAAACATTATACAGAAAAAAAGAATAGTCCCAATAAACTACTTTTTAGCAGTTTGTCGATGGGTACTTTTACTTTGGAGATATAAATAAACTTATTTTACATAATTAAGTGCAGTTATAATTTTTGTGTTAATCTAATACAAATTATTTCTTTTGGCAAGCCAATTTTTCAACAAAATATTTGTTTTACCATTTGTACATTTTTTTAATTTCGGCAGGTAACATATTTAAGCAATTAGGTATCATATAGTCCAGCGTTCTTTGTACATATTTGTTTAAATGCTTAGGTACAATTAGTCCTTCATTTAACGTAAACGAGTATTGTAAGTGTGGTCCAGTTTATTTATGTAAATGGGGCTATTCATATGCGGAAATATAATTTTATACCACAAAATTGCCTTTACTGAGAGAATTTTCAGAATTTGGTAAAAGTACGGAACATTATGCCTTTGTTCATATAAACTTTTATGAGCTAATAATTTAACTAATCAATTTTGAACTGATTGAACACGATTTACATTTGTTTTACAGGAAAGTCCCCAAGGTGTAATTCCATATCTTATAATAGATTCATCTAATGATAAATAAATTATTCGAAGTGTGCAAATTGGAACATAAAATTTTAATGTATATAATCAGCTAACAACAGACTTTATTTATTTGTAAATCCCATTTGAAAAAGCAATCAATAATTACACCTAAATAAACATATTCTTTGACTAGTTTTTAATATTTTCACATGTACACAAAGCACATACCGACGTGTAAGCAATCTGAAGTATGTGTTTTTATTTCAGTTGAAATAATATTTGCCTTGGCATTGGGTGATCTTACATGTAACAATTTAGTTTTTTTTGCATTTATGAGTAAACCAGAGTCATGAGACCATTTCAAAAGTTCAATGTATTTTTTTTGTAAGAATTGATGTGCAAAGATTCAAGTAATTTAATTCAATAAGAAAAGTCTGATTAAAACATATCATAGGCAATAGTATGATTCTCTCAGATAGGTATATTTAAATTAAGGATATGAGAGCCCAAAAAGGTAGGTTTTTATTTTGGACCTAAATTCTGTTGGGCTTGTTAAGCATCTTAGTTCCGGAGGGAGTTTATTCCAAGGCTTAGGTCCAGATACCCCGAAAGCGCGATCTCCAAACTTTTTTTTGGTTTGCGTTTAGGTTCCATTAGTCTGCTTATAGCTGATGATGTTGCTGATCTAAGGGTTGACTGCCTCGGACGTCAAAAGTCCTCATCGATTCCGCTTGTGCATTGTTTCTTATCCGAGGTCAAAGTTCACAAATGTTTGTGTTTTGCGCATATCTCTGAAACGATGATCTCTGACATTTCAGAATTTCTCCCAGATTTTTTGTTTATTTTCCTTTTCCCTAAAGAAGTTTTTTCTCCCCTAGACCTAGGGAAATAGACATACCACAACTGCACGGCTGACTGACATAAATAAAATACAACACTCGTGACTGGTGACGTAATTGCAAAATACAGCAGTACTAACACGGGTCGTTTTAATGTGATGGTATTTTATTCACTTTTAAATGACGATTTATAAATTCAACGGATAAAAATTAAACAAACATATCCACAATCAGCGTTTGTTGATCTGTCTGAACATATGTTTTTAAGCAATAATATCTTTCATTGGAGTTCCTTGTCTAGGAATATTCCGATAAGTTGAGTATTATGTTGTTCAGATAACAATATGATAATAGTATGATGCATTAAAGGTATGAAGAATAGCTCCATTCATACGAGCGACGTTTGAATATTGTTTCTAGGCATTTTAATAAAATAATGCTTTGAAGCTTTTACAACTGATGCATTCCACATTTCTCGCTTTGTTTCAATAATACCGATACGTAGTTCTCAATATTATATGCAAGGCATTTGTATCAACATATTTTCTTATTGGGAGATAGTATTCTAGACTTATTCCAAAGGAAATAAGAAGCTTTTTGTAGAAAAGTCGAAAGATGTCGCGTATAAATAAAATTGGTTATGTTTAACTAAGACACCATCAACATTAAAAAAATTGGTTAGAACTTTGCAATTACACTAAAATGACAGCCGAAAATAAGGAAAATAACTGAAGATAATGGGAGTAATTAGAAAAAAGAAGTATGAGATTGATAAATATGACGGAATGTAATTAGGTGGCAATATAGCTCAATCGGTGGAGAGGCCAGTCCCGGTAAGACTTGGTGATCTTGGTTCGAGTCCCGGTGGTGGCCGTTACCGTTTCATTTTTTATATTTTTTAATACGTATAATTTTTTTTATTTTGTTTGTTTGTTGGCTCGCCAACAGAATGCATCTCATATAATTATTATATTATGTTAACGGTTACCTCGAGAGTGTTTCCTCTTGGGGTAAGAATAACCTCGTCGAATTTAATGTTTCAAAGACCCAATCATGTCTGATCACGTCTAAAAGGGATCGAAATGATAATCTAGTCTCCTTCAACGGAAGCATTCTCCCGAACAGGCCTTCCATTGATATGCTTGGTGTAACTCTAAGTGACCAGCTCAGGTACGGGGGCTCCATCGAGGCCAGAGTTAAGTTAGCCTCTCAGAAACTGGGCATACTGTACAGGGCACGCAGATACTTTAATAGTACACAACTGCTAGCCCTGTACAAATCGCAAGTGCGCCCCACGGTTGAATTTGGCAGCCACCTCTGGTCTGGAGCCCCAAAATACCTGAAAGAAACCCTTGACTCTGTGCAGAAACGGGCGGTCCGTTTGATAGATTCTCCTAATTTAACTAACGGATTGCAATCTTTAGAGCACAGGCGCCAGGTGGGAATGCTGTCCTTGTTCTACCGGTATTACAATGAAAGATGCTCCGAGGAACTAGCGTCATTGATCCCCTCGGCACCGGTGCATAGTCGGGAAACACGCCAAACGCGCGCTCAACATTTGTACACGGTTGACATTAGTCACATGAGAACGGGTCGTTTCTACGACTCGTTCTTGAGTTCAACAGCTCGGCTGTGGAACGATTTGCCGGCCTCTGTGTTTCCTCCCTCCTACAATATGGGTCTCTTCAAGACCCATGTTCACTCCTTCCTCTCCTCAAAAACACCCTCCACACAGCATCCTCAAAGATGACATAGGCCCTGAGGGAAATTATTTTTTCCTCAGGGCCTCCTGTGTGGAGTTAATGTAAAAAAAAAAAAAAAACAATTTGAATATGGTTACAATGACAATTCCAATTAAAGTGAGCACACCATTCATCTCAATTTGGGAGGCGGGAATGGGTACCGCCGCCCCGGGAACCTTTATTGGATAACAACACCTCTGCCATAGGTCACTCCAAGCGGTTCGCTACGTTTGGTGATTTAGCAGGGGTGCCCGGGTTCATGGGGTGAGGTTTGTTTAGGTCTTGGAAGCGGATGACCAGGACACACTGAACCCCAGATTTCTACCCACCCATTAAACCCTTTTCCTCCCCAGAACTCTCCTTCCCTTCCTTTCCTTAAAAAACCCTCCACACAGCATCCCCAAAGATGACATAGGCCATGAGAGAAATTATTTTCCTCAGGGCCTCCTGTGTGGAGCTCATGTAAAAAAAAATGTCAACATTCTTAATATGATGTAATACACAATTATAAATTATATTACAAGTACATGCATAAAACAAGAAGGATCATCAAATATTAGAAAGTGCATGTATACAATATACATGTACACACGTTGCACATATATGTGCATACGTTTGCTTACTACACACAAGCAGATTATTCAATTATTACATTCAGAAGGAACTTATTCTTACGTACCCCTGATGATCTCTTCACTTAGAGCTAAAATATGTGTATAAATGTACATTTATGTGCATGTGTATGTACATATATGCGTAAATATATGCATACATGTACGTACGCATACACATGCACATACATGTATGCATACACATGCACATAAATGTACAGTTATACATATTATAGCTCTAAGTGAGGAGATCATCAGGGATACGTAAGTATAAGTTCCTACTGAAGGTAATAATTCAATTTGAAAATACATCCAAAAATTCATTCTTGAGGTTGATTTGAAAAAATTAGTATTGCCACGGTAAGTATCGAATAAGCGGCAGTTGGATAAATTTTTGGATTATGCCTGCTTCCCTATTTAGTTTACAACCTTTGATTTTATTTTTGTGTGCCAAATGCGTTTGCTTTATTTATTTTTTCTAAATAGTGGTTCTACATCAAGTGTTGTCAATAAGTACCAAATAACGTCTACTTGAACGATATAAAAAGGGTTAATTTTTGGTCTATTTGTTTATCATTAAAATTTACAGTTGCTCAAATGGATGACATAGTACCTACAAAAATTATAATGACGATCGATGAAAGAGATTTTACTCAAACGCTTTGATTATTTCTAGCAAACAAACTGAAAAACTCTGAAAAAACAAACAGTCACAACAAACACAAAAATACCTCCAGACTCTTTTAATCAGAGTACCTAAGCGCAAGTTTGTCCTGAAAAAATGATCATTATTTCGCAAAGACTGAATATGAAATCTTCGTCTGAAATCGTTTAAGACTGATCAAAGGACTCAGCGCCATTTGCAATCGAAACGGCTTTATCAAATTATTTATATCAGCTTATTTTATCTGTAAAATTTATAATAACGTAAGCATATTTTTTGAAGTATGATAGATCTTTACTGTGCAGTGGGGTAGCGAAGAACAGCCGGATCCCTTGTAACTTTATGAACTGAACCCAAACGCATTTAAATGTTGTGTTATATAATTTTATTAATTTTGTTGATATTTTGCCTGTTATATTTTTCTTTTCGTTTGCCTTTCTCTACACAATTGCATATTAATCCATCTTTATCTCTGTTTGACGGTCGGCGTGGTCTAGCGGTAAGGCTCTTGACTCGCATTCCAAGGTCGCGGGATCGAATTCCGGCGTGGCAATAAATTTTATTTGATTAATTTGTGTTATTTCATTTATGTTTTTTAATTAATTCATTTAAAATAATATATCATATATTTTCGGCACGTTTCAGAGTGGAAGATACTCTCAGTACCGCTCTGGTGTAAGACCACCATTCAAAATTGAAACTTTGCTTGAAATGGCTTTAGCCGGGTTCGGTGACCAGATTTGAGTAGCCAGGTACTTCCCCACATTCCCCTTCCCCATCTCCTTCCTCTCCCCACTCCCTTCAGCCTCACAGCATACCCCAATTGGGGATGCCATAGTCTCACTGGCTCTAGACGTTAGCAGTTGGGTCTCTTGTGCGGTATATATATATAAAAAAAAATCAATTGAAAAAGAAATGGCGTAGCGGTCAGAAATTTTAGACCTCAGAATGCTAGAAAAAAAAACGAATTTCCAATTGCTCCCGAATCTCTAGCATTGAATACGTTGTGAGACTGAAGATAGTGATGAAAGCTACTGGAACTTTTTAATCAGACATATATAGGCATCCTGAAGTGGAATAGTCACATTTCAGAGCTTGTGAAGAGAATAAGAAAATGTATATATACAGATATATTTGTTAGATTAAGAAATATTTTAAATGTAATAATAATCAAAAATATGTACTATGCTCTCCATTCTTTACTTATCTACGGAGTTATAGGTTGGGGAGGATCTTACAAAAACAATCTAATTAAAGTGATATTAAAAAAAATTCTACCTTCTCGACAGAATCACTTTTTAAATTGTTTCCGGTACCAAATGTCGATGACATATTCAAGCAAGCTTCCATTATAAAAATGTGTAAAGAAAAAATAACAAAGAATATCAAGAATTTTACAAACTAATGTGAAATGGAAACCTATTTATTACACCTAATTTAAAACAACTCAATTTTTTTTTAACATTAACTCCACACAGGAGGCACTGAGGAAAATAATTTCCCTCAGGGCCTATGTCATCTTTGAAGATGCTGTGTGGAGGGTGTTTTTGAGGAGAGAAAGGAGTGAACATGGGTCTTGAAGAGACCCATGTTTTAGGAGGAAGGAAACACAGAGGTCAGAAAATCGTTCCACAGCCGAGTTGTTGAACTCAAGAACGAGTCGTAGAAACGACCCGTTCTCATGTGACTAATGTCAACCGTGTGCAAATGTTAAGCGCGTGTTTGGCGTGTTTCCCGACTATGCACCGGTGCCGAGGGGATCAATGACGCTAGTTCCTCGGAGCATCTTCCATCGTAATACCGGTAGAACAAGGACAGCATTCTCACCTGACGCCTGTGCTCTAACGATTGCAATCCGTTTGTTGAGTTAGGATCAAACGGATCGCCCGTTTCTGCACAGAGTCGAGGGTTTTTTTAAGGTATTTTGGCTTGTTGCCATTTGTACAGGGTTAGCAGTTGTGTACTATAAAATGCAAAATCATTATATTTACCAAGCCATAAAAAACTAAAATAACCTCTCTTCTGAATTGCGCTGTATCACCAACCAATCAGAACAAATAAATAAAATTAAACAACTTAAAAAAAAAACTTACAGTAAAAAGTAAATATTTTATTCAAAACATATTATAATTTACAACCTTATTAAGAATCGTGGCTCCCTTATCAGGCACAAGAACTCCTCTTTTCTGATAAGGTATACATGACCAAAAACGACCTTTAATATAACATTTTGTAAAATATATATGTATATGCGTAACCCATATTTTTTATATTACAATAAGAAAAAAAAAATCTTCAGTATATTTTTGAACAGATAATTTCATTTATTTATTTATTTATTTATTAGCAAAAACAGCATTATACCAATATATTGCAAAAACTGTTGTACAAGACACATAATCATTAAGTTTACAGTTAAAAAAATTATTTAATAAGTGCTATTTCACGCTTAAAATCATTGCAGGAAATATGGAAAATATCCACTTTTCCTGAAAGGCAGTTAATTAACCTAGTAAGACTTCCCAGGGGCATCACCATAAGTTAGTTCTGCACCTGAAGAATCAAAAGCCTGTGATGGCGACCTCGCGTGAAATTATCCGGGACATAGAATCCTATTTCAGCCAGAATATCTGGTACCAATATAAAACCATTTAGAAGCTTATACGCCATCAGCAGTAATGCGACATCTCTTCTGGAACTAAGGCTGCAGATACCCAGCATTCCCGAGATAAATGCTATTGAAAACAGCCATGGGTAAAAACCGAACTCTCTCATAAAGAGGTATGGTAATTTTTTTTTTGTATATTCTCAACCATTAGTACATAGACGATGTCCTCAGGTCCCCATATCTGAGATCCACTCTCGAGATTGCTACGCACTAAGCTGAAGTAAAGCAGCCTTATCACTGTAAGGTTGGTCAAATCCTTAGAATTGTGTATGACAAAACCCAGCATCTTTGTCGCTGATTTACAGATCTTTTCAATGTTAAGCAAGTCACCATGTGTTTCAGTGACGTGTCTTTCATTTTATTAAAATATATGGTCTTTTGTGACCTCGTAAAATTTAACAAATCTATCATGAAGTTATGATTACAACCCTGAATATTGTGGGTTTGGAAAGGCAGAGTTAGAGAAAAGATAAGAAAAAAAGGAATTTAAACAGTACCGAATGAAAATGAAGCATGGAGTGTAATTATATTTTATTATAGTTTTTTTCATATTCAGCTATTTAACACACACACATGAAGCTAAATTTGAAAAACAATTCGGCGTCAAAAAACACGTCAATTTGTTAACGTCATGATAAAAATAATAATAATTAATGATCGGAACATCTGCGCAGCACGTCATTTGAGTGTTTCGCACAAAACAAGTGATTAAGGAAAGAGAAATGTGAAAACGAGGTTCCCGTGAGACGTGATTGCCAAATTGTTGGGAATAAACGAAGCAACAAGACTCCGATAATGACAACAGGTTTGCAAATTCGAAAATGGTAGAAGCTTCCTCTTTACAACTCAAACAATAACATTTTGTTTAAGTGGTCTTAACGTTTTTTAAGGGGTATAAAATGTAGAGTATTACGCGTACCAGCACTATTTCACAAAGTATTAACTTTTTTTAATTATATGAATACCGCACAAAAGTCCCAGCTGCTCCCGTCTGGAGCCAGCGAGACTATGGCATCCCCAATTGGGGTATGTTGTGAGGCTGAAGGTAGTGGGGAGGGGTAGGAGATGGGAAGTACCTAGCTATTCAGATCTGGTCTCCAAAAACGGCTAAAGCCATTTCAAGCAACGTTTCAATTCTGAATGGTGGTCTTACACCAGAGCAATACTAAGAGTATCGTCCACTCTGGAACGTGCTGCAAATATACTATATATTATTTTAAATGAATAAATTTTGAAATAACACAAATTAATCAAATAAAATTTATTCGCCCCGCCGGGATTCGATCCTGCGACCTTCGGAATGCGAGTCAAGAGCCTTACCGCTGGACTATGCCGGCCGTCAAAGTATTAATCAAGTATTAATACGTCTGCGTCTGTGTGGTTGAATTTCAAAACCCAGTTTCGAGTGCCACGCCGTAAGCGTCGTGCCACAAATAGCATCTGTGTACTTGGAATTTCAAACAAAGCTACCGTAATTCGGTTTTGAATTTAAAAATTCTTTACAAGATGTCGCCTTCGTGTAGATTGTCGATATGTCGATTTCGTCAGCAGGTCGGATGGGAATGTATCCCCCCTAGGAATAAGTGCTACGAATTTGTTAATATTATTATGTACAATATCTCCGGATACGGAAAGATTGACTGTAATACATAGTTGTATCAAGCGGCTATGTATTACATATGACGTCATTGCGTGTCTCGATTATTTTGCACCTGTGACTATCACTCGATGACAGTGGATCCGAGGAACAGGCTAATTTTGAAACCAATTCCTATTGGATTTAAACAATGGTCACCAACACTAACTGGGCGAAGTAGAACCAAAAAGCCGCCCGCTGGGCCTAGCATTAAAACCTGCGGGGCAGCTTTCTAACTGCTAGTCATGATTGCTAGTTTAGATGTACGATAATTCCTCACCGCCTATCCCTCTAGAGACCAGTTCGTAGGTTTGATTGAGCTTTCGTTGGTGCCGACTTAATTAGCACATCTGACAAAATGACTCCACCCGAAGGGAGTCAAGTGTAAGCGCCCCCTTCCGGCCGAACTATTGTACTAAGAGAGAATTATTAACGGAATAATTTAATCACTGTCTCCCGGTTATCCTGCGAAACCTGGGAGCGGCAGAATAAATACACCTATTTTATTTTATTTTCCCCCGGCGTCCTTTGTCGGAGCGTTGTTTAACGCGTCCTCTTTGTTTCACATTTTAATCTTATTTCCCAGGTATATTTTCCAGGTATATTTCCACTTGTATTAGCATTGTTCGCGGAGTATTTACACTTGGTAAACACCCGGTTGTCTCGGAAGATTTCTGCAAACAGAAAAAAAACCTGGCCGTTAGTTTTCTCAGGTGTAAACAATAATATGAATTATAAATATTTACGTTGTTTAAGTTTATAACGACAGGTTTGCAAAAACGTTTCTCAGACATTCTGAATGGTTTAAAAATTAGTTTCTAGAATCTAGAGCTTCTTAATGTTATATAAAATAATCATTTCTTTACGTTAGATAATTAAAAGAGTTAGGATAGGATCCTTTTTCTCCATAGATTGAACTACTGAGATTTATTCACAATTTTAAGTTAACATGACAGCTCACTTATTAACGCGATACATTACTCTTGAGGGCCGATTCCCCGTTCAAGAGAAAGAATGAAGGATTAAGCCTTGTTTGTTATTCGATTATTTTAAGGAAAAAGGAGAAATAATATATGGTTTTTTATAACAATCAACAAACAAACACACTTTGACATTAAAGGTATTTTACAAGAAGCGACATCTGGATGGTCAACAGCTCCCTGATTTACCATCACATAGTTTGTCAGTATATAAAAGCTCTCTTAGCGAAGGCTCGAACCTAAGAATTAAGAAGGATAGAGGGCAGTAATTATACAATAATATTCTTTATACAGTCACATTTATCAAAATAGTCGTAATATTTTCATTGTGATGTAAGGAGTGACAGACGTATGAATTCATCCTTCCCACTTCAAGGCAATGTTAGAGAGTACGGTTGAAGAAGACAAAGGGACTCATTCTCTCTCGAGCCTGCCATGCAGCTGGTGGGTAGATACACCCACCGCCAAGACCCAGACAAATCTCACCCCATGAACCCGGGCACTCCTGCTAAGTTACCAAACGAAGCGAACCACTTGGGGTGACCTATGGCAGAGGGGTTGGATATCCAATAAATGGTTTCCGGGGCGGCGGTACCCATACCAGATACTTGCCAATGGTCATGCCGGTCGGGAGAGCAATTTTACTGTTAACAGAATTAATTCGGATATCGACACATTTAGCGTTAGTGAAGCTGCCTTTAAAAGGCAAGCTCTATTAATTCTTGCATAGTTCGCACGACTAAATGTTAATTGTAATACTCTTACAAATATATTTTGAAAACGCATTAAAATGTAACATTTTGTAATAATAAATTGAATTGAATTGAATACCCACCTGCCAAATCGACTTCGAAACTTACATGACTTTTTGGGAGTACCGTACCGTTTGGGAGTAACTTCTCTCAACTATCAGGAGCCAGTGAAACTATAGCACCCCCATTTGAGGTATGTTGTAAAGCTGAAGGAAGCGAGGACAAGGACATGTGAAATATGAAGGTGGAGGAGTACTTGGCTATTCAGATCTTTATAATATTTTCGATATATCAAATAATTATTCATATTTCTTAAGACGTTGTTTTCAGGAAAGTCGATTAAGAAACCAAATTAATATCTCATTCTAAATTCACCCCATAAGGGTTGCGAGCGCCTCCCTTCTTCGCATCTCATACATTTTCGTCCGCGATATTATTTGACGCCATACATTACACAGCCAGATGTTTACGCTGTCTGCAGCGGAAACCTTCACGTTAATGTTACCGTAGAATACAACTACCGCCGGTAGCTCCGTTGTAACCTCTCCCCCATATCACAAACGACACATATAACAGAAAGAGAGATTGCAACGGAGCTCTTCGGGAGTGTGCTTATATCTACGTATTATCTATCTGAAGGAGTTGCTGCACCCTGTATATGATGTAGTGCCTAATCTGTTTTTAATGTGTCTCCTATTAAAATAAGTGTGCGGAGTCAATTATCATGGTTTTTGGTATGAGAACGTTTAGCGCTTGATGTAATTTGTGTCTGGTTGAAAGACATCAATTGAGACCACACACGATATGAAGATAAAGAGTTGATTTGATTTCTTCAATTAAACGTTGCACGCTATGCTGGATCTAGATTTTTTTTACAACAGCTCCACGTAGGAACTGAGGAAAAAGATTCCCTCAGAGCTTATGGGCTCAAAATTATTTTTTTTATTGTTTTTCTTTATTTATACAGGGTGTTAAGGGACGTGCTTGACTTACTTTAACCAGTGATTCCTGACATTATTTGGAGTAAAAAATGTAAATGAAATTTTGGTCTCCGGTGACTTTTTTTGGTGAATTTTTTTTTTTTTTTCAAAATTTTTTTCTTCAAAATCAAACAAAAAAAAATTCTTTTGCATGTCATCACTGGTCACTCCGCCGAGTAGCCGACTCACCCCTTACCCCGCCTCCAACTGTCCAACACCTACCATTTTAATTTTTTATGTTTTTGTAGAAAAAATAAAAACATCAAAAATGTCACTGGAGACCAAAATTTTATTTACATATTTTACTCCAAATAATGTCAGGAGTCACTGGTTAAAGTAAGTCAAATACGTCCCTTAACACCCTGTATTTGTAAATCTTTAATGGCCTTTATCTTATAATTTAAAGCTAAAATTAAATAAAGTAGCTCACTTCCGTACTAGATATTTGATATACCTTGTGATTACAAAAATAATTTTCCAGTTTGGTATTTTGATCTCAAATCCAAATTTAAGATTTGTATGAAACGGGCAAAAAAAGGCCGCGCAAAGCCTCGATTACATTAAGCGAGTTTACAAGCTACTAGCCGGCGTATTCAATATCTGCTAATGAACTCGTTTAGTGTAATCATATTACTAGCTAGATTTTACAATGAAGGAGTTAACTAGCAGATAGTGAATACGCCGGCTAATAGCTTATAAACTTGCCTAATATAATCGAGGCTTTTAAATGGTTACAGCCTCGTTCAGCGGTTAGGTTGCGTATACACTCATGTAAAAAAATGCGAAAGGAACTACGAATTACGGGAAAGAAATGAAGCAAAAACAAACGGCGCGAAACGCCACTTGCAGTTACCTCATTTCTTTCCCATAATTCGTGATTTGGTCGCGTTTTGTTACACACGCAGCCTTAGATCTGATTAGACAGGTACTTCAAAACCTTTCTCTACCCACTAATTGCGACTTCAAAATATACCCCAATTGGACACATCTGATAGTATTAATCCGACTTCGAGTACATCTCTGACGCCGCGCCTTACGCAACACCATTTTCATATGTGAAGCTTGTTACAAAGCTACTACCATGCCACCCGCAAGGTCTAGCATCGAAAACTGCTAGTATTTGATTCATTTGTTAATATTAACTACAATTTTTTTCCATAAAATTATATATTACTAGCGGTTCCATGCCAACTGAGAATAAAGTCAACTCAACACCTCCTTGAGAAGTCATTAAAAGCAATGAAAAAAATAATTTTAAATTAGCCGATAACCCTAACCTAACGTAACCTATTTAAACAATTTTTCATATATTTTTTTTTATCACTCTAAATGACTTATCTGAGTTGGTTCTGAATTGGTTTCATTCTGAGTTGTCCGGTCACCATTGCTAGCTGGTACCCGGCTGCGTAGCAATGCCATTCAAAGAATTACATTGATTCACCCTGCATGCCCTTTCCCGTCCCCGTTCACATCCTGAGTTCCTTTCCCCTCCCGCTTTCCCCTTCCACCTTCCCCACCTGCTCCCTCCCTCGAACCCCACCTTTTCCGTTCCCTTCCCCCTTTTTTCTTTCCCCCTGTCGCAAAATATATAAAACATACAAATTTTCATTCATACAAATTTCACAACGCCAGAAATTACCCTTGTAAATAGCCTTCGCAGGCGTGCACACAACACATCACCAAAAGTTCATCGCAATCGGATAAACGATATGGCAGCGCAAAAAATACGACCAAACAAATACAAATTTTTATGCGTAACTAGCGGATACCCGGCATGCGTTGCAACGCCATTCAAGGAAATAAATTGTTTCTCACTGTATATATGTCCCTGCACCACCTGTAGTAATTTTTCAATAAAATTTTGTAATGCCAGAGCTTACCATTATAGCCTCTAACCTTTACAGGCGTGCGCACAACGTATCACTAAAGTCACAACGCAATCGGATGAACGGTATGGCAGCGCATAAAATACAAACAAACAAACAAAAACTGATTTTTGATATTATAGAGTTAGAATATTTGACGCGGAAGGAGAGGAAGTTCTGGAAAGGAAATAGGTGTGAGGAGTGTTTAAATTACTTGTGAGTACAACTACACATTATGTCTTAATATTTATGATATTACAACACGAACAAATTTCCGTTTCTCTTTTATACGTATTTAATGATAATAAAACCCACCTTCCATCAACGCCACTGCAGCATCCGTTAGAAATAAGATACCCGTCAAGTTTATTCTCATTACGAAACAGAAAAAGTGTTTCTAGAATTTCATCTTAGGTACTTCGCACTCTTCTTCTTTGTATCGGGTTTAATTTCGGTGCAAGTAATTTATGTTGGTACCAATTAGAGATCGGATCGTTTGTTTCATTCTGGACAAGGTTGTAAATTCTTAATCTCTTTTATCCTGAAGGCAAAGACAAACCAGAGCAATTGTCGGGAGCTTAATTTGGAAATTATGAAACAAGATAAATGCCTAATTGCTAGCGTAGTTTCATTTATTAATTGGCCATTTTATTGTACATTACATTATCTGATGCACGAATCATGTATTTGTTGTAAATATTATAACACCTATCCATATAAATTGTTATTCTATTCTCACGATTAATGTACGAAAGTCATATATTGTTTTTCTTGTGGTATTAAGGATACCTTCGATAACGTGGGAAATTAAAACAATCATTTTATATTCAATGCGAAACTGTGTGTTTGTTTGTTGCGCTTTCATGCATAAACTACTAAACTGATTTTAAAAATTATTTCACTAATAGAAAGCAACATTATTTGCAAGTAATATAGGCTGCATGTAATGGTAAGTTCTGACGTTATGAAATTATAAATATTAATATATTTTAATTATTATACGTTTTCTTTCCCTAACAAAAGCGAGTTCAGTCAGAAGAAAAGCAAAACAAATCGTTACCGTGGAAACGATGTTGATAAATTTGTGGGAAATTTTATTTCAGGCGTTGTACATGTATCTATTTCTAAAAATGAATCGCTGAAATGTATGTACGCGCATAACTTCCGAACGACTGCGATAAATTGGATTAATTTTTTTTGGGTTCGTTATTTTGTATTGAACTACTAGTGAACTCTGGCATAATGAAATTTGCAATAGGTGGCACGCGAGCTGTTTGAAAACTGAATGTACCGTGACTGAATGTATGGAATGCGGGAGGGGGGAAGGGGAATTCGGGTAGGGGGTTCGGGGGAGGGAAGGGGGGGAACTCGGGAGGGAGGTTCGCGGGACGGGGGAAAGGGAAGGGGGGGAGTGATGAGTAAAAAATCGGACAACAAAATAACGGACGTCGGACGTCCTGTTCACACCTCCGTTTAAAAAACGGAACGACAAAGAATCGGATGATCACGCAGAAGCTGCGTGCATGCTTCCTTGAGACAGGGAGCGGGCGGGTTGAGGGGCGGGTTGTAGTGGATAACTCGCCAGAACGACAAGCCGGCAAGTGTAAACAGCTTCATACACATTTTTAAACGGAGGCGCTGCGCGCATCCTCTCGACAAAACGTGCCCGATCCGTTTTTTAATCGTGTCGGACGCGTGTGAACAGTTTCATATAATCTCTACAGCTATTAGAGCCGATTTTTAAACAGAAATGTAAATGGGCCCCAATATTTAAAGCTAATAGTAAGGTCTGTTTGGTATTGAATACATCCGCATTTCTTTTTAATTCCCATTATTTAAAAAAAACCCACATCCCGCATTTCCAAAAATGTGACAACATTTGACCTCTCCGGACTCTCATGATAAAAAGCAGAAGTTGTGCATTGTGCAATGGATGGGTAACTAAAATGACATGCATTTGCACTTACGCTCCATGGCGGAATATTCTTTACGTTTTGCTCTAGTGTGAGCTAACACCAATTAGAATGGAAATGTCTGCGTGGCATCGCTTGAAATAGTTTTATCTGTGCTTAGTTATCAGATCTGTACATCCAGACACTTCCATTCAAGTTTCATTTCCTTTAGCCTCGCAATAATCATTTAGGGATGACATAGCCCCACCGGCCCCAGTTGGGGATTCTCTTTTTCTCATGTACTGCAAACGATTATTTTTTATTTTATTGATAAATGATATTAAACATACTAATTTCGGTTGTTGGTGCATGAGTGCGTCATTTGAAATTGTATTCCTTCGTTATGGGCAAAATTATTCGAGTTTCATGAACTTTTACTTTTCAAAATTGAAACTGATAAGTATGAACCTTACGACAAGCGATAAAGCAGGTTTCAATTTTATTTTATTAATTAATTATTATTTATTTGACATTTGTATTTATTTTATTTTAATGTTTGACGGATGGATTTTTGTAAAATCATTTTTCATATTCGATAATTTCTTCTTTTGAAAGGCAATCATCAAAACATTTTTTTTTAATAAATACTTTCTATTTCACAAATCACAATAGTTGTAATACCCCATGATTGTTTACACTAGTTAGATAATCAGTCAATCAATTTACAATTTGGGAGGTAGGTATGGGTACCGTTACCTCGTGAACCATTTATTGGATAACCAACACCTCTGCCATGGATCATTCCAAGTGGTTCGCTACGTTTGGTGACTTAGCAGGGGTGCCCGGTTTATGAGGTGAGTTTTGTCTGAATATTGGCGGCAGACACGTCTGCCCACTAACTGCGTGGCAGGCCTGATCGGCAGAGACGTTAAGGAAGACTTTTTGATCTTTCCACTAGGAGTTTCTTGAAACATCGCCTTGCACCGCAGTAGGAGGGATAGATTCATATATTCGTCATTTCTAAATATACTGACCCCAAGATTTCTACCCACATATCTTTTTTCTTTCCCAGTAGTACCTACTTCCTCTCTTTCCTTTCCCAAAAAAGACCCTCCACATGTGTCCTTAAGGATGACATAGGCCCTGATGGGAATTATTTTCCTAAGGGCCTCCTGTGTGGAGCTAATGTAAAAATAAATAGGTAAAAAAGTCGAAAAATCATTTGCCATTTATTTACTAGCAGACCCGGCCACACGTTGCTGTGGCTAACGAAACACAGCGCCATTACCCAACCTTTATAACCAAGCTATCTGTTAATTCTCATACATATCAAATCCACACCGCACGCTTACCCGCTGCCCACTGCCTGAATTGAATCTATGAATTTCTCGCTTTTTCTCTCCTTTTTTTTTTTGCATGAATACCGCACATGAGTCCCAACTGCTCCCGTCTGGAGCCAGTGAGACTATGGCAACCCCAATTGGGGTATGTTGTGAGACTGAAGGTAGTGGGGAGGGGAAGGATATGGGAAAGAAGAAGGTGGGAAGTACCTGGCTATTCAGATCTGGTCACCAAACACGGCTAAAATTTCAACATTTTGCATTTTGAAAATTGCATTTCAAGCAACGTTTCAATTCTGAACGGTGGTCTTACACCGGGTCGATAATGAGAGTATCTTCCACTCTGGAACGTGCCGCAAATACACTATATATTATTTTAAATGAATAAATTGTGAAATAACACACATTAATCAAATAAAATTTATTTGCCACGCCGGGATTCAATCCCGTGACCTTCGGAATGCGAGCCAAGAGCCTTACCGCTAAATTATACATATCAAATTATACACATAAACTTCCTCTTAAATCATTCTATCTATTGAAGAAAACCTTATGAAAATCCGTTGCGTAGTTTAAAAGATTCAGCCTGCAGACTTCATTTTATACTATGTTTTATATCAGAAAATTGAGTTAATTATGATTTAATGTGATGTGTTAAATCTTCAATACTATTCACCCCTCGCTTAAACTTACTCGTATCACATTAAAACAAACAAACATCTTCCATTTTATAATTACCTGCATAGTTTAATCAGAATAAAACATGTCTTGCACCGAAGTGTAAGCATGTTTTGTTATATTTATGAATAATATTTAGAAGCATATGGCAGGCGGCAATAAACACGTGATTAAAAAGCATCTGCCCGGTTAACTAAACAACCGTGTAACAACCACTCGCCACTCGCCACGTCAGTATATCGTGCCCTTGGAACAACAAGGTTCTACCTGTCTGGTATATTTTTTTTAAACGAAGCTACTTTGAAATGATTGTAAAAGCCCCCGACTGTCCCTACACGGCACAACATACAATTATACATACCAAAAAGTAAATGTAGAGTCTTGATGTGAGAACCGATAGAGGGACCAATCTGGTCCTTAAAACGGTTCGGGAAAGTGGTGGGTGTCCTCGACTGTCATTGGTATAACTAAATAGTATTTATAATGAATATTATACCTACATTATTATTTTTTGGTCTTTACTAATCCGTAAATTTTTTTCTCTTATTTCTTTATTATGTGGCGTCAATTTGTTGTTGATCACAACTTATTTTCTGCCTTTGTATCTGTCTCATTTGGCTTAATTATGTTACTAACACACTGACTTGTGACTAGGTTGCTGTACTGAACTCCATCGTACTGTATTGTTCAATTCCCCACCATGAGGGTGGATAGACCAGGTCCCTGCATCCAGTCAGGTGGCAGAATTCCAGTAGGGCCGTCCCATTGACGGCCGTGCCTCCCCCGGCGTCATGAGCGAGCCTGGGGAAGGTTTTTTTTATTTTTATTTTTTTTTTATTAATCTATAAACATAGGGTTTTACATAGGGTTTAATTGATGCCTGTCTCACTAGGATTTACCTGTGTTGAGACAGGCTTAGAGGTACATATTTAAAATTACAAGAATATTTTAGGTAACATACAAATTCAATTTAATACTATAAAAATGGAAAGGTGATTGGAAGTGTGGGTTCACTTTAAAGAGAGTTATGTAAATGTAGGAAGAGATGATGTACAGTAAATGATGATGTATAGTAAATATTTGCGCGAGTCCGGTTCCCTTCCGTTCTGCCTCCGGTGATCCGAGGCTCACTTCATTCCCCAGGGTCTTTGGGAGTATCTCCCACCTTTCCACAAACACTTCTTCAAGGGTATTCTTGGGAAACCGGCTAAGGGACGCGGGTTGTTTGGGCACGTTGCGGCCAGGCCACTTGCCCGCTCTTGCCGGGACTGCCCCGCGATAGTGGGACAATCTGCCCCCGATATCTTTCTTTTTATATATTTTCTTTGGTTTTAATCATACTTACACATGTAAATAATTTGTTTTTATTTATGATGTGTCTTTATTTTGTTAATTACTGCAAATGTAAGTATGCATGTAGCTTCCTTTATACAAAAAAAAAATAGAGTACTGACGTGTGCGGCTAAGGAGGTTAAACAATCAGTTTCAAACAGCCGTTGGGAAAGTGGTGGGATCCCCCTCCAATGTCATTGGTATAAAACTTAAACACTTGATATTAACCCAGATACCACAACAACAAAATATACCAAAAACGTACTTACTGAAAATCAGAAACGGTGTGAACGTAACATATAAGCATATTAAATTAATAATTTTTAAACGGATTTATACACACAACATTTAAAAAACATCACTAGTACATGAACACGATACCAGGCAACTGAATAAATTAAAAACTAATACAGTAAAGACTGAAAGTGGTAAAAGAAGCATAGGTCATGAGGGTTCACACATTTACAAACTCCTACCTGATGGCCTGAAAACAGAAAATTGAATTAACATATTTAAAAAATAAGTTTCATGTTATTTATTTACATTAATCGCCTGAACGGGCTTTTACATACATGTAACTCATGTAAATAAAAATGTAGTGGAACAGTAATCAATAAGTAAAGTAAGCTAATTAAATTATAAAGAACTCATGCAGAACAATTGTATGATGCTAACATTGATAATTATTATTGAGGTATGTTATTATAGTCTTATAACTAAATTGTATAATTACTTAACAAAATTATAATGTTCCTTAATGTGGAAAAATCATTGAAAAAATTGATAATATGTAATATTGTTAAATAGTTCTATATAGCTACGAATCATCTAGTTAGTTAAAAATATATATTTGTTATATACTTCATGCTTACAATCATACTCCTGAATAACATGTGTAACTTTAATAATGTGATACTGTAAAAGCCTTCAAGGCGTGTATGAATAAATAAAATAAATAAATAAAAAAATAAATAATTCGTTAACAAAAAGTTGTGAAAGGTATTGTGATTGGATCTTATTTTTGTTTAAAAATATTCCATAAAAAAGGCGTGGCATTTAGCCGAAGAGTTATGCAAAACAACAGAAATAACCTTGTTGCTCTGAAAAACCACTGAATTTGGAGCAACAAGATTATAACTGAGTGTTTTTTTTTTTTTTTGCTAAATTTCATCTTTTAAAATAGAATTTTCTTAAAGCGTTAGATAAGTAAATTAAAATACGCTCTGCATACTCATTTTATCATATTTTGTTTTTTATTTTCTCAGTTTCACGCAATTGGCAGAAACAACCTTGTTGCCAAGTAAATGAGCCCGAACACAATGCAAATAGATCTGTGTTGCTCCAAAAATATTTTATTTAAAGCAGATAGAACTAACGGTAAAAAAATTGCAAATGGGACCTTGTTGTTTAAGAAATGAACAAACATTATTATAAATAGAAGTTTATTACATAAATATCTTAGAACCTACGTAGAAGTTGGACAATGATAGTGTTTAAACCCTCCGTATACCAGGTGAATAAAAATCTTGTCCCATACTATGTGGGGTACGACAAACCCCAAAATATAAAAGTAATAAGAATGTCATATTTATGTTTTTCGGTGGAATTAAACATTCGGTATTTATAAATACATAGTAATAATTAAGTTAATGTAAAACTCTGAGTAGAAAGTATGTATTAAAACATTTTTATTTTAAAATAATAAAAAAATAACTTCTGTAATCTTTGTAACTTAACAATCATTTTCTTATGTACTAATTTTAAATGGCACTTTTAATCATCGCAGTCGTTTGAATTTAACAAACTACAATATATTTTTTAATAATTAAACATAAATTAAAAAGATATATTTATATTTCTTTCCAAATTGTAGGATCGATTTATACCTTTTTATCAACGCACCGTACGAGGCTGGGTGTGTGATACCCATATGAGTTATCACTTGGCGGTCACCGCCGGACCGACTTAGCAACACTGATTGGAGCGGCAACGTCGCAATTCCAGTTACTGAGAATTCGAACTTCGACAATATCACAGTTTTGAAATTATTGCGATTTTTGAAGAACTGGGGTATGTCACACCCCACCTGGTACACGAGGGGTTAAAAGTGAATAAATTTCTAAGAAACTTGGAGCAAAAATATCGTTTCTGGCTGAAATGTCAGATAGAACCTTGTTGTCCCTATGACACAATATGCTCCCCTTACGTAGAATACTCGTTTTCAGCTTACTAATTATCGTTAATATCCAATTATAATTTATCACCTATTAAATTTGATTCAGAGATAAGCTGCCATTCGCCTTTTTCATCAAAACAAAATATTAAATTTGTTTTATTTTGTTAGCACGTTTTTACGGCCAATTAAGCGCACAATTTAAGGTAAATAATTTTTAATTATTGAAAGAGAAGATGATTTTAATAAATCTCAATATGAATCTGAGGATCGAATCCGGGACCTCTGTCTTACCGGGACAATACTCTAACCACCGAGCTACTAAGACCTGGTCAGTTCTGTTTCATATTTCGTTTAGATTTATTAACATTGTATAGTTCTCCAAAAATTAAACATCACATTGATGTGTTATAAATGTTGTCCAAGTCTGGAGTAAATACAAATCTCAAATAAGCAATTAAGTCTCTGTACGAGGGAAGCGTTGCATGTATTAGGAAGAACTGTGGTTTTACGGGGTGATTGACATTACAAAAGATGTTAAGCAAGGCTGTGTAATGTCACCGTGTTTATTCAATCTATTCATGGATAATTTTAGGCAAGAATTGAAAAGGCTGGGATTGGGAGTGAAATTGAGTAATCTGAAAGTTTGTTGCCTGTAGAAGATGGTCCTGATTGCCAAGAATGAAAAATCTACATTTTCTCATGTCTAGGATGAACGAAGTGTGTCTGGAGAATGAGGTAATGATGGATATAAGTGTCAAAATTAATGATGTTCCAAAGATAGTGTACGAAAACAGCTTAAAATATAGTTGTGAATAATGAATACTTGGAGCAAATGAATGAGTTCGGGAAGTTTATGAGAGACGGGAAGGCTGATAGAGATATTGAAATAAGGGTAAATGCAGGTAACTTCATTAATGGAGGACTTAACACTGTTGGCGCTAACAAAATACTGCACACAGAAGAGAAGCTAGTAAGGAGTGCTGGTACATGGTAGATACGGCAGTGAAGCATGAGAGATGGCAGAGAAAGGATGACAGTAGATTAAAACATTGACGAATCCCTGAGGCGTACGTGTGGTAAAACCACCACAAATGTGGAGATCCAAAAAAGAATACACGGCTGATGTTAGCGTAATAAGGAAGACAAAGAAGTGGACGCTAAGATTGTTTGGGCATGAAGAGCAAATGAAGACAGGATTTTAAGAAATATATGTAACGCAAATTTGAATGGTAAAAGAAGCCGGGTACGCCCGAGGAAGACATGGCACGATCAATATCGATAGGTACTTCAGTCAAGCCATGTCAAGGGATAGAATAATAAAAGAGTACCTGTGAGATGACGTATGGTTGGGAATTACGAATGAGACAAAGAGTGTATGCCAACCCCTAGTATAATATTGTTAGTTTTACATTACATTGATCCAAGAGACTTAATAATCATCTGTGGAGACTTCAATATTGGTTTTTTAATAGTCCTTGAAAATGCCGAGACTTTTCATCCAATTGTCATCCAAGACGAGGTTAACGAGATAACATCTCTTTCAGAAAGGTGAAAATCAGGTAAAAGTCATTAAAAGTCTCTATCGCGTAGATCCCCAGGAAGGTAACGTGAGTTAATATGTAAAAGTAAAATTCGTTCCTTAAGTACGAAATAACATAATTCACCCCGCTAACAAACAAGACGGCCCAACAAATTTGAACTCGAAAGTTACAAGAAGTAACTCTAAGTTATAATAATTTGTTACGATGATGTGTTTATGGAGTTCCGTGATAAAAAATAATAATCCAGACTGCTGCGTGTTTATCGCCAGTTAAATGCCCCAGAACAGGAGCCCATTATTTATTAAGGATCCGTATCTAATTTATAATTGAAAATTATTTTGGAATGATTATGGTTTTGATTGAAAAAGGATATAAGGTTTTATCCAAGGATTTAATGGTAGCCTTTTGTACTCTTGCTAATCCTTTTATGTACGAATTTGTAGCTCATTTGAAATGATTTTCATTTGAACAATAAACGAAAAGTTAGTTTTTAGAATATAGATTTTTTATAGATTTTCTGACAAATATAATTTATAAATCACAGGTCACGTCGATAAACGGATTCTTTTGAGTTTTATTTCATCCCCCTTTGTTGCTACTAATACGATATTTTTTTTTAAATTTTTATTTAGCGACTGTATTAAATAATTGAACCTACAAAATATAAAAATTAATTTAATGTAAAAAATATTGTATTTCTTAGTCCTCCTCACTAGGGGGTCCTGTGCCGAGGCGGACTTAAATTATTTAAATATATTTTATTTGTTTTCTTTATCGTTTTTAGTGTGTCCATTAGGGTTTTTTCATTGATCTATTTCAGCCATATTTTTATTCTTGATTTGTATTCCTAAGAATTTTTTTTTCGTTTTATGTCTTGGGGAAGGATTTTATGAAGTTTAGTTGCAAAGTATGTGTAGTTTCTTTGTCCGAATGTGGTTTTGTAACTTGGTATGTTTTTTATATTATTTTTATTCAATCTAGTGTTATGCATACACGGTCTAGTAGAGGATTTTGTATTTTTGAAAAGCTTTAATAATATATTTTTGGCATAATATTTGTTGCACATTTGGTAAGTCAAAGCTATTGAAAATTTCAATTGAAGGCTTTCTAATGGGTACTTACAAAATGGTCTTTATGATTCCTTTTTGAATCGTATTCAGATTGTATATGTAATTATGTGTAGCAGATCACCATCAATTTGAGAATGATATAACGCGTACATGCAGACAAACGTAAAGGTAACCTTTATCGAAATGAAACAGGATTTGTGATGAATATTTTCTTCACCTTGCAAGACGTGACATTTACTTTAAGACGACTAAAAAAATAGATTTTTTTTAATGATTTAAGACGTTAAAACGAAATATACCTCGAATTATCTTCGCGCCAGGAAGCAACAAGAAATGAAAAACCCTAACAGTAATTATATAAAATTTAAAACATGAAGCTTAAATATATTTCGACAAACTTAGTTAAGAATAAACACAACATAATTGATCGCCTATTTAACGTGAACATATAATAGGGTTAGGCATTAGACAATAAAGCGTGTGAAAGGTTATAAAAGGGATCAGGATAAATCAAGGATAGGCCCTAAATTTGAATACGTGTTACCGATTCCTTGTGCCAGAATTTACAAATGATTACCATTTTGACGCCCCGTAAACAGGCCATGGGAGGGGGTCCCAAGCCATAATAAGGCATTTGACTTTGAAATCACCCTTTGTTTATGGCCTTGTTAACAGCTCAGAGCGGTTCATCTAATAATATTAAATTGTTTATGCAACAACAGGGTCTTTTGTTTTGTTTAGTAATTCATATATTGTGAGATATTTTTAAGAGTGTGTAGAATAAAAGGGAGAGTTTTATTTAACATTTGATCCTCACAGAAGGTCCTGCAGAAAACAAAAATCCCTCAGAGCCTATGTCTTCTTGTCTTCTTTGGGGATGCTCTGTGGAGGGTTTTCTATGGAAGGGAAGGAGAGGAAGTTCCGTGAAGGAAAAAGGTATGATGGGTGGGTAGGAATCTGGGGTCAAGATGTCCAGGAGTGGCGGACGTATGAATCCATTCATCCCACTGTTGTGTAAAGCGATGGGTCGGGAGAGTCCGGCTACTCTGTTTGCAGATGAGATTATTCTGGTAAAGAAGGTCTGTAAATGATGATAGTTAAGACCATTAAAACTATTTTATGTACACCTGAGTACCAACTGCGCGGAACATGATTTGGAGTTGGGAACGTTACGAGGCTTTAGAAGAGTGGAACAAAAATACAATACGGTCAAGAAAAATGTTTAAATTCTTCAGATCTCATCACAAAATACCGCTAAACCCATTCTATCACAGCGATATTGAGATTGTCTTCCACTCCGGAAGAAGATGCAAAAATATACAACGTGGTTTCTTATATAAATAAGAATCTGCGTGTAACTTAGCCTCTATAAAATGAAATGCCTTTTACTTGTAATCGCCGATTTTCTAACATACGAAATTTGAGACCAGAGTCAAGGAACTTTAAGCTATGTACGGAGATAGAAAAGTTGTCTTACTGCATTAAAATAGTAAAATAAAATTACTTCTGCTAATTTCATATTCTACTGGATGGTAAGAGACATTTGTACCTGACTTTTTACCAGTGATCCCTGACAATTTATTTATTTCAAAATCAAAAATAAAAATTCAAAAAATCTTACACTATCGTTATTGGTCACTCTGCCGGATAACCACCCAACCCTTCATCCCGATCTTAACTGTCCAATACCTAATGATTTTTAACATTTTTTTTGCTGGAAAAAGTAACAGAAGACCAAAATGTCATCCATTATTTTTTACTCCAAACAACACAGGAATCACTGGTACGTACATTAGGTACATCTCTGAACACCATGTATATGCAAACACTTTGTTTGCATACTCGTGTTACAAGCGGACAACTGTTAAATCTACATCGACATTTGAATTGATATTGTGTTTATATTCTTTTTGATTTGAGATTTCGTTTTTGAGTATATCGAATCCGAACTGATTATTATAGACTATAGACATATTGATTTGGTGGATCCCGTAGACAAGCTGGTTTGTAACAGCTTTGTTGGTCTATCTATCTGATAAAAAAATAATTTTAATATTTAACTCTTCAAGAATAAATAAACAAAAAAAATTTAAAAGTTAAAAACGTGGTAATTTTCGTCAAAAGTCGTAAAAAGTCGAATTTGAAATAAATCTGTCAATATTAGATATAAAATCAAAAATGTATTGAAGCATTTAATATCCTTGCTACAAAAGTTATAGAAAAAAATTGAAAAAGTTAAATTTTTTTTTTTTTGTAATCTTGGTGAGACGTACACTTAACAGTTTACCTCTTAATCTAATAGTTTCCGAACACCGCGTACACGTTACTTACACCTTGACCATCAATTTAACATTTATATAACTTGTTTTAATTTGATATTATTTCAGACAATCAGTCTGCCACGATCCTTGACCAATAAAATGATAAATTAATTCATTTTGTATAAAGTAGATCAATACTGATAATGAGGGCCTGTCGGAAATGGTCGGGATAAGAATGATTGCGTATTTATTTATAAGGGTCTTGTGTTTATAATGACGTTCAAAGGAACTCCATTATTTCGATGCGTTTTGATAGCAGGCTTTGTTTACCTATTAGATCACTGAAAGCTTCTTAAGAGATATATGAGCTTTATAATATCACAAGATTTTCTATTCGGCTTCGCCCGGGTATAAACCCTATTTTTATCGTTTTTTTTTTCTTTCTGTGTATTGAAAAAAAAATTAAGATTTAATAACGCATTAGTGCATTAATAAAGAGAATGACTCAAATAAAAAACGCTTTATTTTTATCTTCCACATCCAACTCAATTTATCACCAGTTATGCATTAATTACAATTACAATTTGACCGGTCAGTGGTTGTGTGGGCATCGCGTTTGGGTCCCACCCGGGCGTCCTGTGTTCGATTCCTCGGCTGGCTAAGTCCTCCATCACAACACAAGCAACATTTTCGGCTTTCTGTGGTGGTAGTAGGAGATTTTCAAACATTGTTGGGTTCTTCGTAACCCGGGAATGTTTGTCTTTTAAAAAAAAAAAAAAATTAAAAAATTACAATTTGGGAGGTGGGTACGAGCACTGCCGCCCGGGGAACCATTTATCTGATTTATCACGAACCAATTGGTTCGCTATATTTGATGTCTTAAAAGGGGTGTCTTGGTTCATGGGGTGAGGTTTGTCCGGGTCCTGGCGGCGGATGCTTTTACACATCAATCAAGACCGGATGAGTATGGATCGATTGAGTGAGATCTTTCGACCTCTTTAGCAGACTCTCTCGGAACATCGCCTTTCACTGCAATAAGGAGGATGAATCGATGAGCCTGTCACTCTTGGCGCACTGAGCCCCAGATTCCTACGCAATCCTTTACCCTTTTCCTTCCCAGAACTTCCTCTCCTTTATTTGTTATTTTCCTCAGAGGCTCTTATGTGGACCTTATGCACAAAAACACAACGTTCAAATAATTTTAGATTACATATTTTTAAAATATGATTTCCGTACGTTAAGTTCGAAATTTCCACTAAAAATGTAATATTTTATGTTTTTTTTTTTCTTCAATTTCAGTTAAAATACTTTAAGATCTAAACAAAATCAATAGGTAGCACCCACCATAATTTTCTATTTGATTCTTAATTCATAGAATTGTTATTATGATTATATTAATAAAAAATGTATTGTAGCAATTCTTAAAAGTGTTCATCTTCCACGTAATCAGAACTCAGCCTTCGAGAGTTTTTATGTATTCATAATATTACAAGATTTTATAATATTTAAGTCGTAACAAACCAACTTTGTCTGATTCAAATCAAAACTTATTTTTTAAATTGAACAAGTGAAAAAAGTTATTTTGTCTTATTGTCTTACAAATTATTTTTTTTAAACCAGTTTTGTGAATTGAAAAAAGTTGTCATGAGTAATTTCGAAGAAAAAAGCGGCATAAATTGGATGACGCCAGAGCTTATCATTCGAGGGTTTTTTTCTTTCAGGAAACAAATTTTGCAACACAGTTAAGATATATTTGATAATTATGCACCTATCTTCTTTTATTAAAAATAATATTTTTTTATTTATTTAAATTAAGTGAAAACAATCATCTTGTATACATCACTTAATTAATCTAAATTATCACCATGTTTTGAAACCAATAGTTTCTTCGTCAGGATAAAAAGAAAATGATTAAAAATACCAATAGAGAAACAAGTAAAAACAAAAAAGATTACACATAAAGTATAATTAAATACAAATATGTGAAATAAAAATTTGTTTTAGAATAGATGCCTAGTAATATAATTTTTTGTAATAATTTTTTTTTTGGATTGAATAATTTTAAAATGACTCCACAAAGTGAATTTGCGATTATTGAAGAAGTTTTTTTCAAATTATTTATTTATTTTACCTATATACATCTTTGTATTATTATGGTCAATCTCACTAGGTGTGAGTTACTGTGAAATGCCTGTGTGAAGACGGTAATTTATAGGAATGTTTGTTCAACAAGGCTTATCTTAATATACATATTTCTTCTGTCCGTGTGAATGTCACTGAACTCATCCTAAACGGCTGGACCGATTTTGATGAAATTTTTTATGTGGGTTCAAGGGGATTCGAGAATGGTTTAGATTCACAATTTGGTCCACTGGAAAATGTTCTTTTAATTAATTTTTATTTCTAAGTTGTTGATTTTGGAATGTTTTACATTGGATCCGGCAGACTGCGCTACCATCGCAGTATCGAATATTCAATATTATTATATTTTAATTTTAGTTTGTCCCGACAGTTGTGTACATTGGAGGTTATCCACCACATACCCGCCCTGGTATAAGTAACATATGGTTACTCCTTTAAGGCTCTCGCAAGATACTAATTTTTTTTGTTAAACGAAGCTACATTTATTTATTTTTGAACGAATCAAGACCTCCAGTGTCCCTGCATACGTTGTTAGTAAGCAGTATGCAAGTGCTTAACAGGAAAAACAAAATGCAGTTTTCTTCTATTGTTTTACCTCGCAATGAGAACAACCATATTTTTGTGTGATATAATTTTGTAATTCAAAAACAGTTGTGTACAGGACAACGTCTGTCGGATCCGCTATAAATAAATAAAATAAATTGTGGAACATTCCAGAACACTCTCGAATGTTGTCCTGAGCGAAGCCGGGTAACCCAGCTAGTATAATATAAAACAAACAATCGGAATATAATTTAGAATTTTCTTAAAACACTGATTAATTTTAAAACATAAAAGGTAGAAAGGTATTTTGAGCCAGTTGATTTATGAAAAAAAGTGCATCCTTTTAGCAAAAAAATTAAGAAGAAACATTATCATGTTCAAATTGGTAATTGGAGTTAAATATGAGGTTTTCAATTGATGGATTACATTAATGACATCGTACTCATTGTTCGTTGTGGAATATAGGGTATTCCACCGTACAATACGATACAATTAACTACGAACTAAGACAAGTTCTCCTGCTCCGATGAAACCGGAATGCCCGGGGCACTTTATTTGAGGACTTGGAACACCTGCTCTAGGGAGGGGGAGGAGGTAGGGTTTTAATCAGTCGAAATACCCTGCAACCTAGAGGCATTATAATATTATGCTAGACAGATCAAGAGGGAGTGGTGAGCAATGGAACGAAAGATCTGAGTCTCAAATTATTCCGTCATATTGAAGTCATAATGTGAGCGAATTCTATCCTTGAATATGTCAGCTAAATTATAACATTTTATTTATTTAATATAAACGGTATACAAATACCAAAAACACGAATTACCTATCACAAAATCATAGTTGAATAAGAAATAATAAAAAAAGAGTACAACAGTTAACTGTGGCTTTTGATTGAGAAATGACACCAGAATTACATATAAAATTCTATAGTGCAAATAAAGTTAATACTGATTGAAAATATTTGATAGCGTAGCCTTCTTGTACCTAGCTTCCGTGCAGTTAAATAAATCTGCCACATCAGCATATCTATTAGTAACTTTATGTTATCTAGGTACAAGCAAGTGTTTCATATACTCAGTCCGAGCGAGTGTCTCATTATATTTGCGGCACGTTCAGAGTAAAACTCTCAGTATCGCCTCGGTCTAAGACCACCATTCAGAATTGAAACGTTGCTTGAAATGGCTTTAGCCGTGTTTGTTGATCAGATATGAATAGCCAGGCATTTCCTCACGTTCGTCTTCCCATTACCTTCAGTCTCACAACATACCCAGATTGGGGATGCCATAGTCTCACTGGCTTCAGGCGGGAGCAGCTCGAACATATAAAAAAATCTTATCTTTCTTAATTTTCAACAAACTTTGTTCTGAAACGTCAAGTAACAATTTTTATAAAAATAGTTTATTATTTTCACTTAAGTTTACCAATTTTTCTTGTTTGTAAATACCACTTTTTCATTATCTTACAATGCTAGGCAATGTCTAAGAATCTTTATTAAAATCAAGTTATCGTCCCTAGTCAATACTTTGTGTCAATAATTTCACGGATCTTCACCCCAGCGCGAGCACCCCACGTTACAAGAACTCTTATAATTCCCTCGATCAAATGGCTGACTCTTCACGGCCCAATATGAACCGCCACTATGAAAATGGATCCAGTGAACCCTCTATTATCAACTGCTATTATATTTCTTTGAAGAATATTTGGCAAATCAAGCGGAATAAGCGATGTTCGACCCCTATTAGGAAGCTAAACGCAGCACTTCCAGCAGACGCCGCTCGCTTCAATAGCTCACAGCTGGATTTACTAGTCTCAAATTTATTGTAACTATGATACTTAAAAGCACTCTCATGTATCAGTATTGGATACGTTAAGGGTAAAGGCAATGGAGTGCGTAAAATATTGAAACAAATTTGTTGGTAATATATAAATAATGTAATACACAAATAATAGTCTTAGCTCATCTCTTACAAACATATAAACATTACGAAAATACTCAAAAACACGAAACACACGACGTTAATCAAAAGAATACCTGCTAAATCCCCAAAGAAAAATTACATTTGGACAAAGAAACATCAGATATTTTGCGCCTAAGCTGCACAATAACTTACCAAACGAAACTAGACAAATAAAATTAATTTAAAATCGCAACTAAACAGTAAATATTCATTAAGAGGAACGTATGCGCGGCCCATTTCGACCAGTTTCATACAAATCTTAAATTTGGATTTGAAATCAAAATACCCAACCAAACTGAAAAAATATTTTTGTAATCAAAAGGTATATCAAATATCTAGTACGGATGTGACCTATTTTATTTATTTTTGCTTTAAATTATAAGATATAGGCCATTAAAGATTTTAGTGTTTCATGATTTTAGAGGGAACTTGGGCAATTATTTGTGAGTATAAAATATATATATATACAAAATAATTTTACTTTATTTATTTTAAAAATACTGTGAAAATTACTGTAGTAATTAGCAATACAAAATGTCCTTTCCTGTGCGTCCCCGTTGCCTTCCACCTTCCCCGCCTTCCCCCTCTCTCGTCTCTTCCCTCTCCGCGAACCCCACCTTTCCCCTGCCTTTCCTCCCTGCCGCTAAAATATATGAAATACACACATTTTAATTTATAAAAATTTCATAATGCCAAAGCGTACCATTATATACAGCCTATGTTACTCGTGGTTAATGTAGCCTTCTACTGGTGAAAAAATGTTTAAAATTGGTTTAATTTATTTTATAAATAAGTTGTACATTTATTGATAACAATTACAGGCAATATAGCCTAAGACGTTATAATTGTAACATTTATGCAGTTTATATGCAATGCCAAAAATCTTACAAATGCGCCATAGGACACAAAAAATAAATCTATTTTTTTATCCACCGCATTCAAAAAGCACGTAGCTCTCCCCAGAGGTGAGTTCATAAATAAATTAGTTCGGCTTGCTCTACTATATAGGAGGTTGTGATGACGTCCTCGAGAGTGAGACTCTGGTTCAAAAAAAATTAATTGGGCCAGTATCTCATTATTAGATAAGTGACCGTTCATTAATTGAAAAAAATATTTAAGCAAAGCAATACCTCTACGTGTCTCTAAGGAGTGGTAATTGGTCATGCCTAATATATAAATGGATGGGTAAAGCCAAGGGTAACGTCCATAGAGCCGCGAGAATGGTTTATGCGTGCAAACGTAACAAACAAACACACTCACTTTCGCAATTAAAATATTACTAGCTTTGCTCGCATGGTATTAGGGGAAATTACTGAAGCGCTTGCACTTGCAATTATCCCTCCTCCTCCCCTCCCCCCCACCCCCTCCCACATTCCATACATTCATTCCCGGTACATTCAGATTTCAAACAGCTTGCGTGCTACCTAAATTTCATAATGCTAGAGCTCAAAGAAAAAAGAATTTACAAATTTGGTGCAGTCGTTCGGAATTTACGCGCTTACTAAGGGAGATTTATTTTTATTTAAATATGTGGACGTTTGTAAATATAATAAAAAATAATACTATCTATTATAGTCTTTATAATCGCTACGAATTATATTTTTAATGTAGGAACTCTCATCTGAAATTTATTCCAAAACATAAGCTTGTTCAAAAAAAAAACAAAACATATTCTAATTTTTGAATTTCCTGGAGCAGCAGCCGACCAGTAGGGGGCTGAGTACCTACCATCCTGGAGCCTTTAAGTGTAACAACATCGTTTCCATGGCAACGATTTGTTTTCTGATGTTAGAAATAACTCGCTTTTGTTAGCGACAGAAAACTTATGATAAAGATAATATATTAATATTTATAATTTCATAACGCCAGAGCTTACTATTATATACAGTATATGGTATTCGCGTATAATTTAGCTTTCTATTGGAGAAAAAAAAATTAAAATCGTTTTATTGTTTTATGCGTGAAAGCGTAACAAACAAACACACACAGTTTTGCATTTATAATATCAGTATAGAAGTATAGATTGTTACTTCATGAAGTTTCTGATAATTAAAAACTTTTCTCTCAATTGATCAAAAAATTAAATAACTCTGAGATGAACATCCATTTATTCCCTTCACCAACAATATTAGGTTCTGTTACACGTTTTCTCCAGTAAAACCTTTTCCGAATTTACATAATGTACTCCCCCGCGCATTTACTCTGGAGCAATTTTAACGCCTCAACTATTCAAATACTTGGCACAAATGAATGATTTTTAATACAAAAACAAAAGCTCAACAGGAAAGCTCCAGAAGCGACTTGAACCTTCATCAATGTGATCAGTGAAGTATGCTGACACACTGTTTTCTGGTTCATTGGTCCTAAATGAACAATTTAATTCATCATCAATATCTGTAAGGGCGGGCGTCTCCTGGACAGAAAGGCTTATTAATGTTTCCACCTCCCCGCCCTTCTGATATCCTGGTACATATTTTTTCAGCCGCCTACAAGATTCGACCCAATTTGCCAGTATTTTTTTTTTTTACAAACCTGTGGAATTATTTATAGGAAATCGATGATTCAGCTGTTTTTATAGTAATAAAATATTAAGCAACTATCTATTAGATAAGGCCACATTAAATTTAATTAAACTTTGAGAAATAAAACAAGATACTAATAAATATAAATGAAAACATGAAACAGGACAAGATAAAGAAAATGTCGCAACTGGGAATCGAATCTTTGTCGTATCGAGACAACGCCTGTAATCACTCGGCCATTGTGACCTGATTTTTTTTTCGACCTCAGAATTAACAATACCTCAACTTTTATACTTTTTTTGGCTGCTATCTTTTTGTATGATTAAAAGTAATCTAACAAAATCTCGGATGTACCTATCCGATTTTTATTTATACGGGACAACTGTTGACTTTTTCTATAAATTTAGAATGATTTATAGCATACATATTATATAACACTTGTGAATAACATTGGTTTTAAGGTAAGCGTTCAAATAGAGCTTTCCTCGTTATGGGTGAATATACAAAAGTTGTCCAACTCACAGTCATCAGTCAATAAATATGACATCTTGGTTATGTGGTAATGTATTATGAACCTTTTTCCTCCTTATGTGTCCATTCAATTTAAATTGCATACTCCAAAAGTGAATTTGTAAAATAACTCATTAAATCTTCAAAACATCAATACCTTGGCATGTCACAATCATGAAGTAAGTGTTTTTTTTTTAAAATATTCAGTATTAATTGTTAATCTTATTATTTTATATCTATTATAATATATTTCACAGATGTATTCACAGAATCTATAAAAATCTATTATTTAAAAAAATTAACAAACTTTGTCTAAATTTTTACTCATCAGTCCTTTGTGTCAGATTAAAATTTAAAATTTCCCCGAACATTGCCGAACTATGATCAACTCGTTAGTAGTTTTGAATATTGGTTGTGAAGTTCGATGCCGAGGGCGCCATTTGACGGCAGTCATAGAGGCCAGGGCTAGCGTCGCTGTTACCGCGTGTGCGTGTTCGGATCCAGTCGAACCCTCACCGAGTCTCTATTTATACATATGAGATGTAAAAATATTTCATTTTCATAATTAAAAATAAGTTAAAAATATAAATTTCAAGAATTACCTCAAACTAATGTCCTATTCATCAGTGCTCTGTCGTCAGTCCGTTGTCTTAAATTGCATCTTGCAATTACAATTAAAAAAATAAAATTTTAAAGTCTCAAAATTTTAAAAAGTGATTGGCCTGACGTAAGATATTATATTGATGGGATAAAATATGTACTCAAACCATAAAATATATAAATTATGGTTAAAAATTATATTTAACTTTTGCAAATTCATACTTAACTCAAAATCTAGAACTTGGAGATGTCTGACTAATAAACTAGACGATCAATATATTTACACAACCACAGTAAGGTAAAGTCATAGAAGGTTCTATTATCGTTTCAACAAATTATTGAAATAGAGATGGGTTCTTGAAAAAGGTAGGTATGCTCTTAACAGATATTTTGTCGATGTTAAGCATCAAACACTTGACAGTTTGAGATTATTTTAGATACCGAACAGTATTAAGATTCCATCCATTTCCAGCCAACTTGCGGAATTATTGATTCAACCAAAATAGTGTGATGATAATGTTAGAAGAAATTATTAGGTAGATTAGACGAAATTTAGGGCAGTCAAAGTTTGTGAAAACGAAAGAAAAAAAAAACAAAAAAAAAATTGGGCACAATGTCATTTAAAAGTGTTAAAATTAATAAAAAAATGAGTGTGATTTAGACAACACGATTGAAGTAAAACTTCTTAATGCTGCGTTTGCATTCACCAGCTCACTCCCCGAGTCAAGCGTGCGTAAATAAGTTTTACTTCCAAAAAGTGAAAATGGTTCGAGAAAAACGTAACTGCAACGCAAACGCTTACCGTATATTATTTAATATCATAAATAATAAATAAATATTTCCGAATATTATTTAATATCAATAATCACACGTACAAACAGTGGATTGTAGGTATTTGAGGAATCAAACAGAAATATATTATTTAAAATAATAAAGTATATTTGCGGCACATTCCATAGTAGAAGATGCCCTCAGTATCGCTCTGGTCCACCAAGGACCACCATTCCGAATTAAAACGTTTATTGAAATGGCTTTTGCGGTGTTTGGTGACCAGATCTGGATAACCAAGTACTTCTCCAACTTCCTCTTCCCATCTCATTCCCTTCTTACCTTACCCCAGTTGGGGATGCCATAGTCTCACTCACTCCAAACGGGAGCAGCAGGGACTCTTGTGAGGTATTCACCTTAAAAAAAATAAATTATGCATTATATTTTCTGTGGGTACTTCTATATCTTTATGTATTTTTGAATGTGTATATTGAAAACTAGCACTTGATTAAATGCATCACTCTGCTGTTTAAAACTTTCAAATACAATATATTTTTTAAATATATCCCTGTTACAGACAGTCGATAAACGAGACGCTGAAGCGTACACTTCAGTTTTAAATTCCACGCAAACTTTTCCCAAATTGATAAAAGAATTAACTTTACTGTGAAAGGAAAGTTATATTATCCTAAGTGTTGCCAAATATCCTCCAAAATTAGTTAAACCAGCCTTAAAGATATTGTGTTTTGTTGAAGCCTTTACCAGGCTCGACTAAAGAATAAAAAACGATTCTTGATATTTTGTATCTCTCTCACAAAAGGGATTAAATAAATTAATGGGAGAAAATTCGGAGAAACCGTTATTTTACCAAGATCTTAAAATAATAATCTCCTAGATGTTGTATACGCAGCCTAGTTCTGGTATAAGGGAATTTTAAAAGCTCGCGCAAAAAGCTTTCAAAGCGCGAAAATATATTGAGCTTTCTTATTTATATGAATAAACAAAGGCTTTGGACCAGGAGCGCAGAGCGAAAAGGGGATGTCTTAATTTGAATAATTGCCAACTAGATATTATTTAATGGTCCCCGCTGAGATAATTCCAAAATTCTTTCCTTTATTTAGATAAACGCACAGCTTCTATATCTGGTATTCCAAGTCTTACATTAAGAGAAAATAATATTAAGTTAGAAGCTTTCCAAATCTATTAAAGATATTAAATTAATGTGTATGGTATGGAAACAAGCGTGGTACTTTTTTTAACCATGATTGTATTCTTCTGTGTATATTTTAAATATTATAATTAAAATAGTTCGAAATTTAAATTAAAAGATTATAATTATTTGGATAAAGTTTCTTATTAAAAATTTTGTTACAAAAATGACTTTTACGCAAATGGTGTATTTTCTGTATATTCATATTTTATTTGCGTTATAAACAGCCTTTACGAATTCAAATGTATCTTTGTTAGGAAGGTTATAATATTGACAAATAAAATGACGACAGTTAAAATTGAAAACCAAAAACATTTGAGAATTAAATTATATATATATTTTTTAAAGAAGATAGTCCGTGGCGGCCTGTGGGCGGGTGGTGTTTGTTCGATTTTTATACAAATCCACCGCTTAATTTCGAGATTGATTAAATTTTGCACACTTCATGGTTTAAATCTACCTTCTAACTTTGTCACCCGAAAGTCGTCAAAGGCAGGAAATTTTGCCTGCGGTGCGTAAAAAATCTTTATTTATGTTAAATGTTTCACAAATGTTAATAGCGTTGCTGGAATCCGATTGAAACCATTGCCTAATATAATGTAATAATTATTTACATTTGTCTGTTCAATATCAATTTGAGTTAGAGTCAATATGTAGGCAAATATAAACAAATTGGTTTATTTAAACATGTTGGCACTTAAACTTGATAGCACGTAGGCACCGATTCCCACTAAATATTAGAAGTTTATATTGAATATCGGGTTCTAAATAAAACAAGCTTATATGAATACGACTTTAAGCTTCAGCGAATTTCTCAAATAGAAATATAGACAGGCAATGAGAGGAATTTGGCTGACGTGCTTTCGATTTCAAACATCATCTCGGTTTGTGATTTTTGATATCCATACTTACTAATATTATAAATGCGAAACTGCTCGAGTTTGTTTATGACGCTTTCACACGTAAAACTATAAAACGATTTGAAAAATTCTTTCACCAATAGAAAGCTAAATTATATGCGAAGACTATAGGCTGTAAATGATGGTAAGCTTATTATAAATATGAATATATTATATTTGTTATACGTTTTCTGTCGCTAACAAAAGCGGGTTTTTCCGTGGAAACGATGTTGATATATTTGTGGGTTCTAAGCTGGTAGGTACTCGGCCCCCTGTTCGGCTACTGCTCCAAAAAATTCAAATATTAGAATATGTTTTGTTTTTTTTTGGACAAGCTTCTGTTTTGGAATAAATGTCAGATGAGAGTTAATTCATTAAAAATATAATTCGTAAAGATAATAAATCCTGAATAATAAATAGTGTAATTTTTTTATTATATTTACAAACTTCCAAATATTTAAATAAAAATAAACATCCGAAATGGTAAGCGCATAAATTCCGAACGAATGAACGAAATTGGGTAATTCTTTTTTCTTTGAGCTATAGCATTATGAAATTTAGGTGGCAGGCGAGATGTTTGAAAACTGAATGTAAGGGAATGAATCTATGGAATGCGGGAGGGGGTGGGGGTTGGGGATAGGGGGGATAATTGATAAGTGCAAGCGCTTCAGTAATTTCCCGTAATACCGTGCGAGCGAAGCCGCGGGGAGAAGCTAGTATTAGAATATTTACAATAATATGTTGAGTCCACGAATAAAACTTAATGCTTCGATAGCTCTAGAACAACGAATGGAAGGAAATAGCGCACAGAAAATTATCCTGTGAGTGGATGCCCGATAGATGTCCTCTCTGTTCCCGTGAATGCACAAAACGTCGCTACTTATTTACTCCTTGTTGAAAGGCATTCGGTATCGACCATAAAACTTTCTCTTAGAACATAACACACAGTACTGCGTTTTTTAGCGCAGTAGAAAAGGTTCTGACTGTTGGTACTAAAATCTTCTCCTGGTGACAGGAATCGGACAAAATGTAGGGAAATATTTTAGAGATAATCGGACATTAAGGGATAAAAGCAATATCAATTAATGTTATAATTAATAATCAAAGTCAATGCTTATCGGTTATGCCCGCATAATTTATTTTACATTTAAAAAAAATTCCTCAGGGCCTACGTCATCTTTGGAAATGCTATGTAGAGGATCTTTTTAAGGAAAGTATGTTCTGGGAAGGAATAATTTCTGAAGGGAAGGTAGTTATCTGTGGGTCAATGCTTCCAGGCCTGACGGACGTATAAATCCATCCCTCCTACTACGTTGCAAGGCGATGGGTCGAGAGAGTCCTCCTAAAGAGGTCCATGTTACGTCTTTTTCAACCAGTCTCTCCTGATCCGGCACGCCATGCTTTAGTTGGGCAAACGCTATACAAACCTCACCCCGCGAATCCGGGCATCCCTGCTAAGTCAAACAAAAAATGAAATGTTACGTAGTGAACACTTAGGAAGATCTATAGCAGGAGTGTTGGTTATCCAATAAATGAATCCTGAGGCGGCGATACCCATAACCGCCTTCCAAACTGAATTGAGCCAAATTTCATCTCAATGTGTCAAAAAACGCGGTAGAAGTGAAACCTTCACCCACAAATGTTAATCTGGTCTCCTTCAACGGAAGCATTCTCCCGAACAGGCCTTCCATTGATATGCTTGGTGTAACTCCAAGTGACCAGCTCAGGTACGGGGGCTCCATCGAGGCCAGAGTTAAGTTGGCCTCTCAGAAACAGGGCACGCAGATACTTTAATAGTACACAACTGCTAACCCTGTACAAATCGCAAGTGCGCCGCACGGTTGAATTTGGCAGCCACTTCTGGTCTGGAGCCCCAAAATACCTGAAAAAAACCCTTGACTCTGTGCAGAAACGGGCAGTCCGTTTGATAGACTCTCCTAATCTAACAAACGGATTGCAATCTTTAGAGCACAGGTGCCAGGTGGGAATGCTGTCCTTGTTCTACCGGTATTACAATGGAAGATGCTCCGAGGAACTAGCGTCATTGATCCCCTCGGCACCGGTGCGTAGTCGGGAAACACGCCAAACGCGCGCTCAACATTTGTACACGGTTGACATTAGTCACATGAGAACGGGTCGTTTCTACGACTCGTTCTTGAGTTCAACAGCTCGGCTGTGGAACGATTTGCCGGCCTCTGTGTTTCCTCCCTCCTACAACATGGGTCTCTTCAAGACCCATGTTCACTCTTTCCTCTCCTCAAAAACACCCTCCACACAGCATCTTCAAAGATGACATAGGCCCTGAGCGAAATTATTTTCTTCAGAGCCTCCTGTGTGGAGTTAATGTAAAAAAAAAAAAAAACATAATCTGAACCAATAGGAGCCTTGAAAAGTGAGCTCATAATCAAAGCGGTCTAAAGCGCGACGCTTTTAGGTACAGTTTCATTCAATCTCATTCTCTCGCAGGCTAAATCCTACAGATGTATGTGTTTGTCTATTTTTAGTGTCGCTCGTTTCCGTTTCATCGAGTTTCAAATCATAACGGTGCCAAATATACGCATTAAAAAACCAGGATAATTTTGCACAGACAAACTCGTGCCGATTCACAAGATCCACTTTCCAACATGTATTCCACCAACCAACAACTAAAACGACTTTTGGTCAAAGAAATATGCAATACTTCTTTACAAAATTATTTAACATACTCCCTCTTGCAATAAAAAAGGGAAAAAAATAAAAGACTTCAAAAGAAGAATTACGATATGGATTATGGACATGAGAAGGAAGAACATAGAAACAATTTTGCAACCAGAAAAATATTGTTTTGTGCTTTCTTTTAGAAATAACTTTATAATTTTCCTCTTGTAATATTTTGAAATAGGTATTAACTTATAAATCAAACACAAACATATGTACAATGTAACCTTAGAACGGGGAACCCCAGTAAGGACACAATCGATTGAGTTTCGCTCATTATGTCTTCATTTAATTAAATATTACAGTTTGAGGTTTCACTCATAAAGTTAAAATAATAAATAATAAAATAAATCAATTTGGGAGGCAGGAATTTTTTTTTTTTTTTTACAGTTAATACCGCACAAGAGTCCCAACTGCTCCCGTCTGGAGCCAGTGAGACTATGGCATCCCCAATCGGGGTATGTTGTGAGGCTGAAGATAGTGGGGAGGGGAAGGAGATAGGGAAGGGGAAGCTGGGGAAGTACCTGGCTATTCAGATCTGGTCACTAAACACGGCTTAAGCCATTTCAAGCAACGTTTCAATTCCGAATGGTGGTCTTACACCAGGGCGATACTGATAGTATCTTCCACTCTGGAACGTGTCGCAAATTACTATATATTATTTTAAATGAATAAATTGTGAAATAACACAAATTAATCAAATAAAATTTATTTGTGCACGCCGGGTTCGAACCCGCGACCTTCGGATTGTGAGGAATGGGTACCGCCGCCCTGGGAACCTTTATTGGATAACCAACACCTCTGCCATAGTGGTTCGCTACGTTTGGTGATTTAGCAGGGGTGCCCGGGTTCATAGGGTGAGGTTTGTCTAGGTCTTGGAGGCGGATGACCAGGACGCACTGAACTCCAGACTCCTACCCACCTTTTAAACCCTTTTCCTTCCCAGAACTCTCCTCCCCTTTCTTTCCTAAAAAAAACCCTCCACACAGCATCCTCAAAGATGACAAAGGCCCTGAGGGAAATTATTTTCCTCAGGGCCTCCTGGGTGGAGCTCATGTAAAAAAAAAGAACTTTTCACTTGAAAAAGATTTTTGTAATTTTGATTTAGGTGTCAGCGGAAAGATTTCTGCAACAAAACTTAAAATTTTTAAAGACAAAATATTTTTTATACCTTATGAAATTGTCAAGTAATAAATAAGTTGGTTTATCGATCTCCCCTGGCTTTGTACTCGCCACTTTTTATGCTTCCAATGTAGCTTTTAACACCTTTTGTTAAGCAGACGTGACTCGCCTAATTTTACGAGGGCCCGTTCCATTGTCATTCCAGGGCAACTTTACAACCAGTTACGGTTCCTTTTATAGGCGGCTGGAACGGCACACGTGCATTGATTCCCCACTTTTTATGCGAGGGTCAAAATCAAAGCTCGTGTTTCGCGCATAGTTTATGACACAATAATGCTTTTGTCGTAATTTTTGAAGATGCTTATATTTGGTTGGTTAAAAATGTACGAAAAACACACACCGTCGCTGGTGGAAACACTGGAAACGCCAATTATTAATTTCATAGCTTGAAATTAAGAAGTTCTGACGAAAGGTTTCTTCATTATCATCAAAGATATTACTTGCAAATATCTGCGCGTTAGTCCTGTGTGAAATCTGGTTCAATGAAATCAATTTGCTTTGAATTTAAGCGAAATTTTAAAAATTAGACCCGATTGTTTACAGAATTCAGTCAAGCGATAGAGTACTTATAATATATAAGAGATAAAGTACCGGTCCGTAGCTGAGTGGGCATTGCGTTTGAGTCCCACCCGGGGGTCGCGTGTTCGATTCCTTGGCTGGCTAAGTTCTCCATCACGACTCAAGCAATATTTTCGGCTTACTGTGGTGGTAGTTTGTGGTAGGTGGTGGTTTTTTTTAGTAAGGGAAGGAGAGGAGAGTTCTGGGAAGGAAAAGGGTTTAAGGGGTGGGTAGGAATCTGGGGTTCAATGTGTCCTGGTGATCCGCCTCCAGAACCTAGACAAATCTCACCCCATGAACCCGGGGACCCCTGCTAAATCACCAAACGTAGCGAACCACTTGAGGTGACCTATGGCAGAGGTGTTGGTTATCCAAAAAAGGTTCCCGGGGCGGCGGTACCCATTCCCGCCTCCAAATTTCACTTATGTTTCAAGAATTCAAACTATACCGCGATTGGGTATGTTTTTAGGTTTTCACGGCCAAAAAGTATTTTTGTTTTTGTTTTTGGGGTGTTATGCCGTGTTTCGCTACCTCCTTCTTTAGCCAACGTTTCGGACAGCGTTACAGTGTCCATCATCAGGGCAGATGAGTAAATGATATTGGTGAGAGTGTTTACTTATGTGTGTCGAGGATTAACAGAGACGACGGAGCTAAGCTCAATAGTTCTTGGTATCCAGTAATTGACGGCTACACCAAAGCTAAACGCAAAAAACCATGCTGAATTTTGTCTAACACCAGCTCGTAGAGAAATGGAGCTGGCAGCACGGTATCGTTTCGACACACATAAGTAAACACTCTCACCAATATCATTTACTACTACATGCGAGAGAAGACATTCCGACCTTATTTGAATACACTCACAGACTGACAGACCGATTTTACAAATCTTTAAGACACAGTAAAAATAAACTCATACAGGAAATCGGTCAATACAATTCTCCCAGCGACTTCACATTCAAATACGTACACAGACTACCCAAACACATTCTGATGGACCTTGACCACATCTGGCATGAACCAGATTCAGACGCCGACGAGTGAGCGAGCAGTAGGTATTCCCAAACTCCAGACCCCTCCCCCGTAACTTATGTTTATATATCTATGTATATATTTATATAATATTGTATAGTATGTATGTATATGTATGTTTATCCCCTATAGTCCCATAAAGTATATATCTACATAAAAACAGACATACACCCCACACACACACAATGCAGGATATCGTACACCGATATCACTGAAGGCCGACCGGGTTCATGTTGACCGCCGGCCGAATCTTCCTGGATGAGGTTTTTCATGGTTTCCTCATTCCCGAAGGCAAATGCGGAAGAACTCCAAATAAAAGGACATGACCGCCTCCTTCCCACTCCCAACATAACACAAACACACACATGTATTTATGCTTTCCAGTTTGCTGACGATCAAGAGTAAATGATGACCAAAAAAGATGCAATTTTAGTAGGGTTTTTAGGTAACAATTTTTCCCTACCGATTAAATTCAGGACCTTAAGTCTATAATAAACAAGTAAAATTTTTAAATACCCACATGAGGTAAAGATTGCGAGGCGCAAATGACGCCGTTCTATTTGTATAAAGAACATTAACTTTAAATTCAGTAAATTTAAATGATTCACCTCTTCAAGGAATATAAGAATCTAGTAAATCAAAAAAAAAAAAAAAAATATCATTTACTCATCTGCCCTGATGATGGACACTGTAACGCTGTCCGAAACGTTGGCTAAAGAAGGAGGTAGCGAAACACGGCATAACACCCCAAAAACAATAACAAAAATATACCGCGATTTTTCTCAGGTCTGCGTTTGTAATATTCCAAATGGCCATGAGACATGTTTCCAACAACAATTTTTTTTTAACATTTTTTTTAAACAATTCAAAAATATTGTTCATTTAGTGAATTCAAATAACAAAATCAACGCTTAATGTTTTATTTTCTAATAGTCACTTGAATGTTGAACTACCAAGCTACCTAGCACATGATAGAAATGACTTGAAATATGATTTAACTGAAAATAGGGGCAAATCTGTACGTTTACATATATAAATTTGTTAATAATTAATTCATCAAATCAAAGTTAATTTTCAAGTTCTGCGATGGTTCTATTCTTTAATATTAATAAAACTTGGGAGTCGGGTATAGGTACCACCGCCCCGGGAACCATTTATTGGATAACAATTCTGCCATAGGTCGCCCCAAGTGATTCACTATGTTTGGTGACTTAGCAGGGGTGCCCAGTGGGACTTGAGGGAGTCCCTTTGACTTCTCCAGGCGTACTTTCTTGGAATATCGCCTTGCACCGAAGTGGGAGGGATTGATTCGTACGTCCGTCACTCCTATTCCTACCCACCCCTCATACTCCTTTCCTTCCCAGAACTTCTCCTTTATTTCCTAAAAAATCCCTCCACACAGCATCCCCAAAGATGACGTAGGCCCCGAGGGGAATTATTTTCCTCAGAGCCCCCTGTCTGTAGATGTAAACAAAAAAATAAATGAAATGTTAGCAGAACTTGAATAATAAAACAGAATGTCCACAGAACTTGAAAATTAATTTTGAAATTTGATGAATTGTTCAAATTTTGTGCAATAATTGGCCTTTCGAGTTTGTCGTGTATAAGAAATTCAATAAATAAATTATAATTATTTTTATTATCCAAAATATTGACACTTTTTTGTCTCTTCTTGTTTCCATGATTTCTATTCCTAATTTAAAAGATTTAACTTTCCAGGGGTTTATTGTTTGTTAGTTTAAACTTAAAAAATATTTTAAAATAATGATAAAATGTTTATATTATACATTGTGAAACCACTATAAAATCTATAAAAAACATCAATTAATATTAATCTTGATCAGGACATTCTTTGCTCTTATTACCAGATCAAAAATATAATTTTAAAAACCTTAAGTTGGCTCCAAGGAGTATTCTAATTCCTGTTTCCTCTCATCATTGAAATATTTTCTGACAGTACGTCTGGGTTGAAAAGTGACGCCAAAGAAGGCCGTTTGACATTGTCAGTGTCAAAACCAATGCCAAGCCATTTTAAAAGAGCTCGATTATATTTAATAGCCCTCTTTTAGAATGGAGAATTCTCGTAAAAGAGTCAAGGCGATGAATCGGTTAAATATATTTATTTGAGTTTAAGGCTCTTCAAACACAGAGAAACTTATAAGCTTACACTTAAGCATTGATTAAAACCACTTTATTTAAATTTATATTCTTCGACCGGTTTCGGTCAAACTCGACCTTCTTCAGGACAATAAACATATAAACTAAATTAAAATACAGAGTTAAGATAATGAGGTAAACACAAAAGAAAGGGAGAACATATAAGAGAGGGAGAGAGCATCAGATAATGGTTGGGGGAGGAGTAGGAGGAGGGGTCTAGGGAGGGTGGGTGTTAGAGAGGAAGAAAGGGAATAACTTTAAAATGGGACTGTTGGTTAATTCTAATTGTTTGTTTAAAATTTGGCAATTATTTTTCTTTGATTTTAATATTTCTAAAGCTTCTAAGTTATTAAGGCGTATTCCTATTTTATTCATATGAACTATTTGGACTCCCGTTCTTTTGTGTTTGCCTCATTATCTTAACTCTGTACTTTAATTTAGTTTATATGTTTATTGTACTGAAGAAGGTCGAGTTCGACCGAAACCGGTCGACGAATATAAATTTAAATAAAGTGGTTTTAAACAAAGAACTTTCATTCATTCTGTAAAATGTCAAGCCACAAAGTGTTTGCTTTCTTCGATAAATCTTTATCCATTTTATTTAATATGCGACACCTATGGACTTTTCTACAAGTCAAGGATAAATATTTAATTTTAACTTTATGAGTAAAACCTCAAATTTATTTTTACTTACTTGCATGGAGAAATAGAGATTCCTATGAATATGGAATTGCAACGCGTGCCGTGAACAAGCTAATTCATTATTAATTCCGCAATTCTTAATGGGTTTACGATAGTAATTATTTTTTTGATAAAAATACATATATTTTTTAATAATTACAACGATACTTTACTACTGCATTGATCGTATTCAATGATCGATCAATTATCCCAATTATTATTAATGCCCTGAAAGAACAATAGATACCTAATGACAAGGAAACAATTGTATCTGTTTTTATTTGCAAATTCTTAAATTCGTTGGTCCGAATATCAAAAGAAGTATTCGCCTCGATTGTCATCGGGTGTATTCAGGCATTATTTTAGTCTAGCATCGGCTCGGGGGTGCGGTCTTAACCCTCTTCTAGTGCTGCCTTAAAATATAACTAACGGTTGAAAATAACGGCCAGTCAACGTCCAACACTATTGTTGAAAAATTTGACTCGACTGTTGGATATATTTTGTCAGAAGGTCAAAATATTTCCGCTTTGGAATGAAATAAGGACCGCCTCCGTGGTCCCGAGGCAAGACTCACTCACAATCCGAAGGTCGCGGGTTCGAACCCGGCGTGCGCAAATAAATTTTATTTGATTTATTTGTGTTATTTCACAATTTATTCATTTAAAATAATATATAATATATTTGCGGCACGTTCCAGAGTGGAAGATACTATCAGTATCGCCCTGGTGTAAGACCACCATTCATAATTGAAACGTTGCTTGAAATGGCTTTAGCCGTGTTTAGTGACCAGATCTGAATAGCCAGGTACTTCCCCACCTTCCTCTTCCCTATCTCCTTCCCCTCCCCACTACCTTCAGCCTCACAACATACCCCAATTGGGGATGCCATAGTCTCACTGGCTCCAGACGGGAGCAGTTGGGACTCTTGTGCGGTATTTCATATAAATAAAAAAATAAAAAAATCCGAATATTGTAATAATTTTTGAAATTTTTAATAAAAAAAAAAGATTCTAAAAATTGCTCACATTACATTTTTTCTGCTCAAAATTACTGATTACGAAAAAGTTAATAGACGCATTTAATTTTTTCATTAATAATTTTAAGCCAGCATGGAATTTTCTCTTTCTGACGCAGCTTAGATCATGTTTCTCACCATGACAGTAAGAGGGATACAACGGAATTATATGAGACTTGTGTGAGCTGGGACAAATTTTGGTCTCTTGAATGGGCTATGAATATAATAAAAAAAAAATAATCAAATCTATATATCCCTTCACAATGTTTTTCTCAGCAGTCTTGGCGCAAGTTAAATTAAGAAAATGGCTACATTTTAATCATTCATGAACGATATTATTCGTAATTTCAAATGGACTTTTGGTTGTGTGCCATTTTTATGTGTATTTTTCTATCCAACACAGTCGACAAGTAGCGCCTGGCATCAAGTGATTTTGCTGGTGGCAAATAAATAACTGTTATTCTTTACAACGGTCATAGCGTCACAAAAGTTGCAATTCTCTAAAGTAGAAAATTTCTAATGGGTGAATTGCCTTTTTCAAAAAAAAAAAAATTGTTGTAAGGGAAGGTATATATATATATATAAATGCATCAAAGAGACAACCGAATACGAATGAGGCAGCCTGATACCAAATACTCAATTTAAAGCATTTGACTGTTGTGTTTCTAGTTTTTATTAATCCATTTTATGAACGGGTAACTTCTCACAGACATACAAAAAATTCTTGTTCATTTCTACTTACAGGAATATTTTTATTCATTTCCTATCCAGATAATCTTTTGGCCCTGTTGATCGTCATCACAAAATAATACATCACTAATATTATTTCGATCGTCATTTATTAGTTTTGCTAGAATTCGCGTCAACGTCGGCGTTATTTCTAACGGTTATATTCAACGGTTGACAACCGCCAAAGTTAACGGCGTTGACGCTTTTTCGAATAATTGTTATCAACGCCCAGTTACCCTGCCCCTACCCGTTGTGTACTGCGTCAGCCGAGGAACGAGCGTATGAGGTCTAGAAGGGGGGGAAATATTTCTTCCATTCGAATGGAAATTTAAGGACACTTTAAGAATCACACGCGTGGGTGAGTTTCAGGCGAACCGGATTTCGTAATGGCACTAAAAGAACCTTAAGTGCTTTGAGTGTAAATTGTTCTTGTTTGATGGGGAAAATATCGAATGTGTTGCGTCTTGCAGCATGGTACTCATACAACATAATTACATATATTACTTAATGAAACTTTTGGTAATTTGTGTACCTTTTTTTCATTAGCTCCACGCAGGAGGCCCAGAAGAAAATAATTCCCTCATTATTTTGGACTCAAAAACAAAATGAAATTTTGTTTGAAAAAACCAGCGCAATTAGCGCTCCTCTTAATAAAATTATGGTTCTTTAATAAAATAATCGCTAACCAAAATAACCTTATACAAAACAATCATTAGAGCGGTCTTGGCCTACGGATGTGAGGCGGGAACTCTGACAGCAAAGTCTGCGGAACAGCTAGACACCTTCAAAAGAAAGGTACTTCGAAGAATCTTAGGAGCGGTGCGAAAGGGAGAGGCATGGAGAATCCGCCACAATAATGAGCTTTATGGTATTTACCAAGCTCCCAGACTCTACCCATTTAAGGCTTCAAAGAATAAGATGGGCCGGACATGTGCACCGAATGTCAAGCATACTAGTACCGAAGAAGGTCCTACAGGACACCCGGGAGGTAAACGGAAGGCGGGCAGACCTAGGCTAAGATGGGAGGATGATGTCAGGAAGGTTGCAAGGAAACCACTTCATGTTGCAGATTGGAAGACGACGGCCGAGGACAGAGTGCGGTGGAGGCTTATCCTGAAGGAGGCCAAGGCTCGAAATGGGCTGTAGCGCCATTGAAGAAGAAAAAGAAGAATAAAGTAATCGCTTAGTTTAAATATCTGCGCTGACAAAAGTACGATTCTGCTGAAACCATTTAGCGTTTTCGTATAAATGAAGATATTTGGAAGAAGTGTGTGAGTATCTCCGCCCAGGCAACCATTTATTGGATAACCAACACCTACGCCGTATGTCATCCCAAGAGGTTCTCTAAGTTTGGTGATTTAGAGGAGGCGCCCTTGTTCATGGGGTGGGGTTTGTCAGGATCTAGGCGTTGGATGCATCCGCACACCAGCGGTCTGGCAAGCCGGACCGGGAGAAACTGATTGAGGGAGGCCTTTGAACTCTTCAGCAGGATCCTCTCGAACTATTGCTTTGATGATCTATCGTCACTCCTGGCGACACCGACCCCTGGATTCCTACTCACCTCTCACCCCGTTTTCCTTCCCAGAACTTCCACTCCTTTTTTCCCTACAAGGACCCCCTACACAGCACCCCCAAAGATGACAAAGTCCTCGAGGGAAATTGTTAAATTATCTGACAGTTTTCTTGGATTAACCTTTTTTCGTTCTTCAGTGGAGTGACTAAAGTCAAAATTTGGACAACTTTTATTTTTCTGCGATTGACAGCCGTCCAAAATTGGACCTCATTTTTAAAACGATTTTATAATATTTTTTCTATAAATCCTACGAATATGTGATAATCGACAAAAAATAGGTGAATTTATTAGCTGTATAGATCTGCAATCAGTTTGTACGTCTCCACATTAAAATTCGGAGGTTTGATTTTTTTTAATGTGGGCGGAAAATATTTAAAATAAACTTAAAAAATCACGAGCAATCAGATAACATTATTCACAAAATAAATAAATAAAAAAAACACCTTTGACCTCCGGACCCGTATGCCAAGCGATTTTTATTACTGTTACCTATTTTCGTGGCGATACAAGGCACACTAAGAATATATACATTTTTGGCTTGTGGCTTCTTCTTAAGGTATACGTGATAACAATAACATAAAGGAAACATGGTCAAGTCAAGTGCCTTCTTTTTGCGATTTCCAATGTTTTATCCATACTTTCGTTAAATCCTTACGCGTGCCTTTCCTATTTCATCCTTTCGTATTCTACATAAAATCTAATACGAACACAATAACATGACTCTTTCCGACTGCGAAGCACTACATGAGAGGAGAATACAGATTTGGTGGTATCTGTATTTCATTGGGGGCTGAATAATAATTTTATTGCTCCAACTTTTTAACAATGGTCCGTTTTCAATAGGTATTTGTCGGCGCTGCTCACCCGCAATCAAATATTGTTATTAGGAGAACAGCGGGAGGTGGGGTGAATTATTTATTCTAGAATCCTAGACGGTCAGAGCACAAGCAGTCCGCAGCAGTCTAGTATTAGGTAGGTTCTCCTCCACCGGGAGTGTCAGGGTATCAGAAACGGATCGGGTGAACGCCAGAAGTTTGGGGACGGTTATTGCGGCCCAGATGTAGGTAATAACTGATGTCGGTTATTGTGGGTTGGACTTTTGGGGATTGAGATAAGTGCGCAGTTTGTGGACTGGTATTATGCCGGGGCGATTTTACCGCGCCCGATAAAATAAAGAGGGAATAAAATCACCCGACGCGACAATTCGGCCCGACCTTATAAATAATGAATTGAATTGCAAATGTTTATTACGTTGTGCGGGTATCGAAGGGTCAAGCGCCGTATTCGAAAATTATATGGGTAACTCGATCCGCTCATAATCGTAATGCGATTCACCTAGTTTTAAAAAATCTTTCCCGTCCTCCTCATGTGCTCCTGTTACTGATCCCATTTGTGATGTATATTTTATGGGGTTCTAAGGGTCCCTTTATTTATTCCCCATAAAACGTCAAGTACCCTTGAAACACACGGTGATGCCAGGTGAACATGAAACGAGAATCTACACGAAATCTAGAAAATTAAGTTAACCCTTCAAACGGTTTTATGACAACCTGCTAAGGTATCGTAAAGTCTTCATTACTTGTAACGGTGACTTGTTTTATTACCCACAGATGTAATTTGCCGGGACCATCTATGTAGAACGTATTATTATGTATTTCAACCTTTTTGTTATGGTCGCAGTACAGACGCATTTGGCAAACCAAATCATTGCATCATTATTTTTTATTTCCTTTTCCTAAACATATCATCACAGCAAAGCTACATTACTGTAACTGTCACACTTTTAGCCTTCCTTTCATTTAATATTAGTTTTGCGCCTATCTGTCTTAACCCTTAACTTGAATGTGTATCTTTTAAGATATACTAACTAAAATTTCTCATTAACAAAGTCCAAAAGTCGTCACCGGAGACCACAATTTCATTTACATTTTTTACTCAAAATAATGCCAGGAATCACTGGTTAAACCAACCCTAAATCGATGGTCCCGAAAAACAATCTATTCTAATTTTATAAATGCAAAACTGTGTGTGTTTGTTTGTTAGGCTTCACGTATAAAACAATAAACAGATTTTAATTTTTTTTTCACCAATAGAAAGCTACATTATGTGTGAGTAATATAAGCTGTATATAATGGTAAACTCTGGCGTTATGAAATTATAAATATCAATATATTATATTTTTTATACGTTTTTTGTCCCCAACAAAAGCGACTTAGAATTGCTAACGTCAGAAGAAAAGCAAAACAAATCGTTGTCGTGGAAACGATGTTGATATAGTCGTAGTTAATATCTATCTTTTATATGAATCTCCGAAATGTTTGTATGCGCATAACTTCCTAACGACTGCATTAAATTGGATAATTCTTTTTCTTACGTCTGGTGAGTTATGGCATTATAAAATTTGTATAAAAAAATTGCAACAGGTTTATAGCGCTGTTTGAAAACTGATTGTACCGGGAATAAATGTATGGAATGCGGTAGGCGGGTAGGGGAGAGGGGGGGAGGGGAGGGGGGGTGAAAGGGACGTGGGAGAGGAAGGGGAGGCGGAAGGGGAACGGGGCGAATGGGAAAATACACGCAGGGAGAAACTATTTCTTTATTAAATGGCATAGCAACGCGTGCCGGGTACCAGCTAGTATCAAAATAAAAATTGAAAACTGTTGGTTTATTTTAATTTCTTTTTGGTTGATTTTAAAGTCTGAATATTCAGAATTTTTGATGAAATTTTTTTAAATATTTTTTCTTAAATGCTACGGGTAATTCTTGATCTCCAAAACAGCAAAAATGCAGAAACAAAACTAACAGCTCTACTGCGAAACTACAAAATTGCACAACCCACATTGTTTTCAGGGACAGTCGGTATGTATTTAACTAAAGCCATTTCAAGCAATGTTTCGATTCTGATCTATCTAAATATCTACTATTCTAGAACGTGCAGCAAATGTACTACGGTGTATTATTAAATAAATAAATTGTGATATATCACAAATAAATTAAATTGTATAATTTATTTGCGCACGCCGGGATTTGAACACGCCACCTCCGAATTAGTAGCCAAGGATCATTACCAGTCAACCACGGAAATCGTCACGTTAACAAATAAAACTATTTTGCACGTTATAGGTACCCGTATACCATTAATAAATATATTTCTTTGTAGTAGGAAGCGATATCTTGGTAGTTTTGAAATAAATGATATGATATGCATATTCCCCTTTAGCAAAGAATCCTTCATATCTCTTGGCCCGCCTTTGTGCACATATTCTCACTCTTCTATCAATATCCTCCATAGAATTTAGCGACTGATCAAAAGTCAGCCATTCATGGGAACGCTTTGACTTGCTGTAAAAAAGATGTAATTGACGCGAGGCATTGATGCGAAAATACATGAAAGGGTGGAATCTGAATACACTTTTCAAATTTGAATTCAACTGGTCTCTTTTATTATTTATCCATGAGAATCGGAAGTGATAAAAAATATATGAGAAATAGCCTTAAAAAAATCGTTCTCTTTATTTTAAGTAGTATTTTTTCTAAATACTTTGGGCAATAGGGATTGATTAGTAGTAATTTATATTTTTAAGATAAATAATTTTTCTTCAAAGGTGTATTATTCTTTGAAGAATATACGACGGCCGGCGTAGTCCAGCGGCAAGGCTCTTGACTCGCATTCCGAAGGTCGCGGGATCAAATGCCGGCGTGGCAAAATTTTTTTATTTGATTAATCTGTGTTATTTCACAATTTATTCATTCAAAAAAATATGTAGTGTAGTTTCAGCACGTTCCAGAGTGGAAGATACTCCCAGTACCGCCCTGGTGTAAGACTACCATTCAGAATTGAAAAGTTGCTTGAAATGGCTTTAGCCGTGTTTGGTGGCCAGATCTGAATAGCCAGGTACTTTCAACCTTCTTCACCATTTCTTTCCTCTCCCACTACCTTCAGCCTCACAACATAACCCTATTGGGGATGCCATAGTCGCACTGACTCCAGATGGGAGCAGTTGGAACTCTTGTGCGGTATTCATATAAGATTATTTTTTTTTTTAATTCTATTACGATATTCTTCTTCCAAAACTAATTGAGCCCTTGCCCGGAATAAAGTTGTGTTAAAAAATATTGTTGTTTAAAGAAAGATTGAAAGTATTAAACATGTTTAATTTTTATTTTTTCGTGTCATTAAATTATTATTACATTTTACATATTATTAAGTTATTCATTACATTTAAAATATGTTTCATTGCGTTTTAAGTTTTAATAAACATATAATTCTAAAGAGTTATACATGAAAAGTGGTAAAGAAAAGCATTAAAATTAGTACTCCACCAACAACGCAAGATTTGTTGGATTCAACATTATTCCATCAATAACTCGACATTGATAGTTTTGTTGGGTTCAACATTATTCACCACTAACTCAATATTAATAGTTTTATGGGATTCAACACTACTCCGTCAATAACTCAACATTGATAGTTTTGTGGGATTCAACACAATTCCATCAATAACTCAACATAGATTGTTTTGTGGAATACAACACTATTCCATCAATGACTCAAAACTGATCATTTTGTGGGATACAACACTATTCCATCAATAACTGAACATTGATGGTTCTGTTGGATTCAACAATATTCTGGGCAAGGGCCCAATTATTGTTCTACGATAACTTTCCCATTCAAAACTAATTTCTTATTTTCAGAGAGTACAATTTGGGAAGCAGACATTGGTTTTTGGCACCACCGTCCCGGGAACTATTCTTTGAATTTTTTTTGCATTAACCCCACGCAGGAGGCCCTGATGAAAATAATTTTCCTGTGTAAACTGTGTGGATATTGTGTGGAGTGGTCACCTTTGGGGATGTTGTATGGAGGGTCTTTTTAAGTAAAGAAAGGAGAGGAAGTTCTGGGACGGAAAAGGTGTAAAGGGTGGGTAGGAATCTAGGAGTCAGTGTGTCCAGGAGTGACGGATATGTGAACTCATCCTTCCCGCCGAGGTGCAAAACGATGGGTCGAGAGAGACCAGCTGAAGAGGACAAAGGTTCTCCCCACACCGGCCTCTCTTAATCTGGTACGCCATGCAGCTGGTGGACACGCACATCCGCCGTCCAGACTTGAACACACCACACTCGATGAGCCCGGGCACGGTCACTAAAGCCACCAAAGCCACCAACGCCACCAAAGCCACCAAAGCCACCAAAACCACTTGGTGTGACCGATGGCAAAGACGTTGGTTATCCAATAAATGGTTCCCGGGGCGGCGTTTCCCATACTCGCCTCCCGAATTGCAAAATATGAATGTATAACCAACACCTCTACCACAGGTCACCCCCAGTTGTTTGTTACGTGTGGTGATTTATCGGAGGTGCCTGGGGTTCGTGTGGGTAAGGTTTGTCCAAGTCTTGGTGGCTGATGATGAAGAAGGCTCTTTGACCTCTGTAGCCGAACCCTCCAGACTATCTGAACCCATCGTCTTACACCGCAGAGAAAGGAGTGATCCACACGTCCGTCGCTCCTGAATACACTGACCTCCAGATTCCCCTCCTTTCTTGCCTTAAAATACCCTCCAAACAGTATCCCCAAAGAAGGCATTGGCCCTGAGATAAATAATTTTCCTGTGAAGAGTTAATTTAAAAAAAGGTATCTAATTTTTCTAAAATCTTTTCTGTTCTGAGACCACGGATTTATTTTCGATTTAAATTCTTCTTAAAAAAATAAAAGAATCCTCTACAACCTATTCATTTCTTTAAACACATATCTAATAAAAAAAATAACACGAGATTGCAATATGTTTCTAAGAATTATTATTTCTAAGTCAACGTTATTAACCACCGTAAACAACGAAGGTATTATTTAGTGACTTAAGTTCACGAAATTTGACGCCACCCAACTTTTTAAGTTGAGGAAAACTATTTATGAAAAAAAAAAACAGTTTGTGCAATTCACAGGCGGTAGAAGTGAAACTTTAGAAAACTAAATTAGACAAGAGTGGGGAGATTACGAACCACTTTTTTTATCAATGTGGAGGATTGTATACCAGAATTGAAAGGGATGGGATTGGGCGACAAATTGAGTAATGTCAAAGCATGTTGCCTATTGAACGCCGATGGTGCTTTGTTGATTTCCAACAAGGATGAACGAATTATGTATGAAGAATGAGTTAATTATGAATGTAAGTAAGTCTAAAATCGTAGTATTTGAAAGATAGGGTACGAAAAAAATGTGCAGCATAGTTGTGAATGATGAATACTTGGAGCAGGTGGATGAGTTTGTGTATTATGCTTACGGGAGATGGGAAGGTTGATAGAGATATTGAATCAAGGGTAAATGTAGGTATCTCCACTAACGGAGGATAGAACTCAATTGGCACCAACAAAAAACTGTCCAAAAAAGCGAAGCTAGCCGTCCATAATATATAGTGCTGGTACCTACCCTGATGTATGATAGTGAGGTGTGGAGCTGGAAGAGGAAGGAAGAGGAAGGAAAGTAGACTGAATGCTGTAGCATTGAGATCCCTGAGGCGTGAGTGTGGTAAACATGTACGATCTTGTGAGAAACGTGGAGATCCACAAATAATGCAAGGCATAATGAGTAAGATTACGAAAGGAACGCTCAGATGGTTTGAGCGTGTAGAGCGAATGAACGAGGAAAGGAGTGTAAGGAGAATATATGACGCTAATGTGAAAAGTAGAAGCAGCCTGGGACGAAAAAAGTAATTCTTAAAGAAGTAATCGAATTTTACGAAGCGGTTTATTTCTACGTGTAAGTTTTATATTATGTAACTTTTCTAACTACATTACCTAGTGTGACATACAAAAGTCGATAATGTTGCTACATAACTTCCGACCTATTCAGTGGTGTGATATCGACTAGTTGTTATCGTTACCGGGTGCTAATGTATAATGTATCCCCCTCTCGCCAACTAGCAACACTGGCAACTCCGGTGTAACGACATTATCTGCGGAAGTCGATTTCGAGGATCATTTCTTCCCGACGGATGTTACAACCGTTTTAGTTGGCATTGTGACTAAAACTCCTTCAAATTGGATGCGATTGTCGTTAATCTTTAGGTGCGAAAATTTATGATTTAACGGCTGGGTGATAGGCGTAGAGGCGGACTAATTGCTTGGCAGAATTCAAGATCTCAAAAGAAAATATGATCAAAGAGCTGTGAAATCAGAGAGACTCTTCTAATATTTATCACTTTTCAGATATGCAATTTTATGCATCGTAAATTGCACATCTGAGAAGTGCTGCTTTGATTGTTATTTTACAGTACCTACTTGACTTACTTAAGTGAGTTCTCTTTTTAAGTAGATGTATACCATTTTACTCTAAGTGACCAGCTCAGGTGTGGGGTCTCCATCGAAACCAGAATTAAGTTGTTCTCAAAAAACACAACTGCTAACTCTGTAAAATCGCAAGTGCACCCCATGGTTGACATTGGTAGTCACCTCTGGTCTAGATTACCAAAACATCTGAAAATAACCGTCGACTCTGGGTAGAAACGAGCGATCTGTTTGATAGATTCTTCTTTCTTAACAAAGTGATAGCAATTTCCCAGGTTCCCTAGTTTGTTTTATTGTGACAACTATATGTCGGTATCAGGCTCCAATTCAGTTGTAAATAGATTACACACCATTGGAAATTTTTATGCCAATGTGGCTGATATTTTTAATACTTCCATACTGAAATATAAGGTTGTATTGATCGAACATTTCAGCCGTTACGTTAACGAGGTCAATGCAAAATGATTTTTTGATATTATTGTTTATTTTTAATGCCTGTATAATATACTATGACTGTAATTAAATATACACAAGCTTGTAAATGGCACTTTGTGCCGTAAATTTTAAATAAATAAATAAATAAATTTATAGAGCACAGGCGTCGGCTAGGAATGCTGTCATTGTTATACCTATCGGTATTTAAATTGAAGATTCTCTGAGGAACTACCTTCACAGTCAGGAAACATACCAACATTTGCACCAAGCTGACATTTGTCCCAAGAGAACTGGTCGCTTCTGCAACTCGTTCTTGAGTTCAACAGTTCGGTTGTGGAGCGATTTGCTAGTCCCTGTGTTTCCTCCCTCCCAAAACATGGATCTCTTCAAGACCCAAAGACCCTCCGCACAGCATCCCCAACTACAATATAGGTATTTTTTTCCTCAGGGCCTACGGTGTTATTTTTTTTTCAAATTAAATCTACCAAGGAGGAACTGACGAAAATAACTTCCCTCAGGACCTATGTCAGCTTTAGGGATGCTGTGTTTTTTTAAGGAAAGTAAGATCTGGGAAGGAAAAATGTTTGATGGGTGAGTAGGAATCTGGGGTTCAAATTGTTCAGGAGTGACGGACGTATGAATTCCAACCTTCCCACTGCGGTGCAGCCCACCGGGTCGAGAGTGTTTTGTGGAGTGGTCAAAAGATCTCCCTCAACTAGTCTCTCCAAATCCGGCCCGCCACACAGAAGGTGGGCAGATGCATCCGGAACCAAGACCTAGACAATCCTCCCCCCATGAATCCGGACACCCCTGCTAAGTCATAAAACGTAGCGAAGCATTCGCCGACTTATTATTTTTTATTAAGGGGATCCAATAGTCCAGGGAAAAATCGAAGTCGGAATTCACGCCCATTGTGGGAGGAGTTTAAAAATATTTGAGAAAAAGCTTTTGGAACGGTTGAAAAAGGTATTTGAGAATTTTTTTTACAGGTTGATTTCGTAAAGACCTAAAAAAAACATTAACTCCTTTTTTACACATTGTTTATTGTAACAACAAGGAAATTTAAAATTAATTTCACGGAACCGAGCGACGTGGAGTCACACGTCTGTTCCCTGCTCCGGCCAGGGCGTTTCTGAATGGAAGTGGGGTGTGGCAAGCCGGTAGTCCTTCGGTGAACGACATAAAGGTCACTTTGAAAATCCACATTCGTCGGCTGCCAGCCGTATTGTGAAATAACAACGCAAATATGCATATTTTATTTTATTTTGTGAATATCGGGCGTAAATATCATTTTTTTTGCGATTATCATAAAAGAAACTAAATTTGCTACAATAAGCAATAAAATTATATCCGAAAAGATGTTCATAAGTAGGAGAGTTTGCACTTGAAAGTGTTTTTTTAAAGACCTGTTACTTTATTTTTTTCTAGGCTTATTAAAAGACCTATAAAAAAATACCGATATTTTTAAGGGCCAAGATATGTTCTACACGCATTATTTAATTGAAGCATCTATAATATTTCTAAGCGATCAAATTTTCAAAACAAAAACACATGATTTTGTGTGATTTTGCATTATTTACTATGGCTTCATCTTAAGACTGAAAGTACTTAAATAGTTCAGATAGATTTATTGCAGGTAACTCAAAATATATGAATTGTGTGTCGTCTCAAAAATTTAGATAATTTTTTTTCCGTCAAAAGTTATGACAGGCTAAACTTTATTTTTTTTATCTATACTAATATTATAAAGAGGAAGGATTTGATTGTTTGTTTGTTTGTTTGTTTGTTTGTTTGTTTGTTTGTTTGTTTGTTTGTTTGCATCGAATAGGCTCCGAAACTACTGAACCGATTTGAAAAATTCTTTCACTGTTGGGAAGCTACACTATTCTCGGGTAACATAGGCTATATTCTATTTTTAAAAAAATTAGGGATCTTTACTAAAACTACAATAATGTAACCCAAGGTGTAAAAAAATTACCGAAAATATTCTTTAAATCACGTGCGCTGCAAAAACTATTGATGATAGAATAAAATAATGTACTACAACTTTGTAGAACACATTATTATCTACAAAAAATGTCGCAACAGCATATGTCTAACTATTATAGTTATGCCATAATAAGTGTTCTTTTATTTAAAAAAATTTAATTGAAATGCCGCCGCTAGAAAAGACTATTTATTTGTATCTTGATATTAATTCTTATCAATATAAATTATTTTATATTCGAGACTGCTTCAATGCCTTTATATAACTTTTTGAATTATTCAATTCGGACATCCCATTCAAAAGATATCACGAGTTTAAAAATGTAAGTATTATACAATGTTAGCGTCACTGGGGTACGGGCCGTACGGAAGGACACCAACAAACAATCAAATCTTTCCTATCTTATATATAAAAATCAAAAATTGTTTGTTCGTATTTTATACGCTGTCATACCGTTCCTCCGATTGCGATGAAACTTTGGTGATTTGTTGTGCGCACGCCCGCAAAGGATATAGGCTATTTATAATGGTAAGTTCTGGCGTTATTGAATTTGTATTAATGAAAATGTGCGTATTTCATATATTTTAGTGGCAAGGAGGAAAGGCAGGGGGGAGGAGAACGGGGGAGGTGGGGTACGTGGGTGGGAAGACGAGGGATGGGAAGGCGGGGAAGGTAGAAGGGAAACGCGAAAGGGGAAGGGGACTCGGGAGGTGAACGGGGACGCACGGGAAAGGACATTCAAGGAGAATCAATTGATTTCTTTGCATTGCAACGCAAGCCGTGCTTTGTGCTTTGAGTTTTAGCTTTAAACTTTGAAATTTAAGCTTTGAGCTTTGATTCTTGAGCTTTAAGCTTTGAACTTTATGCATTCAACGTTGAGCTTTACGTGTTGAGCTTTAAGCCTTGAACTTTAAGATTTGATATTGAATTTTGAGTATTGAGCTTTGTGCTTTGAGATTTGTGTTTTGAGCTTTAACTTTGAGCTTCGAGCTTTAAGCTTTGTGCTTTGAGATTTGTGTTTTGAGCTTTAACTTTGAGCTTTATTTTTAAGCTTTGTGCTTTGAGTTTTAAGCTTTAAGCTTTGAACTCAAGTTTAGAGCTTTGATATTAAGCTTAAACTTTGGCCTTTAAACTTTGAATTTTTGCTTTAAGCTTGGGCTTTAAGATTGAGCTTTAAGCTTTGAGTTTAATATTTGAGCTTTATGCATTCGGCTTTAAGCTTTGAGCTTTGCGCAAAGCATAAAGCTTAGCGCTAAAAGTTTAAAGCTTAAAACTTAAGACTTAAAGCTCAAAGCTCAAAGCTTGAAATTCAATGCTTTAAGCTCAAGGCTTTAATCTCAAAGCTTAAAGCTCAAAACTTGAAGCTAAAGCTTGAAGCTCAAGGATTTAATCTCAAAAATTAAAGCTCTAAACTTAAATTCAAAGCTCAAAGCTGAAAGCTTGAAGCTCAAAGCTTTAAACTCAAGGCTTTAATCACAAAACTTAAAGCCCAAAGCTTTAAACTCAAAGCTTAAAGCTCAAAACTTAAAGCTTAAAGCTCAAGACTTTAATCTCAAAGTTTAAAGCTCTAAACTTACATTCAAAGCTTAAAACTGAAAGCTTAAAGCTCAAAGGCTAAAGCTCAAGGATTAAATCTCAAAGCTTAATGCTCAAAACTTCAAGCTCAAAGCTTAAAGCTCAAAGCTTGAATATTAAAGATTAAAGCTCAAAGCTTAAGGTTAAAGCTCAAAGTTTAACCCTTCAAAAATTTTAAAGCTCAAAGCTTGAAGCTCAAAGCTTAAAGCTCAAAGCTTAACCCTTCAAAAATTTGGCGTATTTTGTCAAAAGGTAAAAATGTTTCGATATATATCGATTTCGCAATAAAAATTCAAATAAATGGAATATTTGTAAACATATCGAAAAACTAAATAGGTACTGGTTTTGAAAGGTGAAATACGCTTAAATAAATGGTATTATTAGAAATTACAAAAACATTTTTTAAATACAAATTTTTTTTAATGTAAACTTTAAAAAAATTTAAAAATACTCAACTGACATTTTTGATATTAAAATTACTGATCTATAGAAAATGTGTTTGTTTCTGTCTATGTTTGTGAGATGTTTTGCGTTGCTAAACCGTTCATCCGATTGCAATGAAACTTTGGGGATTTGATGTGCGCATTCCCGCGATGGTTTATATACGTGTAAAGTGAGTTCTGGCATCATCTAAGTATGTAGAGCGTTTTTTTTGCTTTATTAAGTGGCATAGCATATGCCGGGAACTCGCTATTGTATTTAAATGCCTGTGTCAGAATTTGGTAAATTGAATTATGTAATAGAAAGTACCTACCCTAAAATTCTAAATCTATACTAATATTATGAATGCGAAACTGCGTGTGTTTGTTTGTTACGCTTTCACGCATAAACTAATAAACCGATCTTAGAATTTTTTTCACCAATAGAAAGCTACATTATACGCGAGTAATATGGGCTATATATAATGGTAAGTTCTGGCGTTACGAAATTATAAATATTATATTTATTTTACGTTTTCTTTCGAAAAGGCGGGTTATTTTTTTTTTTTTTTTTACAATACCGCACAAGAGTCCCAACTGCTCCCGTGTGGAGCCAGTGAGACTATGGCATCCCCAATCGGGGTATGTTGTGAGGCTGAAGGTAGTGGGGAGGGGAAGGAGATAGGGAAGAGGAAGGTGGGGAAGTACCTGGCTATTCAGATCTGGTCACTAAACACGGCTAAAGCCATTTCAAGCAACGTTTCAATTCTGAATGGTGATCTTACACCAGGGCGATACTGATAGTATCTTCCACTCTAGAACGTGCCGCAAATATGCTTTTTATTATTTTAAATGAATAAATTGTGAAATAACACAATTTAATCAAATAAGATTTATTTGCGCACGCCGGGTTCGAACCCGCGACCTTCGGATTGTGAGTCGAGAGTCTTGCCTCGGGACCACGGAGGCCGGCAGTTATTGCTAACGTCAGAAGAAAAGCAAAACAAATCGTTGCCGTGAAAACCATGTTGATATATATTTTTTAAATCAGTCATCGTAGTTAATATTTATCTCTAAAAAATGAATCGCCGAAATGTATTTACGCGCATGACTTCCGAACAACGGCACCAAATTGGATTTTACTACTGGTGAGCTCTGGCATTATGAAATATGCAAAAGGTGGCATGCGAGCTGTTTGAAAACTGAATGTACCGGGAAAGAATGTATGAAATGCGGGAGGGGGACTCGGGTAGGGGGTTCGCAGGAGGGGGAGGAGGGAAACCCGGGAGGGGGAGGGGAATCTGGGAGGGGGGAGGGGAGCTTGGGAGGGGGGTTCGCGGGATGGGGAAAGGGGTATTGGAGTGGGGGGAGGAAAGGTGGAGGAGGCGGAGTAAGAACGCGAGACGGGAAGAGGACGCGGGAGAGGAAGAGGAGGCGGAAGGGGAACGGGACGAATGGGAAAGGACACGCAGGAGAAAATAATTTATTTATTAAATGGCATGGCAACGCATGCCGGGTACCAGCTATATTAAATATAACAAATGTATTATTATTTTTATTTAAATGAGAGTTACAAACTTTGCTTGAACCTCTCTTTATTTTATTGAAATTTATCAACGGTTTTGAAAACCGAAGTTTTTAAGCTTTGTCCCCTGGTAAAGATACTTAATAAATAATCAATATCTGCCCTGATGATGGTACTGTAACGCTGTCCGAAACGTTGGCTAAAGAAGGAGGTAACGCAACACGGCCAATACCCCGAAAACAGATAACGAAAATCAATACCGTTCTTCTTTATTATATACTAGCTTTTCCCCGCGGCTTCGCTCGCATGGTATTACGGGAAATTACTGTAGCGCTTGCATTTATCAATTATCTCCCCCCCTACCCCACCCCCATCCCCTCCCGCATTCCATATATTCATTCCCTTACATTCACTTTTCAAACATCTCGCCTACCACCTAAATTTCATAATGCTATAGCTCAAAGAAAAAAGAATTACTTATCCAATTTTGTTCATTCGTTCGGAATTTATACGCTTACAAATATTTCGGATTTTTATTTAAATATTTGGAAGTTCGTTAATATAATAAAAAAATACTCTATTTATCATTCAGTCTTTATAATCGTTACGAATTATATTTTTAATATAGGAATTCTCATCTATTCCAAGCTTGTCCAAAAAAAAAACGAATTCTAATATTTGAATTATCTGCAGTAGTAGCTGACCATTAGACTGAGTATCCAACAGCATAGAGCCCAAAAATATATCAAAATTGTTTCCATAGAAAAGATTTTTTTCTGACGTTAACAAAAACTCGCTTTTGTTAGCGACAGAAAACGTAAAACAAATATAATATATTAATATTTATAATTTCATAACGCCAGAGCTTACCATCATATACAACCTGTAGTCTGCGCATACAATTTAGCTTTATATTGGTGAAAGAATTATTAAAGTCTTTATATTGTGTTATGCGTGAAAAGGTCATAAACAAACTCGAGCAGTTTCGCATTTATAATATTAGTATGGATAAAAATCTCGCGTCACGATGTTTGTTCGAGATAAACTCCGAAATTATTTAAACGATATTTATGACATTTAGCTTACAGTATATAATTTGGTCTAACATTAAAGATAGGATAGTTTTTATCTCGAATTTTGACCTCAATATTTATTATAGTGAATTAAATGTTTGTTATAGGCAATGCTTTGAAATTAATTGTAAGTTACATAAGTTTCTAACAGATGGCGGTGTGAGTTAATTTATCGACACAATACTTGGTTGTCTAGGTTGGGTAACCATCCAGCACATGGCGTTGTTTCGATTTAACGTCACAGCAACGCGTGGTCGTGTGAGCTAGTTTTTAAATAAATCTAAGACTTTAAACCCTTTTAAAAATAAACGTACACACTTGCAATTCTATATTTAGAGTGGCGTAAATCCGGGCCAGAGCATCCAATTGTATCCGGAGATCACGCTCAGCAGGAGTAGAAAAGTAAATTAGCCGGTGCAGCATTTGCCGCACACAATAGCTCTCCCGGAAGGTATTTGGACGAGCAGCACAGCCAGAATGTCGGAGAGGAGCGCATAAGTGCATAGAGGTATTCATCAAATCACCGGGCACCAGATTGCATTCGACGGTTACTGTAAAAAGAAAACTGTAAATAAAGACCTCCTCATATTTATGTTCTCCTGGCCATGTGTATCGGGCTTGCGCGTGTGAACACTGCACCGAAGGCAATTATCAAAGTAACAGTGTATGTTTCAGAGAATAAAGTGTAAATATCAAAATACGCCTTCTTTGATTCCACTTGATTTATTGTGAAGCAGGAGAAAACCTTTCAACTGAGGTGAATTTATTACCATTGAAAATAAACTTGTGGTTTTCAATCAATCTTGTGATTTATTGGATGCATTTTATCGATATTCCATCTAACAAAATGAACTCTTGTTGAAAGCATTTAGTACGTGATTTATTTTATTTACATCGGAAATCAAGGACTACAGATAGAATAGAGGTTATTAGTTTTAAAAATTATTATTTATCTATTTCGACTCATTAATAAAATAAAATACCAATGGTTGTAGGTTTGGGAATGATTGAGTTAAAAATTCTGATTTACCTGCTCATGGCTCGCAAAAAATAATTGTTATTGATGGAATTTATTTAGGAGGCCTCCCACCCGTTGCAGAATACGACAATCTAGTTAGTGAATCTGTTTTTTTCCTTTGAGATTTGTCAGATTGCTATTTTTTGTATTATAAGGTTTGCGCAAGTTAGAATTTACAATCATATTTTTTGAGTATTTCGCTCAGAGAGTTCAGAAAGGCTATTCCATAAAATTTGTGATAAGAGATCGTTCTCCCGGGAGAAGTATGTCAGATTCGTGTGATTTTCTACAGCTGTTAAATGAATAAATAATCATGCATACTTGCAGGAATACGTGTTTAAAACGACCCAAACTAAAATACGTGACAGCTCACAGCTGAAATTTTGACATCGGCCGATAGAAAAAGCAAATAACAGCCGTAGAAAATCACACAAATCTGACAGCACTTCTCGTGAGAGATCGATCTCTTATCACAAATTTAAGGAAATAGCCCTTCTGAGCTGTTTAAACGCCCCATACTCGCAAATTACAATACACCAGTTGTTGGTTTTTCTCGTTTTTGAGTAAAAAGAAGACATTTGACCATATTTGAAGTACATAATATCGTTTTGTACTCATTCGTTTTGTTTGGCGGTAATTACCGTGATATATCGCGGTTAGACAATATAAATATGTTGTAATTGCGTCATCTGCTCCTTCGCAAAGGTACAGTGGTAATTGATTGGTCATCCCTTTTCCTTGCATACCTGGTTTTTTCTACACATATTATTACCCGATTCAGAACAACAGAAGGAATGAGATAAAATGACAATTATCGTACGACCATCTTAGTGAACGCGGTTGTAAAGTCTAAGAAATGGAGAATTGGTTTATTTCGTTTAATTAGTTTATTTGTATTATTACTTATTAGTTTGTATGCAAGGAAATGTATCCAGTAGTTGTTTAACTGGTGAGTCTGAGTGGAAACTTGAAAGAGTTTTTTCCCTAAAGAACGTAGACTAACGTAGAAATAATTCGATGTTGTTAGTGACTTGATAAAGTAATTACGAGTACCATTATTGCTGTTGGTAGTTTTTACTGGAGTATAGACCACACAGCAAGATTTAAACCCTCGTTAACTAAATGGTACCTAAATAAAACAACCTACAACAAGCCGGGAACAGATTATTTCCGAGAGAATTGAATTCCTTTAAATTATATTGACATTATCGCCGCATTTGTTATTCAATTATGTCTGTAGTACTTCTCGTGAAATTGTCCAAAACACAGGATGTCTTTATCCATTAAAAATGGATCTTTTATAAATTTGTCAGTAAAAAAACAAGCGGTTTTTACTGCCTTATGAATTTCTTTCATAGTATTTGACAAGGTTTACAAATCTAGAACATATTTTTTAAACCGCAAGATTTTAAAACGCTTTTTGTTCCATTGTGACTAAAGAAATAAATAATATAATAAATAACCAGGAGGGGTGACGGAGCGGTAGAGGATGAGGGAGGGGAAGATGAAAGGTTACAGGATATAGTATCGATAGGGGGCAGCAGGGGGTAAATTTGGAAAAATCCATGCTTCTCACACGGATAGCTGTGTGGGACCTGCTCACGCATCAGAAAAACAAAAAAATCTGTGTATCCAAAAGCACTTGAATTTTCAAAATTAAAACTAAAACACTTTCTTTCTTTGAGTGGCGACGCATGCCGGGTACTCCCTAGTTAAATTTATAAAAAGAAAAAAAAAATTATTAATAAAAAAATAAATCAAATAAACCTTCTAATTTACAACGTCAACAATCAAAATAAATGCAGTTCACAGCGACCATAACATCTGTTGTAAACCGTGCACAGATAATATTAAACTGACTCTAAAGTTAGTGCTCTCGATATAGAAAGGTCACGCATATTTAAACCCTGCTTTGTGTTTGTAGTCGTTCCGACCAGCGCGGTGTTAGGTATACAATTTGGCGAACGGGCCTCCGACATTCCGTCCAAATGAAATACTGCCGCGGCAATGGATTCATTTAAAAACCGTCAAATAACCGGAACGTGTTTAAAATTATTTTAATTACCAAGAATGATTCAGCAATAATTTCTGTTTGTGTGCGGCAAAGTGAAGTTAAACAGATGATTATCTTTCGAACAATATTTTAAAAATAACTTTATTTTAGGGATAACTCATATTAGGAGATGGCCTTGAGAAAAATTCCCTCAGGGCCTGTGTCTTCTTAGGTAGATGGTCTTTTAAGGGAAAGAAAGTTCTGGGAAGGAAAAAAGGTATGAGGGGTCAATAGGAATCTGAGGGTCAATGTAGGAATACTACGGTACGGAGGTCTACTACGCGTTGTGTCATTTTTCGAATTGAATATGGAATCATAGTATGGGGATCTGCTACACATAAGTACATACACAACCTGAATACGATTCAAAAAGGAATCATAAAGACTATATTGAAAGTACCCATTAGAACGCCTTCAATTGAAATTTTCAAAAGCTTTGACGTGCCAAATGTGCAACAAATATATGCCAAAAATATATTATGAAAGCTTTTCAAAAATACTGAATCCTCCACTAGACCATGTATGCATAACACAAGGTCGATTAAAAATGATATAAAAAACATTCCAAGTTGCAAAACCACATTCGGACAAAGAAACTACACATACTTTGCAACAATTCATAACATCGTTCCCCAAGACATAAAACTAATAAAAATTCTAATGTATACAAATCAAGAATAAAAATATGGCTGAAAGAGATCAACGAAAAACCCTATGGAGACACTAAAAACAACATAGAAGACAAATGAAATATATTTAAATAATTTTAGTCCGCCTCGGCACAGGACCCTCCAGTGAGGAGGACTAAGAATTACAATATTTAACATTGAATTCATCATTATATTTTGTATGCACAATTATTTTATATAGTCGCTAATAAAAAATAAAAAAAAATCCATCCCATGAGGTGCAAGGCGATGTGTCGGAAGCATACGCCGCCAAGACCCAGTCAACAATTCTCATCCCAATATCTCGGGCACCTTTACCTAGTCACCAAACGTAGCGAGCCACTTGAGGTGACCTATATCTAGCCCCGGGTCTAGGACTTTTTCAAACCGGGGCAGAATCTTGATAGTGGCGCTCCCTAGGGATGGGAGGGGGGGGGGGGGGGGGGCAGCTCAATATTAAAGTAAACTTTGCTTTATTAGCACGTGTTTAGCTTTTTTTGCCTTTTTAGACCATTTTTTTACCTGTCTACGCCCTCACCATGCCATCTCAACGCCTCCATATTTTTTTCTGGGACTTCTACTACCCCCCTGAAAGTCTTAAATGCCCACACTATGACGTACACTATGCATGCGTTCAAAATCGACTTAGATTACGTTCATAAGTCAACCTAGTTTTTTTTGTTAATTGTTTTTGGGGTGTTATGCCGTGTTGCACCCCAAAAACAAATAACGAGAATACTTTTGGCCGTGAGAATCTAAAAACGTATCCAACTTAGGATGTGTTCAAAAACCATCTAACAACGTGCGTTGTACGCCAGGCGCTTTATTACGATTTTGGCGCCCTCTAAAACTGCCGTCCTGGGTGGACGCCCCGATTTACCCTCCCCCCCCTAAGGGTGGCGGTACCTATACACCCCAATTTGAAAATCGTCATGTTGTTGTCGTCATGTTGACGTTCTCACGATTTAAAAAACGATTATTAAAATTTAATTTATGTTATTTATTCCTAACTCACCTGTCTTCTAAAGGCTATTTATTTAATTAAATGAAAATTTTAGAATTTAGATAAATAATATATAATCAGAGAAGTGGCTTAAAAACAAATAAGGGAATAATGATCCTATTAAAACAATAATTTTCGAAATCCTGAAAGCTCCCTTGTTCTAAAGTACGTTTTCTCGTGCAGAGATTTTCCTAGGAGCGTAATCCCTCTTGAACAAATTGCCCGAGTGCAAAACGAATGTATCAGGAAACTATAAATAAGAAGAAGCGACAGAAACGAGTTTTTCACGTGATTAGGAATACTTCATCTTGTCCGTTCAATCGTGAGCGAGATTAAATTTAATTCAGCCATCGACCCCGAATGGGACTTCAGTTTTATTCGAGAACGCGATCTGACTAAGGAACGATCATAGGCACTTTTTACGACTCGGTCCAATGTTTTCCAAAAGCATCCATGAAATTTTATGGGCTCCTGGTACCGAATCCTTAGATGTGATATTCTTACTATGATGAGATAGTTGTATTATCTTCTTCTTGTCCCCTTTATGTGTCGAATTTAAACATTCTGATTAAACTTTATCTCGCAGTAAACGTTTATAATTATTTTTATTATTATATTACTATCCAATCGTTTTCAACCCTTGTTTATTCACTACCTAAGTTCAATAAAGTGTCGTTGTCATTGACCTTCAAAAACTATTGATAAGTCAGTAATTTATCAAAGTAATAGGGGTCAAAACCCTGAAGTTTTAAAATAACTAAATTCATTACTTTCGAACATTTTGCAAGAATAAAACTCGAAACTATTTATTCTTACGAATTGAATTCTGAATCATCCATTCTTTGCAATTACTTAAAATCTGTTTTTTTAACCAGTAACTCCACACAGTGGGCTCTCAAGAAAATAATTTCCCTCAAGGTCAATATTATTTGTAGGAATTTGTGTGGAGGAACTTTTTGAGGAGAGGATGGAGTGATGAACATGGGTCTTATGGAGATTCAATTTAAAAAAAAAAGTGGGAGGAAACACAGAGGCTGGCAAATCGTTCCACAGCCGAGCTATTGATTTCAAGAACGAGTCGTAGAAACGGCCTGTTCTCATGTGACAATTGTCAACCATGTACATACGGTGGGCGTGTGTTTCCACCTCATTCAATGACGGTAATTCTTAGTAGCATCTTCCATTGAAATGCCGGTAAAACAAGGTTCTCATTATTTTTAATTTTGACACCGAGAATGCGTAGTGAAATTCCAAGTCAACATAAAATTAGAAGTATTAAAAATCTTTGATTTATTCCCTCTAATCTATTTTTAAATGCAACAAATGTTTTCATTCGTGTTAAAGATGTCGTTATCATCTACCCTAGATTTGCTTGACATTTTACCAGCCAGAAGATTCTGCTGATTTTGCGAGGTGGCAACGTTGCAGTCAAAATTATATTAAGAAATATTTACAATTCAGGTCATTTCTATTCGAAAAAAACATTCCGCAAAATAAATATTTTGAATTTATTCACTATAATAAAACATTTAAATGATGATTTGCACTTTTATTTCTACCCCAGCTGAAGACCGGCTCAATCCAGTTCTTAGGTTCTGATGGAACTTCTTGCCCCGCTGGCGAATAGAAAGAAGAAAGTTTGATGGTATCCTACTATAATTTTTTAAACAACGGGTTAAAAAACTAATACAAAGACAGTGTGTTTACAATAGAGCTCTCAATAACACTCTTTATCACCGACTGAGCGAGAACTGCTTTATCATATAGTAAATAATTAACACAAACGACAACAGGGTTTAGTCAAGCTCCAAACTTAATAACTTTGAGTTTTTACACTGTAGAGAGCAATTGTAGTTATTTCGCAATCATATTGCTTTTTTGAACAACATAAAAATTGTTAAGCTTTCTTTACACAAATTCATTGTTAAAACAGCTCGTTGAACTTTATTAATTTAACTAAAGCATTTTAATTTTTTTGGGGAAAGTTGCAAATTTAATTAGGTGCCTGTATTGTTAATTAAAACCCCATTCAATTATTGAAATTTTAGCATTCCTTAAATTACAAACCCAATCTAGATAGCATTTTGAACAATTAAATATCCTATCAGACATTATTTGAATTAGGAAAAGCATCCATAGCGGAATTGTGGGTTGGCAATTTGACCCTTTTTATTTGTTGAAAATGCCGCTGTTAAAATTCTTAGTAAAGTTAGCCGTAACCGCTAAATCTGTTTTCGATTCGAAATACCCGAAATTCTTACAGAGCTTATTAAAATTTTATTATTTTATGGAACAATTTAGCTAGAAAATGTTATTGTTTGACAACACAAAAAATAAAGAATTTCGAATACTGCGCACTGCGCACTGCGCATAATCTTTTTGTGATATCTTCGATATATATTTTTTCAAACGGTGAGACGATTAAAATTAAATATATCCATGCAATATTCATATTAGTGCTGCATGTTCACGCAATATTTATGGAATTGGTAGGTATGCATTCGCAAAGACTTAGCGGATAGCGAATATCAATAAAATCCTGCAATTATCCCACCTATCTAATCGTCCCATCTTTATGACCAATGCAATTGTTGCAAGAAAATTACCTAACTTTAAAAAGTGGCAGTGTGCTCATTGGAACTGTCTAGGGAGCTGTCTAATACCTGAGACAGGGCGGACTATCTGTAAATTAACACCGACTTGAAGCATCAGAACCTGGAGACGTGTGGCATCAACTGCGACGGGTGAGTCCTGGTTCCTATACTCCTATCTGGGCTTATTTTATGTTTGTTATTGACTGTACACTGTCCATCAGGTTTGGCAAATGCGTGAAAACATAATCGTCCCAAACACACTTAGCGGTTCACGTAGTTTTGCGGCTGGTCCTTCGAGAATGTGACATAAGACTTGTCTTGGCTCTGCAGCACTTAAAACCACCAATAATATAGTGGAGCCGCAGTTTCGCGTTATAGAAAATATTTAGGTATAATAATAATGTGGTGATTTACGTGTTCTTTTAAATTAATTATAAAGGTTGGGGTGTTTTATTTTAATGTCCATTATCGACCAGCTCAATTTTTAATTTTGAAATTTGAAGGGTTACCGTTATATACAAATTCTCGACCTGTTTCTGCCCTTGATCAGGTTTTGTCATATTTATCATACAATCACAATTTTAACAAATACTTCAAGGGTTTGAAATTTTATTGACCGCATTATCGTGATTAATATTTTGGTTATAGTGACGTGCTGATGGTTACACAAAAATTAAAAGCAGAATATCACTGCGAAACATACCCTGATTGGGGATGCCGTAGTCTCACTGGCTCCAGATGGTTGGGAGCGGTTAGGACTCTTGTGCGGTATTCACACAAAAAATATCTTCTCTGATAAAGGACAATGTGACGATATCTGAACTAGTCAGGCTAAAGACGGAAGAAGCACAATAAGGCGTGATAATCCTAAAACTAATAACGATAAACGTCAAAACATTTTGGGGACTGTTCGAATGTAAAAAGATTCTAATTCTGCCTCATTACAGGTTTGCCTAGTGAGGAAGGTTATGTCCAACATAAATACACTAAATTATTCTCTCTTTATTACTATTCTAGCTAGAAATGCACAGAAATATTACTGTTCTTGTCAGTAAATTGTAAAATTGTCACAAAATTGTACAACTGTATTTTGGCTTTAAAGAAAACCTGAACGTTCAATATCTTTTTTTTTTTTTTAAAGAAAGACAAACATTCCCGGGTTACGAATAACCCAATAGTGTTTGAAAATCTCCTACGACCACCACACCATCTAATGTTGTCTTGCATGGCGTGTATATTTATAATCCTGATAATTAACGAATAAATGAAACATGACACAGATCGTTGATCTTGTGGCAATAAATCTGGAGAAATTTTGACACAATCCAAGCTATGTTTCTTTGATCATGGTTTGTAAAATGGCATTACTTAACTATTCGTAAAAATTTACTTTTCTTTGTTTGTTTTTAGTTTGCGAAATTTTAAGTTCGGGGCCAAGATTAAACTGTTTCAACATAAATTATTTAAATTTATCTTGCAAAAACACTTTTAATTTAATTAATTTAGCATCCTGCGTCAAAGAGCACATGTTTATATCACGATAAATCGATTTGGACGACACCTCCTGCCATCTGGCGATTTGACTTGGGAGCTATACGAGGAATGGCAATAAGAAGTCTAAGATACATCGGCATCAGCGATCGACGTGAAGTTGGACGGATTTAGATCTGGTCGCAAACGCTACAAACGGCGTTGTCAAGACAAGACGAATTATATTTTTGTTAAGCTTGGAACGTTAAATATTTTAACATACCAATTTGTGTTTACTTACGCATTTATAGAGTAACGTATTCCCACATATACACATAATTTTGCTCCGTGAACCAAATAAAACATTGACCCATTTGGCCTCTTATTTTTACTGTTTTTATGTGTTACCTAACTGTTATACAGCTCTCCGAAGCCAATCTTTGACTCCCCATTATACGTTGTGAGAATGAAGAGAATGAAGAGAATAGGGAAATGAAAGAGATGGAAAGGAGAAAGGTGAAGAATGGCAATTTGGTTGTCAAACATGGGTAAAGTTTATATTTCTGCTATCTTTTCGGCAATTTTATGCCAACAAAAAACTAGTATACCTCTTCAAACACAGAACTGCCTTTGAAAATGTCCAAACTACTCGAGATACTAGAACCAAAGGACATAATCTCTTACATCTCTTTTGCTAAGACAACTTTTGGCCAAAGAAATTTTAGATATTTTGCAAAAATAGTATACAATGCACTTCCACTGTCCATTAGATTAAATTATTTTAAATATAAAGCGGACATCAAGTCTTCGATCATCAGCCAAGACAAATCTAATATCAAAGACTGTATCAAAACCAATTTATAAGAATGCATTTCTAATGGTACGATGCTGATTGTCTTTTATTGTAAACGAAGCATTGTGTTGGAATTTGTATTTTTGTTATAAACTACACACGTTTTAATCTGCGCCTACTTTCAACACGAGAGGTTCTGGTAAGAAAGGTAGCACATAACTAACTGTAATAATAAAGATAAAAAAAAAATAAGACTTATCTGAGAGTCCATCCATTCATCACAAATTTAAAAATGTAGTTCTGCTACCGCAAAATAAATACATTTTTAAATGGATTTCTTTCCTCTAACTAACTAACTAACTAATTAACTATCACGCCGTTTCCCCACAGGGTAGGCAAAGAGAACGGACAGCCAAACAACTCTTTGCTTCACTCACATTCATACATCGTCTTGACCATACTCTTCTATTATTCTGACTTTTGACATGGCCCGACTCAAGTATCTGATTCACTTGATCGAGCCATGTCTCCCGCGGGCGTCCCCGACTTCTTCTACCATTCACTCGCGTCATATATACACTACTTTCTTCGTTCATTCGCTCTACATGCCCAAACCATCTGAGGGTCCCTTTCTTAATCTTACTCATTATGCTTACATCAGCCTTACATTATTTGCAGATCTCCACATTTCTCACACAATCTCATTTGAACAGCATTCAGTTTACTTGCATCCTTCCTCTGCCAGCTCCATGCCTTACTGCCATACATCAGGGTACGTAACAGGACTCCATTGTGGACTGCTAGCTTCGCTTCTTTTGACAGTTTTTTATTAGCGCCAACGGCATTCAGTCCCCCATTAATGGAGTTATAATTCCGCTTGTCATTGCAAAAAACGCAGGTGTTTCGTGTTATGTTCTGCATCGAAATAATTTGCTATATTTTCGTGGACCAAGTCGGAACGTTCTGTCCACACCTCTGCATTGCGCTAGTATTGTGTACTACAATATGTGGGGTAGGTTTGTAGGTGTTTTAAAACAATTAATTAAATGTCGGCCGGTCTTCAACTTCGGCTTTCCTAAGCGCTGATCCGTTGCCAATTGAAAGTGAAAAACATTGTCACATGTCGCCCATTTAAATATAGCTGTAGTACGATGAACTATTTCCATTATTAACCTTATATAACTCGGTGCTCGGTCGTGCGAAGTGCGAAGTGACCAGCGGAAAACATCTCGAAATAAATACGCTAATGTAACAAGTGACGCTTGACAGACTTCTACATGTAACACGTCAAAATATTAGTTATACAAAATATTGAAGAGAAAAGAAATTGCTTAATGTTGAACGTCAGAAAATTGGCTTGTAAGTATATAAATTTAAGGAAGACAGAAAGTTCTGCCTGCTTAATAAATGAACTTGGGCTACTTTCAACCTTTAGTTTAGTACTAATAACCCCTAACCTTTAGTTTAGTACTAATATCACAGGCCAACAAAAAAAATGTTTGTGAAAACTTTTTAAACAAATTTACCAAAATCTTATGTAATTCTGAATGCTGAAACCGTATTTCATAACAGTTTTTATTTTTATCACCCACCATTCTTTCAGAATATCGATTTAATATTTCAACATTCTTTCACAATGTCGATTTAATATTTTAAAAAATAGGGAAAATTTGATCCACAAAAATTTAAAAAATCATATTTTTTAAAATTGGTTTTATTTTGCCTACAATCATGTGTAATTACTTAAATTTGAATATTAGATGCTTATTTTATTCTCTTTCTTGCATAGCTTTTTCGCCGATGTATTGCGTTTTGTTGTTCTCTGTGAAGTGACCAACAGTAATCACCCATCATTTTGATATTCCACCGTCCCTGGTATCGTTTCTCCATCTCTTTTATGTCCTGATGATACCGTTCCTCTTGCCCTTCACTCACATCACCTACATTTTCAGGAAAAAAGGTCAAGATGGTTGGGCAAGAAGTGGACTTTAAGGCTCGTCAGGCATACTTAGTAGTGAAATGTGAAAAATTGGAGGGTGATACGACTTTTTTGTAATTTTTTCGTAATCCGGACACAAAATTACGCAGAAATTAGTAAAAATTATCAAAAAAGTTTTTTCACTGTTGGCCTGTGTAATTATCGACCTATTAGTTTTATCGCATCGTGTTGGTCGAGGTTTTGAGTAAGGTGAGGGAAAAAGCTGGAAGAAATGAATTTTTTGCAGAGGAAGAGTAAAGATGGATACCAATGGAAATCAATAAATGACGGCTTTATTCTCGAAATAATGCTAGAAATCAAATTTTTTGATTTCGTTTATTTATTTATTTATCTATATAATAATAGTGACATTTACATAAGATAGATACTAGGCTGCTGCCTGTCTCATGGTGACCAATGGAGTAAAGTTACTTTGTATGAAATATAAAGTGTAGTGTAAAAATTTATATATTTTGTATAAATCATGCTAAAAATTGGAAAAATTATAACAAAAAGTGAAAATTATAATAAGTATATTAGATTATGAAAATGTACATAACTTGTTTTTTCTTTTTTTTAGTATGTGTGCATGCAAGCACAAAAGCATATAAAGGTGCACACATCTATACATATATATATACAAACACATTCATACATACACCTATATAATCACATCCTCACACATAAAAAATATATACCTTTATCTGAGTACGAGAAACAGGCTACTAACATTATTACATTCACTCATCAAAAAGTCCCCAAGTGCCTTAACGAAACTGCCGTATTTGATTATTGACTTTATTTCTATTGTTAAATTATTGAAGATTTTAGGAGCAAGTAAGTTAAATTGTGTCTGTCTGTGCCATTGAGGTTTTGTTGGTGGAATAATATAATTGGATTTGTTGGAATTTTTTGTATTATAGGTTGATTAATTTTTTTTCGTATGTTTGAATTTATAATAGAAGGGTGTGTTTTGACGTATAAGGATTTTATATTGAATACTTAAATAATTCCTTCGTGAGTTGAATATAATGTTCTTTGTAAATAGTCCGCATTATCAATTTTTGAGCTTTAATTTACGGATCTAATATCGTTTTAGAGCATCTTTCCCAGACTACTATACCGTAAGCTATAATTGATTGACATAATGAAAAGTATACCGTTTTTACTGTATTTTTATTTGGAAAATTTCGTAATGACCTGAAGATGTATGCCAGTTTCCGTAAACGGTTTGTAACATTTATTACGTGATCTTCCCACCGTAGTTTATTGTCAATTATTACAACCAAATATTTAACAGAATCTACTCATTCCAATGGATTGCATAGACAACTAGATATATCTCTACAATAATATATTTTTAGTGTACGATTGATTGAAGGCTGACTCGGAATATTAAGACAAAACGTTAGATATTTCGTTTTAGTTATACATAACGTGAGTAGATTATCATTTAACCATTTTTTAATAATTTTCAATATTAGATCCGCTCTATGAAATGTTTCTTCCTATTATTTAGTCTAAAATTCTTCAACATTTCTTTCGTGCTGTAATAGCTTTCAATTGCTTATAAATCGGTAACCCAACAGTTAATGATCCCCGACTGTTGCCTCTTAAAGTTATAATTATTATGAAATTGTATTTTTTTTGCATTTATCAATTTCAAACCAAAATTCGACTTCAAAAAACCTTTATTGATAAGTTATTACGGATATCAAACGAATTTATTTGCAATATAATTTTTTGTGTACTTTTAGACTGTTATATTGTTAAACTGTATTATAGACAAGTACTAGTAAGTAGTTTTATCCTTTGAATGAATAAATGATTTATATTTATGTTATTCGGCGGTACATCCTCTTTACACCATCCTTCGGGACACAGTTATTTTTTGTGTGAGTAGGCATACCGATTTTCCTTAAATCGACTGCATTTCATTTATAAGTATGCCAGGAGCCAACCGTCGCACAATGGTTTTACTAGTATGGGAGCGTTGGAAACAAATCGAAAATTCAAATTGCAGGGACCACTAAATTTCTTTTCTATATCTTGACATCACATACCAGCGCATCTTTTCCCATACCACCCAACTCAGCAAAACGTTTCGTCGCTGCGTAACACGTCAACAAAGATTGACTTCCCGAGCAGTCAGGACGTTTGTGTGAAAGTGCATCGTTTATTATATAACATTTAGGGACTGATAACTTTTTTACACCGCTTGTCGGCAAACTTTTTTCAACATGGATTCAATACCTTCGGGTATGTATTAAAGATTTCAAGTTTTTTTTTCATTTCCTAATGTGACAAATTTGGGATATTTTTTTTAATAAACATTTCATGAATTAAAAAAAATACAATTTCTGGAATAGTTAAGGTTTTAGTTTGATATTTCCTAAAATTTCATAAATGTGCTGATGTACTTTTATAACTGAACTATTTTAGTATAACATTATAAAAAAAAAATTGCGCATATTTGCGCTTCTACGGCCCAGCAATTTTTACATAATTACTGTAAAATTTGAGTGCTTCATAAATATTATTTTTGTCACAGGTTCGGTTTCAAATGATTTGTTCTTAAGACAAAATGAGTAAATTGACGTACTACTGTTGAACTCAAAGTGTTAACAGATGGAAAAACGATTTTTATATTAAAAAAAACCTTATAAACCTCACCAATTGCCTTAAAGAGGGATCGGATAAACTCTGTAAAAAGATCGCGGGCTTCAAATTTCGCTTTAAAATAAGATGGACTATTGCTCGTCGAGATGAAGCTAGATTTGTGATGGAAAATAAAAAAATGAGTTGAAACTCCAATCGCTTTTATATTGTAGGCGATTTCTTCTGAAAACGGCACGTCGCGGTTGTAAACACAATTTGAATGTAGTTCTGACCGATCCAAACGCTTGAAAACCAAAGTTCTGAAAAGTGCACCTCTTTCTTATTTGGCGTTTGCTACAAAAATGAACTTGAGAGCTTTTGGTCAATCGGTTACATCAACATTATTAGAAGAAATTATTCTAGGCGCTCAACTCAGGCGATCATCAGACAAGTGTACAAGGTATTTGATGATAATCGCTCTTCTTACAAACAAATGTTCATTGGGACGCGAGAGATTGCGGATTATTCTAGTATTTTTTATATCTTCAATTGTACCCATACGATTAGTTTGCGGAAAGTCTAACAATATAAACGTAATGTGGCAGAATCCTTGCCCATCGTCCACCAGATATTGCCGCCCGATTAAGATAATCAGAAGAGGCTCAGGAAGCTCGGAAAAAAGATTTTTTTAAATATCGCGAGAACTATTCTAGAAAACGTCCTTGTGAGAAATTTAATGAAGTAATGAATAATTTAATTTTAGTTTTTAATTTAATGCTAGTTACATCTGATCCTGTCATAACTAGTTACAGGCAACCCCCAAAGAAACAATTAAATCGTTTTCCTAAAAAAGCTTTCGGTTTAATAATTCCTCCGGATATTCATTCATTAGTACTGACGATGATGATGATTGTTCACCGTATGCATGCATCAGAATGTTTAAAGCAAAATTCAACACTACTTGGCCTTTATTTTCACATAGATATGGACATAAATAATTTTAATTTTAAGATTTTTTTTAAAATTTTACATTTTTTGTTAATAAATCTAGAAATCGCGAATAAAATCTAGTAAAACTTACTAAAACCGAATATTTTTATTTTTTATAACCATACCGAAAAATAATATCATTTTTTTTCCCCCGTAAATCCTCCCTGTGAATTGTTTCCAACTTTTGGGGTATTTGGAACCACTGTGCGTCGGGGAATCCATTGTCTTGGAATCTTATAAATCATTTGTCGAAAATATACATTTGTCGAATATTATCTGCCTCAATATTGAAACCTAGTTAGTGAAAGCGCTGTCATGCTTTCACTAACTAGGTTTCAAAACGTTAATTAATTGGATAATGTCGTAGGAAAATTAACTAAAATTAAAAATAATATCTTTCCGTCAATAATAATTAAGGATTTTAATAATTGGACAAACACAATCCGAAAAGATCTTCCTATCAAATGACATATCTGACGGCAGTAATTAACTTTTTAACTCTCTTATCCCCGGTTCAAAACTCCACGACAACTCCGTGTCTGTGTATTTATTATGATTACCCGCCATTATACGTGGAAATATCAGCCTTAATTATTCTACTCTGGTATCAGGGTAGCATAATTGCTAATGGATAGAATTAGTCATCACACACAGACGAGGGCCCGGCCCACCCCACTCGAGACTTGTTTATCGCGCGCTAGTCAAACGAACGAGGGGGAGAGGCTTCAAAACCTTCGCATCCGCCCGTTTTTGCAAAGGAAAATTACTACAACAACTTTCTGCTCTCCTGTTTATAACTGGATTCAACATTTCACCAGATAACAACTCGTTCCTTGCTAAATGCACCCACCAACAGAATAATTTTCATGCATCCCTATTACCTTTTACAAATTTTATAATCTTGTTTGTATGTGTGCTAGTGGATAAGTACACAAGAATGCACAGTAGATAAACAAAGAAAGTGTAAGGAAAACATGTGATGCAAAAGTGATTGGTAGAAGAAGTCGAGGACAATTATTTACAATCTGCAATGATAGACTTCTCCAGTGGGGAAATTTCAATGCAAATAACTCCACAATATTCTCGGCATTCTTTGGCGGTATATGTATACAACCATTTTAAAAATTTACGGTGAATTCGTAACTATAATAACTATTTTATTCCAACAGACCCCTGGGTAAATAAGTTCTTTATATTTAAGATTATAAAAAACAATACCTTACCATTAATATAACCCGTTTTTCAACTATAAAGTTAGCGGTAAGCACCAGATTTTATTTTTATAGACGATGAATTAATAACTTTGGGAGGAAAACTTTTAGCTACGTCTTCAATATTTTTAACACGTTCTTCAGAATTAATTAAAATGAACGCGGCGGAAAGGCCGAATCTCAAGGCCCGCTAGGGCGAATTCGACCGTACGTTCGTCCAATACACCGTGCCGCTGGCGTACATTTGTTTACACGCTTTCTTCACTTACGTCGTTAAAATTCCACCATTATTTTTCTTCTTCTTCTTTTCATTGATAGGGAAAATTCGACAGTGGGTACATCCAATACACGGTTCGCTAGTAGCAATTTGTGTACACGACTTCTTTACTTGTATTGTCGTCTTAACAAATATTTTTTTCCTATTGAATAGCGTTATGAATCAACATAGCATATTGATATTTAGCTTTGCGACATTCAAACGAAGATATCAAATATTTATAACTCATGATTTCAATGACGTTGCGTTGATCTAGAAATCGGAAGCTGAAAAAACTGTGAGAGTTCACTGCTGGGACGTCTTACTTCTAAAGAAAACGTATGCTTAAAAGACATAAGGCGAGATGCTTTTTTTCAATCATCAGTTCATTTATATTGCAAGCTCTGTGAAAAGTCAGAAAGGTGGCTGGGACACCTGATCAAAGAGTCGGGACACTATTAACGCATGAGTTACAATAATCTTTACATGACTCACAAATTTGTATTAGACTACTGCTCACCGCAAGCATTTTATATTTTACATTATTGTATCATTATTCAAAGAGAAATTACTCCTGGGATCAATTTGTGAGAATCTTTTATTCTCGAACACATGAATATAGACTATCTGAATCATTCGAAACAATTTGATTCTAGTCACTTTTAGATTTCTTTCTTGTTTCTAGATTAGCACCCAAGTGTTCCACTGCCACATGCTAACAACAGACCTGACAACAACCGTTACCCAGCCCAAGAATGTGACATTAGGTCGCCGATCTTATAAATAGTACGTTAAATATATTCCAATCCAAATATACGTGAATCATTTTATCCTGACCACAGGAAGTACGATTGTGCGATGTGCCAACTGCCTGCCAGTTTGTTATCTTCAGTACAATACTACAGTCCCCCTGACGAGTAACAGCATCTTGTGACAACATCTCTTGTATTGTTATGTGCTCCTGGTGCAAATTTCAGCCAAGTCATGCTGAAAATCTAACTCTAATTATATCACAATCCTCGGCACTCATTTGAGAACAGCCATGATGATGAAAGGTTTCCAATAATAGCACGGAATCAAATACTTGGCCGAAGAATTCGAAGCATATCGATAAACAAAATGCTATGTTCTACTTAAAACAATACTTAACGTCTATTTAATTAATGGGATCATAGGGAAGACGCTGCTTTTATCACTTAGAAATAAATAAAGCTAAGAATGTGCCCACATTATTTGTTTGGAAGATAAAATAGTGCGCGTATAATGTGATACATTTATTTGTTTGAAAGGATAAAAAAACTTAAGAACATGTTTACATTTTTCGAAGATTCCCGGAGCAATAGATTTTATTTGAATTAATAGACATGGGACCATGGACAGATGGGCGAGTAATGTGGAATTTTTGTGGAATGGTCAAAACCGCAATATCTTGGCAAGAGGTTCTTCAAATACAAGGAAAAATCACTGGATGATGGAATCTAAAGCAATCGTACTGGTGTTGGTAGTACTTTGGTGTATACCAAGACATAAACATGCAGACGGCCTCCGTGATCGAGGGGTAAGGCTCTTGACTAGCAATTCGAAGGTCACGAGTTCAAATCCCGGCGTCAGCAAATAAATTTTATTTGAGTAATTTACGTTATTTCACTCTTCATCTCTTTCCCCTCTCCGCTACCTTCACCCTCCCAACATAACCCAATTGGGAATGCCATAGTCTCACGGCCTCCAGTCGGGACTCCTGTGCGGTATTCACATAAAAATATTCATATACCTTCAATTAACATCCGTAATTTACAACGAAGAGTCTCTATTTCAGGATCCGGAGAACCATTTTCCTAAAACAGGAATAGCTATTTGTTAATATAAAAAATGACAAATTCGTTGCGTTCACTTGAAAACAGTACAAGCGAAGCTCAATCGAAAATCTGGAAACAGAAAAATCAGAAAAGGATATTTGCACCTTTGGGACTCGAACCCAGGACCTTTCGCTTTCCAGCCAAATGTGCTAACCACTGCCCTAATGTGTCGATATCCGATTCGGTCATTTTTAACTGTATCATACTAAGACTAAAACCCACCCATATTATTTTCATTTTCTTAACGCATATTTTTTTGGCTGCTATCTTTATGTATGATTGCAAGATTCAAACCCGAACTAAACATTTATCCAGATAGTGTCTGGATAAATCTTTAATCATTATTATATTATTATTATCTCATTTAATAATGGTTGTTATGGTGCTGAGTATGTGTATGTATAGTAGAGGGCGCGCAGATGATCTGAGAGGGCTCCGTTCCGAGGATGTTCGGCCCCTGATGGGGTCTAACTCACTCCCAAGTGGGGAAGTAAACAATACAGAACGAGTACAGTTCATTTAAGCCGTAAAAACAAAGCAAATTGCAAATTATAAAACTGAAAAAAAGAGAGGGGAAAGGAAACAAAAAAAAATAATAAACAATAGCTAGAGACGTAGTTCTTAGAAAAATAACGAATAAAAACAGATAATAAATAGTAAGTCACACAGCACCTAGCAGATTTCTATGCAGTTATAAAGACGTTAAGGCATAGAATAAACGGGCTGATAGACTTTATACTTTCATAGTTTCGCTTATTTCAGCATATCGCTCGCCATACATTCCAGGCTGTGAGCAATAAGCTGAAATAGGCCAAGCCAAGAGAATATAGCGTGGTCCGACACAGGCATAAAGAATAAAAAGAAGTACGATGTTAGGAAGGCTTAAGAAAGGCAGAGCGCACGAAGAATCAGCGACATTGGTTTCCATTAAAATTTTGAGTTTATTTAGAATGCTGGAAACCGAACACCCAACCTCGTCTTAAAATCACTAAATATGTACGTTGCGAAGGTTGCTGGCACCACAGATTCAATTAAGTTATAAATAACATTTCTGCTGTTAAATTAATTTTGAGGATCGCTGATATTAATTAGATAATTTATTTAAAATCCGCGATTTCCTCTTTGTAAAAGAATTCCGAGAATTTTTAAAATCCGAACGCTTTTCTCACGCCTACATAAAAACGCAATTAAAGCATTTATCTTTGTAATTGGTACTTCTATATTTAAACCATAAAATACGCTTGGAAAAGCAGATTTCGTCGAGAAGCCTACTTAAATAGAAAATCAATTAACCCCCCTCCATACTCACGATCGAATTAATGTAAGAATCCTAGTAGAAAGACAGGATGGAAAGCCACATAATTCTATCTTGGCTCTTAACATGCATTCCGTCATTAAAAAAATCAGAGTTTGCAATTCACACGCGGTAGAAATGAAAGTTGAAAGTCACTAGATGTCGCTTTCTTTACTTTTGCCTATTTATTTTAAAGTGGTTTGAAGATTAGATATTGATTTCACAAAAATAAAAATGTTTATTTTTTTGGATTTCGTAGGATTCGAGCCTCCGTTCGCTGGGTGTATGTCTCTCTGGCCGCTGAGATTTGTCAGGCGCCTTAGCCGCTGCGCTATTGGAGGCTCGCGCCTAGCCGTGAATTTGCCGCATTATATTAAAATCGAGGACCCGTCAAATAATTTAGTAACGTACTTCAGTTTCATCCAAATTTCAAATCACAATGGGGCTATAGAAGTTTCACTTCAAAAATTTAAATTATAATTCATTTTATTATAAAATGCGTAGATGTGTAGTAGTATGCGGCAGCAAGGTTGTTTTTGATTCGTTTTCAAATGTGATGTTTAGGTATATTATTGACGCAACTACATACACCTTCCTTCTTACATCCAACCTGCTATCCAAGTACCTGCCCCTATCTGACAGTGTATGGCCAATTTACATACGTGTGGACAGTTGGAACAATAAATCATGGAACAATCAGTCTATTAACGAAGCCCGTGCAATGTGATCAACAAATTATTCTCTCGGGGAAATTTAACATTGATTCAATTAAGAAATCTAGGCGGTGACCATCTGGTACTCTCTCGGTGTGCATAATTTCGAACGATTTTTATCAACAAGAATATCAGAAGACAAAGGGCAAGTCAGTTCTTAAAATATCCCAATCTTTAATAACTACCATAGTTTTTTTTGTTATGCTTTTTGGGGTGTTATGCCGTGTTTCGCTACCTCCTTCTTTAGCCAACGTTTCGGACAGCGTTACAGTGTCAATTATCAGGGCAGATGAGCGATGATGGACACTGTAACGCTGTCCGAAACGTTGGCTAAAGAAGGAGGTAGCGAAACACGGCATAACACCCCAAAAATCATAACAAAAATACTTTTTGGCCGTGAAAACCTAAAAACATACTACCATAGTTGTCAACTTCAAACGTATTTAAAATTATTGATAATAGTCCCCAAATTGATTCGCAGAATATTCTTCTTCTTCGTGTGTCCTATCAGGTCCCCCCGACGTTGGCGATCACTCTGGAAAATGTCTCAATCTTGCGCTGCCCGGAGTAGCTCCTCCGCACTTCCAATGCCGGTCGACTCTCGTATATTTCGCAGCCAAGATATTTGTCTCCTACCAGGCCCTCGGCGATCTTCTGTTTTGCCTTTCAATATTAATTGGAGCAAATGGTACTTCTCCCCTCGAAGTATATGACCCAGATATGAAATTTTCTTGACTTTTATTTATGTGAGCAGTTCTCTCTCAGTTCTCTCTCCGCCTGAGAATTTCTGTGTTGGTGATCATGTTGGTCCATGAAACCTTGAGCATTCTCCAGTGAAGCCACCTTTCAAAAGCCTCTAACCTGTTCATGGTATATACTCTCAATGTCCATGTCTCACATCCATACAGCAAGACCGACCACACATAACATTTTAACATTCTTTGCCTTAATTTTAAATTGAGGCTGTTATTGCAGAAGAGGGATTTCATTTTACTGAATGCAGTTCTTGCTGACTCAATTTTGAACTTAACCTCTTCTACATCTGGGTCAAGAGTCTCCGTGAGAAAGCTGCCGAGGTATCTAAATCTTTCCACCTTTTCGACATTGCAACCATTTTACTGCATCACTAATCCAGAGTGATCTAGTTGTACAAATGTCTTCCATTTTGTTTTAATGACGTTGATTGTTATGCCCGGTTACTCACCAGAATTATTGAGAAGATTTAAAAGGTCTTGGAGGTCATCGATACGGTCAGGTAGTAATACAGTATTATCTGCATTGACAACTCCGTCGATCTTCAGAATATAAGCGTCTACTTGTGTTTCATTGGTTTTGCACCAAAGCGTTTACTCTGCGAATAACGCGTTGTCCAGAGTCAGTGACACTATGGTATTCTTAATAAACAAATATTAAAAAGCTAATGTAAACTAAAAATAATTCTTAATCTGCTCGTCCGTAGGTAGCGGTAATTAAATTATTATAGGAAAAAACCCCTTTTGCGAGTAGTGCTATAAAATATTACATGTAGATATACAATTTTTATTAAAACTTATTTTTGGACATGAATATTCACACCTCGCAGAAAAAGACACTACAAATTATATTTCCACTGAGAATCTGGGCTGGATGGTAGAAATTGTCACCTGGCAAATAGCCCACCTTTATGATATGTAATAATTTACACCAGTAATGAAATGTAGGTGTGTGTAGCGGACGGTAATAGGTGTACATTTAATACTTAACTACCTCAAATTGCAATATTTAATCACTGCAGATTAACTTTTCTCAAACGAAAAATGTTAAACCGCAAAGACAGAAAAAGAACGGTCGATTAACGTGCATCCAACACTTTCAACACACACTACACAATTTGACACTTTCAACTCTGCACCACTCTCTTTAAAATCACAAAGGCGGTCTTTCGATACTTTATAATAACAATAAAAACTACAGATATCCATCTAATGCATCAATTTTTTATTTTTTGCTGTGCATATTTTTATTACTATACCGTATACCTCAACGTAACCGATCCCCCAATCCTACCCCCTCCCTATTACCACTTAAATAACTTGTAATAATGTTTATTGTAATGTAATTTTTATCATCTGTCGAATCACTTATATATAATACCCATGTGGAAACCTGTAAATGGTACAATTATTGTGACTCAATTACTATTATGCTCTAATATAAATGTAAACTGTTGGTCTCCCAAATAAAATAAAACAAAATAAAAAATAAAATAAAAATTTCGTTTATTAGGAGATTAGTAAAGTTGCAAAATTAGACCTGAGGGGACTTTCTTCAGGACCTCCTGCGTGTAAACTCTAAGAATGAGGTGGGTGTTACTCTGGACCATACTTTTCGCCTATTAAATCTGCATTCGATTTCAATCGCAATTAAATACTAATAAACTATTGTTACTTCATGCAAGACGTGTGGAGCGACATGATTTTGAATTCTAATTTAAATAAACAGCCAGAACTCTCAAAATATTATGAGATTCAGCTCGACCATTCTGCATTATATTTACCGCACGAGTTGGACATAAAATAGCGCAAATGAACGACCAGCGGCGGCGTAAAACGTTTAATTGTATCGCCTGACTCACAACAACAGTTATAATATTTGATTAATTTATTAAATAATAATGTGAGTGACTTCTCAGAATTGAGTTGTTTAACGAGATAGACAAAGAAGAATGGAAGCCTATTTGTTGCTTGATGACACATTTAGTCATCGAATACCACAGTCTGTTTTAAAATTATATTATCGCTGAAGAAATTGAAATTTTTAGGCGAACGTAAATAAACAAACAAATAAAATTCTAAACTAACTAACTAACCATCACGCCGTTTCCCCGCAGGGGTAGGCAGAGAGGACGGACCGCCAAACAACTCGGTCCTGGCACACACTCTTTGCTTCACCCACATTCATACATCGTCTGATACATACTCTTCTATTATTCTGACTTTTGAAATGGCTCGACTCAAGTATCTGATTCACTTGATCGTGCCATGTCTTCCTCGGGCTTCCTCCCCGACTTCTTCTACCATTGACATTTGCGTCATATATTCTTCTTACACTACTTTCTTCGTTTATTCGCTCTACACGCCCAAACTATCTGAGGGTCCCTTTCTTAATCTTACTCATTATGCTTACTTCAGCCTTACATTCTTTGCGGATCTCCACATTTCTCACACGATCATACATGGTTTTACCACACATACGCCTCAGGGATCTCATTTCTACAGCACTCAGTTTACTTTCATCCTTTCTCGGCCAGTTCCATGCCTCACTGCCATACATCAGGGTAGGTACCAGGTCTCCATTGTGGACTGCTAGCTTCGCTTCTTCTGACAGTTTTTTTATTAGCGCCAACGGCATTCAGTCCTCCATTAATGGAGTTACCGGCATTTACCCTTCTTTCGATATCTCTATCAGCCTTCCCATCTCTCGTTAACATACTACTCAGATACACAAACTCATCCACCTGCTCCAAGAATTCATCGTTCACAACTAAGTCAGACACTGTATTCGTACTTTCTCTTTCAAACACCATGACTTTAGACTTACTTACATTCATCACATTAACTCATTCTTCATACATACTTCATTCATCCTAGACAGTTGCTAGAAAATTCTAGCAACTTTAAAAAATTAATAAGGCTAATTTGTTCGGTTTTCAGACAACTCTTTTAGAACTTGTAAAAATCATTGTGTATCCCTTAGAAATATGATCCTAACGGTGTTAGAAAGAGAAACACCACGCTTTATATTCAAATATTAAAGTTAACCCCAAAATAATCGACCCAGGTACAAATATGCTAAATAATGACCCAGGTGTATACCCTAGTGAGACAGGCATCAAAAAACCCAATCTAAAAAAACTCTATAAAGATAAATAAAAAAAATTAAAAAGTTCACCTTTATGAAACCAAAGTTTCCGACCCCAATTTGAGAAAAAAAAATGAAAATTTGGGTAATTATTAATTATGTTTACATGTGACAAAAAAATAAGTTGACGATAAGGTTTATAATACATTTGCCTAATAAAATATGAAAAGGGCGAATAATTTTGTACAATTTGGGAGATGGAATGGGTTCCACCGCCCCAGAGACCATTTATGGGATAACCAACACCCCTGTCAAGCCACCTCAAGTAGTTCGCTACGTTTTGTATCTTAGCAAGGGTTCCCGGGTTCATAGGGTGAAGTTTTTCTAGGTCTTGGCGGCAAAATCATTTGCCCACCTACTAGCGGGCCAGATCGAGAGAGACTGGTTGAGGTAGACCTAATCTAGACCTCTCCAGCCGGAATCTCTCGAACAATCGCCTTGCTCCTCAGTGGGGTGGATGGATTCATACATCCGTCACTCCTGGACAACACACACTTATAGAATATATTTTTTCTAAGCTTTATGTAATGGAAAATTCGAAGAGTTAGAATACTACCCTAGCAATATTTTAAACACATTACTTTTAATCGGGTAAACGGTGTGGTCGACGAGAATTTGAGCAATTTTATCGAAACACATAAAAAAGGTTTAAAGTGTTTTAAATGTGTTTTAAAACAATATTTACTAAACCTGGAATGAAATTGTTTGGTTGCGTAGGCGTTTCTCCACGCGAATAAAAAGTTTTCTTACTGACATCTTTATAATTTGAGGTCAACGTACGTGAAATTTGGTACAGAGGTACCTTGACACACTGTATATTTTTGCTCAATAAAAAAAACAAAATGTTCGTTTCTAAAATTGTTTTATATACTGTTCGCGAGGAACAATCTTACGTGCGATCCGGCAACACTGACGTGAAGCCTGGTTCTCCACTTTGCTGCACTCTCTGCAATGCTTAGTTTCGGCGTGGCAGACGTTCGCGATGGAGCTTCCACTCGCCGCACCTGCCAGGCGTGAATAATGCTATGTAATTCATTTTTGTGTGCAAAGAACAAAACCCCACCAAACAAACGGTGTATGGGAGCGGAAAACGTGCGCAAATGGTGCAGAGAATTTAAAAACGAACGAACAGTCGTCTATGATGAAAAGCTTGCCGGTCGGCCATCGGTTTCAGATGAAACAATTTCCAAAGGTGAAAAATGATTTCAGATTGACGGGTAACTGTTTGGTAGTTCTGTGACATGATGCCTGATGCTGATAAGACCACCATTGACAAAATTTTGACAGAACATTTGGAATACCACAACAAGGTACAAAAAATGCTCACTGAAGACCACAAACAACAACGGGTTGCAGCAGCCCACGCATTTCTAGAGTGCTACGATATCGATGGCGAGGAATTATTAAACTCAATTGTCATTGGGGATGAGACCTGGGTAAACAACACGACGCCAGAGGAAAGGAACGATCCCGTCAGTGGCGTCATTCGCCGAAGCCGCGGAAGCTTAGAAACGAATTACAGAGCGTAATTCACATCGCGAATGGCTGCCACGCCGAGAATAATCATCGCAGAGAGTGCAGGCAGCATGGTAGGGATTTTGTTTCTCGCGACCGCAGCTCCTTGGTGACCTTATTTTACGAACAGTCCTCGCATAATTTTATGAGAAAAATTATCTGTGACAGTACATTTTTTCTTTCTCATATATTATTCTACAATTTGGGAGGCGGATATGGGTACCACCAGAGTAGTACCCTGCTGTAGTTCAGAGCAAGTAGTTTGCTTTGTTTAGTGACTACTTTGGTGAGCAGAGGTGCTCGGGTTCATGGGGTGAGGTTTTTCTAGGTCTAGGTGGACAGACGGCGATGCGTTTGTCCACCTACTGTGTGGCGACCCAGAACGGGAGAGATTGGTTGAGGCAGACCTTTTGAACTCACCAGCTAAACTCTCTCGGCCCATCGTCTTGCACCGCAGTGGGAGGATTGGACTCTTACGCCCATCATTCCTGGACACACACTAGCCCCATCTCTCATATCTTTTTCCTTCCAACTTTCTCCTTCATTTCCCTAAAAAGATCCTCCACACAGTATCTCCAAAGATAATATAAGCCCTGATGGTTTTTCTTCAGGGCCTCCTGTCTGGAGCTATTGTTAAAAACGAAACAAAAAATAAATAAAACCTATATTTGCGTTTGAAATCGTATCCTCTAGACTCCGTTTGCCAAGCGATTTTTACAGCTATTATATTCGTGGCGTTATATATGGCAAATTAAGAATAAGTACATTTTGCTTGTGGCTTCCTCTTAAGTGGAACGTTTGCGCGGCCCATTTTTGCCAGCTTCATACAAATCTTAATTCTGGATTTGAGATCAAAATACTCAACCAAACTGAAAAAATATTTTTTGTAATCAAAAGGATGAGAGCTACTTTATTTATTTTTGCTTTAAATTATAAGACGTAGGCCATCCAAGATTTTAGTTTTTCGTGATTTTAAAGGCAATTTGGGGAATTATTTGTAAGTAAATGAAAAATCTTGGAAATTTGATATATCTTTTGATTACAAAAATGTTTTTTCAGTTTGGTTGGGTATTTTGATCTCAAATCCAAATTAGTGATTTGTATGAAACTGGCCGAAATGGGTCGCGCGTACGTTCCTCTTAAGGTGTACACCAGTTATTAATTATGAGAATTAATTGATCCACAATACATTTTTGATGAATCTGAAAAGTGACGTAGTCAATACACGTGACGGTAATGAAAAGAAAATAGCTATGGAATTACACAAAAATTCTGTAACCTTAAAATAAACGTCTATCACCAGTTGATTGTTTGACGGTGGAACATGAGACATTCTCAAAACATTCGTATCTAAAAATTTAGCTTAAAAAAATAATTAAATCGTACGCGTACGTGCAAAAGTACCAGGAATTCAAAAAATTCGACAGATCTTCGATTGCCGTGAGCATCTCGCGCTCGCGGTGTTGCAGCGAAGAATGCATTCGCGGCTGTTCGACTATCGCAGTATGGAGCCTGAGAAACACCTATTATTCCTGTGGCTCATCACCGCGGGGAATCTTATATAGAAAAGCCGCTACAGATGAACTGTTGCATGTGTGAGTGTGGATGGGTATGATAAGCTGTGTGCGTGTGTTACAGGCAAAGCATGAAATTGTACCTTGACCTGAACAATTATCTTTTACTTCTTCAAATACAGCAAATTTATTTTGTGGCACCATATTTAATTCAAAATTAAAAAAATTATTATTATTATTTTTTTTTTTATTATTTGAAATTCATACAGATTTAGATAAAAAAAATAAAATATGTGGTTCTTAAAAAATAATTACAGTAAAGTATTTTTTTGTTAATGAAACTACCCAATTTAATAGAGAAAAACATTTCTCATATTTATATATATATTCCAAGGGCATACTCTCTTCCTCAGAGTTTACTAAAAACTAATTATAAATAAACTTAATGGTGTAAATGGAAAGGTAGGAGTGGGAACGGTGAGAGAAGGGAAATTGAAGGCACAATTAACAAAGGGAACAGCTTCAATAATGGGTAATTTAAAAATATTTTCTGATTGTTTATAATATTTATATTTAAATTTACGCTTTTTCTAATTTATAATATTTCCAATCGGACGACATTAAAATTACAATGTAATAATTCGATTCCACTATTAAAATCAAAAGTGTAACTAATCTCCAACAAATGATTGGCAAACTCCGAGAAGCTATTATTGTTTAAAACATTTAAAAGTTGGCCAATCATTTGTAACTGGTCTTGCCAGTAATAAATATGTGGAAGAAAGTTATGAAAAGTGTTTGAATACCAATTTTTTAAAAATGTATCAAAATTTTATATAAATTATTTTTGAATTTCAGCTTTTTTCCCATTATTCCGTCTAGTTGCGAATCAAAATATTACGAGCAGCAATTATTTTATAATGTTGGTTAGTTCCTATTATTTAATCTTTTGTTATTCTGTGACAACTCTTTTTTTTAAATTCCAACATTTCTTTTAAATGTGAGATGGGTTATGAAATACAAGGTCAAACCAACTTTTCCACACCCCACACTCAAAAACAAATTACTCCCAACATTCATTTCTCAGAAGGACGTGCACAAAATACAACTACATCTTTTCAGACGCTGATATTTTCCATTTGTCCTCACGCCAATTTACCAAATGCATTACAGAAAAAATTAAAACAAATTGTCAATTGCGAACCTTCTACCCCTGCTGTGTCTTATTTTCTGGTTCTCATTATGTTGTTTTTCTCTTAATAATTTATACAGCGCCGTTTTGTGAAAAATTACCTCAAAGCGCTGGTAAATAAATATTTATCTTTGAACATTATCTTGTGATGTGAAAATGTATTATTTTTATACAGGTTCACAGTTTAATATAATTTTACCTCTTCTATATACTTTTATCTGTACACATATACAATACATTTTTGCGGAAACTTCACTGGTTCATTCAACCATGTAATATGTAATTACCTTAATAAAATATGTTTAAGTAACTGTTTGTTTCCCAAATAAAATGAAAAAAGGGATTTTGTTTAATTTATGATTTAAATTTAAATTTATTTTTTATTTAACGGATTTACTTACAGCACTATTTTCATGGCAGTCGTTTGGGGATTTCTTTACGCTAAAGATAATAAACATGAATATTTTAATTCCATGCGGAAATTTCATAAACTGCCCACTCTGGCCGCCACCGCAACGTCCATACTTAAATAACTTAGCGCTATTTTGTTGTTATTCCCGAAGAAAGAATAGGCTTTTTATAAACCCTGTCAGTTTTAAACCGAGCGCCGTTCGCGCCAGTCGACCACGCGCCACGTGCGTTCCATTCTAAACTTTCAACTCAAACGTTCCGCACAGTTTACGAGCTTTCAAATCCTGTGGTTCAAATTCAAAAGCAGAACATTCGATTGCTTTTAAAATAAATGGAATTCCGAAACCGCTCGTTTAAATTTTAAGAAGTGAAATAAAGACGGTTTATGAACATAAATGTACGATATTAAAATAAAGTTTTACAAGTGTTTTTTTTAAATAATTATATGAAGTGAATATTTAAAAAATTTAAACCAAGTAATATCATAATATTTATCTTGTTGTAATTATTTCAACGAGTATTTTATACGTAGATAGCCATTATATTTATTTGTGTTATTTATTTATCTACTTGTTTTAGTGGTGATGTTTTTATCTAGGTAGTTGTTATGTAAACATGTTTTGTGTTGCGCATGTGCGCATGCGCAATCTCTAATGAGCCAAAAATGGCATGTGCTAAATTTTATGATTTGTTACGTGTGTTTCATTTTAGTTGTTTACATTTATTGTGTCAAGAAATAAATAGAAGATGTTTTGATATCAAATTAATGAATAATTAAGTTGTACAGGTTGGTACCTAGAAAATAATACTATTAAAAAAAACACGTATTAAATCTATCAAAAATATTATTTTAATAAAACATCTTCGGAGAGTTAGTCCTAGAAGTGCCTATGTCAATTTTTGGTAATTTGATTTGGGTGCCAGAAGGATTTTTATAATTTATAACGTCCCCTATTTGGATGCTGTGGATATATACCTTGTCAGGTACTCTAGATTGTTGAAACGTTGACCTATCTAGTAGAGAAGTCAAAATATTGTTTCAACGTTTTTAAAGCTAGGAAATCGATGAACAATATGGATTCCTGAGGATCAGATTTAGAGGAAGACGCAATCCAAAAATGTATTTATTTTTAGTGTGCCTTATATCACCACGAATATAAGTAAAAGGCATAAGAATCGCTTGGAAATCGGAATTTAGAGCTTACGATTTCAAGCGGTTAAAGTGGTTTTTAATTATTTTGTGAATATTTTTATAAGAAAAAAAAAATAATCAATGGAAACTGTCACAGATGACTAAAGCATTAAATTGTGTTTTTTAAAAGTGGTTTCTTATATGCGTTCATTTCTAATGAAAATTTTTTTTTTTAGTAGCTTACGCTGATATTTTTTATAAAGTAATTAACAAATTAATTTTAATTCTACTTTATGAAAACGGCGGAAAGGTTTTAATTTATACAAACAATATTTTTGGTATTAAAAAATATTACTAGTAATGACGTAGCAATAATCTTCGCCTTAAGCCTCAGATTCAATTTTTTTATTTTTCAGGGGCGTGCTTTATTTTTTGACGATTTCTACAACATTACAAATACGAAATCTATTTATTAAGATGATCCACAATGCCAAGTAATACAAAATCATGCAAAATCGCGTATTTTGAGTTTGAAAATTTGATCGCTCAGAAATATTACAGATGCTTAAATTAAATACTGCAAATAAATGAAATGATTAAATTAAATGCCAACTTTGGGGATACTGGTAGAGGATTTTTTCAGGACAAGGAATTTCTGGAAAGAAAAAATGTAGGTGTTTACGTAGGAATCTGGGGGTCAATATATCTGGGGGTGACAGACCTTTCTATGCGGTACAATGCGATGGATCGAGAGAGTCCGACTGGAAAAATAAAAAGCCAGTCTCTCCCGATCCGGCCCGCCACGCAGTAGGTGATAAACGCATGTGCCGCCAAGACCTTGTCAAACCTCACCCCGTGAACCCGGACATCCCTGCTAAATCACCAAAGTAGCAAACCACTCAGGGTGACCTATGGCAGAGGTGTTATTCAATTATTAGCTCCCGGGGCGGCAGTACCCATACCCTCCTCCCAAATGGAATGATCTGATTTCTCGACAAAGCAGATATAATTTCGAAAATGACAATTAAAATAAAGTTAAAAAAAAAATTAAAAAACTGTAGTTAGATATTTTATCGCTTTTTATTGAATTAAATTTTATTTACATAATCATTCTCAATTTTAAAATTGACGATTGATTTAAAAGCAAATCCTAGTATAAGTGTTCAATAAATCATAGGAATACAGGACAAACACACACCTGAAATAAATATTTTAATCATTTTCACCACAAAACAAATGGGAAATTAAATTATATCGTGCAATAAAATTATCGTCATCGAAATTATTGTTATTAAATGGCATGTCAGTAGGTATGCCACATGGACATTGGCGGCCAGAAGCAATAGCACGAAACCGGACAGTAATCCGTATTATCGCCGTTATGATTTATCCCCTAATAAGGCACGTCCGAATCGGGATAAAGACCGGTCATTGGTCCATTGTGACGAATTAAATATAAATTGATATGAATTGTGGTCGGCCAGCTTAGCGCATGCCCGGACACTTCCTGGCCCCCTCCCCTCGTGCGGCCCTGGCAACTCGTAAATCCAAACTAGCGTGAAAAATAGCTATATCAAATGCATTTTTGTAAATAGATGACACTCGTAAATACGTCTTGATAAAGCGGGGAATAAGCGAATCGAAACATAAAACCATGGTGTTTTAAAACTCATAATCTCGTTTTGTTTGGAATTTTGAATGTTCATGCCATCTTATTATTTTTTTTATTTTAACTTATTATGAGTAAAATCTCAAACTGTAATATTTAATTAAATGAAGACATTATAAGCGAAATTTTAAATAACATTAATTTTTAATGCAAACTTTGAGGCCTTGAGGAAAATAATTTCCCTCAGGGCCTATGTTATCTGGGATACTGTGTGGAGGGTCTTTTTGAGGAGAGGAAGGAATGAACATTGGTCTTGAAGGGACCCATGTTGTAGGAGGGAGGAAATAAAGAAGCCGGCAAATCGTTCCATAGCCGAGCTGTTGAGCTCAAGAATGAGTCGAAAGATCGACCCGTTCTCATGTGACAAATGTCAACCGTGTATATACGTTGGACGCGCGTTTGCGTGTCTCCCGACTTTGAACCGCCGCCGAAGGGATCAATGACGCTATTTCCTCAGCATCTTCCATTGAAATACCGGTAGAACGTGGATAGAAATCTTACCCGACGCCTGTGCTCTAAAGATTGCAATCCGTTCGTTAAGGTGGGAGAATCTATCAAACGGACCGCCCGTCTCTGCAGAGAGTCGAGGGCATTCTTCAAGTATTTTGGAGCTCCAGACCGGAGGTGGCTGCCAAATTCAACCGCGGGGCGCACTTGCGATTTGTACAGGGTTAGCAGCTGTGTACTATTAAAGTATCTGCGGGCCCTGTACAGTACGCCCAGTTTTTGAGATGCTAACTTTACCCTGGCTTCGATGGAGCCCCCATAACTGAGCTGGTCACTTATAGTTGTATCCATCATAATAAATAATAAGAAGCCCGATTTTTGATCAGTTATGAGTCAGCTTACAAAAATGAATAACATAATAATATTATTTGTGGGAGATGGGAATAATTCTCTGACTTTTGGTTGCCAAGCGAATTCGCCGCACCATCACCGACTAAAATAATACTAAATGATGAAGTCAGCTATTTAAAAATTGATATATTCATAACTCTTTATGAAAAGTATTTATTTAATTTGTTTGAACAACACAGGCACAAAAGAATCCGCGCTGAGATATCAAAATATTTAATAATTTCATGTAAACACTCTGTGCCTTAAATAAGCAGCAAAATAGCTTCCTGTTAACTGGTTTAGAAACATTTCTGAAATACGCAATGTGGAAATGACGCATCACCTTTGAATGTGTACGCTTCCGCTCATTCATAAGGTGGCTATTAAAAATAAACAGAAAATATGGCATTGAAGTCAAACACGTTTAAAAATTGTTTTAAAAAATATGGCATCCGACGTAAATTGAACCTTTGAAGTTATTCTGCCAAAGTAAACTAAATTCGATAAGTACTCTGGTTTCTTTTTTAGCATTAACTCCACGAATGAGAAAAATAATTTCCCTCATGGCATATGTCGTTTTGGAGATGCTGTGTGGAGGGTATATTTGTGGAAAGGGGTCTTGAAGAGACCGCATGTTGTAGGAGGGAGGAACACAGAGGCTGGAAAATTGTTCCACAGCTGCTGTTTAACAAACGAGTCGTGGAGGCGAACCGTTTTCTTGTGACAAATGTCGACCATGTACAAATGTTAAGCACGCTTTTGCTGTGACGATGCCGAGAGAATCAGTGTGGTAGTTCTTTGGAGCATTATCAATTTCTTTAACATTTCTTTTAAAAGCTGCGAGACAATATCTGGAGAAATTACCACCGTTCATCAAGATGTCATAAATATACTTGCAGTGTATCGCCCGCCGAACAACAACAAGAATATATACTTGAAGGAACTAAAACAAATATTACAATTAACCTCATCTGATTCAAATTACTTGTACTGTGGTGACATTAACTTGAATTTATTGGATACCAAAAATAGTGTAATTACAGAATACCAAAATCTACTCAGTGAAAATGGCTTAGAAAATGTGATATTAGATGTGACCCGGGATGAAATTATAAACAGTAAAAATGTTTATTCCTGTATCGACCATATTGCAATTCGTAACCGTAATAACACTGTATTTTCATGTATTGTGACTAACAAAATATCGGACCATTATATAACAGGAGTTGCGATAGGGAAAGAGGTACTTACAAAGGATTTAAATAAAAAAAGGGAAATTATTGATAATAAATTGGTATATTCTAAACTAAAACTAGTAAAATGGGGTAAATTATTACAAACTGAATGTCCCTCAGAACTGTACTATAATTTAAAAAATATTTTTGATAATATCTATGAGTCCTCGAAAAAAGAAAAATCATTTAAAAATAATCATAGACACAACAACCAATGGGTTACTGAAGAAATTAAGAATATGATTAAAAAAAGAGATTATCTTTACCGAAAATGCAAGAATAGCCCTAATAACCCTGTATTTCGTTTATAATACACGCGATGTAGAAACGAAACAAATAAACATATTAATTTTACTAAAAACACATTTCACAAAAACGTAATAAATAGTTTAAACGGCAACCCGAGGAAACTCTGGGACGAAATAAATAACCTAATAGAAAAACCTAAACAAAATCTAGATAAAATAATCCTTCAACATATGGGAGGTCAAGGAGACACAACATTTTTATGCGATAAATTTGCTACAACATTCGTAAATGAAATAAAAGACATAAGACATAACTGTACTACAAAATTCCTAGATCGTAACACGTATACAACTCCTGCTAGTATGTCAATGAGATTTAGACCTGTATCACAAAAAGATGTTAAAAAAATAATTAATGATATGGATTTTAAAAAATCAGAAGGCAATGATCAAATAAGAATTAAAGACCTGAAGTTAATTGCTGATAATATAATCCCAATATTGAATAAATTAATTAACCTCTGTGTAAGTAAAAGTATTATGCCTGACGAACTTAAAACATCCATTATCAGACCTATATATAAATCAGGAAACCACAAAGATTTCACAAACTATCGACCAATAGCGATTCTCTCATGTATTGATAAAATTATTGAAAGAGCTATCTTTAACCAAAAACAACTTTTTATAGAAAAAAATAAATCATAAATCCCATACAATACGGATTTCAAAAAGAAAAAAGTACTACCCAATTACTATCTAAATTCACTGACCATATAAATTGAAAAATTTAAAAATTTAAATGAAAAATATTATGTTGGTATAATTTTTATAGACTTTAAAAAGGCCTTTGACACATTGGACCACGAAACATTATTAAAGGCAATGGAGGAATGTGGTATTAGAGGTCTTTTAAAAAAATTTATTAAAAATTATATATTAAATAGAAAAATTAAAGTTAAAATTGACGGCATTTTTAGTGATGAAATGTTAACAAATACCGGAGTAGCAACAGGGTCGATATCGGGACCTACATGTTATATAATGCAAGTAAACAGTCTACCAAACGTAATAAAACGTTGTAAATGCTACATGTTTGCAGACGATACTTGCATTATATGTGCTGACAAAGATCCACTAAAAATTGAGAAAATTTTACAAACAGACCTAAATAACATAATTTAATGGTCCCACGACAATGGCATTATTATTAACGCAAAAAAACCAAATATATGCTTATACACTCACCATATGCAAATTGTCAGGAAAAGGAATTATATATAAAAAGTCATTCATATGATTGTTTGCACACAAAAAACCAATTCCAGCAGTGTAATTGCCCGAATATAGAAAAAGTGTACCAATATACATACCTTGGTCTTACAATAGATGTCAACTTTAACTGGTCAAATCATATTGAAAATGTATGTAATAGATTAAGATCCATATTAGGAAAATTTTACCACCTAAAAAATTTTGTTAATAAAAATATATTATTTCTTCAAAATAGGCATATTTACTGTGTGGCGTCATCATTAATTTAATGACAAACAAATACCTTTGTGTAACACCACTATTTTATTAACAATATCAACATGTTTCGAAAACTATGTTTTCTTCGTCAGGATAATAAGTCAATAAAAAATAACAAAAGACAAACAAGTATAGACTAATTAGAACATAGACAAAATATTAGATAGGAGAGGTGATTAATTACCTAAAATATATCATAAAAAACAATTATATAAAATAAAATATAAAAATTATTTTAGAATGGGTAAAAATTACATTAACATAATAAAAAATCTTTTAAAAAGAAAACAAGAAGTCTAAATAACAAAATAAATTATTAAAAATATAAGTATTAATACGAAAATAAATTTAAAAGATGGCTATTTTTAAAAAACGTTTGGTTATATACAATATTTAATTTACTATTAACACTTTTTCTAATTTCTAAAATTTCTAAATTATCTAATTGTACACCCGTTGTGTTAGTGTGTAAAATTTTTAAACCTTTATTAATATCAAAAGAATGACCTGTTTCCAAAATATGGTTTGCAAATTCTGAATAATTATTATTATTTAAACATCTTAGAATTAATTTGGTAGGCGGGTATGGGTACCGCCGCCCTGGGAACCATTTATTGGATGACCAACACCTCTGCCACAGGTCACCCCAAGTGGTTCGCTACGTTTGGTGACTTAGCAGGGGTGCCCGGGTTCATGGGGTGATGTTTGGTTGGGTCTTGATGGCGGGTGCGTCGGCCCACCTTCTGCGTGGCGGGCCGGATTGGGAGATGCTAGTTGAGGGAGACCCTTTACAACCGGTTACCGTTGTCCGGGCCGCTCGGTAGTACAGGGGCCCGACCCTCAGGCTCACGACTGAGGGTGGGCTGCCCCATCAACGAGTGAAAAAACCCCGCCGCTGCTGTTGTGCCGGTTCGTGACCGGAGGGGACCCAGCAGCAGCGTTTGGGGCGCATTGGGCGACCTCTCCAGCCGGACTCTCCCTGCCCATCGCCTTGCACCGCAGTGGGTGGGTTGGATTCATACGTCCATCATTCCTGGAAATTCTGATCCCCAGCATCCTACCCACCCCTCATACCCTTTCCTTCCCGACCTTCCACTCCACACACACAAAAAAAAACAAAAATAAAAATGAACTTACAAACTTTCAAAAATAACTTTTCAACAACGGCGAGAAGCAGGAGTCCCCGGTGCAGGCCAAAACTGTTGGTGAATTTCACCAACATTCGCGGCCTGCACAAAAACTTAAACTCTGTCCACCACCATCTTCTCTCCCAACGTCCTAACCTTCTCTTCCTCTCCGAAACGCAGATAGCCGAGCCTCCAGACGCCTCCTATCTGGACTGCCCGGGCTTCATCCTCGTAGGCAAATTTAGACCCAAGGGAGGTGTGTGTCTCTACAGTCGAGCTGACGTCAACTGTGTGCGTCTGTTGAATCTGGAAATCTCCAGATTCGACGTAATGTGGGTGCGCGTCAATCTTGCCAGTACGGTAAGGTTTTATGCGTGTTTATACCGCTCACCTAACCTTAGCGAATCAGACACGTCAGAGCTCTTCAAACATTTAAGCAACACTATTGATGACCTCTTGCCCCGCTTCCCTACGGCAGAGTTTGTGGTCCTGGGGGACTTCAATGTTCATAACGAACCTTGGTTGAAGTTCTCGGGATCAAAAGACTCGGCTGGACGACAAGCGGAGTCCTTTGCCCTTTGCCACGGACTGGAGCAAATGGTTCAGGAGCCTACAAGGGTTCCTGATGTCCAGTCTCACCGCTCTAATCTGTTAGACCTGTTTTTAACCACTGTGCCACACGGTTACAAGATTGACGTCACAGCGCCTTTAGGATCGTCGGACCACTGCCTGGTGACGTCATCAATCCCCGTAACCTTCAGACCGCCAAACGAGAGGCTGAAAAGAAAAGTGTGGCACTATAGGTCTGCAGATTGGTTCGGTCTGCGGGCACATTTTAATGCTTTCCCGTGGTCAGCTGTCTGTTTTCGGACTTCGGATCCCTCAAGATGTGCCCAGGAAATTGCTGAAGTCATCACGTCCGCGATGGATGGCTTCATCCAATCCACTATTAAGGAAACTGGTGTGGGCTCAAAGCCGTGGTTCAGTCGACAATGCTCTGAAGCAGTGCGACGAAAAAACGCGGCTTACCGAGCCTACAACACATCTCGAACGTCCGAAAACAGAATATTATACAACCAAATTGCAAAGGAAAGTAAGAGAATCATCAATAGGTCGAAATTCGAGCACGACCTGCAGGTCAGCAGAAAGCTGGCTGCCTGCCCGCATGGTAGCAGAGCGTTCTGGTCGCTTGCGGGCTCTATAGGTCGCAATTTCTGCAAACCCAGTCTGCCACCTCTTACCAGACCTGACGGCTCTCTAGCAAATACCGCCGCCGAAAAGGCTAACTTATTAGGCAAAATGTTCGCGGAAAACTCGACCCTCGATGACCAAGGTGCTATCCCGCCGTCGGTTCCTCACTGCGGTTTTCGTATGAAAAAGCTGAGGATTCGGCATCGGGATGTACTCCAAGTCTTACGAGGGCTTGATGTTAATAAAGCTAGTGGGCCTGACGGAATACCTGCCCTGGTATTGAAGAGGTGCGCTGCAGAAATAGCTCCAATTTTGACGAAGCTTTTCAAAATGTCCCTGAAGTCTGGGTCTGTGCCCTCTGGTTGGAAAAAAGCGATCATTCACCCTATTCCAAAGAAAGGTGACCGCTCTAACCCGGCCAACTACCGCCCCATAGCGATCACATCTGTTCTGTCAAAAGTGATGGAACGTGTGGTCAACGGCAAACTACTCACATACCTCGAGAAGAACAAAATTATTAACGACCGTCAATACGGATTCCGGCGGAACCGCTCGTGCGGTGATCTTCTCGCGTATGTGACACATGTTTGGGGGCGGTGCCTGGAACGCTTTGGTGAGACCCAAACCGTTGCACTGGATATTTCCAAGGCCTTTGACCGGGTTTGGCACCGAGGGCTTGTCAACAAACTGCCTTCTTACGGACTTCCCGCTTCCTTGTGTACGTGGATTGCCGACTTTTTGAGGGAGAGGTCGATTCAGGCGGTTGCTGATGGTTTCACCTCTTCCTCGCATTCGATAAATGCTGGCGTCCCACAGGGATCGGTTCTGTCTCCGACTTTGTTTCTGTTGCACATCAATGACCTCTTGACATGTGCACCGATTCATTGTTACGCGGATGACAGTACAGTCCATGATAGCTTTTTGTTTGACAAGCCTCCAAAGGGCTCACAAATCCCAATGGCTCGGAGGGCTTTGAAACAAAGAATGGACGGTTACCTCGAGAGTGTTTTCTCTTGGGGTAAGAATAACCTCGTCGAATTTAATGTTTCAAAGACCCAATCATGTCTGATTACGTCTAAAAGGGATCGGAATGATAATCTAGTCTCCTTCAACGGAAGCAATCTCCCGAACAGGCCTTCCATTGATATGCTTGGTGTAACTCTAAGTGACCAGCTCAGGTACGGGGGCTCCATCGAGGCCAGAGTTAAGTTAGCCTCTCAGAAACTGAGCGTACTGTACAGGGCCCGCAGATACTTTAATAGTACACAACTGCTAACCCTGTACAAATCGCAAGTGCGCCCCACGGTTGAATTTGGCAGCCACCTCTGGTCTGGAGTCCCAAAATACCTGAAAAAAACCCTCGACTCTGTGCAGAAACGGGCGGTCCGTTTGATAGATTCTCCTAACTTAACAAATGGACTGCAATCTTTAGAGCACAGGCGTCAGGTGGGAATGCTGTCCTTGTTCTACCGGTATTACAATGGAAGATGCTCCGAGGAACTAGCGTCACTGATCCCCTCGGCACCGGTGCATAGTCGGGAAACACGCCAAACACGCGCTCAACATTTGTACACGGTTGACATTAGTCACATGAGAACGGGTCGTTTCTACGACTCGTTCTTGAGTTCAACAGCCCGGCTGTGGAACGATTTGCCGGCTTCTGTGTTTCCTCCCTCCTACAATATGGGTCTCTTCAAGACCCATGTTCACTCCTTCCTCTCCTCAACAGCACCCTCCACACAGCATCTTCAAAGATGACATAGGCCCTGAGGGAAATTATTTCCCTCAGGGCCTCCTGTGTGGAGTTAATATAAAAAAGATGTTCCTTAACTCTAATGTTAAAATTTCTAGAAGTCTTCCCAATATAAAAAAAGTTACAATCATTACAAATTAATTTATAAACCCCAGATTTGTTCAAAAACACACCTTTGTCCTTGTTATTTAATATATAATTTTTTAATTTGTTATTGGCGTAAAAACATGTTGATATTGTTAATAAAATAGTGGTGTTACACAAAGGTATTTGTTTGTCATTAAAAAAAAATATATATATATATATATTATACTGTATATACAACGCATTAGCAGAATCAATTATAGGATACGGAATAAATAGTTACGGATTAACGTACAAAACATACTTAAATAAAATAGAACAATTACAAATCCGTTTCCTAAAATTGATTTCAGGCAAAAAAAAGGTCCAGTTATGTGAAGGTGATTATAAAAAAATGTTCTCCTTGTGTAATGTCCTCTCTATACACAGTAAGGTAAATTACCAATTAACGCTAGATGAATTCTGGAATACAGAATTCAAAAAACCTGTAAACCACAACTACCCTACTAGGCATAGAGAAGCACAAATGTTTATTGTCAATAAATCTCAAAATGTATACGGAGATAGAACAAAAAGTCATAAAATTCCGGAAATATTTAACGCATTACCTGAAATCAAAAATGAGACATCTTATTCAAAAATCAAAACAAAAGTTAAATCTTTCTACCTCCGAAGAACATGAAATCAAATAAAATAGTTCCTATCTATTTATTTTCTCACCGTATGTTTGTACTGTGTAAAATATTTTTACTACAACACAAATTCATAAACATTAAAACATTATAATAATTAGTTTGTCGTAATAATTAGTATTTTAATATTTGCCTATTTTGAAGAAATAATTAAGTTTTATATTTAGTTATTATATTTACTATGTAAAACTGAAAAGTATACTGTATTAAATAATTAGAAAAAAATGAGAGATTTCTTACAATCAAACTGATCGATCAGTTTCGTAAGATTTGTTAAATAAAATATGGTAAAATTAAAACTGAATAAACTTACTTAAAAAAAAAAAAAAAATTGAAATATCGGTAACACAAGGATAGTTTTTCCACCATACGCATGTGCTCTAAAGATCCGATGCAATCCTTTTGTTAAGATAGGAGAATCTATCAAATGGACTGTCCGTTTCTGCAAAGAGTCGAGGATTTTTTTCAGGTATTTTGGGGCTCGATTCTTTTCAGATGTAGGTAGAGAGGATAGAATACCACACAAATCTATGGTAAGGAATCCTTATTCGCATTTCATGTCGTCTCTATCATACTTGTTTGTTTTTCCGACCTTTGACATGACCCGACACAAGTATTCACTTTATCATGCAACGTCTTCCGAGGATCCCTGACTACTTTGTCAATCCGTTACCAATCTGTGACCCTTTTATTCTTCTTAAGCTACTTTCTTCATCCTACTTATTTACTCGTTCATTCCCTCAAATGATTCTGTTTATTATATACTATCGCAGATCCGTGACAAATCATGAGATATTTTAAATATTTTGCGATATTTATTTATTTATTTATTTTATTTATTTATTTAGTATAGTATAATACATTTATAAACATTTTTTATGATATGTTTTGACTGTTCAACTAGGATGATTCCCGTTTTAGAACAGTCAACGAAACTAAACGTTTAGTAAGGTACTTATTGAAAACATACATTTTTTCCAATATATGAACAGAAATGCCTTGCCTTTCGAATGAACACCGTAAGAATACTTGGTAAAACCATGTATGATCGTGTGAGAAATGTGGAGATCCGCAAAGAATTCAAGGCTGATGTAAGCGTTGTGAGTAAGATTAAGAAAGGGACGCTCAGATGGTTTGGGCATGTAGAACGAATGAATGAGGAAAGGAGTGTAAGGAGAATATATGACGCAAATGTGAATGGTAGATGAAGTCGGGGACGCCCGAGGAAGACATGGCACGACCAAGTGAATCAGATACTTGAGTCGGGCGATGTCAAGAGTCAGAATAATAGAAGAGCATGTATGAGACGATGTATGAATGTGAACGAAGCAAGGAGTGTGTGCCAAGATCGAGTTGTTTAGCGGTCTGTCCACTCTGCCTACCCCTGCGGGGAAACGGGCGTGATGGTTAGTTAGTTAGTTAAGAATACTTGAAAATTTTCGACATCTGTTAAAAATTAAACAAAATAAATCCTTTCCCATTTTAAATGTAGCGCTATTAATTGATATAATAATTTTTCGTACCTACTACATCGTTTCCACAATCAGTTCCACTTTTAAAAATCAAAGCAGATACCAAATCTAAAAGTTATTGAATCGAATTTACACAGAGACAGAATGCTGGAAATGTTATTTTTAATGCTTTTACCGCTCATCGATCTCAGGAATCTCATTTTGACTGCGGCTGTTCTGCTTTCATCCTTCCCCTGCAATTTTCACTTCTCAATCTTATATTATAAATCAGGTTTGAATTACTGGTACCGCCACTCCTGGAACCATTTATTGGTTGACCCAACACCTCTGCCATAGGTCATCCCATGTGGTTCGATACGTTTGGTGCCTGATTTCATGGGGTGAGATTCGGCCAGGTCTTGGTGGTGGATGCATCTGCCCACATTAATATTTACTTTACTCTTGGAGACATAGACCCCCGATACCTACCCGCCCCTCATTCTTACCCACCCCTCGTACCAATACTTGCATACTGCTTACTAACCCCGTATGCATGGACATTGGAGGGTCTAAAGTTGTTCAAATAAATGTAGTTTCGTTCCATAAACAAGTAGAGTCTTGACGTGTGCGGTGAAATGGGAAACCATATGTTCTAGAAATAGAAATTATTTTTCTCAGGGCCTCCTGTGTGGTGCTAATGTAAACATAAACTACTAGAGTTAAAGAGAGTATCGGATAAATGTTTTAGACGTGCATGTACATTATTCATAATGTGTGGCACGTAATATGTTTTTAGGATGTTTAGATGTATTTATTTATCATATGTGTTGTACGAAGCTTTCTGATTTTATTTCTCACGTGTTTTAATTTTACAATTAATCATTCCAGTGTTTGTTTATAAAACTAATAAATCTAAAACTGTCGCTCAGAGGGACTGATTTTGTTTAACACCAGTGCTCTGAAGTTCGTGCCAGTTGGAACTGTTTACTAAAGTGTCGAAGAGTTTGTTTCTCGTAAGTGTACCAATTAGTGTACTTAAAGCTTCTTATAGTTTTGTTATGCCCGGTGTAAAGGGAGCCAAAACAAGTGGGAGAGTGTACAGTGGGAGGAGGACAGCTTTGGAATACTTCGGCAGTATGGGAGAACCAGTTCTAGGACACCAGAGGATTTTCGCAATCCTTGTACTTCTCCTCACTGTTAATCCTGCATTCACAGGTAAACTGCTTTAAACTTTTCTCTACTAAGTTTTCTTATTCGTTTGTAAGCCGACAATTTTCGAGTATCTTGACTTTTGTGGACTGCATAACCCTTTGAAAAAAAGATTTTTTCTAACTGGTACAAATGCAGACTAGCTATTCACAGTGGAATTTTATGGTCAATTCGGCCCAAAATTTACAAAAAAAACTTGCAACACAAACATAGATAGTCTTCGTGGTCGAGGAGCAAGGCTCTCGAAGCAATCTTGAGGACGCGGGTTCGAATCCCGGGCGTGCACAAATAAATGTTATTCGATTAATTTGTGTTATTTCACACTTTTATTCGTTGTCGCTCTGGTGTAAGAGCACCATTCAGAATCGCTTGACTAGATACTTGTTTGGTGACTAGAGCTGAATAGCTTGGTACGTACCCACCTTCCTTTTTCCAATCTCCTTCCCCTCTTTACCATCTTCAGCCTCACAAAAAACCCAAATTGGGGGTGCCGTACTCCAAACGGGAGTAGTTGGGACTCTTGTGAGCTATTCATATAAAAAATACCAAAGTTGTATGAAAAGCCAATAAAGGTATTCACTTAAATAATCCTACGAATCGAAAATTTCCCAAATTAATAATAACAGAAGTAAGTACCTACTTTCACTATTTCAGATGTCTTTTCTATTTTAAAGTTAAAAGGTTTGTTTGTATTAATAATTATATGCGTCACCTGTATTAAATTTATAAAATTGTAGGTAGGTACCGATTGGTTAGCTGTATTTACAGATATTTGATTTTTACCAATAGTATATTTTTTTGTATATCTTTGTCATTAACTATTTAACATTTTCTAGACATTTTGTTGAAAAGAGTTTTATTGACAATGTATATTTACAATTAAAAAAAATTGTATCTAAACAAAATTATAGCATTCACCTTTGTTGACCATGTTTCCTTGTTATTTTGACTTCTCCTGCAATCCTCCCCCTCTCAAATCACAATTCCCTCTACCGTCTCCTAATAATATCTTATCATTTCTGTACTTGTATAATTTTAAAGTTTTAAGAACGTTAGTGAATGACGCGGGTGTGTCGAAGCCGGTAGCAAAGAAATAAAATTAAGTAACAGATGTACTTGTGCATCAAACTATTCAAAACATAATCTATTTACCTACATATTTCTCTAAATCCAGATTATCGATGATTATTATGACTTCTAGACTGAAAAATAATCAACAACGCCGAAATTTTCTTATTTTATTTTATTTCCATGTTACATTTTCATTTCATTACGATTTTTAATACTGACAAGAGAGCATTTAATGCTTTGACAAAGCATGTTTTGAAAATAATAAAATGTTATTTGATAATTTAGATGCACCTGTTTATTTGAACATCTCCATGGAAACCAATTAATAAATTAACACAACTCCAGTCAAATTCTAAACAAATTGACAAAACTCAGAGCGCCTTCGCCTAACAATAATAATGATGTTGACTCAGAACAAATGCAGCCGAGTGCTTGTGTTTTTAAGCGACAATTTCCTAATTGCATCTGCTGCAAATGAATTCCTTTAGTTTTATGAAGCATCCAACATCTCGGCTGGGGGAAACGCTGAACGTTTGAGTTGGACAACTTAGCATTCTCCACCGAGAATAGAAAACAAAGCAATACTCAAAGTAAATTGATCGATTCACTAGACAAAGCTATCCAAATTGACCTAATTAAGTTCTAACTTATGATTTTAACGGTGGTTATCTAGAAATTGGGATTAAACAAATCAAATAATGGGACGAAATTGCTTTGATGAAATTTAAACTGATGATTTCAGAAGTTCAGAGTTTGATGCTAATGTTTGTTTTTTTTACATTATTCCACACATGATAGGAAGGAATGAACATTGGTCTTGAAGAAACCCATGTTGTAGGAGGGAGGAAACACAGGGGCTGGCAAATCGTTCCACAGCCGAGCTGTTGAATATAAGAACGAGTCTAAGAAGCGACCCGTTCTCATGTGACAAATGTCAACCGTGTACATATGTTGGGCACGCGTTTGGCGTGTTTCCCGACTATGCACCGGTGCCGAAGGGATCAATGACGCTAGTTCCTCAGAGCATCTTCCATTGAAATACCGATAGAACAAGGATAGCATTCCCACCCGACGCCTGTGCTCTAAAGATTTCTCTAAATGCAATGCAATCCGTTCGTTAAGGTGGGAGAATCTATCAAACGGACCGCCTGTTTCTGCACAGAGTCGAGGTTTATTTTCAGGTATTTTGGAGCTCCAGACCAGATTTGGCTGCCAAATTCAACCGTGGGGCGCACTTGCAATTTGTACAGGATTAGCAGTTGTGTACTATTAAGTATCTGCGGGCCCCGTACAGCACGCCCAGTTTTTGAGAGGCTAACTTTACCCTGGCTGTGATGGAGCCCCCATACCTGAGCTGGTCACTTATAGTTACACCAAGCATATCAATGGAGGGTCTGTTCGGAAGATTGCTTCTGTTGAAGGAGACTAGATTTTCATTTCAAGCTGATGCCAATTTTAGCAAAGTTAAACCCAGTACATTTTGTTTGAATGTTTTTATTTTATGTGAATATTGTATAATATGCCCCGACTGTTTGGAACCAGCTAAATAAAGTAGAGTGGGAAGGATATGGGACAGAGAAAGGCATCCAGAACTTGCCACCCATAATGGTTTTTCGCCAGTACATAGTAGGATGGATTGTTTCGCAGAATTTCAACAATTCAACAAATAAAACAAAAGTTGATGACCAAGTTCTATTCGAAATCTATTATCATTTCACCTGGGCCTTTTGTTTCACAGTAACTTTGATTGTAACATAACTTGATTAGTACTTTCACAGAATTTGAAAATTGATTTAGAAATTTGATGAATTGTTCAAAATTATTTAAAACATCCCGGCCCTACCACTATACCTACTCTACGTTAATATTTATACATATTTGCGTTCAATACGAAAGTTAAAAGATAGAATAGAAACTTCTGAGTGTGCATAATTTTATGAGTGTCTTTCTAAGGTTAAATTCTAACGTAAACGTAACGACACGTAAGACAATAAAATCAAATATTTGAAAATGTATCACAATATTTTATAGGGTATTGAAAACTGAAAGCCAAAATATCGTATCCCAAGTGACCAACTTCCTATAAATCAAGCCGAGGTCTCAAATGTAATTTAATTAAAGCAACCAAAAAGGCTCATTATTTCTGAGTATTTGTTTGACCTTTTTACAAATGTTTAACAACAAAAAGGCAATTTATTAAGATGCCTAGTAAGGCCAAATAATTGATTCAAACCATTCATCATAAATATCAATCATCATTCACTATTCGCTTTTGATTAAACAAAAGCATCAGAAATTATCAGATTCACAACAATAATTATTCAAACCTTTTGTCCCGATAAAACCATAAGTCGTTAATTCCACACATTTTCGAATACCACTCAAAAAGATCTTACAATTGACAACAATTAATATTTGAAGTTTTCTTATATTATTTAAACGACTTTGTCATTAGAATCAGATATGCTCAGCTTCAAAGAGCACCTGTTTCAATACAACAGTTTCTTCTGAACAATGATGAATAAATTACATTTTACATAAGAATAATTTAAGGATTCATTGTTCAACCAAAGAAATCTGTTCCTTTTTGAAGTTTCTAGAGAACTGTAGGTTCTTTCTTAAACAATGCTTATTGACACAGTGTATTTGTCGTGAAAGAAGATTGTTGGAGCATCGCAAGAACTTATTAGTAGCAAAAATTTATTATAGTGTAGTTCGAACGCTAGAGATTCTTAAAATATCAAATTATTACTTTTTTCAAAATAATTCAACATTTTGCTAAAAAGGTCGCCTCTCACATAAATCGTATCTGCTGTATCATGCTTGACCTCAAATAAACGTGATGTAGGTGTTTAACTAGCTTAAACGTCGGTATTAGTAGTCGATTGTGGACTGCCAGCTACACATTCTTGGATCACTTTTTGCTAGCGGTAACCGCGTTGAGTCCTTCATTAATGGATTTTCTGCACTTACCCTTCTTTTAATATCCATTTCAGCTTTTCCATCTCCCTTAAAATTACTTCCCAAAAATCACAATCTCATTCACTCGCTCTAAGTATGTACTGTGTACGTGACAAAGATGTACATAATATACATAAATTTTATGGTTTAGTATAATTTTTGGATTCATATTCCTTTCTCATAAATTTAATTTACTTATTCCTTATTATGCTGCCTCAGTAGATGTTTGTGCCAATCAGTGTCCTTTTTTTGTTTAAGATTTAGTACTGGAAACTGCTTATTTCTTTATCCAGTTCCCACCACCAAGTACCTACCTTTCACCCATCCCACGCCAAGACAAAACAAAATCGCAACGTTCTATTGCCGCACTCATTTGTTTTCTTCACGTTGAAAACGCAACCGTTTCGAGTGTTCGGTAAAATTTGTGCATCTTACTTGATTTATAGTAACGCAATAAGTTCAATTTGTGAACTTATTATTATACCCGCCGCGGCTGCAGATGTAGCCGTGTTTGTTTGTGTTGTATTCTGAAACTACTCGTCACGCCGTGTCGCGTGTGAACCTGTAATCTATATTGCTACAAAGTGCAATTGCCAGTCAATGTGTGACCAACGGCATTTGACCGCCAGTGTGTTTTGAAATGTTTTAAAGACTACTGTTATAAGTGAAATATTGAACTTTTTTAAAGACGAAAGGGAACTATTGAATTGTTAAAAGGACCACAGAACCAGCGGCAAATGTCCATTTGAAAGTGAACTCGGTAAGTCTTGGCTAAATCATTATCCATATTCTTCCTTTCCTTTGGGCAGTTTTCAGTAAAATTGTTGTTTGAGATTCGCACCGCACCCACCTGCGAACGAAAGTGAAATGATTTGCGCAACGAGTAGAGGTAAAGTCACAAGGAGAAAATCTATAATTGGTTTTGTTTTGGCTATATAATACCTTTGTTCAAACTGAACAAAATGTAAACTGGTGATTTCTCAAAAATTAATAAATAAATAATTGTTTCTTGTTAAAGCGAGTCGAAATGTTGCTTGATGTTGTTTATATAAATTCGAAAGGAATGTGAAAGTGTTTTACCCTGTCAATGGATTCTTGGTATTAATGGGAACGGGAGAATTGAAGGTAGATTTGATATAATGAATGTGACATGTCCTTACGATACGTACTGGGAATCTGATACGGTCTAGAAATTCACGACTTTTAATCGATAAGTCAACTTTTGTTCTCCTGTTAACTAAATATGGTATGTTGAGATACTTTGTTATAATAAGTATTTCTTCATTTGAAATGCATACATTATCAAATTGTTTTTAATTTTTTTATATTAATACCGAACAGCTCCCGTCTGGAGCCAGTGAGACAATGGTATCCCCAAACAAACAACGTTTCAATTCTGAATGGTGGTCTTACACCAGGGAAAAACTGAGAGTATCTTCCACTCGGGAACGTGCGGTAAATATACTTTATATTATTTTAAATGAATTAATTGTGAAATAACATAATTTAATCAAATAAAATTTATTTGCCAGGCTGGTATTTAATCCAGCGACCTTCGGATTGCGAGCCAAGAGCCTTGCCGCTAGACCACGCCGGCCATCTACGCCATATTTGATGTGTTTGTGCTGGTTTTTTTAAGCTATGGTCAGCATGTTTTTTTTTAAATTTCAAATAAATACAATTTTATAATGTTCTTCATGATTATATATAAAATAATAAAAAAATTGGCTTCATTTATGTTGTTGTAAACCGAAGTTGCTAAACCGAATTTTCCTGAAAATCTTCCAACAAAAAACCGATTTCCAAAAACTAAGTACTTTCTGCTAAAACACCATTAATAATTCAATTTTTTTTTTTAATTTTAGCAATCGAGCACACCCAAAAGTCACGGGCCGCCACTACCCTGAGTGGGGCTGATATAAAAAATAAATTACATTTTCATTTGATATGTGGATTCAAATAATATTTTATTTTGATTGCAACAAAACAAATGCAAAATGAAAGGCAATTAATTTGCATCAATCCTCCAGCAAATAATATTAATTTGTTTCCTGTGATAAATTTTTTATCATTATTGTTATGCAGTTGTTATAAATGCCTGTTGGTACTTAACATTAAAGCGGCCGTAACTCACCTTAATTAATGATCGTAACAAATCGAAAATATTTGGATCCGTCATATAAAACGTAATCCGGTATTTCACGGTCGTAATAAAACATGTCACTGATTAAGAGTGATGTTTCGGTGTCACATTTGTATCCTCACTAGAATCACATATATTTTAAATGAGGTTGATTTGAGTTCTAAACTTTTCAGTTAAAAAAATTCGCTTCCCATTTGGTTTTGGAAGAACTGTTTCACCAAAAAAAAACGCCTTGATTATAACAGTCAATTAAGTCTAGGGTTACTCGATCACCGGACAAATTTTATTTAACAAAAAGCAAACAATAATTTATAATTAATTTTGAAAGTTGAAATATTTCTAAAAGCTTCCTGTCTCATCACATAGATGGCAGGTATAAAAGCTTTTCATAAAGTCCACAAGATGTCGGCAGGATTGGTTTCCCCGCAAGATCACCAGTGGGCCGAGGCCAGCTGTTCCCACAAAAGACAGTGGCCAGTGGTGGCCAGCATATCATTTATAGCTAGTTTTTAGTTAGGTCAACTAACCGTAGTCACTACTTGTAATCCGCGTAATATTAATAAGTCACAGATTGTCCAAAGAACTCCTTTTTTTCCTAGTGAAATCCTCCCCTTTCAAGACGTGGTGGAAATATCTGTTTGTAAGAACACAACAAAAATGTATTTACAAACCAAGCTTTAGCACCTTAAGTGTGTGTCCAGAAGTGACGAACACGAATCCATCCCTCCCTCTGCGGTTCAAGGCGATGTTCCGAGAGAGTACGGCTGGAGAAGTCAAAGGGACTCCCTCAGCCATTTTTCTCCCGATCCGGCCTGCCACGCAGCTGGTGGCGGGCCGGACCCGGAAAAACCTAATAATAATAATAATCTTTATTCAATGAAATTTGGAACATTATAACTAAGAAAATACATATTCAGTGTAGTTTGCAATAGATTATATCAGTACAAAAAATTTACAAGTAGAAAGTAATATACATATGAACAGTAGGTTAAAGGTAAATTAAAGAATACTAATGTGTAGTTAGTTATATAGTTGAAGATTCTTATAACCTGCCTCACTAGGCTAGCCTGTGTTGAGGCAGTCATTTTGTACATCAATCTAAAATACTTACTAACATACCTACATTATTGTATTAATAATATGATGGTTACTTTAATGAACCTCACCAAATGAACCCGGGCACCCCTGCTAAATGCACTAAACGTCCGTTTTAGTGGATGCTCCGTGTTTATCTAATGCTGGAGAACTTGTCACTGAAGGTGCCCGACTGTCATCGAATATCATCGGCTATTTCCGGAACCGTTTGAGTGTTAGAATCGTACAACTTTACTGAAACTTGTTGCGACCACGCTAATCTGTTGAAAGATATTGAATCATACGTATTCCCGTACAACACTGAAAGTAAAGCATTTGTACTCTACATCCTTCTTGTCAAATATCAATGGATTCAGAAAAATTACGAAAATTTTTTAAAATATTGTTTTTATTGTTTTTATGAAGTTAACCGCGGCAGAGTAAATGGAAAAGTTTTGTGTTTTTCAACACTGCCTTCCAAGTGATACATTTTTGCCCCTTTTGAGAAAACTAGTATCTTTTGCCTTTAAACGCCCCCTTCTATTTCTTTGCGAACGCCCCCCGTGAGCCTGCCAGCGCCCCAAAGGGGGCGGTAACTCCCGTTTTCGGAATTACAGCTATAAAGGAACAGACAAGTGACGAGTCTAAAAATCAAAAACCTTGAATTTTGGGCTTCCTCTGTCTTGGCTTACAGTAAAATCAATTGTCACCTCGAAAACGGTTCATGCAGTTGTAATCCTTTTGCTTATGATATTTTTTTGGTGAAGTTGGATTTTTTTCACTAATTTTCTTTGGGGAAGATTTCCCTTTAGAAAGATCTGTGATTTGCCATCGAGAAATAATGTGAATTGACAAAGTAAATAAATCCTTGACCATAACATGGTGTAATGTTTATTTATTTATTTAATTTCCACGGTATAAATATACCACAAACAATTAGTATATGTCACAGCTAAAATAAAAAAAAAAATAGAAATAATTAAAAAAAGGGTAATGCGCGTTTTCATACCGCGACAAAATATCCTCGACAAAATATCCTACGGACAAAACACCCTACAACAAAATATCTACTAAAACCTAACCTAGCCTAACCTAACCTTATTCCACATTTTACTGTTTTTGAAAAATAGTTTATTGTCTCTACAAGATGCCTGAATTATTTTTGTCCCTTTTTACTATTTTCGAACAATAATTTATTGTCTTCACAGGATGTTTGTATTATTTTTGTCCCATTTTTTGTTAGGTTAGGTTCGGTTAGGTTTTAGTAGATATTTTGTCGGTGGATGTTTTGTCCTTGGGCTATTTTGCCGGAGGATATTTTGTTGATGATATTTTGTAGCATTTGATTTTGGAATGACATCAGAGATAAAGGAAGAGAGTAAGTATATAAAAAAATCTCCAGAAAAAATAAAGAAGACTTAGGATGGGTTGTTTCAAAAAATTTGACGGATCAATCAAATATTTGAAGTTAATTTTCACGTTCTGTGTAAGTTTTATTCAAGTTCTGTTTTTACAACATTGTAGGCCAGTTGCTTCATAAAACTGAAATAATCATAGAACTTGGGTAGAACTTACACAGAACGCGAAAATTAACTTCAAATATTTGACGAATCCGTCAAATATTTTGAAACAACCCGTCCTTAGATAAAATTAATATTGATTGCGGTTAAATAATTCCTCCACATCTGAGTGTTTATTACAATATTCAGTCTTGGTATTGTTGCATGTAAACAGAAATTCAATGAGGTTAGTTAAATCAGGACTGACTATGCTACCATTATACGACATAATTCTTCGATCTTATTATGATTATTGGATCCATGTCGCCATCCAGTTGGGTAACGTTGTGGTGTGTATTAACAGTAAAAATAAAATTATATTATTGTAATACAGTATAAAAGTTCCTGTCCGGGATGACTTATTTTAAGATTTGCAACACTTCAAATTCACGTAATGAAATGATAAGGTGACCACGCAATTTAAAATATTGTTATACTTATTACACTTAAAAAAATAATATACTCTTGTTCTCCTTTTGCGAAAATATTCTTTAATTCTCTGACCTCTGCCAGGAATTACATTAATTAATTCTGCATTGCAGTTTTCTGCGAAAAAAATGTTTTGCTTGGGTATTTTACTCTATTTCGTTACTCCATCCAAAAATTCCGTTATGAATTTGTTATAAAACTACTCATCGGAGTTACTCATCAAACACACGGTATAAATATATCATTCGAAAAAGGGCTGCTTTGATATCAAAATAATAATTACTTTCAAAAACTACCAGGCGCACATAAAAGTTTGTGGGATTGGCAGCGGAAAAACTCCTTTTACGCCGCACGCTTATGAATGAAAAGTATTAGGGAATTTAGCGCACGGCCGCGTCCCTCCTGAATATGTTCAACTACCGCGGAGTTTTCGCCGTTTATTCTCATGCAACCGCTTCCCGCTTCTGGGCTCCCATTCCAAAAGTGTTTTTTTTTTCCATTCCACAATGTAACTGTTTCTCTTTCCATCAAAAAAATTCACTGGAATGTCACAAAGGGAACTGTTTCATAATCAGTCCTAGCTAAAATATGCAGTAATTAATTCCATGCACATTTTTTAAAGTGTTAGTTTGTCCTATTTAGTGAACATTTTCCACTCAGAACATTCTTTTCGATCTCCCCCAGAAAGAGCTGGATTTTGGAACCCAAGAGTTGATTGTCCTAAATCAAATTTCATAATATCTTGTTTTCAACCAACTGTATCATTAAATTATTCATCTGTGTAATATTAAATCATTAAAAATATACTCTTAATCAATCTAACAGAACAAGACACGATTAAAAATTAACGGCTGCAAGTCGGGATTAAACCCAGAATCTCTGTCTTACCGGAACAACGTTTTAATCACCGAGCTATAGAAATCTTATTATTTTCTTCTTCAAACTTCGCAAATACGCTTTGTGGCGTCATTATTGATTTAAAAACAAATAACTTTGTAAACACCACTATGTTATTGACATTATCGTCATGTTTTGAAAACAAGGTTTCGTAGTCAGGATAAGAGATTAATATATTAAAATATTTTCTGCCATTTTTTATCGATCTCGTGTCTCAATTTAAAGAATTGACATTTTAAACCTCAACTACTTTCCACATTTTTGGCTGCTATTTTCATATGATTACAAAGTTCCGAATATATTTGTTAGTGTCCCGGATACACCTTTATTTATTATAATTCGAGCGATTCAGTCGGATATTTCGATTTTGATTCAAATGCAGATGTTGTATTTAATAATATTTTAATTACTAGTTCATTAAAAAAACCAAGCAATTACTATCGATAATGAGCAAGTTGCTCATTTCGTAGCAATTACATCGATTATTCTCGTCTCTTAGCGAAATGAAACGAAAATGTTACTGGGTCACCACACCAACTAACGTAGAGCTGGTAAGTCTTTTGATATATAATGAGGAGTCAATGTTAAAAGTGGGGAAGTATCTCACTATTTATACTTACCAATATTTAACGGAAAAGATTCCTAGCTAAAAGCATTCGAAGCAACATTTCGATGCTAACGTGGTATTTTACAAGAACTAGGAGTACTAGTGGGATAATACTAGAACAAAGCGAATAAACGCTAGTCTTCTTTACGAGGTCTCTTTACTAGTCCTCCAATACATTTCTGGTATTCGAGTTATTACCATTTTGAATACATCTTTTGGTTATAGAAATATTAAATTCCATAGTTCGGAAGCAAATACCCTACCAAATCAAAGAAACAGAAATTAATATATTTTAAACTATAGTAAAGAATTGCCTGAGAGAACAGAGTAATTATCAACTTGCAAACGTTATGAAGATAATGTGAAGAAACCTAGACACTAAATTTAAACAAATAAATAGATACTTCAGGCCACTTCAGAACAGGAAACGCTAGTGAGGACGACTGTAAGAAATGTGACAATGTTCTTATATTATATTTTATGCTTACATTACGTGCAATCTTTGCCTTAAAAACTATGAAGGCAGTATTCTAGTCAAGAAAAAAAAAACATTTTTTTTCTTTATGTTTCAAAAGCTTAAATATTCAAAAAATATCTTTTTAAAAGGATTTTTCGAAATTCGCATTATTTTAAAAGTTATAACCATTTCGGTGTCGTGGTTTAGACAAAATCCTAGCAGAATCTAAATAGAACAAAATTTTAAACGCCTTTTTCTCAAAACAACTTTTTTCGAGACGGTTGACACGATATCTCAAGTTCTGCTAAACCAATTTACTTGAAGTTTGGTGTGAGCCTTCTCTATACATTTCTTTATCGCACGAACTAACAAAATTAAAAATTTTACTTTTCTAAAAAAATTCGGAAAAGTAAAAAAACTGGTAAAAATGTCATTTTATTTCAGACAGCCGCCATTTTGCGAAAAATAAATTTATGACTTCTCCGAGGTTTATGCCAGAGCAGCAGCTTGGATTAAAAATATTTTTTTTTGTGTCAACCAGGGCGCGCCATATTTTTGAGACCCCCCACTTCAACACCCTCTAACTTTTTAATTTTTTCGTTTGATTTTTTTGTATGTATTCTTTAATGTTTCATAAATATTTGGTAAAATAATGGCTACAAAAATATTATTGTTTTTTTTTTTTATTATTGCACCTGAAAAGACACCTACATGCTTCTAGACTAGAATACCCCCTTAAAAAAATCTAAATTTTTGCTTGCCGAGAATTTATCCAATTATCGTTGAATTTCATAGTCAAGATATTTACTGATCTGTCCCGAATTTCGACTATAAGATAGTGTGCACTCAATCATAATTCGTTTAATACCAAAAACTCTTCGCTGCGGAATAAAATGCGGTAAACATTTCAAATAACAAAAAATGTGCTTACTTTAATGAAACGGGTTGCATTTAAATTAAAATTTAAAATAAACTCCCTTGCAACGCAGCCTGAGCAAACCATCGCCACGTTTTATTTCCATTCGCTTCCCCACCGACACCGACTGCATTGCGACTATTTCGTTCGGGAAAAGTGTTCAGAAGTATTCGAAGCAAATCTATGCCGAGGACGCCTCGAAGTTTAATTTCGATTTTTGTCAACAGAGCGATGACAGCGCTGCCTGGCGGCGGTGGCTCGAATTATAAATGTCTTCCAAAGTGTTAACACTGGGAATTTTGCGGAGTTGGCGTACGAGAGAGGAAACGCCAAGCCGTAAATCAAAATTATACTTTTTTAATGCCCCGTACGTGAGTTCCCACCGTATTTATGCGCTGCTTCCATGGATGTATTACGCTATACTTAAAATATACTGCGCTTTCTAAAGCATTTTTTTTCTGACGTTGTTTCGTAGTATTTCAATATTGTCTAGCGCTTGTAAGCCTTTTAAAGTAATGCCTAAGACTTGAGAATATGAGCGCTGGGAAAAGCATATCAGATAATTGGTTTTCATTTTCATCAAAAAGCTTCTCCTACCAAAATATGGGCTAGTAACAGTAAAGCCATGCCCCAATAATGAAAAAAGCATGCTTCAGGGATATAAATACAATATTTTACCATGTTTTGAAGAATAAGAAAAACATGTTTTCGTAAGCTTTTTATTGAGAATTTAAATAAGAAAATAAAAATACCTAAGTAATTATTCAAAAGTACTTTATTAAAAACCAACAATTTGAATAATAGTAACCATACAAAGAAAAAAAATAGAATTTATTTTATCGTATCAAGTTTAATTTGTAAAACTTCAAATTAAAAGATACTATAAAAAAACTTTTTTTTTAAATTAAAAATTTTCCCTATCGTTGAGATGAGGGAGAAAAAATTCCCCACAACGTTATCATTTTTTCTACATTTTACAGTAGTTACTGTCGGTATTTAACTAAAGTTAACCTAAATGGTATGTATATTAATTTCTTTTTATTAAAGTTTTCTTATTTCTTATTAAAAAATTTAAATAAGATAAAGAGACGTTGGAAACCCGTACTGAAGTCAAGAACTACATTCCTGAATCAAGATTTCCCCATACGACCCTTGCTAAAAAACGTTTCTCACCCAAAAGTACACACTTCTGTTGACCGGTAAAAAACCCTGGGGTACAGATAAATTACCAGAATTCTTTGAAAACATGATAAAAAACCATGCATATATGGCAACTCTTTGAGAAAACAGTTTCATCAAGTGAAGTGGCACAAAGATTTCTGGGACTTCGTAGTCTTACTTGGTGACATTATTTATTGAAAATCGATTATACGACATGCAAAAGAATGGAAGACGTTAAGATGCCTTGGAATTCTTGATTAGATATAAGAATATGAATGGCACCAAAGAAATCTACATCAGCCAGTAGATTTTTTTAAAATTTTCAAGAGCTGGAAGTGTAAGCTTTCATATTACTGGGAGAATATTTATTATTTTGATATTTGGTACTGAAAATTTCGTGGTGGAATTCCATTCCAACAATATTTTGAAACAATTTAAAACTTTTATCTATTTATTTTTATTTTTCGCAGTTTTCAGTGTTTGCCTGTCAAGGCCATCTTCAGACTGCAACGGTTTCTCCTTAAGCTTAGGTACACATACATAACAGGCGTCGAGTGGGAATGCTGTCCTTGTTCTTCAATGGAAGTTGCTCCGAGGTATGCGTAATTAATTTCTTCGGCACCGGTGCACATTCGCGAAACACGCCAAACGCGCGCCTAATATTTGTACACGGTTGACATTTGTCACATGTTTTCTACGACTCGTTCTTGAGTTTCTTCTACGGCTGTGGAACGATTAGCTGGCCTCTGTGTTTCCTTCACTTTAAATCATGGATCTCTTAAAGACCTAGGTTCAGTCCTTCTTTTCCACAAAAAGACTGAGAGAATTTATTTTCCTCAGAGTCTTCTGCCTAAGTTAATGTACAAAAAGAAGCTGGTAAATGATGATATTATTAAAATGATGTGGATTTTTCGATCTCTTCAATTTCTCAAATTCCCTACCCCCATCCCCAAATGTTGTATATGATTACCATAGTATGAGGAAAAATTGTACCAGTATGAAGATGGTCGTAACTGTAAAGGTCACGAATATGAAGTGGAATAAACAATTCAATTTATAATTATTTTTTATACGAATACCGCTCAAGATTCCCAACTGCTCCCGTCTGGATCCAGTGAGACTAAGGCATCCCCAATTGGGGTACGTTGTGAGGTTGAATATAGTGGGGAGGGGAAGGAGATGGGGAAGAGGAAGGTGGGAAGTACCTGGCTATTATAAACATGGCTAAAGCCATTTCAAGCAACGTTTCAATTCTGAATGGTGGTCTTACACCAGGGCGATACTGAGAGTATCTTCCACTCTGGAACATGCTGCAAATATACTTTATATTATTTTAAGTGAATAAGTTGTGCAATTACACAAATTAATCCAATACAATTTATTTGCCACGCCGGGATTCGATCCCGCAACCTTCGGATTGCAAGTCAAGAGCATTACCGCTGGACTACGCCAGCTGTGAAATTTTATGCTTGCAATAAAACTTCTAATAAATCATAATGAATTTTTCTAGAACTCGGGAAATTATATTTTAAAGTGTTTGTTGTTCACATTTGAAACAACGTTTACAATAATTTTTAATGTTCGTTCTTTTTCATTTCAAAGAATACACAAATAACATATCTAACTTCCACACAGACCATTTCGATTGTGAAACGCAATGCATTAATCCTAACGAGTTTCGTGGAACGACGCGCGACGTTTCAAATCGCATATTTTTTATATCCCATTTAATATTTCCCTTTTTAAAGACAAAATGCAATAATTTCACGCTCGAATTCCTTCACACTTGTCAAAACGTACAATAACAGCAATTATTTTATTCGTTCACAATAGAAACTTGCCCGAAACGAGAACTGTTCTTTCTCAAATCAAGTTGTCAATTATATACCCGGGAAGACGCGGGGCGACCAGTACACAGATGTCAATAGTTTTCTAGGACAAAACAAATACTCGTTACTCCTCTTGACTGTACATCCCTGGTAACTCTCCTCTCTACACTCTCTACTCCCTGTTTCCCCACCACTTGCTTTGCCAAACAGTGCCAAGTGTTTGTCCTAGATTTTTTAACTGTCTGTGTATCTTCCCGACTTGACATTTGTGTGTATCTTTTACTACGTGTTCCTATTTTTACAATCCCAGTAGATTAAACCTCTTCTATTGGGGGCAATAAATTGTGGATTTCTAAACCCCTTACCGCAAACGATTTTTCAGCGAAATAAAGTTGAATAGAGATATCAACTTGCTAAGAGTGCGCGGTGTGAGATTACTGATGGCTCAAGCCGCAGATACACATGCCAGTAACTCGCTCAAAAACACGCCAGAAGCATTCATCATGCGAGTGGCATGTAGTAACTCGCAAGATAGATCCTAGAGTGCCATTCGATGTTTCGTTTGCCAGTGGTACGCGGTAGAAGGTGAGAGAGTGGTGGGAGAAGAACATGTCATAAATTGCTCTGCCAGTAGCTAGTGGAGTGAAAACGTGCATGCGCTTTTTTGTTGCTTTGTTGCAAGTTGATATTTTGGCGATCAAAATGGCTCAATGGAGCGATGAAAATACTTTGAACATCATTAAACTTTCGCTGATCGTGTGGAATACAGATTCGCGGCTGTAGAAAAGTAAAATTTTCATTTCGTTTCTTATTTCTTCCGGGATCCCTGCCTCATTCAGCTACCACACGCCAGCATAGCATGCCAATATGCATGTGTATATTGGTTTCCATCACAACTCAGAATCATGCGATTTCCAACACTACTTTGAAAAGTCATAAAAAATTAAAAAAAAAAATTGAAATAGCACATAACCTAACCTAAAATAACCTATTTAACCAATTAAAATAAAATTCAACCCTTTTAATGACTTTTAAAAGGAGGTATTGAAATTGCAAGTTTAATTTAAAATGAGGTATTATAATCGCAAGTTTAATCGCATCGACCGGTCAGTGTTTGAGTGGGCATCGCGTTTGGATCCCACCCGGGCGTCCCGTGTTCGATTCCTCGGCTGGCTAAGTCCTCCATCACAACACAAGCAACATTTTCGGCTTTCTGTGGTGGTAGTAGGAGATTTTAAAATATTGTTGGGTTATTCGTTACCCGGGAATGTTTGTCTTTCTTTATAAAAAAAAATCCTTTTTTCAGTATAATTCAATCAATCTAAAACGAAAATTTGAAAAGAAATATCAGAAAAAGATACTGTAACATCTAGGAATTGAATATATTATTAAATTTTGGAATTTAGAGATTTGGAATTAATATTGAAAGGCAAAATTGAAGGTTGCCGAGGGCCTGGTAAGAGGCAAATGACTTGGCCGCGAAATATACGAGAGTGGACCGGCATTACAAGTGCGGAGGAGCTACTCCGGGCAGCACAAGATAGAGAGACATTTTCCAGAGTGGAGACCTGATAGGGCACAACAAGAAGAAGATTATCTTTAATTTTACTTAAAAAAATACATAAAATCTGTGCAACGTCGTCTTTCAGTAATTCTATGTGCGTGAATCGAACCGTGCACCTGTACATACGAATCAATTACCCCACAAATCAAACATATCCATGTACATACATAAATCAAGGCGCTACACCATCACATCTCCGTAGTCCCCATGATTTAGCTGGCAAATATTCTGTCGGAAATAATATATCTTCAGGATTAAGAGGTGACAAATATATGGTGGCCATACTCACCGGACACCACCGAAGAGATTAGCCGATAGAAGTGTGTTATCGTCGTATTCGTGTGCCTGAAGTAAGGTCAAGTTTTTCTACCTTACTTGAAATTTTGTTAATTTTTTTTAATGACTCTTGTAGATATTCACAGACGTATTATATTCACAGCCCTTCTTACTAGAATTTCCTGCTCGGAGGCTGACTGTGGTGTCAATCTCCTCACTTTCAAGTTTGCTGACTTCCTCATCTTCATACATTAAGTCGCTTTCCCCTTATTTATATTTGTATTTCTCGTCTTAACATTTGTAGAGTTCCTCATCTTCTTTAATATTGATTTCCCCTTATTTATGTTGGTAGCCCTCCTCTTCACGTTTGTTGACTTTCTCATAATCCAATATGTAGATTTCTCTAGATTTTATCATTGAAAAAGAAGATAATACTTATAATCTAAATGAAAATATGAAAGAAAAGAAGACACAGAAAAATAGAAAAAGACAATGTTCGCAACTGGGACTCAAACCCAGACCTCTCGTCTAACCGGGACGTGCGCGTTATCCAATTTCGCTATGCCACCTTCTGTCGAACCGTCATATTTGTCAATCTCATATTTCAAATATTTAGAATCAACAATATTATCTTCAACTAGTGCTTTTTTCCATATTATAGAGTTTTTCTCGTAAAAAATTAAAAAAAAAAAATCTCTAGATTTGTTTACTCTTTATTGTCATTGGGTGTTTTTTAAATTATTTGAAAGGATATTTTTTAATTTTACCATGGACCATGTACCAAGGAATGTATGGTTTTTCTGGCCAAAAGTTGTATTTAATTTTGGGATGGTAGATTTAAGGTTTTTGTTCTTGAAGTGTTTGCGAATAAGGCAATCAGTGATTACTTCTTTAAAGCTTTTTTTAAAATACATCTATTTGAATTTCACTTCTGTTTTCCTTACTGAATGAATGAATGAAGCGGAATTTGGGAAGTAGAAATTAACCTGCTTCCTGACATCCAATCTAGCTGAAACTCGGCAAATAGACTTGTTGTCGTTGACAATTTTTGTGGCAATCAAGCACGTACACTCGGACTTTACCCACTTTTCAGAAATTCGGAAGAATTGAAGCACTTAAAATACAAAATAAATGTCGGCCTAACCTACTTAAAATCCAAGTTGAAGCTGATCACTGGGTAGAAAAGTTCATACCTCAGTCAGACCAATTTTTTATTATACATTTGAAAAATTACAGCGAATAAAACTTTGTTTTTTACGGGTTGATTTTTTTAGTTGTGATCTACTGATTGATCATCTCCCAAAGTTAATTCAATTTACCCCCGAAGATTATATACAGATTATCACTCTTATCGGTCTGTCTCGGTGGAGCCAAGAAATATAAATATTTTACGTAAATTGGCGATTTCCAATCTCAATTGAAAATCCGTTTCCTTTCAGTTAGCATTTCTAGATATTTCCTGTACATTGGTGGGCACTCTAATCCCAGTGCACTTGCTCCGAGGAGCCGATTAATTAAGTCCACTACAAGATTATTCGCGCTCGGATGAACATGATAAAGGAAAATTGATTTGGAATTCAATCAATCTATTGGTTTATAACCGACCACCACAAGCTTACACCGATGAAGGTGATAGTATTCGAATTCGATGGTTCGTTTTAATTAATTTGGGTGGTGAAAAAAATACAATAAAGCAAAATATTGCATCACCTCTCTAATGCAATATTTTCCTATTAAATTCATTTAGAAGGCCATAGGTCACCCCAAGCGGCTCGCCACGTTTGGTGGCGTTGTAGGTTTGTTCGGGGCTTTGCGATGGATGCATCTGCTCATCAACTGCGTGGTGGGCCGGATCGAGAGAGACTGATTGAGTGAGACCTTTTGACCTCTCCAACGGGTCTCTATCGGAACACCGCCTTGCACCGCAGTGGGAAGAGTGGATTCGTACCTCTGTCGCTCCTGGATATCCAGATTTGTACTTGCTCTGAAAACCTTTTTCCTTTCCTTCCTTTCCTAAAAAGACCTTCCGCGCAGCTTCCCCAAAGATTACGTAGGCTCTGAGAATTATTTTCTTCAGGGCCTCCTGCACGATGTTATTGCAAAAAAAAGATGAAACAAAAATGAATACCACCTGTGTTAATAAAGGGACCTAAGTTCTTTTACTGTCGTCGTTTTTGGAGTTGCTGTGTGACAGGTTCTTCAAAGGAAAGGAATGAATGCTTCGTAAATGACATTTTTTAAAAGTTTTACAGGTAATTAAGAAGGTTTTCTAATATAAAATAAAAATTTGGATGGGTTGTTTCACAGAAGTTCAAATGTAACAATATTTTCAAATGGACATTCAGTGCCATTTTATTTTTTTGATAGTTGAAAGGTTCCCATAAAAGGACGATTCTATCCGTTTCGGCATTTGATCAAATTGTGAGCAGCAGAAATGGATAACTACCATGTTGTTTTGATAGAAGAAGCGTACCTAGAATCAACGTTTAACGGGGACATTTCAAATGTGAAAATACAATGGCGCTTTGATGACAAGTGACAGATTTGAATTTATGTGAAACAACTGGCCCTAACCCATACCGGTCAGTACAAAGAATACATATTTTTTTAAATAGATGCAACTTTTTTATAAGAATACCAATATTGACTCTTCGTGTGGGTAAAATTCAGTCAAGTTGAGATTACCCAGATGTTTGAGTCAGAGAAAGCTGTGCAAATTTTATGACGCTAGAGATCGCCATTTGAAAGTTTTAGCCGGTTCAGGCAAACAGATTTCCGCTTTATAGCTATGATAAATGGCGGGAAGCATCTCACACTAAAACTGCTCCCTTGACTATGTTTTGATGGAGAAATGGGACCATTTGAATCTGAGGCATTAAATTTAATACTTTAGGGTTGCCATTTCGATAAATATAAATTTTGCATAGTAAAATAATAGATTTTGTATGTTTGAAGGATGAGTTAATGATGAATATAAATAAGTCTAAAGTCATGGTATTTGAAAGAGAGAGTACGAAAACAATGTTCAAATTAGTTGTGAATGATGAATACTTGGAGACGTTTGGATGAGTTTGTGAATTTGGGAAGTATGTTTACGAGAGATGGATAGGATGATAGAGATATTAAAAGAAAAGTAAATGCAGGTGAATTAATGGAGGACTGAATGCCGTTGGCGCCAACAAAAAACTGTCCATAAAAGCGAAGCTACCCGTCCACAATTGAGTGCGGGTACCTACACTGATGTGGCAGTGAGACATGGAACTGGCAAAGGAAGGATGTAAGTAAACTGAATGCTGAAGAAATGAGATCCCTGAGGCGTACGCGTGATAAAACCACGTATGATCGTGTGAGAAACATGGAGATCGGTAAAGAATACAAGGCTAATGTAAGCGTAATAAGTAAGATTAAAAAAGAACGCTCAAAAGAGCTATTCTCTATTTTTGTGAGAACGAGATCGTTCTCCCGCCAGATGTCCTGTCAGATTTGTGTGATTTTCTACAGCTGTTATTTGCTTTTTCTATCGGCTGATGTCAAAATTTCAGCTGTGAGCTGTCACGTATTTTAGTTTGGGTCGTTTTAAACACGAATTCTTGCAAGTATGCATGATTACTTATTCATTTAACAGCTGTAGAAAATCACACAAATCTGACAAGACATCTCGTGGGCGAACGATTTCGTTCTCACAAAAGATAGAGTATAGCTCTTCAGATGGTTTGGGGATAATATATGACGCAAATGAGAAGAGGAGAAGAACACAGAGACACCCGATAAAGACACGGCACGACCAAATAAATCAGATACTTGAGTAGGGCCATGTCAAGAGTCAGAATAATAGAAGAGCATGTATAAAACAATGTATGAATGTAAACAAGTCAAGGAGTGTGTGCCAAGACCGAATTGTTTGGCGGTCCGTTCTCTCTGCCTACCAGTTAGTTAGGAGTAAAGTAGTTTTCCCTGAGATCTAGAAATGTTCACATTGCATTAAATTTGAGCTAATATTGAATTTGCATACTATAACTGCTACTGTTTGGGTCCTACCTGGACCAAAGGCAAAAAAAATCTCGTTTTTATATGCTTACTTTTAACGTGAAAAGTATTTCTCGGAATGGTCAAATAAATGTTGTATTGAGAGTGAAAAGAAAGTGAATCAGCATTTAAATTTTGATATTTTTTTCTCAGCTGCAAGCGGATAAAAGTTGAATTGAACTAGGAAATTACCGCTCGGACTTTACGCCTGGAGATTAAAAAAATGAATCTGTTTTCTTTTAACAGATCGGAATCTTTGATTAGAAATTAAGACACTGATCAAAATGTACAGGAAAAACTATTTAAATAGATGTGAATTAATGTATGAATGCCAAACGCATGGAAAACCTCGTGCTAGATTCTGTCACAACACTTAATGAAATAGGGCGTATTTTTTAGAAGTTCGAAATATTTCCGCTTTGCAGTAAAATTAAAATAAGTGGAATTTATATGAACAATTCCAAAAATTAAATTACGAACTATACTTGTTCTTGTATTTGATTGTTCTTAAAATATACGAAAATGAATATTTGTAATAGGATATGAAAAATGAAAATTTGAATTAAAAAAATTATAATAGGTGGCAAGCGAGCTGTTGGAAAACTGAAGGTACTGGGATTGAATATATGGAACGCGGGAGGGGGGTTGGCGGGACGGAAGAAGGGGAATGCGGGAGGGGAAGAGGACGTAGGAGGGGAACGGGCATGAAAGGACGCACGGGAAAGGACATGCAGGGTGAAACAATTTATTTCTTTAAATATGGCATTGCAACCAGCTAGTATACAAAAAATACTATCCTTTACTGTGAAAAAGTTTCTGCTTCTAACTGGTTTTCCGTGTAAATTTTTATCATTCAACCAAATTTTTTCTCAGTAGGCAAAACAATTGAAATAATAAAAAAAGTCCTAGATTAAACTTTTGCAAATTGTTATTTTTGCTGTCTTCACTAATAAGTGGTTTTGCGTTTAGAGCCGAGACTAGATTGTCGGGGTATTAAAAGCATTATTTTTTGAGATAGCAGATAAAGTCACTGTTTACTTTCTCTTGCCCATAGCATGAATATAAACGTTAAAAGTGTTTTGTGTGCCAAATTAATTAAGGGCGGACTTCAGGGTGTTAGGGGAGACTTAGCGTGATGATTTTTTCTTTAGTTTGCTGAAATAAATATTAAAGGAAAGGCGTTTCCTGAAAATTTGCATGCAAATTTAATTCATTCTTCCTACCGACGAGTTGGGCGGCAAAAAATATGGGATTTGAAAAACTCTAAAGGTTCTACTAGCGTAGTACTTAGCCTTCGCTGGATATTTAAGATAATCTCAAGATAGACGTACTGATTGATAATAATTATAATAGTGTACAGTTTGTTATATAAGAGTAGAAAACATAGGAGGGCACCACTGTTGTTCAAACGACAATACTAAAAATATAACACATGGTGAAAATGTAAAGCAATGTAACCTACATTTTTGTAAAAAATTAAAAAGGTACCTATAAAGAGAAAAAAAAATTCATTGCAATATAGATACCCACTGATTTAAAAATTAGAATTGCATATAGATATATTATACCTTTGCAATTTTGTGTTAACGTAATGAAGAATAACAATATTTTAATCATCACATAGTGTCAAATGAAGTCGCTCCTGCTGCCTGTCTTAAATCTTTTAAATTACGCAACGGATTTTCATGCGGTTTTCACCAATAGATAGAGTGATTCAAGAGGAAGATTTATATGTACGCATATTAAAGTACAGAAAAGTGAGGAATCCAAAGATTATATTCAGGCAGCGTGCAGCGGGCTGGCAAGCGGGCGGTGTGGATTTGATATGTATGCAAATTAACCTATGGCGTTGGTTACAAATGTTGGGTAATGGCATTGTGTTTCGTTAGCAACAGCAACGTGTGTCCGGGTCTGCTAGTAAAATATAAAGCACAGTTTAGAAATTGCTCACATTTATTTAATACTAGCTTAAGTACCTAGCGTTGCCCGGGCTTTTAGATCATGTATTTTATTTTAGGTTTGAATATATTTAACTCATTCAGATTTATTTTAAATTAAATGAAAGCAAATAACTTTGTAAAACACCATTCAAACAAAAAAGTTTTTTAAAATGTGATTTAAATACGACATATTCTGTGTCATTGCGCTTTAAAAGAATATTTGACAGTTAAATTGGTGTTGCTAACCTATAAATTTTGAAGTTCCATTTTCAATATTTTCTACCCCTTTTTTTTTTTCCAACAAAAACATACTTCCAACAAAAACATACTTAACAAATACAGATAGAATTGGCAATTAAATAGGTAATCCCGCGAAGCTGCCACATGGCTGCTTGTCTGCAGGTTCTACCTCAATATACATCCATTACCATTTGAAATAAATAAAAAACATATTTATAAAATTTAAAATTGTACAGAAGAAAGCAAATAGAGACAATCAAATCCTAATGAACAGGTTGGTGCAACCTGCTTTACAGTTAATGAAAATAAATAAAGTAAAAAAAAAAAAAAAACAACAACATTTTATGTTTACAAAGGCATACAACATTTAACAGATTTTGTATCTATCATTCAAGAAAAAGGTAATATATTCTTAATAATTAGAAACCATGACATCATCAATCTTCCTTAATTGATAGACTAAACAGGTAATCATTCTAAAGATGTTTTTTATATTTGTGTACCGGACGAATAAAACACAATTTAACTTAGTCTTCTTTATATACATACAAGCTTATTCCCGCGGCTTCGCTCGCATGGTATTACGGGAAATTACTGTAGCGCTTGCACTTATCAATTATTTTCCTCCCACCCCACCCCCAACCCCTCCCGCATTCCATATATTCATTCCCTTACATTCAGTTTTCAAACATCTCGCCTACCACCTGAATTTCATAATGCTATAATAGCTCAAAGAAAAAAGAATTACTTATCCAATTTTGTTTATTCGTTCGGAATTTATGCGCTTACAAACATTTCGGATGTTTATTTTTATATAAATATTTGGAAGTTCGTTAATATAATAAAAAAATACTCTATTTATCATTCAGTCTTTATAATCGTTACGAATTATATTTTTAATATAGGAATTCTCATCTATTCCAAGCTTGTCCAAAAAAAAAACGAATTCTAATATTTGAATTTTCTGCAGTAGTAGCTGACCATTAGACTAAGTATCTACCAGCATAGAGCCCAAAAATATATCAAAATTGTTTCCATAGAAAAGATTTTTTTCTGACGTTAACAAAAACTCGCTTTTGTTAGCGACAGAAAACGTAAAACAAATATAATATATTAATATTTATAATTTCATAACGCCAGAGCTTACCATCGTATACAACCTGTAGTCTGCGCATACAATTTAGCTTTATATTGGTGAAAGAATTATTAAAGTCTTTATATTGTGTTATGCGTGAAAAGGTCATAAACAAACTCGAGCAGTTTCGCATTTATAATATTAGTATGGATTATAACGAATGTTTCTTTATTTGTCCCGCGTGCGTTCCTATACCATTCATCTGAAAAGGAATTAAAAAACGTCAGTAAGCACCTAGTATCTTTCGGCATTTGTGGGGTAAGAGGGACCGCGAGCAGGTTCCAAACTACATTTTTGTAACCTGCTAGTGTGCTAAATATTTTAAATACTTTAGGTCTTGTAATGTATGTTATTAGTCTATAATTAGTTCTCACATTATTTTAGTAATCTATGGGCCCTTCGAGTCACATGGTCTCGTTTCCGAGTTATGCCGAAGATCACCGAAGGTAGATGTGCGTAGTCATTATAATTCTAGAGCTCCACAGACAAAACTTAGCTTTCAGCCAGGACTGACTTTAGTCCTCCAAATTATAAAACAAAATACGATACGTCAATAAACAGACACTGTGATTTAAGAACCTAAGTCTTTCCATTAGCATCATATACAAATGGATAAAACTGGTCCCAATACTTACAAAAAACGAATGTCTCTGAAGAGAACATTGGAGTATACAGATATTACTTATTGAAAGAAAGTAAATAGAATATTTAGAGAATTATTTAGAAATAGAATTAACCTTCGTTATAAAGATTATTTAAGTTTATGTAAACACGCCACAGTATTTTTTGTAATAGAAACGGTCAATATCTCACCTTTTTTAAATAAATAACAAGGTAGGTAAGGTAGGTATCTTGATAAAATATTCGAAAACTTTTCAGGAATTCATCATTTTCTGAATAAAATTTGTAATATTCGAGTTATGAATAATAAAAATTACACTCTTCTTTTATTAAATTTTTTAAGTAATAAAATTTTTGAACTCCTTTTTAAAATTTGTTTAGAGAAGTATGCTAAACAGCTTCTAAATCAGGACCTAATTAAACCTTTACACAGAGTGGCTTTTCTCACTAAAGTCATTCGGAAACGAAGCGTTGGTTTAAATTGATATTTGCGTCTTTGATGACCAGATATGAATAATCAGATAGATATCAACTTTTCTCCTCTCATCTTCTTTCCTTTCTTACTCCCGTCGGTATCACAAAATATCCCAATTGGAGATGCCATATTGCTTTCGAACAATTTTTTTAATTACTTTTATATGAATACTGCACAAGAATCCCAACTGCTCCCGTCTGGAGCCAGTGAGACTATGGCATCCCCAATTGGGGTATGTTGTGAGGCTGAAGGTAGTGGGGAGGGGAATGACATGGGGAATAGGAAGGTGAGGTAGTACCTGGCTATTCAGATCTGGTCACCAAACACGGCTAAAGCCATTTCAAGCAACGTTTTAATTCTGAACGGTGGTCTTACACCAGGGCGAGTATCTTCCACTCTAGAACCTGCCGCAAATATACTATACATTATTTTATATGAAAAAATTGTAAAAAAACGCAAATTAATCAAATAAAATTTATTTGACACGCCGGGGTCCGATCCCGCGACCTTCGGAATGCGAGTCAAGAGCCTTACCGCTGGACTACGCCGGCCGTCAGTTGAGAATGAATAGTCGTATTCACAATAAAAAATAAAAACGAAAAAAGTATGTGTGTTTCCATGAAATTAAAAGCTTAACACGATGACTGTTTGAACTGTCAAAAATATTTATATGCATGGTTTCAATTAACAGTACAGACTGACACTTCCGGATTAAATGAATTTGCGGAGAAATTTAGCATTTCCGAATGCCGTTGCATTTTTGCAATGCGGAGATAATTCTCAAAAGTTTATTAATTTAAATGAGGTTCGTTTTTCAGTAAGTTTGTTTACATCTGTGAGTCAGAACTACAGCTGTCCTGTTAGCATTTCAAAACCAGGCCATCCCAATGCACAATGTACAATGCACGTGCTGTGAAAACGCAAAATGAGTCGTTTAATTTCTATATCCGCTATATCAACTTTCACTGATTCGGAGAAAACCGCAAAAAACTGTCACATCTCTAGCGTAAGTAAATAATAACATTTAAATTTTGTATATATGAATTGGAGTAATATAAATTCGATAAGTTTTCATTTTTCGATGTGGGTATGTCAAGCAATTTTTAAGTAATTTCGATAAATAAAATGTGTTTAGCGGATTTTGATACTCCCTTGGCGATTTACTCACGATATAAAGGCTTTTGAAACTCAACTGACCTGGCGAGCGAGTTTCTTAAACCGCCATCTTGGTAAAATAATATTCCGATATAAGTAGCGGGTTTTGACTGTAACTTCTTGAAGGATATAGCGGGTTTTGTTTTTCATTCGCAGTTTTAACATGGTTTTTGACCGTGATAAGGGAGGTTTTGAAACTCAATTTTAGGTACATCTTGTTCCTCGCAAAAATGTGAACAAGATGTCATACTCAGATCAATTTGACGAAATATATAGCGGGAATTGAAATTATAGGACTCAATTATATTTCATCTCAATTAATGCTTTTTTTCTGCTTTTTTTACAAGATGATATCATCGTGTTTATCATCGCCTTATTTACCATGAATATTTAACATCCGTTCTAACGGATGCTTTGTGTTAATCTGCGGCAGTGGAAATGGTCACTGACGATCGGATATCATCGGCTATATTCGCAATCGTTCGGGTATCGGACCCGGACGGGTGACAGTTATCTCTCTCATATACTACAACTACACTGACCTCTGTTGAGACGCATTCAAACTACATGTATCTACCTTACCAACGATATCTGTTGAGAGACTTGAGACTACATGTACATTCTATAGCACTACGCGCAGTAAAAGCAGTTGATTTTTTCGTTAGTATTTTTGATCAGTTAATAATTATTATTTGTAGGAGCAAAGTTTTTTAATAATTCTGAATTCAGAATTTATTTTGTAATAATCGTAAAAAACCAATTACAGGTGCAAAATAGCCAAATATCATCAGAATCCAATTTCTTTCATTGACTGCGAAAAGGTATAATTAATTAGCATAAATTTACGTGAAACTTCGATTTGAATCTGCATCACATTAAATGATAATAGAATTTCGGAGATTTATAGCGTCGGAGCAGGTGTTTTAAATTCGAAATGGAATAGCGAAGAAATAAAATTAAACTCCCTTCATTGCGATAAAACGAATTAAGAGAATCTTCGATGAATAAATAAATAAATAAACAGGGATAATCAACGATGAAAATATATATTAAAATCTGATAAAATCTCATAAAGTCGCCATGTCGTTATGGATATGCCGGAAAAAAGTGCCCGGGCATCAGAAGTTGGGGCGGGTCTGATAAGTGATTTCAACGAAGCCTTTGCATTAACGCTATAAATTTTTATATGATTCAGTTATCCGCTCGGTGTGAGATTGAATTTGAATTTATATTGCTACCCGCTACCTCCCCCGTCTTACCAGGGGGGCAGAAGATCTAGGGAGTGTTTCTATTTATTAGGAAATAAATACATCGACGGAATGTCGCTGTCACGATTCTCATTATGTGGAATTGAAGTCTGTATGTTTGGTACCTTCTTTCGATTAAAATGGAACATTTTTTTAAAGGTGTTTGAAATCGATTTCTATCACCACTTACGTACTTTACAATTAGCTTTATTTTGGCAATATTTCCTGTTTAAAACTTCAAGTTTAACATTCAAAAAGAAGAATGGAATGAGTTACCTAAATGGATAATCTATTTAACACCTCAGGGGCTCTAGCATGGTGAAATCGATAACTTTACAATATCGGATAGTTAAGAGTACCTTCCGATGATTTTATATCGATATCCCTAGCACAGTTTCAGTGTTGATAGCCGAACTAATATTGGTAGGGAATAAATTAGAAATTGATGTACGCTGGCAACACTTGCAGATTTGTCCATAAATTCACATTCAGAAACGTCAAACGCCAGTATAGATATGAATAATTTGGCAATTTTGAATTGGAATACAAACCTAAATATGCATTGGCAGTCTGCATTTACTTTTAGAAAATATACGGGATTAGTTAATCTTTTCTTTAGTCATATTTCAGCCACTTTAGTTTATCAAAATTCGAACGGAATAATTTGGTCGAGTCTTAGTTGATTTACAAAGTCTATGGATGGCGTTCATGACTTCTTTCAATTCAAAAACCTTCGTTAGTTCAAAACGTTCATTAAAAAAGCCAGTGAATTTGATTAACGAACGACATAATTCAAATAAATGCATATCAAATAAGTCTGAGTTTAACTGAGAGATATCCTCAGTAATAACCGAGGTTTTCTCTCAGTGGTGTCGTGTATCAGGTGGGCAATTCTCACGTCAGCCGATAGCCACTCAAATTTCCACCCATCTTCTGGAGTGAAAGCTATCCAACACTGGGATTATTCGAGAAAGCACTGCAAATAGCGCTATACATTTGCACAACGAAATTCCTAATATTTCAATGAAATACCGATATAAATTGACTTCTTACACCACCACGAGACGAACGAGTGCCAAAGTACATGATTCACATTTATCGTACAATCGTACGAGAGGACTGAATTGTGTACTTGTGCCCTCCAATAAGTTGGCACAGCATCCGCAAATATATCACCACAGGCCCTGGAACTTCTGGGCTCCTGCATCAAGAATAATTTTTATTTTAATTAACACATATTGATATTAAATTTGAATCATCCTGTGAATCCATCAAGTACCTAGAGACTTGTTTATTTTTATAAATTAATCAGATACCTTTCAATGAAAGCTTTGTTTATAACGAACCAAATGAAATTATTAGTTCAGCAGTTAAGTAGATTAAAAGCGAAGTTAAACTCGCAACCATTAATAATTCTGAATTCTGTAAAAAACCCTATTAGGAATATTACAAATATTCTCAAGTTTTAAATATCAAAAACGCAGAAACAAAATTGTATTCCTTATTAATTTAGTGGTTGGGAAATTTGCCGATCTAATGTTATTCTGATGAAGAAAGGAAAATAATTATAGTCGTCCTTTTTTTACACGTTTTAATGATTTTGTGGTTTCCGTGTTTCTGGCACGAACATTCCTTTTAAATAAACATCTTTGTGCGTTCGTTCCTTGCGGAAATTTCGAAAATTCCACACTTACGGAGAATGGTCAAAGAAAGAATAATTATACAACGTGCAAGTAGATGAAAGATATGTTTATGACGTAGCATTAAGACAATACGTTATCAAACAAAAGATTTTGAAACACTTAGACTTTAAATCCTTTCGAACTTCTGAACATCTTAAGGACTCAATAACATTCCATAATTAATCAATTTTAGAAGACAGAAGAAATACATCCGACCAGAAATTTTTATTCAAAATTATCAATAACGTTGTTGACAACAACTATCTTCTAGAAAACATTAATTTCCACTGTCCAACACGAAATACAAGGTCACACCAACTATTCCACATCCCGCACTCAAAAACAAATTACACACAACATTCATTTCTCAGAAGGACGTGCAGAAAATATAATAACATCTTTTCAGGCGCCGATATTTTCCATTTGTCCTCAGGCCAATTTACCAAATGCATAAAAGAAAAAATTCAAAAAAATTGTTAATTATGAACCCTCTACCCCTGTTGTGTTTTTTCTCAAATTTTATTACATTGTTTTTCTCTTTTTATAATAATAATAAAATTTTGATGATTTATACAGCGCCGTTATGTGATAAATCACCCCAAGGGCGCTGGTAAATGGTTTATAATGTTTACCCTATGATGTGAAATTGTATTATTTTTATATAGGTTCACATACTCTTTTTATTCCTTTTTTAAATATTCTTTTTTCTTTTTCTACTACTTTATGTTTTCTTTATTGTTTTGAATTATGTTTTTTATGTATACATACTATGAATTCTTGCGGAAACTTTGCTGGTTTATGCAACCTTGTAATATGGAATTGTCTTAATATAATATGTACAACTGTTTGTTTCCCCAATAAACTAAAAAAACTAAAAAAAATAAAAATAAAACATCAAATAAATCAAATACACGAATCAGATAACGTCAACAATCAAAGTATGAGATATACTATGAAAGAAAATAATAAAAACTATGGTGTTCCAACCTCTTATGTATGCTCTAGAATCTAGAACTAGTTTTTTTAAATCGTCTGTGAGTAAATAAGTTTTGGTATCTATTTAGGCTTCTAATAACAAATATAGTTAAGTATGTTCTTAGTAGTAAGAGAAATACTTTATATTTACCACAACTTGACACGTGTTAAATATTATCTTTTTATTTATTGTTTGAAACATTTCCATGACTACATTAATGAAATTGTAAATTTGAAAAAAAAATGCGTAAAACAGGGTTTAGTTGTTACTAGGTGGAAATAAAGTCAAATAAACGAAATAATAGTAAGAAAAATTTAAACTTAGAAAGTAGTATCGAGAAAAAGAAGAAAGAAAGAAAAGACAGAATAAAAAAAGCTTAATATACCAATTGAATACTAATTACTTCAAATACTTGTATTTTCCATAGCATTATATTAGCTAAAAGAACTTCCAGCTATGGTAAGAAAAAGTTTGTAAATTTTATAAATTCAATGACTCTGACAAATGAAAACATTATATATTTTTTCAAGTTTTCTATTTTTCAATAAACTTTCCCAAAAAGTGTTATATTTAAACTAAAAAAAATACGAGCGCAGTTCACACACAGTAGAAGCGAACCTGTACCAAAACAATCTCAAGCCTTGAAAAGCGAAGCCATAATCAAAGCAGCCAATGAGCGCAGACCTAGGACCTAGCGTCATTTCCGTTTTAAATCTCAACCAATCAACCAAAGTTTTTAAAAGTGACATCTTAATCAAAACGGCCAATGAGCGCAGTGTGATGCTTCGCAGGTGCTTAAGCGTAATTTCCGTGCCATCCAAATTCCGAATCACTAATGCCGCTAAAGAAGTTTCACTTCAAAACCATATAGGAATACTACACAGCCCAACAAAAATTTGTAACCAGGATAAAAAGCTAAAATGTACTGATTATTCCCAGTTTTTACACACCTTTTTGATAGATAGGTATTAACTTTCATGCTACGAAACTATAGGTGTAATTCTCAACTAAATCAAACGAAAAAATAACAAAAATTTTTATATTTAAAACTGAAGTAAAAACAAGGCTGACAGAACTGAGTGATAATCAACTTGCAAACATTATGAAGTTATTGTAAAGACAACATCTAGAAACTAAATATCCAGAAAAATATAAACTTATTTATGTATTGTTTGAAACATTTACAGAGTGTTAACAATTATATTAAAGTTATAAAATTGACATTGGGATGATCATAGGTATTCACTCCAATTATAAATGCGTAATCAATGTTTAGTTGTTACTACAATGAAATACAAAACATAGAAGTGTCAAATAAATAACACGACCTGCTGAGAAAGAAAAGAAAGATAATAAAAATAAAATGATAATAGAGCAATCACATAATTGTGCTCCATGAGATATCGTGGTAAAAGATTATTAATTTGCTTTTTGAAATATGTGAGACTGTTTTCATAAATATCTACATGGTCACATTCAATATTGTTTTTAAATAATTCAAGATGGAACGTATTATGACTCCTTACATTGCGTCTGTTAGGAACATTTATATGAATATTGCTCAGACAATGAGTGGTTCGAAGCTTATCATGAATAATTTGCTATAAACATATTAAGTCAGCAAATTGTCTTCTTTTTTCCAGTAAAGTGAAATTGTTGGAGTCGTTCCTCGTAAGATACGAGTAAGGCATTTAATGCAAGTTTAAATGATAAAAGTCTTAGGAATTTTTTTTGTACAAATTCAATGGTTTTTGAATATTTTAAATGGTGTGGGTTCCAGATAACACTCCTATATTCCAGTTTGCTTCTGACTAACGAGTTGTATAAAGATATAATGGATTGGGGCTTTGTTAATGGTTTCAATATTCTATGTATGAATCCCATCATTTTCAAATATTTACTCGTGATATCACTGATGATAAATAAAACTACAGACTGGAAACTTAGAACTCAGAACAGGAAACCCTAGTAATGTAAGATTTGAATAGTAATACCGTATAAAGGATTCTCAAGAGACTGCGCAGACATTTCCATTCAAAATAATTAACGTTAATTTCCAGCCAACCAATATAACGCCATCTAGCTTTCCAGTCAGAGGCAGAGTGACGCGATGCCTCTCTGACTGACACGTTGTAGATGCTGTCTCCAGTACTAAGTGTCATCTCTTGTTTTGTAATCTCATGACGAATTCTGTGAATTATAACTCGATAATTTGAGCGTACCACCAGTGAAGCAAACTTGGAATTCAATCCCCTATTGTCATAGGTATTTTCGGAATGTGAAATGATGTACGTTACAGAAATGATAGACATCATCGATTAGTTTTGAAAACTCAATGTATTAATCGTTGAAATTTCGAAGATAAATAAACTTTTTTCGACACCCAAAAAAGATTTTATTTCGCCTATTTTGACAATAATTTGACCCAGATTTGTATTTACAGGAACCATCGGAACGTTCTACAAGTGAGGGCGTGTAAATTAAATGTTTTCGTCAACATTGCAAAAGGGTCAATCACAATATGTAAAAATGAATGTTTCTTTATTTGTCCCTTATGCGGTCCCTAAACCGTTCATCCGATTGCGATGAAACTTTGGTGTGTTGTTGTTAGCCCGACCGCGATAGTTTAATTTATAGTGGTGAGCTCTGGCGTTATAAAATTTTATCCGATACTATTCATCCGATTGTGATGAATCTTTGGTGAGTTGTTGTGCTTATATATATATATATATATACCTACAGGTGAGCTCTGGCGTTATGAAATTTGTATTAAAAAATGCAATGCACCCGAGCTGTTTGAAAACTGAATGTACTGGGATTGAACTATGGAACGCGGGAGAGGGGAAAAGAGCATGGGAGGGGGACTCGCGAGACGGGTAAGCGGCAGAGAAAAAAAATTGCAAAAATTCGACAATTAATTTTTAATATTTTCAAGCCGCATCAAAAGCTCCCAATTTGGGAGGCGGGACCTCGGGATCCCATTTATTGGATAACCAACACCGTTGGAATGTGGATCGCAGCATTTGGTGACTTAGCAGTGGTGACGGGATTCCTTCGTGAGGTGTGTCTAAGTCTTGGCGGCGGACAAGCCTGCTCATCAGCTGTATGGCCTCTCCAGCTGATCTCTATCAACCCATCGTCTTGCAGAAAGAGGGATGGGTTCGTAAGTTCATCATTCTGAATACGCTGAACCTTAGATTCCTCTCACGTCTTTTTCCCCTCCCTCCTTGCCTTAAAATGACCGTCTACTCAGCATCTCCAAATATGTTAATTTCCTGTGTGGGGTTAATGAAAAAAAAAATAAGCGCAACACTCGTTTAGAATTATAGAATACCTTGAAAAAGTTTTGTATAAAATTTAACCTCATTAGCTAGGACTCACACCTCTCCAGATAAATCGATTTATTGGTTTAGGTAAAGTTGATTTAATTAATAGAAGAAATTATCCATAGATGTCAGGAGATGCAAATTCCCCTCTACCAAGGAAGCATTATAAAAAGCCTATGTTTAGGTTTTTTCACTCACTTCTCGTCTCATCACCATACCTTCTTAACAAGTAAAACGTAAACTCCTTGGTTTGGGTTTGGTAGTTTGGAGCTCCTGAAATATTCACAATGTAATTGGGAATAGAGCAAATAAAAGTCACGAGTCCTTTAAAGTTTCCTGAAGATGCGTTATTATTTACAAAGTTCCTTCCTCCAAAACAAAACAAGCTTTTTGTCAAAACAATTTCAAGTGCTCTTTTTAATTTCCGAACTTTTTAAAGCGTTTTTGCTCAGAATCTTTTTTAATTTATGATGAAAATTATCGTAATCTAAATAAAATAATGATCAATAAATGTTTTGAAATTCATTGGAACTTAATGAAGAACTAAAGCTTGGGGCACATCTTAACATTTCTTAGACTCTTAATTTCTTCTCCCGGAATGCTTTGCACTTCTCGTCCGGAGCATATGAAAGAGATACGGATTCTACAAGTTTGAAGAACAATGGAGGAAAAGCAATTAGAGAGAAAGCAGCATTTTCTAGTTTCTGAGACGTTAATTTGAATACTGAAAAGAGATGTGTTTAAGTAGTTCAAATTGAACTGTGAAGGAAAAGGCTTTGTCCAACTTGATTATATGATTCGAAATCCATTAAAGAAATCGATTTACACAGATAAAACGAATCTCTCTCTAAAAGTACTTAAATATATTTTTATTGACAGGAGTTTTATTACGATTTTGTGTAATTTACAAAACTCTCGTTTAAATTCAAGCACAGGGGCTCCATCGAAGCCAGAGTTAAGTCAGCCTCTCTGAAACTGAGCGTACTTTACAGGGGCCGCAGATACTGTAATAGTACACAACAGCTAACCCTGTACAAATCGCAAGTGCGCCCCACACTGGAGCCCCAAAATAAAACCCTCGACTCTGTGCAGAAACGGGCGACTCTCCTAACTTAATAATCGGATTGCAATCTTTAGAGCACAGGCGTCAGGTGGGAATGCTGTCCTTGTTCTACCGGTATTATAATGGAAGATGCTCCGAGGAACTAGCGTCATTGATCCCCTCGGCACCGGTGCCCAGTCGGAAAACACGCCAAACATGCGCTCAACATTTGTACACGGTTGACATTAGTCATATGAGAACGAATTGTTTCTACGACTCGTTCTTGAGTTCGACAGCTCGGCTGTGGAACGATTTGCCGGCCTCTGTGTCTCTTCAAGACCCATATTCACTCTTTCCTATCCTCAAAAACACCCTCCACACAGCTTCTTCAAAGAAGGCCCTGAGGGAAATTATTTTTCTCTGGGCCTCCTGTGTGGAGTTAATGTAAAAAAAGGAAATTGTTCAAATTTAATTTCTCATTTCTCTGCAGACAAAAACAAACATTTGGTCCGTTGTTTTAATTTCTCAGTAAAACTGAGCTTAATTTTGAAAACGTGACCTTCAAATATTTATATTGTTAAGTAAAAATTCATTCAATTCCACTAAATGAAAATTCTAATATTCATAAAGTCATTGGATATCATTTCAGACTTCTTTTTAAAACAATGCTCGCTCTCTCGAATCATTGGAAAATTCTCAAGATTTTCAAGCAATTTCGTGTGTTTCGCTAAAGTAATATTCTAATAAATATTATTGCATTTAGTAGCTATTCCCAGTAGAGATAGAAAAGTATAGTGAGTTAATCAACTTCAATAAATAAAATTAAATGTAAAATAGAAAATTAATTCAATTGAGGTAAGACTTATTTTATTCGTTAACTATATTTTCCATCACGCTTTGGCTGAACAACCTTAAAATTATTAAAGCTTAATTTTACCGACTGGTATCCCCGAGAGTCGCTCTTCGGTCCAGCGCATGATATTGCAAAATTATTCCGGTTCCCGCGATCGCCTGTTTCGGCTGCTTTTCATTCCCCCCCGTGTCACTCTAGTCGTAACGAATTTAATTGTGTACCAAGTTTTATTATAAATTATAACGTTACTTGTAAATAAATTTGACCGCATTATCAAGAGTTCTTATTGGCAAATTCACCCTACACACGCATCTCAACTTACAGTGCTCGGAAAGGCTGTAAGATGCCAATTCAAGTCAGAATAAAATACAAAATTCACCACCTTTCCAAAACGTGTCAGTGAAAATTCCTTGATTAGTTCTGTTGCTTTTTTACATTAACGCTACACAGGAGGCCTTACGAATACAATTTCCCTCAGGGGCGATGTCATATTTCAGGATGCTCTGTGGAGGGTTTTTTTAAGAAATGGGAGAAGAGGAAAAACGGGAAAGAAAGAGTGAGAGATTCGAACAGGAATTATAAACTATTTAGGCGTTTATTACGCAATAATGTGTGTTACGTTAGAAGCATTGAATATCAAAGTTGAGCTTCCTTGTCGGGTTTGTAATGAAAGATTGCAGGTTCGATTTCAGATACATGACACAAAGCTATTTTCATGGATTTTTAAATTTCTAATTGAGTATTATTATGTTTATTGTTAATTTCTATGAATCTTTTAAAAATACCTTTAAACTGCTGTGAAGATCGCTTTAAATTAATAAAATTATTAAACGGCACAGACAGACGCTTTGAACCTGTAATCCAGTGGAAATTAAAGTTACAAAATGAGCCTTCCTTTTGCTGGGAGATTTAAAAAAATTTCAGTAGATTTCAGCTACTTCTGCAGATTTTTTTATTATTTTTATGTTATAATTACGTGTAACGAATTTGGCAAATGCAAAAGTCAAATCAAGTTCTCTTAATATTTTAAAATTTTTCCTCTTGTAACAACCGTTGCAAATCATTGAAACGTAGATACGCTGAGAAATAACGTCTTCGTATGAATATTGTATGCAAAGAAAATATATTCTGTTAATTTAAACATCGAAACTGTTCAAGAATTTTTATTTTACGAAGTCAAAAGTAAACCGTTAAGAATAATGTGAGAAAGTTTGGGAGACTTCTATTCCCCGACGCTGTAAAGAAAGACGTCTTATCCCAGCGTCTTAATTTTGATTCAATTAAATTTCATATCCGTTTAATCCGGTTTGAAACTTTGGAGATTCAATTACCAGAGGATTTGCATAATCCGTGTCCTTCCTTACCTGTCCAGCGGTTCGGGAGCTTTTTTGGAAGCTTTTTTAAGGCACTATTCGTTCAGAATCTGAAAAAAATGCGGTAAGAATTTCAGTTACAATTAATAATTGAAAACCGGAGACTTTAATAATTCTTCAGCCCTTTCCAAGAAGTTTATATAACGTCACTTTGGTAAAACACGGTTCTAACTTCACTTTAGCTTGTTCTCAGATATTTCAAAGTTCGCAATAAGATTTCTCATAACCTATTTACCGATTCCTGATTTTGAGATTGAATCTTGTAAAGTGGTAGAAGAAGTTGGGGACGCCCGAGGAAGATATGGCACGATCAATGGAATCAGATACTTCAGACGGGCCATGTCAAAAGTCAGAATAATAGAAGAGTATGTATGAGACGATAAATGAATGTAAGTGAAGCAAATAGTGTGTGCCAAGACCGAGTTCTTTGATAGTTAGGTATCTTGTGAAAAGTGTTTTAGTTTAACACATTTTAAACAGGATATATTCTTATCATTTTAAAACATCCCTTAAAGTGCGTATAGAACCATAGGCAACCTGATAGAGCTGTGGTGACTCAGTATGTAGCGAGTTGACTATTTTTGTAGTGGTATCATTATTTTCCATACACCGGCCACACCAGAATTTCGAGAAGCTCCGATAATTTTACTCGACGCGCCATTGCGGTTTCAGTATTAAAGTAGATCACACATATCATCTGTCAATCTAAATCCTTCTGATAATTGTCGTGGTTGAAATTTAATTTGTGGATAAGTTAAAGTTGTAAATGAAAGGCAAATCACTAATCATCAAACATTATTATTCCTACATTCTCGCGATCCTTATTTCAGGTTATATTCAGGTAAGTTCTAATATTACGCATAGCTATAGGGCAAAATAATTAATTGCATAAGATTCTAACTACATTTGTATAACGCCATTTTAAGGTTAATTACAACGTTACCCTGTCTTGGAATGGCATTAAAAAACTGTAGTTAGAACCATAAGAAATTAATTATGTCGCCCTAGCTGATTGCACATGATTCTACGTGCAGGTCTTATTTAAATGTATTCCTTTGAAATATTGAAAAATAAAATACTTTACACGAGACTGAACTTCAAAATCAGAAATTGTTAAATGGATTATGGGAAATCGTCTTTACAAACTTGGAGGCCTCAGAAAATTGTAAGGCAAAGTTAGAACCCTATCCTACTAAAGAGTCGTAAAAATGATAAACTGTCGCGTACAAATAAATTTACAATTGCAAAAGATTAAAGTAATGTTAGAACCTTGCAAAAAAATGAAAGCTTTAAAAACTTTATGTTAGAACTTTGTCATATTAGCATCTATGGGAGTACAATGCTCTGAAAATTATTTAGGTTATATAAATAAGAAAAAGAAATGGTTTAGCATTCAAACCTAATTTTTTAAAGAAATGTCAGTTTTAACCTTGTCAAACTAAGGTGACGAAATTGCAAGCGCCGGAAAGCTTGAGTAGATTTTATAAATCGGAAAAGATAACATCGTGGTTTCATTTTAAGTAATGAACTTCAGTTTATGGAAAAATAATTATTTTAACTGAAATTCAGGAATAGAGCTTTCAAATTTTATCATCATTTTTCACTGCATTTACGGTTCATGAACAATTTTAAACGACCCTTTGTCATGCACTCCGTGTAATGCAGTGCAATATTTTGTAAAATACACGATACCGATTTTATTCCATTAAAGGTAGGTTTAGATTACTAATGGATCACGAGGTTTAAATGCAGTAGCGCAGCTAAAAACTCTCAAAACCCTGAACAGCTAGAAATCTTAAATTTATCTCTAATACACAATTATCAAAAAGGCCTTTTTAATAATTTATTAATAAATTCGAAAGGTTTTATGCAGAATTTCGTCGCAGATAATATATAAGGCGGGTATTTTGTTATCACGGTATACCCGAAGGATTTTAACCAGCGATTTCTGAGCAAATTTGAAAAAAAAAATCTAAATGTTTTGCTCCCCGATGATATTTTTTTTCGATTAAAAACAAAAAAAAAATATTTTTTCCATCACGTTATACGTGCTCTGTCTCGTCTGTTGCCGTGCTGTTAGAATAATGCTAATGCTGTTAGTGACCTGCTAGGCTGTACCCAACTACCCATTGCAGAAAAATATTTTTATTTTTAATTAAAGAAAATGTATCACGGGACAGCAAAACGACATCTATGTTTTGACGTATAACGTTTTATAAATCGATGAACGCCGGCTGCATTCACGAAAAAGTATTCTCACTGTCACGTTGTCACGTTCCACCTGAGCTGAGCGTGCAAGCGAGAGCATGGAACAAGCGTTCGGATTGTTACGCATCTATCTCTCTTCCACTCCATCGTTATTGTATGACGTTATTACGTAAAATTATCGTCCGCAAACCAACTTTACAGACAACCAATTTTTTTAACTCCAAATATGCTCAGGAATTGCAAGATTCTTCGGGTGCATGCTCAAAAGCATTGATTTTAAACACAAAGCATAATTAACAAAATCCTGGGATAAAAGGGAAAATATTTTGCAAAAGAAAATTGCATTATAACAATTCATTTTTCTGGTCGGATTGCTCGAATTTTCTTGGAATTGAACTGCATTTCTAATAATGTTATTTTTTTCGTTTGGATAATGGTATTATTTCTAACGCCATTAAAAAAATAGATTTGCGACCTACTTTTTTCGATATTTAAATTCTACTCTCTCATCAAAATGGTGTCAGTCCTTTCTCATATAATCTAATCGGATTTCGATGACTATATTTCGCAATGTGTCTTCAATAACGAATGGCTCGATTAGGTTACTATGTTGTAACTTTGAGTAAATTTGGGTCATGATAGCATGTTTTTATGTCATGAACGACTTTACGATAAATCGTCCCTTTTCTTGGGTATATGAACAATGTACATGCTGGTTCGTATGGAGACAAGGCGGCCGCTGTGAACATTGGAAATAATAATATCGAAATGGGGCCTGCTGCAGTCCCGGAACCCGTCGGACCCGGACTAAAATATCGCCGATTAAGTGCACATGCTTCAGGTTTAGCAATCTTTACGATATTCCCAAGGAAAACAAATGGCCAGGGCGTATTTCAAAGCCAAGATTTTAGTCCGTGCGACTGTTTGAGTGTAAATGTAAGTGTGTGTGCGCGCGTGTGTGTATGTGTATGTGTGTGTGTGTGTGTGAGTGTGTGTATGTGTATGTGTGTGTGTGTGTGTGTGTGTGTGTGTGTATGTGTGTGAGAGAGAGAGAGGCGACGAAATGATTTTTAAACATCTGCTGACCGTTTTTGTAAACGGAAACATTACTCATTTTTTCCTTTGAAATTATCAGAATAAAGATATGCATTAATTCTGTTTCAAATTTGGGAGGCGGTTGTGGTTACTACCGCCCCGGAAACCATATTATATTGGATATCAACACCCCTGCCGTAGGTCATCCAAGTGATTCGCTATTTTTGGTGACTTGGCAGGGGTGCCCGGGGAAAGAGACTGGATGAGGGAGACCTTTTGAACACTACGGCCGGACTCTCTCGAACTTGCACCGCAGGGAGAGGGATGGATTCATACATCCGTCACTCCTGGATACATTGAGATCCCAAAATTCTTACCTACTCCTGACATATTTCTCCTTCCCAGAACTTCCTCGCTTTCCTTTCCATAAAAAAAACCATCACACAGCATCCTCAAAAATGACAAAATACTGATTTTTTTTTTACTCAGGGCCTCCCGCGTGGAGTTAATGTAAAAATAAATGTTTTCGCTGCCTTTATGAATTGTATATGCATTTATGATTATAAAGCAAATTTACTGAGTTGTTAGTATTCTAATTTTAGCACGCATTCTTTGATAGAGAAATGTGCTTTCCAAAGTCCAATATCCTTCCATTGGTGATCACACCAAAAGCATAAAGAAGCTGGTGATATCCGTGTAATTAATAAAATTAATATTTATGACCTCCGTAGAGCGGTACGCTCATTGTATCTGGTCACAGGACCATAATCCCTGTAAGAAAAATAATTTTTTTTTTGTTTTTTTTTTTTGTTTGTTTTTTTTTTTTTTTTTTTTTTTAATTCAAATACTTATTTATTTAATTATAAATCATATGTTATTCAATGTAACGTTTTTTCCTCTTTCGATCAAGGAATTATACAATTCGTCCAAAGAAACGTACTATCTCAATGAAAATTCTTTTTATAACTTTCTTCAGGCAGGTAGGTACCATTTTTTTTTTAAATTTTTTATTTTTATTTTTTATATATTTTTTATATGTATTTTAAAATGATTCTATATAATAATTAGTTACATAATATATATATTTGATGTACCCCCATAAATAAGCAGGGCTTGTGTGTAATAAAGATTGAAAATTAATAATAACCTTTGTTTTTACCACTTTTATTATCTACAAAACTAAAATGTTTCGTGAGCTAAGCTCATAATGCAATGGGAAATTAAAGATTTTCGAAGCATTGAAATCAAATATGAATATTTAGTACTTTGTATTATTATTTCTCCGGTGAGAAAACAGCCATCCGCTTTAAAATATGATTTAAATAGTTCTGGAATCCGGTTGGGACTCCAAAGCAGAATATCATAAAAACAAAACCGTACAAGCATAATGCAGGGTGCATCAGCCGTACCCTAATAATTTTAATCAGCAATTCCTAGGCTCATTTTGGAGTAAAAATGTAATTTTGTAATCCGTCGATATTTTTTTTTCAATTAAAATGATAAAACATATTTTACAATCAAATGTCGCCGCTGACCATTCTGCTACCCATTGCAACGGATTACGTGGTATGCGCGTTGTCTCGTCTGTAGGGTGCTGCTGGAATGAGATGGAATGCGCATCACATGACTCGCTAGGCTACTCAACTAGCCATTGGCGACGTGTGATGGCAAAATATTTTATCGTCAGACAACAACAACTACCTTTATTACTTCAAATATGCTTTGGAAATGCTAGATTAAATCTTACATCCACTCTGACAGATCCTGTGAATTAACGTACAAAAAATACTTAAATAAAGTAGAACAATTACAAATCCGTTTCCTAAAATTGATATCAGGCAAAAAAAAGGTCCAGTTATGTGAAGGTGATTATAAAAAAATGTTCTCCTTGTGTAATGTCCTCTATACACAGTAAGGTAAATTACCAATTAACGCTAGATGAATTCTGGAATACAGAATTCAAAAACCTGTAAACTACAACTACCCTACTAGGCATAGAGAAGCACAAATGTTTATTGTCAATAAATCTCAAAATGTATACGGAGATAGAACAAAAAGTCATAAAATTCCGGAAGTATTTAATGCATTACCTGAAAATATCAAAAATGAGACATCTTATTCCAAAATCAAAACAAAAGTTAAATCTTTCTACCTCCGAAGAACATGAAATCAAATAAAATAGTTCCTATCTATTTTTTTTTCTCACCGTATGTTTGTACTGTAAAATATTTAAATATTGTAAAATATTTTTACTACAACGCAATTCATAAACATTAAAACATTATAATAATTAGTTTGTCGTAATAATTAGCATTTTAATATTGTATTATATTTAGTCGGAGACGGCCTCCGTGGTCCCGAGGCAAGGCTCTCGACTCACAATCCGAAGGTCGCGGGTTCGAACCCGGCGTGCGCAAATAAATTTTATTTGATTAATTTGTGTTATTTCACAATTTATTAATTTAAAATAATATATAGTATATTTGCGGCACGTTCCAGAGTGGAAGATACTATGAGTATCGCCCTGGTGTAAGACCACCATTCAGAATTGAAACGTTGCTTGAAATGGCTTTAGCCGTGTTTAGTGACCAGATCTGAATAGCCAGGTACTTCCCAACCTTCCTCTTCCCTATCTCCTTCCCCTCCCCACTACCTTCAGCCTCACAACATACCCCGATTGGGGATGCCATAGTCTCACTGGCTCCAGACGGGAGCAGTTGGGACTCTTGTGCGGTATTAACTGTAAAAAAAAAAAAAAGTATATACTATGTAAAACTGAAAAGTATACTGTATTAAATAATTAGAAAAAAATGAGAGATTTCTTACAATCAAACTGATTGATCAGTTTCGTAAGATTTGTAAAATAAAATATTGTAAAATTAAAACTGAATAAATATATTTAAAAAAAAAAAAAAAAAATATTCCAGATTGTGTGGCTGTGTTTATAGAAAATAATTTAAAAAACCTTATTAAGTTACATTAGGTGCGTATTGCAAATTTGTGCCACTATCAGAATCAATGAAGGAACCTACCAATAAATTACACTGAAATCAATTATTCTGAATTAATTCCCATAGTGTTCTGTACAGGGGTGGCGCGGGCGTCTTAAATTAGAATTCCTGCCGCGATAACGTCTCTGTACGGGCCACCTCCCGCGTGGACATTTCCCATACTGCAAGTGGAAAGGAAATGCTTCAACACGTGTTTAACATATCCTGTACGAGTGGGTACACGTGTGGAAAATGCCAATATAATTGCTTCTGAGTATTATCCTTGGTACTAGGTTCGCAGAACAAAACCGCAAAATGTTGTACAATTTACGAGCGTGCGATGTTTGGGCTGTTTGAATTCACGATCGAATGAATCGATACCCCATTAAATTTGTTTGTTTTGTATAAAATATTCATAATAAAACAAAATTTTGTTGCTGTATACCATTTCCGCCATGTTTTTTCAGGAGATTGTTGTATTATTTATAGCATTAGGTGGGTATCTTCAAACAAAAACCATATTAAAGGATGAAAGGCTTAACCCAAATTTGCATTTGGGTGTTTTATCACAAAATTTTGTAAATGCTTAAAATATTGTTCTTCTTCCAATTTTTCTTAAATAAAATACACTTTTAATGATCTACATAGCTAACGTTAGGTTAAGACTCAAAATTTTAGGGTTTAAATCCTGAAAAGACAAGTTCTTTTTATGGCTGTATAATTAAACAAATAATTGCCTCGTGAGTGGAAGTTTTTCTCAGTGTTTTCCGGGCGACAGACTACCGTTGCATGAAATTACTTTACGTGCGGTAATATAGTACCAAATCGAGCAACTTGGTAAAGCACTGGTATATTTTTCTGTAAAAACAATTCCGGGATGAACAACCACACACATGCACCTATTTCTTGCTTTGACACATTTGGAAACAAATTTATCTTAAACATCAACAATTTTTTTTAATTTTTGTACTAGGTTTATTAATTTATTTTTACTGGATTTTTGAAGATGTTCTCAATCACCTGAGAATGATTCAGTTACTTATTTAATACACAAATAGGTACAAACAAATACATAAATCTAATCAGACAAATTATACATTTGCAAATATTGAAATTGTTTCTAAATAAAGATTAAAAAATAAAATAATTAAAAATACAAAATTATTAAAACCAGTAGTCGCCCAATGGTCGAAATTCGACCATAATTGTGATGTTATTTTATGCACTCCTTCTCTATATAAGTGTGCGAAATTTCGTACTCCTCCGTCCGCGCAATTTTCGTAAAAAGGAGTACAAAGCTTTTGCTTCACGTATTAAGGCGACGCTTCCCGGCTCAAAAAGCAGAAGATGGAGAGATATGTAATTACGAATGTTGGACAGAGCGCGCTAATATTTTCAATGATAAAATTGAAGCGGAAATTGTGAAAATGCTTAATAAAACATGACTCGTTTAAAATAGAGCAAAAATCTCGTAGAGGTATCTTAAGTATCATTTAAAGAAACATTGTGAATTTTTTCACAAATTTAAATTGTTAAATAATAGAAATAGACTTGTTTTAAATAATTTTCGGAGCATACTTTGCGATTTTTTTCTATCGAGGGAATTTCATATAATTTGCGTTTCGGCATGGAACGTATCTAGATATTATCTTCAAAAATAACATATATTTTTGTAAGAGCTTAAAAACTTCAAATGTTTAAGGAGATGTGTAAGAAATCGTTTGAAAATCGGGTAGCGGTGGCTTAATATACTGATGATACATAAAAGAGACACAAAGAAACAATTATAGATACAAACAATGCATAAAATAATTAAAACAACAATTTTTTTTTTAATCGCAGAACATTTTTTTTGAATCGATGTAGATTATCGACCAAAATATTAGCTTCATTTTTAAATGTATTCAGGTGAAACATATTATGGCATCCTAAACAATGAAAATTGGGAGATATATATTTTGTGAATGACGTATTTACTGTAAGTTTACATGTATAAAAGAGCTACCTGAATGCTGTTTTATGTAGCATGTTTTAGGAACATCGTATACGAACGTTTGCGTGTTAAGTTACATTTCAGTAGTTTCGAAGAATGGTGAAATAATTTTTACTGATTTAGGCATTTTTGGTTGTAAAAACTAAATTTATGCACACTTTTTTTTGGTTATTTCGAAAAAACAATAGATGAAATTATTCAACCCTCAAATTTTTCACAATGACGAAAAGAATTGCGATGTTTTACATTAAGATTTTCATATAAACTACAAGGTTTTTAGATAGTTTTATGAATTCGTAAATATTCGTTTTTATCCTTTTGTGACTTCAAGGGTTTTACCAAACCACTTTTTTTATTCTACTTAAATTGTATATTGTAAATCTGTATTATTATATAAATTTTATGCCCTCTTATGCCAATTTAAAACTGGTTTTTTTTTTCTTTTTTTCTCTCTTCTCTATTTTTCATGTACATATTACGTTTTTTTTTAAATTAACACCGCACAGGAGGCCATAAAGAAAAATAATTCCCCTCACGACCTATGTCATCTCTGGGGATGCTATGTGGGGGGTCTTTTTAGAAAAGGAAGTTATGGGAAGGAAAAAAGTATGAGGGGTGGGTAGAAATCTGGGGTCAGTGTATCCAGGAGTGACGGACGTATAAATCCATCCCTCCCACTGCGGTGCAAAGCGATATTCCGAGAGAGTACTTCTGCTGGAGAAGTCAAAGGGACTCCCTCAACAATTCTCTCATGCAGCCGGTGGGCAGACGCACCCGCCGTCAAGACCCGGACAAATCTCACCCCATGAACCTGGGCACCCCTGCTAAGTCACCAAACGTAGCGAACCACTTGGGGTGACCTATGACAGAGGTGTTGGTTATCCAATAAATGGTTCCCAGGGCGGCGAAACTCTACCCGCCTCCCGAATTGCAACATTACATTTGAATGCAATATTATATCTATTGCGAAAAACGTTCATTTTTTAAAGTTTTGCATATGATTTTCGTTTTCTTATTATAATAAAACAGACATTAAAACCCTTGCCTCTGCATCATGCAGTAAATCATCTAAAATATAAAATCATGTAAAAGATCAGCTCGGAAACTATGTGCAGTATGGTTAATTTTATGTGAGAATGTTTATCTTAGGGTACCTACATCGTGTATGTCTCTAATTTCATTGCGCCTTTCTATTTAAATCTGTTTCTTGGAATAAAATTCATTATAAAATTCATAAAATTATTTATTCAGAATTTCTATTAACCGTCCACGTGGAGCATTCCCTTATTTCTCGAGTAAGAATTTCGCTTGTAATCAGCTTGCCACGTGCGGCGGTTGGTACGAAGAAGAGGAAGAAGTAAACACGTGTGCCAAATGCACCAGCACGTACGAGTATGTTTCCCACGCTGAAAATATTTTCCGTTGGTCAAGCAGAGCTAATAATAAACCGACCGTAATTTCGGAATTTGTTGCCGTTCATTTCTCGGTGATTTACATAACGGTATTTTTATATTCTTGGATCCTTACGCAATATAAAAAATGAAATATTTAAAAAGAACTTTTCTTTCTCTAAGAAATTTATGAGTATTAAATTTAAACACACACTTTGTGAAACCACTTTTAATGAATCGTCACGATTTTTTTGGTTAACATTTGTTACACACAGGAGGCTCTGAGGAAAATTATTTCTCTCGGGGCCGATGACGCCTTTGGTAAAGCCTAATGGAGGATTTTTTTAAGGAAAGGAAGAAAAGAAAGATCTGGGAAGGAAAAATATGTATGGGAGCTGGGTTGGAATCTTGGCAGTGTGTCCAGGAGTGACAATATATGAATCCAACCTTCTACTGTGGTTCCAAGAGATGGATCAAGAGAGTTCTGCTGGAGAGGTTAACAGTCTCTCAACCAGTATCTCCGTATCCACCACACAGTTGGGCAGACTCATCCGTCGCTAAGATCTAGTCAATCCTCACCCAATAAACCTGGGAATCCGTTAAGTCACCAAACCTAGCAAATCACTTAGGGTGACTTATGAGTATCCAATAAACGGTTTCCAGGGCGGCGGTATCCATACCAGCTACCCAAATTGACGTGACAAACATGACGGTCAATTTGGGAGGCGGGTATGGGTACCGCCGCCCTGGGAACCATTTTGGATCACCAACACCTCTGCCATAGGTCTCCACAAGTGGTTTGCTACGTTTGGTGACTTAGCAGTCACGGGTTATGGTTTGTCCAAGTCTTGGTGGCGGATGCGTCTGTGTGACTTTTTTACCTTTCCAGCTTAGAAGAATTATTTAAAATTAAAATTAAGTTTATATTGTGTTAGTCTAAAACGTCCGTCACTTCTGGACACGCTGATCAGATTCCTACCCAACCCTCATACCTTTTTCCTTCCCAGAACTTCTTCTCCCTCCCTCCCATCCACACAACATCCCCTAAGGTGTTCCCCTATTTTCCTCAGGGCCTCCTGTATGGTGTTTATGAAAAAAGAAAACCGTCGTCTTTGAGCTGGGCTCATATAATATCAACTAATTATAATAGAATGCTGATACGGTGTTTTACATTTTATATATTATACCATTATATACCATTTCTTCAAGTATTTGCTTCCTACCTTGAAAAAGCAAATTGATTTTTCAATATTATGTAATAAATTTGGAAGCGAGCTACTCATCCACGTGGTATGTTTTGTAATCGATGTAAATGTATTTTACAACTTATTTTATCATTACTGAAGAAATTTGCTCACCTTTTCAGTAGTTGGTTAGCAGCTCTTTTACAAATAAGACCTTGCCACTCGTTAGTGCACCGTTCGTTGGTACGTCGGCTTAGGTTAGATCTGAGATACGAGTTTCAATGCTTTCCTTTTAGCTGAAAAAATAAAACTTCATTTTTTCAACACGCATGTTGTTCAACATAATATTTTGTAGGTAACATGTGATGCACAGAAAGATGTACCACATTGAGCATTCGTATCTCAGATCTGTCCGAAACCGAAATACGGAGTTGTTGCATGGGTGGTCTAAAATGATAATATCGCAAGAGCTTGAATTCACTGCAAATAATTTGGATGCAATCTCATGTTTTGAGCACACAATAACAAACCGCCCATATTTTTAGAGATTTTTTTAAGTGAATAAATACCCTACAAGAGTCCCTGCAGCTCCCGTCTGGAGCTACTGAGACTTTGGTATCCCCGATTCGAGTATATTGTGAAACTGAAGGTAGTCGGGAGGGAAGAAGATGGTGAGAAGGAAGATGGTGAAGTACCTGGCTATTCAGATCTGGTCATCAAATACGGCTAAAACCATTTCAAGCAACGCAACGTTTCAATTCTGAATGCACCATAGCAATACTGAGAGTATCTTCCACTCTGGAATGTGCCGCAATATATTATTAGAAATGAATTTATTTTGATATAATACAAATTAATCAAATAAAATTTATTTGCGCACGCCGGGATTCGATTCCGCGACCTTTGGATTGCAAGTCAAGAAATGACAATAAATAAAGAACATTCCGGTTCTCAAACCTCCAGTCATGAAAAATGTCGTCTTCTTCGGCATGGTGCCCAATGGATCTTCATGCCCTTATGTCATTCCTGGAGCTCTTCTTCTAGAAATCCGGATTACTTTTGTAACCTCACTTCGGTCACCTCTTCATTATTTAGTTTAATGATCAGATCAGATTTAAGTCATCAGATCTCATACGCAGTTGACCTGGTTCAAAACTTTGGCATTAGATGTGAAGGAATCCCATTTTAGCTCGTTCACTTTCCTGAAGATGGTATAGATGTCCGGTTTAATTGCTTGGCGCGGTAGTCTCTTAACCAAAAATAGACTCAACCGGGTCAAAACTCCGCTAGGAGAGGCAAAGATGAAAGGGAATTTATGGACGGCCATAATAAAACCATTATAAATCACCATATTTCTTTGAGAGGAGATCACTCCCGAGGTTAACTGTAATTTAAGTATTGCTAACAATATGACATATTAACAAGCTAAACATCTCAACAGTACCATTCAATTATCAAATTCGTACTTCATCACACTATATTCTATTACTCGTACATACATCTGTATTTCTCAAATGGTTACACCATGGCAAATAATTAAAAAGTAAGTTGCTTTGGGAGATGGTTTTGTTTTATTTCTTTGAAAAAAATTCTCAGTCTTATAAAATATGCATCAGACATATTCAACTGTTTCAAACAGTTTTTTTTTTAAATTGCAGAATCATTTATCCATACTAATATTATAAATGCGAAACTGCTCGAGTTTGTTTATGACCTTTTCATGCATAACACAATATAAAGACTTTAATAATTCTTTCACCAATATAAAGCTAAATTATATGCGCAGACTACAGGTTGTATATGATGGTAAGCTCTGGCGTTATGAAATTATAAATATTAATATATTATATTTGTTATACGTTTTCTGTCGCTAACAAAAGCGAGTTTTTGCTAACGTCAGAAAAAATCTTTTCCATGGAAACAATGTTGATATATTTTTGGGCTCTATGCTGGTAGGTACTCAGTCTACTGGTCAGCTACTACTGCAGAAAATTCAAATATTAGAATTCGTTTTTTTTTTGGACAAGCTTGGAATAAATGTCAGATGAGAGTTCCTATATTAAAAATATAATTCGTAACGATTATAAAGACTGAATGATAGAGTATTTTTTTATTACATTAACGAACTTCCAAATATTTAAATAAAAATAAACATCCGAAATATTGAAAGCGCATAAATTCAGAACGAATGAACAAAATTGGATAAGTAATTCTTTTTTTCTTTGAGCTATAGCATTATGAAATTTAGGTAGTAGGCGAAATGTTTGAAAACTGAATGTAAGGGAATGAATATATGGAATGCGGGAGGGGATGGGGGTGGGGTGGGGGGGGGGGGAGATAATTGATAAGTGCAAGCGCTATAGTAATTTCCCGTAATACCATGCGAGCGAAGCCGCGGGGAAAAACTAGTAGCTAATAAGTCATAGAATACAAAATTTGATCCATTAATGTCTTCAGTTAGTTACATTTAGTGCCGCTCTAATATTTGTTGAGAACATTAAAGTGAAAATAATTATTCACTCAAGTAATATTAGCTGGAGTTCAAACTCGAATGTACACAAACATTGCTAAAGAATATGTGTTGAGATTTATTAAATATTTTTATGAATTATAAAAAGAATTTTATTATATTCTTTCATATTTCACACTCGATGAATTTTTTTAAATTATTTCAATTCCCTGTATATAAAATCGACCACCACAAAACGCGTATGTATGGTGGTCGAAAAATTCTCAACAACTGTAACAACACAACTCTTAGTAAAGAAAAATTAAAACAATTAAAAATCATCTGTGCAGTTCACACGCGGTAGAAGTGAAACCCTCAGAAAACTTAATTTCGAGAAAATGAGACGAATGCAGAGTATCAAGAGCAGGATAATTGTAGGGTTTATTTATAATAATATTGTTACCAAGTTTAAATATAATTTAAGAATTTATACTTAGAAGCACCGCACTAAGAGGACACCGATCAGTCTATATCGTTCTCTCGCAGGCTAGGTCTTATAGATGTATGTGTTTATCCCTTTTTAGTGTCGCTCATTTCCGTTTCATCGAGTTTCAAATAACAACGATGCTAAAGAAGTTTTGACTTCTAAAATTATGTCCCCTTTAAAATATTTTTTTATAGCTGATCGTACGATAGATTGCGTAAAATAAGAAAATGACGATATTACTTTGATACGTTTTTTGTTTGAGTGTTGCTATTGACTATAATTTATTTAAATACCACACAGGAACGTGCGATTTGAGGAATTATACATTTTATAATGTGCTTAAAACTATAAAAAAAAACTATTGTTTTATTTATAAATAATGTAGATTTGTTTCAGTTTTAAAGTGAATGTATTAAAGGTTTTAAAATTTAAAAAAAAAAAAAAATCATTTTTAAACTTTTCACGGCTTTGTGTATCTCACATTTTAACCATTTAAAATAATATTATGTATATTTGCAGCACGATCCAGAGCGGAAGATTCTCTTGGTATCAGCATTCAGAATTGAAATATTGCTTACAATGGCTTAAGCTGTGTTTGGTGATTAGATCTGAATAGCCAGGTACTCCCCCCGCTATCTTTTGCCTCACAACATACCCCAACTGGGAATACCATAGGCTCCAAGCGGTTGGGAGTAGTTATGCGGTGTTCACACAAAAAATCTTATTTAGCATACCTACATACATAATTTTGGCAACACTTCTGAGTCTGCCGGGGCTCATGAATTGCTGTTTTAATGGTGATTCAAGAGCCTGTCATTTATTAATATGCCAACATCCCATGATAAGTCTAATTGCTAACCGAGATGACTAATAAGAGTTATATAAAAACAATGTTTTACCGCATGATTTGTCACATCGTGGGAATGCAGAAACGAAATGTATTCAAAATTTAAAATGATTCACCGGTATTCAAACTTATTAATGCTTTAAGCAACCATTTGACTTTGAGTCGGTTGGTCGCGAATTTGATACCCACGGCAATGTAATCTTCATATTCATGAAGTCAAAAACCTTTCACCTTGACAGCCCGCAACATTGTAATTAAACAAATGTGTAAAAATGGTAACATCTTTTATCGTATTAAATTCTAATTCATTATCGTATTAAATTCTAATTAGAATTTTTAAACATTTTTAGGAAGTTTAAAAAAAAACACAAATCCTAAAATTGAGAATATAAATAATGTAAAATCGATCCATGTCCATTCTAATGGAGGATAAAATATGGATTGTCAAAATCTATCTAATGTTTACTTAAAACCGAATTACAATAATAGACTTCAAGATATATGAATGGCTCAGCGATAGTGGGAATATGAACACACGACTTTATACTCTTTCTTATTTCCAAGATTTCAAGTTTATCTAAATGGATTTCAATACTATTACATTGTAGAAACTCCATTCCATTATCGTAATCAAAATTAAAGTTCTTCAATAAATGATCAGCAAACCCCCGGACGAATCCCTGTTCATTCCGGTGTAAAATTTTCATGTTGGAAGTCTTTGCTTGGTTTTCGAGTTCACCGAGGTGGTCTCCGCTCTCTTCTCCAATCCCCCTTCAATAATCCCCGGCCAGAAACCCAAGGTCAGCTCTCCCGTATTATTGTGGTAATACTACGACCAGGGCCCAATTCAATATACCACTTAAGAGAATTCAAAACTTGGGTAATGTATATTCGCACATAGATAATTTATTTATGATACAAGTACTTACTAAGGAAGTTCTTTGGTAATTGACCAATTTACCAAACATATTATCTCTGCCTATCGTATTATTGCATTTTAGTAATTAAGTAAATGATTCATAGAAATATTATAAACCATTACTTCTTGTTTTATTTAGTTAATTTAAAAACTTTTTTTTCTTTTCATCATCTCAAATTCGGGCAAATAATGTTACCAACCTACAAAAGTGGCTATTTTTATTATGTTGTTCACGGTGACTGGACAACTCGGAATGAAATCAACTCAGAACCATCTCGGATAAATCATTTAGAGTGATAAAAAAATATTTATTAAAAATTGATTTAATAAATGTATTTTATAAAACCGAAAGGCGTTAATATTATAATTCCCCAAAGGCACCAAAAGGGTGCCTCAGCCCCCTAAGAACTTTTAACGCTTTCTACCTCAATTGCAAAATTTATGAAATAGGTACTACCAAAAAGTAATACATTTCTGTTTTTTTCGCAATAAATTACTTTCATCCGACATTTATAACGAAATTTGAATGGCGTAAAAGCGACCGCAATGTGCGCAATATGACAACAATATGAAATATTTAAACAGCATTAAAAATATTTGAATGATGTGTAATGAATTATTACCATTATTTTGAAATGTATTATTATTGCATAATTAAAACTACATGGCTTCCCGAACATTCAATCAAAAAAAAATTATGTGTGCAATCGGATGAAACGCGTCTAGCATTTCCCCAATTAACTTGATTCGCTCTGTGCAAGTGAAATTTCCGTTCGCTTATTTATGAAATTAAATATTTACAGAGCTATCCATCATGTATTCGCTGAAAAACCAAAAACCGCACACTCCAGGGGCATTCAATCAGCGGATTTATAGGCCCCGGTCCAGCGGACACGAAACCAGGGGTTAACAATGTTGATTTTAATAGTGGATGAACGGTTGGACCGAAAGCCAATCGATTCGATGATTAAAAGTACGATTTATTATACCTATATTGTGAATCATGCTTATCGAGATTTTTCTTCCTTATCCAACGTTTCGGACAGCTTTAGAGCTTCTTTCATCCGGACCGATAAGGAATTAATTAATTAATAACCTAAAAATTCATCAAACGTGTTTCAAACTTGTTATTCGAAATCAGAAAAGGATATTCCATATTTACTAAAACACCTAAACGGGGGCCCTGAGAATTCCCTCAGGGCATATGTCATCTTTTTAGGATGCCGTTTGGACGTTTTTTTTAGGAAAAGTAAGGAGAGAAAGTTTTTAGGTATGATAAGTGGATAGGAATCTGGTATTCAATTTCTAGGAATGACGATCATATGTATCCAAACGCTGGTGCAAGGCGATGGGTCGAGAGAGCCATACCCGCCTCCTAAATTGACACAACACATCATCAGTATATTAATACGTGAAGCAAAAACTTTGTACCCCTTTTTACGAAAATTGCACGGACGGAGGAGTATGAAATTTCGCACACTTATAGTTTGTATAGAGAAAGAGTGCAGAATGCTAATATTTTTTTTAAATTATTCAAAAAAAAATTACATTAAATCGTTAAAAAAAATTACACATTAAATTAATTATGGTCGAATTTCGACCATTGGGCGACCAGTAGTAGAATCAATTATGTGCTGTTTTCGCTAAATCTAATTGTGCGATCTGTACGTGAAATTACAAACCAAATTATATTTAAACCTTAATTTTTTTCGCTCGATTAAATATCTTATATGTACATAAAAGGGTGCGAGTAAAAGCGATATAGAATTCTTGCAGTGCTAATGTAAAGGAATAAAATTGTGATCCCCAAAATAAACACTCTTATCAAGCTACCTACACTCCATTTATCAAATATATTACATTGGCGCAGCCGGTGGGATGAAAAAAACATAAGTTCAAATTTTAATTTCAATGAGCAATAAAATGCCTGTTTTGTCACCTAACCACTTTTATGAAGTGATTATTATTTTACACAGATCGATCAAAAATATAATGGGGTCCTATTAATTTATCCATTACGAACATTCTTATGCCGGGGGGCTAAATGCGCCAAGTCATATTTCATTTGTACACGAAGCCGCGTATAAATTTGTCGACGGCCATTTATCAGGGAAATATGGCGCCTGTTCTGTCTATTAATAATTTATATACATTTCCCGGTGCCGAACTTACTTCCTTGCCCTCGTTCTATACATACGAAAAATGTCGATGACCCAAATGTAATATTATCTACGTTTGTATGGAAAATTGCGAACGGCTTTCACTTATTTTCGGATATTCCTGTTTGTTTTTAAAATTGCGTCCTTCGTGTATTTTTTCAAGATTGAAAATGTTGGCGACATTGAGAGAAGAGAAAATAAAATTTACACGCAGAGAAAGAGATTAATTTGATTGAGTGAATTATATCATTCACGGAATGAAAATTTTTTAAAAAGGTGAACAGTACGCTCGTAGTAGAGAATGTTTTTCATTTCCAAGTAGTTATTCAATTTCATTAAAAATAATAAATACGAGGGCTGACCCTAAAATAAAGTCTCTAAGGTGCTGCTGCAAACGATTGCGCGCACTGGCGTGTAGCCTGGTTCCTCCACGCCAAATGCCCACAACGCTGCACTCTCTGTAACGTTTTAGTCTCGGCGTGACAGCCGTTCGCGATGGAGCTTACGCTCGCAACACCCGCCAGGTGAAATCTGTACTTCGTAACTTTTATTTTAGTCAATAAATATCCAAACTTCGAAAAACTTTAAAATAAACAAGCAAAAGAAGAGAAAGCAACATCTAGCGACTATCTAGTTTCACTTCTACCGCGTGTGAAATACGCAATCAAATTTTTTTGCAGTGAAACTTATTTAGCTCCGTTGTGATTTGAAACACGTTGAAACGGAAACAAGACTAAAAAGAGACAAACACACTCATCTTTAGAATTTAGCCTGCGAGAAAATGAAATAGAACCAAATATTCCTCACAAAATTTTTATCAAATAATATGAAACAAAGAATATACAAATGCCAATAGAACAGCATTAACAATATCAATTTATTTTGGCACAGGTGGGTGGCACAGATAACGATAAACAAAATCTCAACCAATAAAAGCCTTGAAAAGTGAGCTCATGAGCAAAGCGGCCAATGCGGTAAGGTTTTATTCTATCTCATTATCTTGCAGGCTAAATCCCATGTAATTGTTTGTCTCTTTTAAGTGTCGTTTCCGTTTTATAGTGTTTCAAATCACACCGGTGCTGAAGAAGTTTCACTTAAAAAAATAATTATTTAGGTTTCAACCGGTTTGAATACTGTCAAAGTCAGTTGTGTTTGTCGATATATTTTATATATTTTTTTTAAATCAACGCAGATTTTTCAAGAATCCGTGTTATTTACAGCCATAATGGGTTTCAAGAGAAAAATCTCAATGTCCACCGGAGAAACAAGTACAAAACGTTCATGAAATCCAATCAGCGAGTTACATCGCCCTTAAATTGCCAATTTAAAAAGTAACACGTTTTCAAACAGACGACAATCAATTTATTTTTACGTTTTATATCTTCTCGGCACCTCTTATCTTCCTGTACACTCCGAGAGAGACGGAAAAAATCCAAAGCGTAATTCTGAGACCGCTTGACATTCGGAAAAATAATTGACAGGCTGTCAGAAGATTTGGGCGCTAACAAATGGAGCAAAATATTTCTCCGGGAACGCTTCGGGGTACGTTTGTAGCAAGAGGTCATATTATCAGCAGGTTCTACCGCATCAGTCAAAATAGTTGAGGTGCGAACGAGGCTCCGAATCATCCAAGCGCCTAAACAGCACCCTTTGGCGGAATCTCTTATCATCATTATCAGACAAACATAACTGTTTGAATTTTCGGGATATTATGCAAAAATGCTCTGTGCGAACCGCTGGTCAACGGTTGGGGTCGGTCAAGGCGCTGCAACACGCAAAAAATGAATAACGACCGCACGATAAACCGAATTTTATTATTTCAATAATCATTCAACAGAAACCCAGACCAATCCGGCAGCAACTGAAATGGGTTACGTTTTTTAAGGTGATTTTGCATAATAAACACTGACGGTGACGACCGTAATTATAGTAGTTTATGATATTAATTAAATGTGCACTACATAGCTCGCATTATATTCCCAAAAAGGCTATTTACCACTGAATGAGATCTTTAATTTCTACATTTGGATAAAAAAAATTAATATTAGTAACTATTCCATCATTTACTGTACACTCATCCCAACAATACTGGAATACCATGTAACAGTTTAAACTTGACCGCCAACGATCAATTTAGGAGGCGAGAATGGGTACCGCCGCCCCGGGAACCTTTATGGATGACCAACACCTCTGCCATAGGTCACCCTAAGTGGTTCGCTACGTTTGGTGATTTAGCAGAGGTGCTCGGGATCATGGGGTGAGGTTTGTGTAGGTCTTGGAGGCGGACGGCCAGGAAACACTGAACCCCAGTTTCCTACCCACTCTTTAAACCCTTTTCCTTCCCAGAACTCTCCTTTCATTCCTTTCCTCAAAAAACCCTCCACATAGGGCACATGACATAGGGCCTGAGGGAAATTATTTTCCTCAGGGCCTCCTGTGTGGAGCTCATGTAAAAAAAAACGAATTTCACAACACACAGTAAGGCCCGGCGCATACATCAGATTTTGCTTTCCGATTGCCTGATCAGACAATCGGATCGGATAACCACCGTACACATCCAGTTCGAAAACCGGATGGGTAATACAACCGGGGCCACGCCCTTTTTCAGACCGGATTGGACGGCCGGCGCGGAAGGGCGTGGCCTATTTTTATTACCGATCCGGTTTTCGAATCGGTTGTGTGTGGGCTTTCATAAGAAATGTATGGCGCGAAGGCCTTCCAATTGTCTGATCAGACAAATGCATCAAGTTCCCACCCAAGCGTCGTCACAGGAGTTCTGTTGCTTTGTAGAGTCCGCCTTCATCATTCAAATATTTTACGTCACAATGACGGAAGTAGGTGGAATTGTGATCAAATGTTGTCATATTGATCATAATTCGTTTCATAGAAAAATTCGCTGAATTACAATTTGTGACAGTCATCAAATTGGTAATATAATAATAAAGTGAAAAATTTTAAGTTGAAAGCTCCCGTTAAATGCCGATTCTAAGTCCGTTTCAGCTTTTGAAGAATGTTGTTAAGCTTGTCAGCTTGTTACAATTTGATTGAATGCTGAAACGCACCTAGAATTGGCGTTTAAATCTCAAAATTAAAAAAAATGGTGCTGAATGGCCATTTCATGACAATGTAACATTTGAATTTCTGCCAAACAACTGGGCCTTAATCTTGTTTGAAAACCAATCATACAAGAAATGAATTAAAATTTGGCGCTTATTAAAATGTTATTCTCCTCAGTATTGCTAGGGTAAATGTTCCCAAATTCTTGAAGTCCACCAATAACTTTGTTAGTTGAACTGTAAGACAAATTTGCCGATTTTTTAATGAACGCCTTGAAAATGCCATTTTCACTTCAAATGACCATTTGTCAGCAATCGATAATCTCAGAATAATATTCCTCCTGGGAAGAAGTGTGGGAAGACGGATGTGATATTCAGTAATAAAATTTAGAATTAAACCAAAATGAAATCACTCTTTTACTAATGCCGATCTTCTGATTTGATGGATAACTTATCAAACGATGATTTAACGAAGTAATCAATTATAGCTCTGATGAAGAGTTTTATTATTATTTAAAAATGCTGGCAATACAATAAGATAAACAAATTATTTTTAAAAGAAAAATTGTAACATGAAGTTCTCTTGCACGGCATTGCCATAAACCGGGCTTATTTCTAAGTTACGATAAATGTTCTTCGGTTTTTTTAAGAAGCAATTTGTTTAGTTTGTTTGAAAATTCTAAAATACACAATAATATCAAACCCTATCCTAACAAATATTATAAACGCGAAAGTTTTCATATAACTAATTAAATTGTTCCGTGACAGGTGATACCTAAAATATTTCTAACTGCCTCAATTTTGTGTTTAAAAAATGATATTTACAAAGCTAGTGATTCCATTCCGTTGCAGCAAACTTGCTGGAAAACAAATTTGTTCCACGCAGACCAACAAAAAGGAAAAACCAATATTTCTTGCGATCTTTTGACTGAGAGATAATGCACTTTCTTTTTGATAAATTTTTAAACTTTATATATCGCGTTTGAATTGGTTTCGTAAACCAACATTTTTTGGTTCCGGTGTCATTTTCAAGACCCACACGCCTCGTCTAGATATACTTGGTCGAAAGTCACGCGGTAGAGGAGTGACCAATCGACATGATTTTTTTTGCACAGGGATATTCTATTTTTCATTCGGCAAACACATTTTATTCTTGTGTTTGGGAAAATTCTTTTAACAGTAGTATTTCCTTAATAACATGCGAGCGAAGACGCGGGAAAAAGCTTGGCATATAATATTTTTGGTCAAATAACCGTTTTGTAGAACCATCCTTCTCAACCCATTTTAAAACATAATTGGGCTTACAAAAATAATTGACAATCAAATGCGTACTTCTGTATCCAAATTCACGTCGCCAAATTTTCTTCTATACAAGACGTGGGTAACGACGCGCAAGTCAGTTATAAAAAACTAGCTGGTACCCGGCATGCGTTTCAATGCAAAGAAAAAAATTGTTTCTCCCTGCATTTCCTTTCCCATGCGTCCCCGTTCCCCTTCCGCGTACCATTCTCCCCGCATTCTCCTTCTACTTTCCGCGCCTTCCCCTCCCTCGTTATCCCCTTATGACTTCTCTCCCTGCCGCTAAAATATATACACTAATAAACACTAATTTTCATTTTTAAAAATGTCACAACGCCAGAACTTACCATTATATAAAGCCTATAACCTTCGCGGGCATACGCACGACATATCACCTAAGTTTGGCAGCGCATAACATACGAACAAACAAACAAAAATTGATTTTTATATATAAGAAGACAAGATATACTGTCTTATGTAATATACCTTTCAAAAATACATATCTCTACCCTGTCACTACATAATCTAATTTACATTCGAGTAATTTGACTGGACGTTTCCGCTACAATCAAATTCTCGCGTTTTGTTAAGTCTATATAAATATATCAATCAATCATTTGTCCCTCATTATGAGATGTGCGTTAGGTATACAATACGTTTTGGTTTGTCGAAAAAAATATAAAATCACTCACATAAATCCTAAGTCTCTCGTTGTACGTACTTTGATAATTTACTGCAAAATAATTTAAGTCCATAAAAAAAAAATTATAAATAATCCCTAATTTTTTTTGTACTTGAAATTTTTGATGTTTATAAAAATCAAAATATGCTTGCTTGGGTATATTTGAGTATATGAGTTGTCTATGCGTTGCTAAACCATTCATCCGATTGCCGTGAAACTTTGGGGATTTGATGTGTGCATGCCCGCGATGGTTTCAATATATAATAATGAGTTCTGGAATCATGAAATTATGCGTTGCTAGCTGTTCATTCGATTGCGATGAAACTTTGGGGATTTGATGTGTACATGCCCGCGATGGTTTCTATACAAAATAGTGAGTTCTAAACCGTTCATCCAATTGCGATGAAAATTTGGTAACTTGTTTTGAGCACGCCCGCGAAGGTTTCTATATACACTAGTGAGCTCTGGCGTTATGAAATTTGTACAAAAAAATTGTAATAGGTGGAACGCGAGCTGTTTAAAAACTGAATGTATCGGGACTGAATGTATGGAATGCGAGTGGGGGGAGGGCAACTTATTAGGGAGTTCTCAGGATAGGAAAATTAGGAGAGAGAAGGCGGAGTGGGAACGCGTGAGGGGAAGGGGACGCAGGAGAGGAAGGGAAGCGGAAGGGGAACGGGACGAACGAGAAAGGACACGCATGGAGAAACAATTTCATTATTAAGTGGCATAGCAACGCATCCGGGAACTTGCTAGTATGCAAATAAATGATTTTTGACTTGCCGCAAAACTATCACACTGTTTATATTTTACTTGTAACTTTTATGTAAGTTGCGACATTCTACCTTGTTCGTTGTCCATATAATATTAAGTTAAAAAAATAAATAAATATGACCTTTTTTATTTTTTATTTATGCAGTAAGTGAACATTATTTGTTGGGATACAACCTACGAATTATAATTATGTAATGTTATTAACCTAAAAACAATGTTCCTAATAAAATAAAATACAAAATAACTCCTAAATGAAACTAATTTCCCTCCGTATGTTTTATTTAGTCGTTATTATTAATAATTAATATTCGAAACACGACTGAAAAAATCTTTTTAAATTTTTATGAACAACTGCAAATCAGAACCATTTTTTTAGCTTTTAATCTATACTAATATTATAAAGAGGAAGGATTTGATTGTTTGTTTGTTTGTTTGTTTGTTTGTTTGTTTGCATCGAATAGGCTCCGAAACTACTGAACCGATTTGAAAAATTCTTTCACTGTTGGGAAGCTACACTATTCCCGGGTAACATAAGCTATATTATAATTTTAAAAAAATTAGCGATCCTTACTAAAACTCCAATAATGTAACCCAAGGTGTAAAAAAATTACCTAAAATATTCTTTACATCGCGTGCGCTGCAAAAACCATTGATGATAGAATAAAATAATGTACTACGACTTTGCAGAACACATCATTATCTACAAAAAGTGTCGGGACAGCATATGTCTTACTATTATAGTTATGCCACAATAAGTGTTCTTTTATTTTAAAATTTTTTATCGAAATGCCGCCGCTAGAAAAGACTCTTTATTTGTATCTTCGTATTAATTTTTATCAAAATAAATTATTTTATATTCGAGACTGCTTCAATGCCTTTATATTACTTTTTGAATTATTCAATTCGGACATCCCATCTGAAAGATATCACGAGTTTAAAATTGTAAGTATTATACGATGTAAGCGTCACTGCGGTACGGACCGTACGAGAGGACACCAACAAACAATCAAATCTTTCCTATCTTATATATAAAAATTAAAATTTGTTTGTTCATATTTTATGCGCTGCCATACCGTTCATCCGATTGCGATGAAACTTTGGTGATTTGTTGTGCGCACGCCCGCAAAGGATAAAGGCAAGTTCTTGCGTTATTAAATTTGAATTAATGAAAATGTGCTTATTACATATATTTTAGCGGCAAGGAGGAAAGGCAGGGGGGGAGGGGGAGGTGGGATACGTGGGTGGGAAAACGAGTGATGGGAAGGCGGGGAAGGTAGAAGGGAAACGTGAAAGGGGAAGTGGACTCGGGAGATGAACGGGGACGCACGGGAAAGGACATTCAAGGAGAATCAATTGATTTCTTTGCATTGCAACGCAAGCCGTGCTTTGTGCTTTGAGTTTTAGCTTTAAGCTTTGAACTTTAAGCTTTGAGCTTTGATTTTTGAGCTTTAAGCTTTGAACTTTATGCATTCAACGTTAAGCTTTACGTGTTGTTTAAGCTTTGAACTTTAAGATTTGATATTGAATTTTAAGTATTGAGCTGTGTGCTTTGAGATTTGTGTTTTGAGCTTTAACTTTAAGCTTTGAGCTTTGAGCTTTAAGCTTTGTGCTTTGAGATTTGTGTACTGAGCTTTAACTTTGAGCTTTGAGCTTTATTGTTAAGCTTTGTGCTTTGAGTTTTAAGCAGTTTAGAGCTTTGATATTAAGCTTAAACTTTGGCCTTTAAACTTTGAACCTTGCTTAAAGCTTGAGCTTTAAGATTGAGCTTTAAGCTTTAAGTTTAATGTTTGAGCGTTGTGTTTTCGGCTTTAAGCTTTGAGCTTTGCGCAAAGCACGAGGCTTAATGCTAAAAGCTTAAAGCTTAAAACTCAAAGCTTTAAGCTGAAAGCTCAAAGCTTGAAACTCAAGGCTTTAATCTTAAAGTCAAAGCTAAAAGCTCAAAGCTTAAATCTCAAAGCCTTAAGCTCAAAGCTTTAAGCTCAAGGCTTTAATCACAAAACTTAAAGCTTAAAGCTCAAAACTTAAAGCTAAAAGCTCAGCTTAAAGCTCAAAGCTCAAAGCCTGAAGCTCAAAGCTTAAAGCTCAAAACTTAAAGCTCAAAGCTTAAATCTCAAAGCTTTAAGCTCAAAAGTTTAAGCTCAAGGCTTTAAGCTCAAAGCTTTAATCACAAAACTTAAAGCTCAAAGCTTTAAGCTCAAGGCTTTAATCTCAAACCTTAAAGCTCTAAACTTTAAGCTCAAGCATAGTGCTCAAAGCTTATGGCTCAAAGCTCAAAGCTCAAAGTTTCAAGCTCAAAGCTTGAAGCTCAAGGCTTTAATCTCAATGCTTAAAGCTCAAAACTTAAATTCAAAGCTTAAAGCTCAAAGCTTGAAGCTCAAAGCTTAAAGCTCAAACCTCAAAGCTCAAAACTTCAAGCTCAAGGCTTTAAGTTCAAAGTTTTAAGCTCAAGGCTTTAATCACAAAACTTAAAGCTCAATGCTTTAAGCTGAAGGCTTTGATCTAAGCTTAAAGCTCTAAACTTAAAGCTCAGGCATAGTGGCTCAAAGCTTATGGCTCAAAGCTTAAAGCTCAAAGTTTTAAGCTCAAAGCTTGAAGCTCAAAGCTTTAATCTCAATGCTTAAAGCTCAAAACTTAAATTCAAAGCTTAATGCTCAAAGCTCGAAGCTCAAAGCTTAAAGCTCAAAGCTCGAAGCTCAAAATCAAAGCTCAAGGCTTAAATCACAAAGCTTAAAGCTCAGAACTTGAAGCTCAAAGCTTAAATATCAAAGTTTGAAGCTCAAAGCTTAAAGCTCAAAGTTTAAGGTTAAAGCTTAAAGCTTAACCCTTTAAGCTTTGAGATTCAAGCTTTGCGCTTTTAAATTTTTAAAGCTCAAAGCTGAACCCTTCAAAAATTTTAAAGCGCAAAGCTTGAATCTCAAAGCTTAAAGCTCAAAGCTTAACCCCTCAAAAATTTGGCGAATTTTGTCAAAAGGTATAAATGTTTCGATATATATCGACTTTGCAATAAAAATTCAAATAAATGGAATATTTGTAAACGTATCCAAAAACTTAATACTGGTTTTGAAAGGTGGTGAAATACGCTTAAATATATGGTATTATTAGAAATTACAAAAAAAAAATTTAAATTCAAATTTTCTTTAAAAAAATTTAAAAATGCTCAACTGACATTTTTGATATTAAAATTGCTGATCTATAGAAAATGTGTTTGTTTCTGTCTATGTGTGTGAGATGTTTTGCGTTGCTAAACCGTTCATCCGATTGCGATAAAACTTTGGGGATTTGATGTGTGCAAGCCCGCGATGGTTTCTATACGTGTGTAGTGAGTTCTGGCATCATCTGGGACGAATGGGAAAGGGTTAGTAGAGCGAATTTTTTTCTTTATTGAGTGGCATAGCATATGCCGGGAACTCGCTATTGTATTTAAATGCCTGTGTCAGAATTTGGTAAAATTGAATTATGTAATAGAAAGTACCTACCCTAAAATTCTAAATCTATACTAATATTATGAATGCGAAACTGCGTGTGTTTGTTTGTTACGCTTTCACGCATAAACTAATAAACCGATCTTAGAATTTTTTTCACCAATAGAAAGCTACATTATATGCGAGTAATATAGGCTATAAATAATGGTAAGTTCTGGCGTAACGAAATTATAAATATTAATATATTATATTTATTTTACGTTTTCTGTCGAAAATGGCGAGTTATTGCTAACGTCAGAAGAAAAGCAAAACAAATCGTTGCCGTGAAAACCATGTTGATATATATTTTTTTTAATTCGGGCATCGTAGTTACTATTTATTTCTAAAAAATGAATCGCCGAAATGTATTTACGCGCATGACTTACGAACGACTGCACCTAATTGGATTTTACTACTGGTGAGCTCTGGCATTATGAAATATGCAAAAGGTGGCATTCGAGCTGTTTGAAAACTGAATGTACCCGGAAAGAATGCATGAAATGCGGGAGGATGACTCGGGTAGGGGTTTCGCGGGAGGGGGAGGAGGGAAACCCGGGAGGGGGATGGGAATCTGGGAGGGGGAACCTAGGAGGGGGGAGGGGAGCTTGGGAGGGGGGTTCGCGGGACGGGGAAAGGGGTATTGGAGTGGGGGGAGGGAAGGTGGAAGAGGCGGAGTGGGAACGCGAGAGGGGAAGAGGACGCGGGAGAGGAAGGGGAGGCGGAAGGGGAACGGGACGAATGGGAAAGAACACGCAGGAGAAAACAATTTATTTATTAAATGGCATGGCAACGCATGCCGGGTACCAGCTAGTATTATATACTTTTAGATATGCCTTAACTCATTAACATAATTTTCATTTGCTTTGATTGTCAATTTAAGGAAAAAAACAAACTCCATGCATTCAATAATGAAAACCTAAGTAAGGTATTAATTTAATGTAGTTTCCTAATAATAATAAGACGTAGAATGTCAAATAAATCAATAAATGTTATTTTGCCATTCATTAATATTAATAAGTCAACAAACGTAAATAAACGAAAGGAAATGGAAAACAAACAGATTGTAGGAAAATACTTTCCCGAAGAATTAATAACAGTAACTCGGAAATAATCTGAGAAAATATTAAGGTAAGGCTTAACAACAATAATTAGGAAACAGATTTATTTTCCGAATTATTTCTCCAGACTTGTTATTTTTATATTCCACGTGTACGTAAATACGAATAGAAAAAAGTAATATTTTGCCTCCTTTTGAATTTTTTTGTTAATATTTAAAGATTCATGGAACCATTTATTGGATAACCAACACATCTGCCGTAGGTTACCCTAAGTGGTTCGCTACGTTTGGTGACTTAGCAGGGGTGCCCGGGATCATGGGGTAAGGTTTGTCTGGATCTGGCGGCGGATGACCTGGACACACTGAACCCTAGATTCCTACTCACCCCTCTTACCCTATTCCTTCTCAGAATTTCCTCTCCTTCCTTTCATTAAAAATACCCTCTACACAGCATCCCCAAAGATGACATAGGCCCTGAGAGAAATTATTTTTCTCAGAGCCTCCCGTGTGGAGCTAATGTAAAAAAAAGCCTTTTGCTACGTTTGCTGACTTAGCAGGGGTGTCCGGGTTCATGGGGTGAGATTTTCTTTGCAACGGTTGCATTTTTTAGTTTAGGGAGACCTTTGACCTCTCTCGATCCATCGTCTTGCACCACAGCGGTAGGGATGGGTTCATACATCCGTCACTTGATTCCTACCCACCCCTCATGCCTTTCTCCTTTCTGGAACTTCCTCTCCTTTCTTTCTTTAAAAAAACTCTCCCCATAGCATGTTAAAAGATGAAATAGCCTTTGGGGAACTTATTTTCTTCAGTTGTGGGGTTGATGTAAAAAAAACGGATTGGACAACTAAAAATTATTTCGTACTCCCAAAATATTTGTCGTTAAAATTGTATCATGGTGAGGTTTAAAAATTTAATTTTTAGTGGCAAATTAGATAAAAAAAACTTTTGTTTATTTTATGGACAAAATTTGTGTTAGGTTAATGATCAATAATAGCTGGTCCCTGCTGGCCGCAAATAGCTCAAGAGAGAGAGATAAATGGAATTCTTTAGAGAAGGCCTTCACCTTCGCCTGAGAGAGGGGTTCTTGCCTATGAATAATTTAAGATACCTTTATTAAATTTTTCAACAAGATTGTTAAAAGCATTAATTAGACTTTTTCTTACATTTTATAACTCTATAACATACCTATTTCCAAGAAATAAATAATAATAATTATTAAAATTATCAATAAATCAGGGAGTAGCCTGAATTCTGATGAAGATGTTGAAACCGTTAGAAGAGCTTCAGAAATCGGCTGTATCAGTGCATTGAGAACGGTAGGCACTATTATAAAGATGTTTTTTTTAACTGTATACTATAAAACTTGAAATTATGTCCTTTCATTAACAAAAAATAAATTTGGTCTATCAACAGTCTAGAGCATTTTTTTTTTCATAAGAAAGTTGGCAATAATTTAAACTACTTACCAAATATTTAGCTCAAGAGTAAGCAAAGAGAATGATGTAAATTGTATTAACGGTATTTCTAAAACTTAACTTTTTTTTAAGAAATTTAATCATTCCCAAGTTACAAATAACCTGACAATATTTTAAAATCTCCTACTATCACCATAGTAAGCGGAAAATGTTTCTTGTGTTGTAATGAGGACTTAGCCAGCCGAGGGATCGAACGTGCGACGCCTGGGTGGATCCCAAACGCGATGCCAATTCAGACACTGACTGGTCATTTACATTCATATTCATTACTAAAAGAAGCAGGGTGTAAACGCACGTACCAGAATGAATTTAACCAACGATTTTTGAGTACGTTTGGAATAAAAAGGTAAACATAATTTTACTGAGCCATGACATTTAAAAAAAAAAACAAACAAACACACGTTGCTACTACATGTGGCGCACGCATTCTCTCTCACCTGTTAACGTGCTACCAAAACGAGACGCAGTGCGTAGTACGTGACCCGATGTGTAAAATAAAAAAGCATTTATTTTATTATTTTCAATTGGAAAAATATCATTGGCCAACAGAATGATATCTTCATTTTTTGCTCCAAATATGTTCAGGAATCGCTAGTTAAAATCATTCGGATACGTGGTATTAGTATTTTCAAATTCTCCCTACACCCTTTAATGAGAATTTTCAACGTCAAAATATAAATAATTACAAATTATTTTATGCACCTCGTGAACTCCCTCTTAGCTTAATATTTATTGATGGTTCTGCAATAACTCAGACAAATATTATTATTGTTTGCAATTATTGGAACATACGCAAATACTAAGTAATGGCTTAGCATACATACACGTTCGCGCCATAAATAACACTCATGGTTAATTAGGTTATAATCCTCTGTCTAAGGGAAGTTATTACAGGTACTCTTGTGTGAGATTTCCTACACCCCTACATAGCTAGCAATCATGCCGCTTCATCGTTGGCATAGACAGGGAGGATGGACCGCCAGACAATTTTATTGTATTTTAATAGTAATATTAGCTAGTTGTACCATTTAAACAAAATAATGTCATTTCTTGCATGTTTAATATGTATTTGTTTTTTATAAATCACTCATTTACACATTTTTTATAGAAAGAAAGTCAAAATTTCCCAGTTTAGAATCAGCTGACAATATTTGAAAATCTCCTACTACCACCATAGTTAGCAAGAAAAGATTGCGTGTGTCGTGATGACGGACTTAGCTCGCCGAGAAAATGAACAGACGACACTTGGGTGGGACGCAAACGCGATGCCAACTCGGCCACTGACCGGTCATTGAATCGCAATCCGCGACAAAATATCCCGGACAAAATATCCTACGGACAAATCATCCCCCAACAAAATATCTACTAAAACCTAATCTAACCTAAACTAACAAAAAAATAGGACAAAAATAATACAGACATCATGTAAAGACAAGAAATTATTGTTCATAAATAGTAAAATAAGGTAAGGTAAGATTAGGTTAGGTTAGGTTATGTTATGTTAGATTAGGTTAGGTTATGTTAGGTTAGGTTAGGTTTTAGTAGATATTTTGTTGGGGGATGTTTTGTCCGGTGACCGGATAACTCCGAATGAAACCATCTCCGAACCCCCTCAGAAAAGTCATTAACCCGGCGAGAGTGTGCCAGGGTATGTCAAACCCACCATGTTACTTAGTTGCGTGTATTTTTTCAGTAGTTCACGCTTATATTTTTAGAAAGTAATTAGCAATTTTATTTTAATTCTACTCAATGAAAACAGTAGAAAATGCTACAATTTATGGATAGCATGCATTTTTTAGATTTATCGTAAATTGTGATTTTGCATTAACCTTCGCTTAAATATAGCGGGCTTTCGTGAATAATATCTTAATATATATATTTCTACTGTCCGTGTGTATGTCACTGAACTCCTCCTAAACGGCTGGACTGATTTTGATGAAATTTTTTGTGTGGGTTCAAGGGGATTCGAGAATAGTTTAGATTCACAATTTGGTCCACTGGAAAATGTTCTTTTAATTATTATTTTTTTTATTTCTAAGGAGATGTTGATTTTGGAATGTTTTACATTGGATCCAGCAGACTGCGCTACCATCGCAGTATCGAATATTCAATATTATTCTATTATAATTTTAGTTTACCCCGACAGTTGTGTACAGGACAACGTCTGTCGGGTCCGCTATAAATGAATAAAATAAATTGTGGAACATTCCAGAACATTCTCGAATGTTGTCCTGAGCGAAGCCGGGTATCCAGCTAGTATATTTATATAATTACAGTTATATGCATAACCTACCTAACCACGTACAACATATATAACACACACGTATTTCCAAAGTTAGGGAATGCTGTAAGCATTTGCATATTTAAAAGGCAAAGTTCAAAGCAATTCTTAACTTATCTTGAGATGACAAAATTTAAGTTTCGAGAATTTTAACTGAAAGTTCCGCCGCTTACCTGCAAAGTTTTATCAAAACTTTTAAATTTCAGAGGGCGCGCCGGCCTTTTTCCGTGAAAAAAGTTACAGGAACGTCTTGTAAAAATAGGGTAATTAAAGTCCCGAGTTAAAGTCTCGGGTAAAATAACTGTTGAATAAATATGATGAATACCAAGATATAGCGCTATACTAATGAAATTTATTTACATATTTTAAAGTCAAATAACACAACTGTTTTAATTTGATAAAAGTCACGTTTCGGTTTTCATCCAGTTGTAAATAATGCTCGTGAAAAATTAAGAAATTCTTGCAGGATGCCGTGGTCGAGGGTCAAGGCTCTCGTTTTGTAATCCAGAGGTCGCGAGTTCATGGCGTGCGCACATAATTTTCATATGATTTATTTGTGTTTTTGCACTATTTATTAATTTTAAATAATATGTAGTATGTTTGCAGCACGTTGAGAGTGAAAAATACTCTCAGTATCGCCCTGGTGTGAGAACACCATTGAACACCAAGAATTGAAACGTTGCTAGAAATCGCTTTAGCCATGTTTAGTGACCAAATCTGAATAGTCACGTAATTTCTCACGTTCCTCTTCTCCATCTCTTTCCCCACACGATTACGACATTATCGACAAATTACGACATGCCATTATGACTAAAAAAATACGAGTGCAGTTCATATGCGGTAGAAGTGAAACCTTCGCCCACACAATCTTATCTAAACCAATAGGAGCCCTGAAAAGTGAGTTCATAATCAAAGTGGCCAATGCGGTAAGGTTTCAATTTATCTCATTCTCTCGCAGGCTAAATCCATCAGATGTGTTTGTCTCTTTTTAGTTTCAAATCACAACGGTGCTAAATAAGTTTCACATCAAAAATAGACACTCTATATTCAGTTAAATTGGGATACCATTTTTAATTACTATCGAAGGTTTTACCCATCAAAGTAATACACCAATGAAGAAAAAAAATCAGACTGTGCAATTCACACACGGTGGAAGTGAAACCTTCAGAAAATTAAAGTAGACAAGAGTGGGGAGGCTACGAACCACCGCACAAAGAGGAGACTGAATTAACTCCTCATTCTCTCGCAGGCTAAATCCTATAGATGTTTGTGTTTGTCTCTTTTTAGTGTCGCTTTTTTCGTTTCATCCAGTTTCAAATCACAACGGTGCTAAAGAAGTTTCACTTCAACAATATTAATAAAAATAAATATTAAAAAAAAAACAAAACAAAGATGTCGGGTTCGACTCCTAGTTGCGACCGTTATCTTTTTGAAGTAAAACTTCTTAACGCACGCTTGACTTGGGGAGTAAGCTGGTGAATGCGTGACGAGAGCGTTACAAAAAGTGTGATCAAACGAGGCGAATGGAAGTTGAGAGGGAGATATAATAGTGAAGATAGAAAGAGATATACGTTTCGTATATTGCTGCAGGGGTAAGAGAGAGAGAGGTGCGAGCACATTTTCTTCCTCACTTTCTCTCCTAGCCAGTTACGTTTCGTATATCTAAGACATAGTGCAGGCCTATTTTCTGTATCACACTGTAAGAGCAAGAGAGAGCAGTGAAGTGTTACTTTATGTGGTCTAAAGCACACTCGTAATGTTTGTTTTCTGAATCTTGTTTGTGTAATGTTTCGTTTAGATTTATTAGCATTATCGTTTTTATCATTCCTTTATAAATATTCTTCATACAGCATCCTCAAAGTTGGCATAAGGTAAGCTGTAATGCTTTTTTTTCAAGTTCAACATTTGTATTAGTTTCATTTCTCATTATTATGATAGATGCAATCCTTTAAGTCACACAATCGGCCGTAAACGCTCCCAGCTGTTTCTTCAAAGCGGCACACTTGTCACGCTTGGTACAGAGCATAATACACCGTTCCTTCTTCTACCAGCTCCATACACTCTCTCCTGGAATCCGTACCCAGCAGCAGCACATGTGCCGCCATAAATAAAAGCCAGCCCTTTGAAATATTGCGGAATAATTTTCCTTGGCGAAATTTCACAAACGAATGAAGTATTGTCCCGACAGCGCGGGATGTACAAAGGATGACCGTCAGGGAACAAGTCAAGCCCTTTGGATGGCCCGCTTCTTCCTGTGGGATTTTAAAATCTCTTCTTTTCGCATGAAAAACAACACTTTTATATCCACCTTGCGTAACACGCTACACAGGTTCTGATTGTTAAATGCCCACATTTCAAAAATTCTCACGAGGTCCGTAATATTAAATATAACAAATGTATTATTATTTTTATTTAAATGAGAGTTACAAACTTTGCTTGAACCTCTCTTTATTTTATTGAAATTTATCAACGGTTTTGAAAACCGAAGTTTTTAAGCTTTGTCCCCTGGTAAAGATACTTAATAAATAATCAATATCTGCCCTGATGATGGTACTGTAACGCTGTCCGAAACGTTGGCTAAAGAAGGAGGTAACGCAACACGGCCAATACCCCGAAAACAGATAACGAAAATCAATACCGTTCTTCTTTATTATATACTAGCTTTTCCCCGCGGCTTCGCTCGCATGGTATTACGGGAAATTACTGTAGCGCTTGCATTTATCAATTATCTCCCCCCCTACCCCACCCCCATCCCCTCCCGCATTCCATATATTCATTCCCTTACATTCACTTTTCAAACATCTCGCCTACCACCTAAATTTCATAATGCTATAGCTCAAAGAAAAAAGAATTACTTATCCAATTTTGTTCATTCGTTCGGAATTTATACGCTTACAAATATTTCGGATTTTTATTTAAATATTTGGAAGTTCGTTAATATAATAAAAAAATACTCTATTTATCATTCAGTCTTTATAATCGTTACGAATTATATTTTTAATATAGGAATTCTCATCTATTCCAAGCTTGTCCAAAAAAAAACGAATTCTAATATTTGAATTTTCTGCAGTAGTAGCTGACCAGTAGACTGAGTATCTACCAGCATAGAGCCCAAAAATATATCAAAATTGTTTCCATAGAAAAGATTTTTTTCTGACGTTAACAAAAACCCGCTTTTGTTAGCGACAGAAAACGTAAAACAAATATAATATATTAATATTTATAATTTCATAACGCCAGAGCTTACCATCGTATACAACCTGTAGTCTGCGCATACAATTTAGCTTTATATTGGTGAAAGAATTATTAAAGTCTTTATATTGTGTTATGCGTGAAAAGGTCATACACAAACTCGAGCAGTTTCGCATTTATAATATTAGTATGGATAAAAATCTCGCGTCACGATGTTTGTTCGAGATAAACTCCGAAATTATTTAAACGATATTTATGACATTTAGCTTACAGTATATAATTTGGTCTAACATTAAAGATAGGATAGTTTTTATCTCGAATTTTGACCTCAATATTTATTATAGTGAATTAAATGTTTGTTATAGGCAATGCTTTGAAATTAATTGTAAGTTACATAAGTTTCTAACAGATGGCGGTGTGAGTTAATTTATCGACACAATACTTGGTTGTCTAGGTTGGGTAACCATCCAGCACATGGCGTTGTTTCGATTTAACGTCACAGCAACGCGTGGTCGTGTGAGCTAGTGTATTATAAAAGAAAGTGTACTACAATGTGCGTGCTGCCAAAACACAGAAACGAGTCTCGGTACGATCAAGGGAGTTATATGGTGTGCTAGCCCTCTATTCCCCATCCATGAAAAAGGTTCTTGTTTTTACCTGAAGGTCGTGCTTGTGAAGATATAAGGGCTGGAAGTTTCGCCCTCTAGAAATTTCTGGAACAGTCCAGAACATTCGAGAGCATTCCATATCATTCATAAACAGTTCTTGTTGGTTGATGTTATAAATAACCAAATTATAATAAAAAAATAAATCTAAATCTTTCAAAAATAAAAATAAAACTTTCGTACATAATAAGAATATTAATTTATTGCAAACCCAACCACACATTAATGCGTCTAATGAAACACAACGCCATTACGCCAGCTGTTAATTTACGTACATATCAAATCCACACCGCCTGCTTGCCAGCCCGCTGCCTGAATTGAATCTTTGAATTTCACGGATTTTTTCTACTATAATATGCATGTATTATACGTATAATAATAATAATAATAGTGTTTATTTCAGCCCAACAGAGCGGTGAGTGCAATACTCTGTCAGCCATATAAAAGCATACATTTATAAAATTCCATTAAATAATTACATTAAATGGGATATGCAAGATAGGATAAAAAAAACATAATAAGATGTAATAACATAATAAAATAAAATCTAAAATAAAACATAATGGTAAACATATTTGGTATTTGTATACTACAGAGGCTTTAAGTAATTTCTTCATGTTTGGTGTAAGGGCGCGCTATGCCACTGTGCCACGGCCAGGACGAGAGTGTTCTCCGATCTTTGGTGGCGCTGTCTCACCCCGGCTATTCTGTGGCGCATCAAAGCGGCGAACCCATGTACCCTTCCTTCTGCGAACATCTGCGAGGCACTGCATCGCCAAGGTAGGCCGAATAGCGCCCTATATGCGTTATTGTATTGTACTCGAAGTGTGTTCATGACGCCTTGTGTTCATGACATCTTGTCCATAGTTCGCCGGTGTAAAAGCTCATGCAGTAGCTCTGGTATAGTACAAACCATCTATCCTCTTGAATCACTCTATCTATTGATGAATATCGAGTGAAAATCCATTGAGTGGTTTAAAAGATCTAAGCGTACATACAGACAGCGGGAGCGACTTTATTTTATACAATGTAATGATAAGTATACTTAAACACAATAAACAAGGTTAGAATACTATTACTAATGTAATGTCATACATATTTTATTTTTAATACGTAAAAAAATATTGTGTTTTCAAATTATGCTAATGAATTATCTAATTATATAATTAACAAACTATTTTCATAATATTTAAGGATTTGTATTTGTGAGTTCTAAACTCTAAACGCGTCATCATCGACATTGTGCTGGTGAAATTATTGTGTAATTCCTATATCTGTAACGTCAAGTTGTATTTTCTAGGCCACATGTTTCAGTAACTAGAAATAATTTCTTTCATTGTAAATGGCAGCACATTTGATTGTAGAGATGTAAACGGCAAAAAATATGCCATATGCTTTTATAATGCATACCATGCCAAGTGTAATTAAATATTTTCACAAAACATGCTAAAGCAACGCCGCACAGAGCACACGTGTTTTATCTCAAACCTGTATACGGGTGAGTCAGCATGTACCCGAAGGATTCCAAATGTACAAGCGATTCTTGAGTATATTTGGAGTTAAAATATAGATGATTTACTCTACGATGAATTTTTTTGTCAATTCGTATATCAATCTACCCACGCTCTATCCGTCGTTTTGGTTCTTCTGGAATGAGACGGAGTGCGTATTGCGACAGGACCCGCTAGGATGTACCAATTTTTTGTTTTTTTTTGTTTTATGAAACGGCAAAAAAGTGAGGTGATAACAACGTTGATTATACATTTATCAAATACTGCATGTGCGTTTTTTTTTTTAGTTTTGAGTAGGTAATTTAATTAACAAAAAAAAAAAAACAGTGAGCCAAATTAAATGTTTACATCCAATATTTTTTTTATACAAGCAGCCTTCCAGCAACAAACGCCACTCTTGAGTGAGCGCTGGGCCCGAGCTCACCTCTGACCACGCCCTACATATAATTGATTCTTTATTATTTTTTTTTTACTACTTTAGTTTTTTTTAATATTCTATGTACTTGTACTGTACAGTAGTGTATTATTTATTTAAAATCTGTTGTTTAAATAAATAAAAAAACATGATTATTATTATAAATAATTTTGCGTTTATTTATAACCAGCTTTTACCCGCGGCTTCGCTCGCATGGTATAAGGTGAAAATACCAGTGATTAATTCACTCACTCATTCACTCTCCGCGAACCCCACCTTCCCCCTGCCTTTCCTCCCTGCCGCTAAAATATATGAAATACACACATTTTCATTTATGCAAATTTCATAACACCAGAGCTTACCATCATATACAACCTATGTAACTCGCTGATAATGTAGCTTTCTATTGGTGAGAGAATTTTTAAAATCGGTTTAGTGGTTTAGGCATGAAAGCGTAACAAACAAATACAAGCATAGATAATAACATTAATTTGGAAACGTATTTCATTCCTTCAGAAATATTCAACCTATTTGAATTTTATTGCGTAGCGGAAATTTTCTGACCTGACAATATCTTGAGGCATGATGGGTCAAGTCACAACTTGTAAAAGCCCAGAAGAGCGTGAGCGAATAACAAAATACTTCCTTGTAAATAATATAAAAGCAATAAAAAGTTTTTGTATTTATTAAAAGTGCAGTCTCTGTCTTCAACAATGCTTTGATGTTATTGTTTCGCAGTTCATAGCCGAGTAAATAAAGCGAAACTTTCGCAAAGAATATAAAATTTAACGAAGTCTTGTTTTAAAACAAAGAAATCAGTCGGCGTTCTACAATTTGCTTCCGCCCTTACAAAGCCCGGGCGAAAGTAGAAAGTATGGCTTCCATAAAATATTTAAGGGTAAACAATTTTGTAACGTTTCAGGATTCTTGTTTTAATTTTACAGATTTGTTTTCAATTTAATATTAATGGACCTAATTGTAAAAACGTGCCGAAACGGACCGGGATAATGAAATGCTGAAACTTGTATTGCGGGAATGAGGTTAGGCAATGTTTTAGTTCATTGTTATTTTTGTAACAAAACCAAGGCGCCTCTTATAATAAATGTGGTTTTCTACAAACAGTTCGTACATGGTTTTGATACCACTATTCACCACAATAACTAGAAACTTTAACAATATAAAGTGTATTAAAATGTTATATTTTGCTTATGTTAGAAGCCAACTTGAGTACAATTCTCCTGTCTGGAATCCTCATTATAATATGCACGTACCAGCTGTTGAAAGAATACAAAACAAATTCTTACGTTTTCTAAATTTTAAAATGGGTATTTCAGCAAATATGTTAAACTACAGCACACTTTTAAACGATATGAATATGCTTAAATTGTCAGACTGAAGAATTTTCACTGACTTGGTATTTTTATATAAAATTCTAAATGATTTAGTTGATAGTCCGGTATTACTTGAATTGATAAGTTTCCGAATTCCACTTCGTAATACTAGAAGTCAGGATTTATTTCAGTGCAGAAATTCTGGGACTAACTATCATATGTATTCCTCTTTGCCCAGAATACTAATGGAGGGAAACAATTATACCAAGTCAGTGGACATCTTCAATTTATCTTTGAATAAATTTAAAATATTGTTATTGAGGCAGTTCAGTTATGTACAATAAAATGTTTTTTCTATGCTATATATGTAAAAGCCCCGAAAAAGGGCGTTTATTTATAAATAAATAAATAAATATTTTTGTTAAGTCTGCCAAGGTTATTTATTGAAATCCATTTTAATTTTTATTTCTTTTATATGTTCAATAATACTATTATTTAATTTAAAAAAGCAGTTTATTTATAAACAAGTTCTGTCGCTTAGTTATTATTACTGCCAAGGTCGACTGAAGTATCCATACAAATGATCTCGGTCGTTGTCTAAAATAATAACGTGCTTATTTCGGTTGTGACTCTGTCTGAAACTCCGGGTCAAATAAATCTATAACATTTGTATAAAGATAAATTACATTTGTTGTGATTAATGTTGTATTCATTTCAAAAATTGGAAAGTTTGTTTGAAGAATTCTAATGAGTGATAAAGTACCTAACTACAATATTCTTAACAACAAATTATTTTAAGTAGTATTTTCAAAATTGATTGATTATATTTTGGTGAGGCATCAAACGAAAAAAATAGTTATTCCTTTCTTACCTCCCCCTAACGGTCCCAAAGCTCTAACACAGAACTAACCGGAAACTACCGAGTCCGATGACCGCACACTGCTACTTGCGTGATAAATAATGAAACACGTTTCAACGAGTTATTAGTACGCATTAGTGGTTGTGTGACTATACCGTGATTTTTAAATGTATCTGAGTGACTCTAAGTGTGTGTGCAGGGGAGCCCGGATTCTTGGGGTAAGGTTCCGGATCTTGGCGGCGGATGCGTCTTCTCACCATCTGCGTGGCAGGCCGGATCGGGAGAGACTGATTGAGGGAGACTTTCTCACATCTCCAGCAGGATTTTCTCTCCAGCACCATAGCGGGTGCGATAGATTCACATGTCCGTCCATGGAAATTACAGAATGATTCCTACACACGCCTGATACCCTTTTCCTTTTCAGAACCTTTTCTCCTTATTTTCCTGAAAAGACCCTCCACACAGCAACCCCAAATATGACACAGGCCTTGAGAGGAATTATTTTCCTTGGGCCCCCTGTGGGGAGCTAATGAAAAAAAGCACTCGTGAAATATTTTCACTGGACATCTTCAAAAGAACTCCTTCCTTACTTAAAAAGACATTCCACACCCTGTATACCGAAAGTAACAAAGACAGCACATGCTTTCATATCTCTATCTCACTCAAAAATTATGATCGTAAATATCGCCTCAGCGTTTCTAGTTAGTTATCTGGTTTAAATAATATGATAAACCTGAGATATTTTATTTGATTCGATACTTTATTTGAACGAACTCAAGTGGTATAAACTTGGAAAAGCTATTTCATGATATTCCTTTCCAAGAGGATTTATGTGAAATTTATCGCGAAGTGTTAACTCGATAATTGGATAAATATTTTCAAGAACGGTTTAGAAACAATTTTTACGATTTTTAAAATTAAATATCACTGGTAGGAGTTAATAAATAAGTGAACATACTTGTTGTTTTAAGATGTGTGTAAAACATTTACTTTAGCTTTTAAAACTTCAATTTGTATGATATGGTCTTATCTAAATTGTTATGGTCCCATCAGAAATAATTTATTCCAACGCATTGAGCGTAACGTTTCTTTTTGACGTGATAACATCTTATAAATCGATGAACGCCGGCTGCATGCATGATAAAGCATGACTCCTTGTCACGTTCCGCCTGAGCCGAGCGTACAAGCGAGAACGCGGAACAAGCGTTCGGCCTAAGCGTTCGGCTTATGACGCATCTATCTCTCTTCCATTCCATTGTTATTATATGACGTTATCACGTAAAATTATCGTCCGTAAATCGACTTTACAGACAACTAATTTTTTCGATGTTTATATTGTTGTATGCCTAGCACCTAGGGCTTTTACGAGCATGTGACATACAAAATAACTTTGTACAACAGTAAATCACAAAATATATTAATTTTGTACTTAAATTACTCAGAAGAATTTATAGTATTATACTAACATTTATTGATTTATTATTTATTTATTGAATTTTATATTAAAGCGTTCTTATAACTATATTACTACTTCTGAGAAAGTATTGCCAACTCCATGCAATCTAGTTATAAGAGAGCATCTAAACGACGGTCCTGATATTGTTGTTATAATTGAAAAGCCATTTAGATCGAGCAGTTCTTGTTGGCGTTTACGAATTGTTTCTGCAGTAAGTGTGCAAATAGTTATACATATTTATGTTTCACGTTAACTGCTCACAGGAGGGCCCTGATGAAAATAATTTCCCTCAGGGCCTGTCATCTTTGATGATGCTGTGTGGAGGGTCTTTTTGAGGAGAGGAAAGAGTGCAAGAGGGAAGAAACACGGTGGCTGGCAAATCATATCACAGTCGAGCTCTTGAACTTAAGAACGAGTCGTAGAAGCGACCCGTTCTCATGTGACAAATTTCAACCACAACAAACATCAATGACGCAAGTTCTTCGGAGCATCTTCCATTGTAACACCGGTAGAACAAGAACAGTATACCTACCTGTCGCCTGTGCTCTGAAGATTGCAATCCGTTTGTTAAAATAGGAGAATCTATCAAACGGACCGCCAATTTCTGCAGTGTTTTTTCAGATATTTTGGGGCTCCAGACCAAAGGTGGCTGCCAAATTCAACAGGGCGCAATTGCTATTTGTAAAGGGACAGCAGTGTACTATTAAGATATTTGCGCGCCCTGTACAGTACGCGCAGATTCTGAGAGGCTAACTCTGGCTTCGATGGAGAAATACAAAAAAAAATCGTGGGTAATATCGCATTGAAAAAAAAAAACAGGATAAATATGGTTCCATGCCAACTCAGAATCAACTCAACTCAACAACTCTTTGAAAAGTCATTAAAAACTATGGAAAAAATAATTAAAAAATAGTGCATAACCTAATTTAACCGATTTAATCAATTTTTCATATATTTTTTAAATCACTTTTAATAATTTTTCACACAAGGTTCTGAGTTGTCTGTCACCATAAATATGATGTATTTAAATCGGATGATATCGATAACTTTAATTATTTATTTCCCAGCTAGTTGAATTATTAATACATTGGAGTCGAGATTGTCCTCTTTTTGGCCACAGTTTGAAGTCTAAGATGAAATTATTATTATTTATTCGTTTTCGCGTGGTTCCGCCATTCCACGCTAATTTCGGCAATACTTCTTGCCTAAAATACACTTTGAGAGCATTCTGGACCGCCAATCGTCGAGTTTCTTTTGCCGTTTTGGCACCAAGATGACATGTGATGGCAAGATGTCATTTATGGGACCACCAGCATTCCTAATTCGCTGGCGCCGCAATATTTAATCCAGTTTCAAACGGAGTGGCGTTTTCTCAGAATTCCGAACTCCAGTAGAGTGTACTGAGTATGCTAGATATAGTATACACCAAGCCTTAATACCGGTCCGATTTTAGATGAGTTTCGAATGTTTTAAATATAAAATTACGTAAATCGTATTTCCGTCTCGTTCCACAATGGTGGACAGGCACTTTCAGTATCACCCTTTGAGAGATCACCATTCAGAAGAACATAGCTAAAATTTCTGTACTTTCACACGCCATCACTATTATTAGAATCACTCTTTGAATAAGTGAAATTTATTAAATATTTTTTAAGGTATAATTTTAGGTTTTCACGGACAAAAGTATTTTCGTTATTTATTTTTGGGGTGTTATGCCTTGATGCGCTATTTCCTTCTTTAGCCAACGTTTGGGACAGCGTTACAGTGTCCATCAACAGGGCAGATGTTTAATTGTGTTACAATTACTGTTACAGTTACCTCCTTCTTTAGCCAACGTTTTGTACAGCGTTACAGAATCCATCATCAGGATCATCAGTATCCACTCCTCTGCCCTGATGATGGACACTGTAATTCTGTTCAAAATGTTGGCTGTAGAAGGAGGGAGCGCAACACGGCATAACACCTTAAAAATAAATAACGAAAATAATTTTTCTGCCTGAACTTGACACTGAATTTCATTAAAAAACTAAAACTATCATTACAATTATTTATAGATCTCTTTCTTGACACCTCACGTAAATAAAAAAAAAATAGCAGTCATCGACCTAAGAGCAAATCAAATAAAAAAACTTGACGGGAAGCCAAAAACGAAATTTCATTTTAAATATCTTGCGCCCGATATGAAATTATTGTAGAAGAAAGCAGAATCACAGTGATCTTTGGCACACGGTGAAAATTCTTAAATTTAGCACTAATGCGCGTAATAACTGTCGACATAATGTAGAGTTACATATTTACTTATTCATACGAATTAATATACTCAATGTCGGAAACGTAGTGCTTCAAGGATCTGATGATCTTGGCGCCGATTCAGTCTTGGCAGAGAAAGAAATGTGATTTTAGTGATCGCTCTCAAAGCACAATTTTCTAAATAAATACGGAGCTTAAACGAAGATTACTTCTTTGTACGTGATTTCTTGAAAAAATACTTATTTTAAGATTTGTAAGATCGTCTGTCGTTACACACGATCAAGCACAAGCATATCTATAACTAAGCAGAAGTGATATGACAATTAGGCTGTAATCGTTCGTTTATCGATAACTTTAGCACAAACAGCGCTGCTTGATAAATCGATAGTTTTATCAATGTGGAAACAAAATTACACCACGATTACAAAACTGACATAATTTATGTATGAATGCGACATCAAAATTAAAGCTTTCCGTTTAGTCGAATTGATTTTAATTTAAGCCTTTCGTTTAGTCGACTGATTTTAATTTAAGCTTTTCGTTTAGTCAAAATGATTTTAATTTAATCTTTTGGTTTAGTCGACCTGATTTTAATTTAAGCTTTTCGTTTAGTCGACCTGATTTTAATTAAAGTTTTTCGTTTAGTCGACACAATTAAGTTTTCATAATTCAATCATTTAAAATACGGTATATTTGCGGCAAGTTCCAGTAGAAGACACTCTCAGTATCGCCCTGTTTTCAAACCACCATTCAGAATTGAAACGTTGCTTAAGCCGTGTTTGGTCACCAGATCTGAATAGCCAGTTAGATACTTCTCCAACAGCCACTTCTCTGTCTCCTTCTCCTTCCCACTTGTGGATTGGGATTGCCATATTCTCACTGGCTCTAGGCCGTTGGGACTCTTCTGCGGCATTAATATAAAGAAACAACCTGTGTTCGTTGATTTCAGTGCAAAGTTTTTTCCACGACTTTTACCGATATGAGCTGAAGCTTATCCACCTTTAATTAAGCAGATTTAGTAGAAGTAACGTTTTTTAAATTTCATTTGCGATCTGCAATCGAGCTCGAAAATTTTTTTATTTTATTTTATTTTTTTATTTTATTTATTTATTTAAACGCCCATAGGGCTTTTACATAAAGTGCAGTACATGTTTTTGGTAAAGTATAGGAAATAACAAAATATAATATAAACATAATATAACTGTAAGAAGAAAAAAAAAAAAAGATAACATAAGATATAAGAAACAAAACATAGATAACACTAGATATGACACAAAGCAGGTAAAATAGAATATATGGTCACGTAAATTAATGTGAGATAGTTATTTTAATTATAAAGAGAAATAAGACAAGATTGTCATTATTTATGTTTATAATTAGCAATCTTTGTTATACATATTTGGTACGTGTTTATCGAAACATAGCTACAATAATATATCGATAAAGGTGCTATATAGTGCATGATATTTATAGCTTTATTTTAAATGTTCTGATATACTGAGTTTAAATTTAGAAATCGATTGATGTCGATAAACGTCAATTGAAGTATATTTATTTCCGAGTATATGAAGTCTTTGTATTGGAGAGTTTTCAAAATAATTATTAGTAGAATTGGTAACAAAGTAAAGTGCATTAGAACGGGTATCACGCGCGGGTACTCTCAAATTAATTTTACAAGTTAAATCGAGGGCGTCCAGTCTGCCATTCGCAATATTAAAAAGGCAAACTAAATCGCTCACTACACGCCTTGACGTTAAATCGCTTATATTGAGTAATTCCATTAGATATACATAATTTAGTTCTTCGATAGGTATTCCGAGTTTATAATTAATAAATCTTAAAAACTTATGCTGTACTCTTTCAATTTTTTGTTGGTGTGTCTTATATAATGGAGCCCAAATGGTTGAATTATATTCTAAATTAGATCTCACCAGCCCAGTGTACAGCAATTTAAACGAATTAATTGATTTGAATTCTTTGACCGTCCTCAGAATGAAACCCAGACATTTCATTGCCTTATTAGTTATGACATTAATATGAGGAACAAAAGTTAATTTACTATCAAAAATAATACCGAGATCCTTGATTTGTTCTACCCTTTTTAGGAAAATGTTATCAATGCTGTCGAATGACGAATAATATAAATTGTTGACAAAACTTCTATCAATGGTGCTAATTTCATTTTTATTTATGTGTTCTGTATAAAAGCAATTTTATTAATACGTATTTTGTTGAGATACTTGGTGAAACCGTAAGTGACCAGTATGCTCATTGAAGCCAACTTAAGTCTGCCTCTCGGGCGCACTGCATGAACCTCACAGATTCTTTAATAAAGGGTACTCAACTGTTGACTCTGTAAAATCGAAAATTCAACCGACTGTTGATTTTGGCAACCACCTCTGGTATGGAGCTTCTAGATACCTGTAAAACATTAAGTGTGAAAATGAGCAGTCTGTCAATACATAATTCTTCATTCTATTTTAAGATACTTTTAACCATTTCAGACCTGAATTAAAACTGATAGTGAAAACATATTTTATGATTGATAACACCTCGTAAAAGTTTTAGAAAAAAAAATTGATGTTTATTTTTAGTGGTAGATACTTTCGAAGTTATTGCTCTTTTATGACTAGACGTTAGGTCTCTAAGGGCCTCTCCCGCTTAAAATTACAAATCATACTTCTTTGTTACTCATTGTTGAGGATCACGACCCCTACTTCAGTTTCCATGGTGGACAAGGTTCCTCTAATCCTCGGGGTTCCTTTGATACTTTGTCCCTCCAGCGCATTGGTGACCATCCTTTTTTTAATAATTTTATATGAATACCGCACAAGAGTCCCAACTGCTCCCGTCTGGAGTTAGTGTGACTATGGCATCCCCAATTGGGGTATGTTGTGAGGCTGAAGGTAGTGGGGAGGGGAAGGAGATGGGGAAGTGGAAGGTGGGAAGTACTCGGCAATTCAGATCTGGTCATCAAACATGGCCAAAGCCATTTCAAGCAATTTTTAAATTCTGAATGGTGGTCTTACACCAAGGCGATACTAAGAGCATCTTCCACTCTGGAAATCCTGATGCTCTGGATCCTTTGCTTCTTTCGCCAAACACTTTGCCAGTGACCATGAGTTTCTTCGTGTTGAGGTCCTCAATTTGGCGAGCAATGTATCCAAAGTATCTTAAAATACGTTGGGCAGTTAGAAGCCTATTGTTGATGCCCCAGCTCTTCCAGAATGGACACTTTTGTGGGTTTGGTTGCCCATGGAATCTTGAGCATTTATCACCAGGAACACAGTTTGCGGGCGTCAATTCGCTTTCTTGCGCTGGCTCTGTCCATGTTTCCACACCGTGTAGAAATATGGGAAAAATCAGTGCCCGGACGAGTCTCATCTTGGTAGTCTTCGTTATGTCATTGTCGCTCCGCTATCTTTTGCAAATTTGGTGTCTTTTGTCACAAAAATACAAAACTTTAAAAATCAATGCAAATTCAAGTAAAAAGCATACCTTTTCCATTTAATAAAAGATGTTAGTCATTTTAAAAGATACAAATTGTTACTCTCTCTATCATTCAAAATAAAAGATGACAACATTTTCGCATTTTTGTAATGATTACAAATAAATGTAGGTAACTATTTTATATTTAATATTTTTTTTATTTTCTTCCAATTTGATATCCAACACTCGGCATTGTTCACATTAGTAAAAATTTTATGTCAAATGCTGTATTACGTAACAATATTCACTGTGGTCTAGAGTTTTTAGGAAATCTAAAAATTTTTCAACTTTTCCAGGATGTTTAGGATCTACAAAGAAACATAATAAAACAACATTAAAATTTTGTTTGACATCTTCGCCAAATTAAGATCACATAAAAATCACCTATCAAAATTTAAACATGGCCATCGGCTGAACGAGTATCTACAATCCATTAAAAAATAATTTCAGTCATGTCAACAACCGGAAAAATAAAGCCGCACAATTTTATTCGATGTATTTTAAAACATACGCGCGGCACGAAAGGGTTAATTAAGTGCGGCAATATATGTTAACGACTTACATTGAATTACAGCGAGAGCTCGAACGGACGAGATACTCTTCATTCTTAAGCGTCTTGTTTGAAAATCAAGAAGACAGAATTTATTAGGACTATGACGTCCTGACTAATACATTTTCCGAATCAGACTTTCAGGGTCTCTTCAGGACTCGGCTTGACTCCTTTCTGACCTTAAAAATACTCTCCACTTTCCGTAGAGCATCCTCAAAGATTATAAAGGCTCATATTTTCACGTTAAGCAATCATGGTACTACCAAATCAACATAGGTACCTTTGTGGCACGTTGCAGAGACCTTCAGAATCGCCCTGGTGAAAGATCATCTCTCAGAATCCAAACTTTGCGTTTCTTGTAATGGCGAGAGCCTTGTTCATTTTTTTAAATGTTCAATAATCTTTATATTTTAACGTTTGGGAAGATAGATAAACAAATAAGCGTGTGAAGATTAATTAAATATATCTTTTAATTTAGCGATCTCATTAAACAGCATTCCTCTTGTCACGCTACGATGTGCTAGAACATCTGTTCTGTCATGTGGTATCTTGAACAAGTTGTGGTGACGTGTTGTAAGCCATAGCGCCCCACGGTTGAAATTGGCAGCCACCTCTGGTCTGGAGCTCCAAAATACTTGAAAAATACCCTCGACTCGTTACCTTACCCTAGAAATACCGTAGAAACGGGCGGTTCGTTTGATAGATTCTCCCACCTTAACGAACGTGTTGCAATCTTTAGAGCACAGGCGTCGGGTGGGAATGCTATCCCTGTTCTACCAGTATTTCAATGGAAGATGCTCTGAGGAACTAGCATCATTGATTCCTTCGGCACTGGTGTATAGTTGGGAGACACGACAAACGCGCGCCCAACGGTTGACATTTATCACATGAGAACGGGTCGGTTTTTCGACTCGTTCTTGAGTTCAACAGTTCGGCTATAGAACGATTTGCCGGCCTCTATGTCAATCCTACAATATGGATCTCTTCAAGACCAATTTTAATTTCTTCCTCTACTCAAAAAGACTCTGCACACAGCATCCCAGATGACACAGGCCTCGAAGGAAATTATTTTCCTCAGGGCCTCTCGTGCGGAGTTAATTTAAAAAAAAATCATAGCATTCGAAGAGCAATCATCTGAACTGAGCTGAATTAAATCTGAAAAGCCAGTTACCTACCTTTCAACCTTCATCTTCCCCATTTCCTTCCCTTCTGTAAGCTTTTCAGCCACACTAGAAACCCAGCTGAGGGTTATCGGAGTCCCACTGCACTAAGCAATTTAAACCATTTATTTTTAGGTCATAAACATACCTTCATCCTTCGTAGAATAAATTATCTCTGCATTTTTTTAAAATATATTTTTTTTTATATTTTCTTTATTCATTGCTTTGATGGTAACATAATTTGTGGATTATTCAACCACCATGCTCGACATATGCACGTATTATGGTGGTTGATTGAATATTATCTGACTCTTTAAGCTGCTCATATTTGACTGAAATCAAATATGATTTTTGGGTAACAGCTGCAAAGTGTTATTAATGATTTCGTATACTGCAAGCTGTCAATTATCTACTGTCAATTCACTCGTATTGAAGCCTTTCAATACGATGAGTTGCAATAGTTCATTCCGTCAATCATTTCTGGACCAATAATTCAACTGTTCAAATAGGTACTGACTTAAATGATCTGTTTTAAAAAAAAAGTTCTGTGATCAATTGGTTTGAGTAATATTATTTTAAATCTACAATAAATATATCTAATTTGATAAACAGGCTTTGAACGTTGATACAGCTGCCATAATAATAAAAACTAAAATACTTGCAGAACTTTATAATAACATTATAAAAGTTGAGTTACTTTAAATTAAAAATAATAATGGATTTCTTCGAACTAAACACAACAAAAATAAAACTTAACAGCGTTACAATGGGTCTAAATACGACTTTGGTAGGCTCTACGGTGTTCGATGAATTTGAAACTAAGTTTTAATTTAAATGAATATGAATAATGAATATTCTGATTTTAACCATTTAATTATAAAATTTTACAAATAGTCAACTGGTTTCCTTTTTTAGGACCGTTAAAATATAAAGTCTTAAGTATGTACATTATTCTTATTAATAAAAATTTTGTTTGTTTGTTCGTATTTTATGCGCTGCCATACCGCTCATCCGATTGCAAAAAAACTTTTGCGATTTGTTGTACGCACGCCCACAAAGGTTATAGGCTATGTATAATGGTAAGCTCTGGCGTTATGAAATTTATATAAATGAAAATGTGTGTATTTCATGTATTTTAGCGGCAGTGCGGAAAGGCAGGAGGGGGAGGGGAACGGGGAGGTGGCGTTCGCGGGAGGAGTGACGAAGTAGGGGAAGGCGGGGAGGGTGGAAGGAGAATGCGGAAGGGGAAGGGGACTCGGGAGGTGAACGGGGACGCAACGTATGCCGAGTATCAGATAGTTACAATATAAAATGTCTACTAAAAAGTTTTACAAACGAAACTAGTGAAAATTAAAATAAACTGATTTTAAGCAAAGCAATTTTTAATTTTCATCATAACTCAGGAATGGTACCGCCGCCACAGTAGGATTGGACATATTGAAGAACCAACACCTGTATGCTGTAGGTCAAAGGTTTTCACTTCGTTTGGTGTCTTAGCATGGGTGTCCGGGTTTGTAGTGTGAGGGTTGTCCAGGACTTGGTGGCGGATGATCTGGACACTGAAACCTAACTTCCTGCACAACCCTCACAATTTTTCCTTCCCAGAACTTCCTCGCCTTCTTTTCCTTAAAATACCCTCCACACAGCATTCCCACAGATGACATGGGCCCTGAGGGAAGTTTTTTTTCAGGGCCCAATTTTTAATTTTTTTCATTTCAACTCTAATTTTAAACTTATTTGTTTGTCAACTTTCATTAATATTTTCAAATCAGTTGTGTTGAATAAATACATTTTATTAATTATCATTCTTTTTAGATTCTCCGTTGTTAGTGACTGTCCTTCAAAATTAATGTTTTTATATTCTCCTTGATTCGTTGACACTTTTTGTCAACGTAAATCAACTCTCAAAGTAAAAAGAAAATGACCCATTTTTGTCATCGGACCACAAAAATAGTCAAAATTTGTGATGTTTTCTGAGTAATGAATTAAATGATTCAACGATTTATCGAGAGACGAATGGCACGCTGTTTCCATAAGCCATAACTTGAAGTATTTTGAGATAGATATAATGTATTGGAGCCCGAGTGCCCGCTACCAAGTTAGTGACGAAATAAATAAAAATAAAATAAATACAACGCAAGTGTTGACGGATCTCAGCGGTAACGCAGACCCAATCGGTGCAGGCGTCTGAACAATTTGGATAACAGTAAATTGGGTTTACTTTGTCAATTTTTTAGTATTTATTAATTTGAATGGAATAAACTTGAAACTGTTCCATAAAAAACAAAAGAGATGAAACAGAACATTGAAGAAAACCAATGTATATAGACCACACAAATTTTGTATATTTTTCTAATAAATTTAATTTTATGTACTTACTTATTTAATTTGAAAATATTTAATAAATTTACTTGCTAATTTTATTTACTTATTTATTTACTAGCGAGTTGGCGGCATGCATAAATAAAGCCACTTAGTAAATAAATTGTTTCTCCCTGACCTTTCCTATTCGTACTGTTCCCCTTCCCCTACCACCTCTTCCTCTCCCCTCCTCACTCCTGCGTTCCTAACATCTCGGTACATTCAGTTTACAAGTAGTTCGCATGTCACCTATAAATTATAATTTTTTTTTACAAATTTTAAGTTTTCATATATTAGAAACATTCGTTTTTGTATATTACATGAACATCAATCAAATTTGGTAGGTACTTTAAGTACCTAATTAAAACATTTATAATTTTTGAAAAAATTCAAAGTTTTCGTTTATGGTTAGTATCACAGGTGAGTACTTCAAATAAATTAATCAATTTAAAGAGAGTATTCGAAAATTGATTTTTGATTGAACAATCGATGGCTTCCAAAATATCATTCTCAAATTGTGACATTTTTGACAGTTTTGTAAGAGTATTTGCAATGATTAAAAAAACTTTTCAGATGAATTGTCATGCGGTTGTAATAATCCAGAAATCTTCGCGAGGGTCGAAAGAAGATATTTTGAAAGTTTCAAATATTTCATACGCTTAATTCAGCAATACATTTCAGCAATGTACATCCATGCAAGCAAGCTAACAAGCAAACATATATTCAATTTTATAAATAAAGATAACTAAATTTTTGTTACATTTTTTTCTTGTTGCAATTTAAACCGATGTGGTGCAAAGTATAGCCACGTTACGGTACATTTCAAATGACTCCATCAATATTTTTAGTAAGGTTTTTCAAGTAGCAAAGCCAAAAAAAGAGCGCGATAAAATAAAATATGGGACTCGGTTCACGTGCGAATAAATCATTGTCACCGGTGATTTATAACGAATCGACTCCATAAATTGACTCCCATTTTGTCAACCAAAAAGGACCATTAAGCATTAAGCATGGTTTTTGTGGTTTTTACAAAAAAACAAAAAAAAAGTGTAAGGATTAAGTCGGGGATTATAACTTGCGTGTTCAGAAAATAATATTTAATACAACAAGTCAAAAATTATTAAAAAATGGAATTAAAAATTAGGAGTTGGAATCTGGGCTCAATAAGTCCTCAATTGGGCGTACTGTACAGGGCCCGCAGAAACTTTAATAGTACACAACTGCTAACCCTGTACACATCTCAAGTGCGCCCCACGATTGAATTTGGCAGCCACCTCTGGTCTGGAGTCTCAAAATACCTAAGAAAAACCCTCTGCAGAAACGGGCGGTCCATTTGATAGAATATACAAACTTAACAAACGGATTGCAATCTTTAGAGCTCAGGCGTCAGGTAGGAATCCTGTCCTTGTTCTACCGGTATTAAAATGGAAGATGCTCCGAGGAACTAGCGTCATTGATCCCCTCGGCACCGGTGCGTAGTCGGGAAATACGCCAAACACGCGCCCAACATTTGTACACGGTTGAAATTAGTCACATGAGAACGGGTCTAATTATTCAAAAACTCAAAAGCTACTGAACGGATTTTCAGCCGGTTTTCACCAATAGATAAAGTGATTTGTGAAGAAGGTTTAAATATTTAATTTATCAAGGTTTCATGTAAATTGGTTGAAATATTTAATTAAAGTTGAATGTCTGTAAGTGGGGGACGAGCGGGCTGGCAAGCGGGTGGTGTGGATTTGATTTGTACGCAAATCTACAGTTTTATGCCGAAGTTGATGAAATTTCGCACATTTCAAAACAAGAGGAAGGTCACTGTCTACATTTGATTTCAAAAACTAGGTGTAAAGCCCGGGCATCGCCGGGGACTTCAGCTAGTAAATAAATAAATAAGCTCTAGTCCGCTTTTGCGACAACGATGTGACGTCATCTGTTGCAGAATCCCTTGGTGCCAGTTAAAATTTTAACTTATTAAAAAGTGCATTTTAGAGAGTCAGTGAAATATAAAAGTAACTGAAATACCTCTTTGCCTAAGGAATATTGTTTATTATTTTTGTTGATATTCAAAGTTTTGCAATTCGGAGGACGGAGTAAGATGACTTGGTATGACAAAAGACATCAGTCGAGACCATTTTGTATTTACTTTTCTAAGTCTTTGTTTTTGTTTGTCAGTTGGTTTGTATCTCTGTACTGGGATCACAGAAAATATTTTTGCACAGTCGTCGCTTTGCCAAAATAATGAGATATAACCATAACTTCTGACGTTTAAATGTACCTCTACCTATTGAGTCAACACAAACCAAACCGACATGAAAAAAAAACTTTGTTAACTAATCTATATATGTATTTTTATTTTTGCCTCGAGTAGGTTTCTATCTTCCAAGGTTGATCCAAAAGAAAAATAGAAAGCTTTTAAAATTATTTGGTATTAAAAATTTTGGTAAACACTTTAAGATGAAGCTATACGTGAAATCCTATTTAGATACAATTTAGATTCATCTTTACGACGAATCGGTTTATATTATGAACACCAAAAAATATGCTACCGCAAAAACAACGTGTTCGCTTTTATTCGTGAATTCGGCGGCGTTGACGTCACGCCGGGCAACGTGACGACAGCCGTCTTCCCTCCAGTGGCGGTGTCTGTGTCATGATGACGTTGTAGTTTGTTGGAACCGTTTCGGAATGTGCGGTTTTTCAAATTATGAATTGAAATATTAAAATTAAACATTTTTGATACAATGATCGTAATCAGAAAAATAAATAGAAAAAAAATTGAGTGCAATTCATTCGCGAATAAAGCGAAACTTCATCAAAACAATCTCAATCAATAGGAGCCTTGAAAAGTGAGATCATAATCAAAGCCGCCAATTAGCGCAGTTTGACGTTTCGTAGGTACGGTAATGCGTCATTTCTATTTCATCCGAGTTTCAAATTACAACGGTGCTAAATGAGATTCACTTCAAAAATAGTTTTTAAAAAATTTTCCCCCTTCTAAGGGAACATAGTACTTAAATCTCTTTGTTTTAATAAATTAACTAGGAGCGTTATCTCATTATATGTAAGATTGCAGATTCTATTAAAACTCTGCATCAATGCACACAATTTGGAGGCGGGAATGGGTACCGCCGCCCCGGGCACCTTTATTGGATAACCAACACCTCTGCCATAGGTCACTCCAGGTGGTTCACTACTATTGGTGATTTAGCAGGGGTGCCCGGGTTCATGGGGAGAGGTGTGTCTAGACGGGTGACCAGGACATACTGAACCCCAGACTCCTACCCAACCCTTAAACCCTTTTTCTTTCCAGAACTCTCCCTCCCCTTCCTTTCCTAAAAAAAAAACCCTCCACACAGCATCCCCAAAGATGACGTAGGCCCCGAGAGAAATTATTTTTCTCAGGGTCTCCTGTGTGGAGCTCATGTAAAAAAAAAAATTATTTTGATTTAATAAATATTTTGTCATAATTGTTTATGGTCCATTTTTTCTAAACCCTGTGTTTGTCTAAAACGATGCAAAGTCCGGAGTTCCCTTAAGATTCCCCGAAAGACAAGCGAAATATTTCCGGCGACCGCTCTATTCACTGTATTGCTGGGATGTGGCTCAAATGCAAACAACGTAGCGGACGACAATGCAGATTTATACGATCCTGACAGCGAGAGTTATAAGTTATAAGGTTATAAAGTATCGCTGGCATCGTATAACTCCACTCGTAATGCGGAAACATTAAATTATGCAGAATTCGGAAACTGTTTTGATGCGAAATACCAGGAGGTCTGCTGCTTGTTTGGGGGAATGTTAATATTGTCATTTATTTTTGACGCAAAATTAATTCATAAAATTCGCCTCGTTCGGAATAATGTCAGATAATATACTGTGTCAAATTTAAAACTATTTTTTTCAAATTAATTTTTTTAATATTTTTTATTATATTAGGTATTAATTTAGTCTTTCGGTGATTTACCAATAGCTTTACAATAATAGGGAAGGCCCAACAGCTCTCTGCGGTAAACTTTAGACACTTTAATCTTCTTCGGTTTTTCGGGTCAATTTGACCCAAAATTGAAATTTAACCGATCATAAAAGTCGTAGTTATGAATATTATTTTAAACAACTTCAACAATTATTTATTATCTATTCACTTATCATTAGTAATGTAAAATTATGAATAAGTTACTTGTGTTAAGAAAATTAGGAATTTTCAATCTTAAGTTCCTCGGGTCATTATGACGCAAAACTGAATTTAAACTGATCATAAAAGTCGTAATTATTAATAAAATTTATAATGACTTGATTACAATTATTAATTATCCACTCACTTATTATCAGTATTGTTTAATTAAACATAAGTCTCTTATGTTAAGAAAATTAAGTTTTTTTTTCTTTCTTCGGTTTCTTGGGACAATAATACCCGAGTACGAAAAAGGTCCTCGGGTCAGAAATGCCCGTGTCTTGTAAATAAAAATGATTTGTTACAACGATAAGGTTTCTTAAAATATACATACACTGTACTTGTATCCTTATTTTTATTTAAGAAATAAGTACTACAAATAAATTAATTAAAAACCATTACTTACATTTTTTAAATCGGGTCAATATGACCCGAAGGCCACAGAAGTGAATAGAAGTGTACATAGTATTTGAGGGACCGAGGATGGTTAAAAAAAAGCTGCAATTAAAAAAAAAAAATAAAGTGTTTTGAATCGATAATTGCAGAAATGAAACCGTAATATTCCCATCGGAAATGCGCTGGCATCTTTGAGAACTTTTTCTCTACGGAACCATTGTGTTGGTTTGGAGAAGCATATTTTGGTAGCACAATACCGAATTTCAAGTCTTCAGCTGTAGTACCAAAGTAGAGAACCCTTCTCACAATCATAATAAAATCCCAGAATTCGCCAACCAAACGGCCATCATAAAGGTGTAAATGATAAAAGCTTTACAAAATGCGCTTTTTTTATTGCATCTCATTCGTATGGATAAAAAAATATCAATTTATTGGTTCTCGTGTGCCGTAGATTCGATCATTTCCTGCCATTGTCAGGTGTCGGAGGAAAAGGCTTTATTACGATTGCCGGCGTTCCGGCCAGTCAAGGTAGACCGCCGCCGGAAATCAGGCAATTTACAGACGAAGGGGGGACTTCCGGTCCAACGGCTGAAACGGAAGTGGATGTGGCAAGTGTTTGCGCCTTCCTCGGTGCCTTATTGTGAATTGTGAAGGAAACCTTCTCGAGTGAGAGACGCCCTAACAATTTCTTCGTGGCGAGCCAAGTATCACAATGCCCCTGGGACGAGACGAGGCGGTGTGCATTTTCTTGTTAGAATTATTATTCCCCGTAGAGTTTCCTAGTGGTCAAGACTGTATTGTAAGGATGCAAAAAATACCTTATTTTATCATACGTTTTTTATCATTTATTAAGACGCCATAATATTTTTCATATGAATATATTTAAAAATAATATCGCCTCCTTTAGTTAGCCCTCTGACCCAGATGTGTCGACTATATAACAAGATAGAATGTGCTGAAGTAGATATTTTCGTCGATAATTTGTGCGAATTCAAAAAAAAGTTCTGGCGCTCTTAAAAAATAATTACTAATTATATTGTATCAATTGTCTCTCTATGCATGCCTCACGTATTTCTTATGTCTGTTGCCACTCATTGTATTGTGTTACTTGAGTGAGCTTGTATATAATTCTGTGTTTTTATTTGTGATGTTTTTGTTTTTCTTTGTATGTAATTGTAGATTTTTGTAATTTTATAATAACAATTTTGTAACTGGATTGTTCTCACGTAAGTGTGAACATCTGTAAAACCCAGTATAACAAATAAATAAGTAAATAATTTTTCTGAAAAAGGCGGTCAGGCCCGTTTGTCAGACTTAATTGTTTAACTGATTACTTGGTACACCACGAGAATCTTAATTTCAAATATATTATGTGATAGTTCGAGCTACAAAACATAGAGAGCTCTAGAGTAGATACCTAGATCTTAGAGGTTATGAACTTATCCGACCTATGTCGGTAGTTTGTAGTTTTGTCCCTCCATGTTTAGAACTGAGCTATGCCAGCAGCTTGGTTAGTAGCAACAAAGAGATTTTGAGACATGATAGTGAGGACGATGGCCTACAGGCCGTCCTAAACGCTTGTTAAAAAGAATGTGGAGTCCAAATAAAACAATGGGTTTTGTTGTGAAGAAGTATTTATTTATTTATTTAGTATTTATTTATTTAGTATTTATTTAGTATAGTATAATACATTTATAAACATTTTTTATGATATGTTTTGACTGTTCAACTAGGATGATTCCCGTTTTAGAACAGTCAAATTAGGATTAGTGACAACATATGGATCATGATTTGTACAAAAAAGAGGAAAAATCGAGGAAATAAAAAGAAGAGAAATAATAAAAAATGAAGTTAGAAAGTTTAAAACATAGTAACAAAAGTTAAAATATAGTAGTTAATATACATATAGGTTCTTAAAAACAGAGGATTAAAATATGTAGATAACTTGTGTATGCATTGCATACTATAGTAGAAAAACAGAAAAAAAAAAAAAAAGCTAAAGAAATAAAATTATTATAAAATAACCAACAAATTATTATACAAAAGCCGTGGTTTGTTTAGTATGGCTATTGAAATGATAATAATAATAAATAATAGGAAAATAAAAAAATAAATAAGGCAAATGATTACAGCATAAAGGTAACTGGTGTTTGCGTTTCATATTATAGTCGTACTAATGAGAACTATAAAGAAAACAGATACAATAAAATAAAATAAGCAATTAATACATGATTATTACTGTTTTTTTTGCTTGCATAGTTATCAAATAATAATAAAATAATAGGTATGTTTACTTATACGTGGTGTTTGCATTACATATTATAAGTCGTTATTATTTGTCAATAAATTATTCACATTCAGTATCATTTTCTTCTCTCTTATCCCCAAGAAGTCGGCTAGTTTGAAGATTTTGATGATAGATGTTTTGGGTGCTGACTGACGACTAATTTTAGTGAACATTGCGCGGCCGTGAACAAATCAAATCACACAAAAAATTATTTATTACCTCTTTTTCCTACAGTTTGATAATGGCCTTGAAAACCGAAACAGCTATCAAAATAAAAAAAAAATCAAACAATACATTTGCAGAGTTTAAAAACACATATTTAATTTTATTGCTTTAATATAAAAAATATATATATATTTGTACGTATTGAACCCAAGAACAGTGCATAATAAGATCAATTTTCTTATTTTTGCAGGATATTCGTGGAGCGTTCCACCTCGAGGCGTAGCGAAAGGATATCAATCTTCCTTGCCGGAGTTCGACACATCTTCTTCATCAGAAATATCCGTAGAACTTGGACAGGCTGCTTACCTACCTTGTGTCATAAAGAATCTTGGAGACAAACAGGTGAGTTCACATTAAATCATTAAAAACAATGCAATAAAGATGTGTTATTTCGTCATCTTTTTAAGTATTTGGTGATCAAGGGTCGTCGACTAATATCCTAGCTCTAGATGAATCAAAATAGAAGATAGGTCATTGAAACAACGCGAGCGGTTTCGCTGACCTATATGAAATTCACTACATTTAGTATCGCGCATAAGTTCGTTGGTCAGAAAAGCTATCGCCAGCTGCCACAAACTCATCGCTCTTGATTCCGATGCTTTTGAGGGGGCACAAATCTTGAAAAAAAAAACAAACCGATGGAGAATCCTTCCGAGTACTAAATAATCACATATACACCAATATTTCAATAAATATAATTAAGGTGTGAAGAATCAAATGCAGCGATCTCCAAAAGTGTTATTTTGAGAAAACCAAAACCAAAACGCTTCATTTCAGTATTTTTTACGAATTAACTACTTTTCTAAGTAAAAAGATGAATTATTAACAAGGTGAATTATTGTTAGTCGACTTTTGAAAAAGGAGAGACTGCTGCATTTGATTCTACAATTCTCAATTATTTGCAAGATTTTTTTGATACCCGATAATTGCTTTTAATAATTGCTGATAATTGCTGAGTGGTTTTAATGAAAAAATAAGTCGAGGACGCTAGAGAAAGACTAAAAAAATTACTCCATACCATTCATAAAACTGATTAACACCGGGTATACATTATAATATAATTATTAAGGATATAATATCATAATATAGCATGTCTTTGGGAGGGTGGCACTGTTTTCATACCAATCTATATTTTTATTTAGAGATTGATGAAATTTTGTCCGCTTGACCTTAGGCACAAGAAAAAGGTGGCCGTCTACACGAGATTTCGAAAATCTTATCATCTTTCCCCACCTATTAAAACAGAAAAAAGCCCGTGCAACGCTGGGTCCTACAGCTGGTAAAAACAAAATAAAAGTTTTAACTTTTAACTTGAGTTGGGTTTCTAATTGAGTAAGGCTCTGAACGAAATAGCATTAATGGCGGTTGTGATGAAGCCATAACATTCGAGTGTTAAAAGAAATGGTGTTTTAAAATTTGTTAGGTGCAGGTTGCCATTTCTATTAACAATATTAATATTATTTCTTTGATTAATAAATGAAAATCATGGTCCCCAAAAAACTCTGAGAGGTATTTATTTTGACGGTAATACATAGTCGTCTCAAGCGGCTATATATTACATATGACGTCGTTGCCTGTCTCAGTTACTTTGACCTGGTGACTAGCTCAAAAATAGCCCGATCCGAAAAAAGCAGTTCCTATTGGATCTATAAAATAGTCACCAACACAAACTGGACCAAGCCGAACGAAAAGAAACGCGCAGGGCCTAGGGCAGGGTTTTTAACTGCTATTATATATAAATTCTTTAGTTTTGTAAGCTGTTCATATTTTTAAAGACCAGCATGTAATGCGAAGTTTTATTCGTCCTGCTAGAAAATCGATATAATATTATTCCTCCAGATTTGTGCGAATAAAAAAGCTTACAATCCGAACGGAATTTCTTTTGAGAGTTATGAACTCGGTTGAAGTTCGCGAAATCGGCAATAAAATGTAATTGGAAAATCCAAAAAAGTTTCCAAAACATTCAACTTTGTAAACTTGTGACCTGGTTAACTCAAAGAGTTCCTTCAAACTTAAATTATTCCACGGTGAGCTTAGATTTTTATGCTTTTGAAAATATTACATTATTTTGGAAACCTACTCAAATAATTTATCAGCGTAAATTTACAAAAGACAGTAATTTTAACCATTCCAATATTTTCCTCTTCCTTAAGTAAATTTTATGATTAGTTTTTAAAAGTCAGCGGTGCCTTCTTTGTCTTTGGCATCCAGATTTTTTTCAACTGTAACCTTTCTTAAACCTGCAAGACTTTGTCGATCTGCATGGTTAAGTGATTGTGATCCTTGGTTACGAATCCGCAGGTCGTTGGTTGAAATTTTATTCGATTATTTTTAAAGAATGTATTCACCAAGCAGTATTAATAGCCTTGTCCAGCAGTATTAATAGCTTTGCGTCTGCGTAGTTGAAATTTAAGAACCCGGCTTCGAGTGCATGTCTAACTCTGCGCCGTACGTGCCGCCCAATATAAACATCTGTGTACATGAAATTTCAGACAAAACTACCGTTGTAATTCGGTTTCGAATTTAAGAATTCGTCAAAGGATGGCGCCACTTCCGTTAGCTGGTCACACGCTGGTTAGCTGGAAGGGAACGAAGGAGAGGCGGTTTGCGGGAGGGGGTACGAGGGAGGGGAAAGGCGAGGAAGATGGAGAAGGAACGCGGAAGGGGACGTGGGAGAGTAAGGGGAGGCGGAAGGAGAACGAAGACGAATGGGAAAGGGAGAAAAAAATCCTTATGTAAGTGGCATTACAACGCTTGCCGGGAACTTGCTTGTATATTATAATACCCAAGTGGAAAGCTTTAGATGGAGTAATTACAATTTTTTATTAATTCATCTTTATTTATTCTAGACTTACAATGTGGTATATGCCTGCTTCAGGAAAACCTGTGTTGAGAGCAGGCGCTTTGAAATATAAATGGTTTATAATAAAACAATAACATGTACGGTAAAAATACAATTGACCACATAATTGTAATTTTAGATTTAAAGTAACAAGACCATCGTGACATCGTAGAAATGAAAAATACATACCCATAAGTTCGTTTTGACAATATCTTTGAAGTTGAATCTGTTTTGGCTGGTAATCCGGGACTTGGAGGTATAATCAATGATAACTTAATGTGAACTGTTGGTCTTCCAAATAAAATAAATAAAAATAATTTAAAAAATACAACAACCCCCTCCCCTCCCCCTTTAGCCAAAGTTTAACAAGCCTTTGGATTGAAATTTAAAAAAAAAATCCACACAAAAATAAAATTAAATATTATCAAACTTCTAGTGGGAAAATTATTTTCTTAGAAGAGTCAAGTCTGAAAGCTTGTGGCAGCACAAATGTCCTCTAGAATCCAGACGATGCGCTTCCCGGTGCAACTCCCTGCAGTTGCAGTAGGTATTGCAGTCACAGTCGGTAGTGTCTTAAACGGAACAATGCTATTACGATGCACTTAGGGTTTAGAATGCATTTGAATGCGTCGGGAGCCGTATGTAAAAATGACAGAAAAATGCCAGGGGAGTTTTCCCCACTGTGATTTGTATTTATTCAGCAGGGTTGTAAGCGAATGTAAAAATAAAATTAAATTAAACTAGAGTAAACGTTTTCTAACGAAGAATATAATAGTTTGAACGATTCTGATTTTTAAAAGAAATTTATTTAAATTTAGATTGTTTTTTTATCTCACCATTTAACCGGTAAAACTGAAATTAATCAAACTAATAGCTTTAAACACGACAATATAACAATAGCAGTCAAGTTCGATAAGCGTGTTTTCACTCTAACGCGTGTGTTCCCACAGAAATTGTTATAACTCTCTTATTGTTCTAGTGACAACCCTTAAACAAAAAGTTTAAAATTCATATGAAATGAAGCTTAACATCTCTATTCAAAGTTGTCCATAGAAGCACACAAAAAATTCTTATTTTGTAGAAACAGTTTTCACCCGCCAAATCGCCTACGTGGCGTTTGACATTGTTATTTTTTTATGAAATGGTAAAAGGCGAGGTGACAAAATTGTTTATTATACATTTAAACAATAGAATAAGTGTTTTTTTTACATAATCTTAAATTATTAAATAATTTTAAAACTGTTTTCTCATAAAAACATCATTTGAGTCATTATTACAATTTTTTTATGTTTGCATTCTAAATTTTAATATTAACAAATGTTAATATTTACTTGTAATATAATAATTTAAAAGCTTATTTTATAACCTTACAAAAATAGTTTTTTGTATTCGGCTACGTTCAAAAATGTTTAATTTATAAAGCTTTAATTGCAAAGCGGAAATAACACAAAAGTTTTTATAAATCTGACAGTTCGTTTAAGACAAAAAACTTGCACAATCGCAAAATACCTGAATTTTTAATATGAACCGAATTAAATGTTTCAGAAGAAGCGAACAGTTCGATTCCGTGAATCAAACACGTTTAATATATTTTTAAATAACTAGAGCTCACTGACACAAAATTAAGATAATATAGGTTCAAAATAATCAGTAGAATGTATGTATTTTTCTATCAACGTTATTCGATTTTCACAAATACAAACGACAAAAATCACAAACCAACAATAAAAATTATTATTATTGTTGATGGAGCTTTATTTTGACTTTTAAATGAACGTTATTTTCACGTTATTTAAATAACTGCTCCTAAATGTAAATTTTTATGGCTCTATGATACACTTTTATATAACCAGTTTTCATAAAAATATTAAGAATTGAAGGATCTAGGATTTCGATTACAATATCATTAATATCATAATCGATCAATCTTTGCCAACCTATATGTACTATTAAAAACAAGTTTCTTCACGAAAATACAGTCTCCCACTTAAAAAGAGTGTGCAATACACATGGAGTAGAATTGAAACCTTCAGAAAACTAAAGTAGACAAGAGTAGGGAGGCTACGGAGCACCGCACAAATAAAAAATAAAAGATCGAGTGCAGTTCACACACGGTAGAAGCCCACACAATATCAACCAATAGGAGCCTTGAAAAGTGAGCTCATAATCAAAGTGGCCAATGCGGTAAGGTATCTGATTCTCTCATAGGCTAAATTCTATAGATTTAGTTATTTATTGTTTGAAACATTTACAGAGTGTTAACAATTATTACAATAGTAGAATTGCCATTGGGACGTGCCTACACGTTCACAGCATGTGTAATCAATGTTTAGTTGTTACTAGACGGAAATGCTTGTAGTGATAACAGAAATAATAATAATCAAAATGAAATATAAAACATAGAGTGTCAAATATTATACATAACTTGCAGAGAAAGAGAAAAAGAAAGAAAGGGTATGACAATAAAGCAGCTACATAACTGTTCTCCACGAAGTGCCATGGTAGGAGTTTGATAATTGTTTTTTTAATTATGTGAGATTGTTTGCGTAAATGTCTATATGGTCACATTCAATGTTATTATATAGACGACACATTTGAGATAGTGGATTGAAGTACGCAATATTGTTATTAAATAATTCAAGGTGGAATATTTTATGACTCGGTAAATTTCGTCTATTACGAACTTTAATATGAATATTTCTCAGACAATGAGTGGTTTGAAGCTTATCATGAAAAATTTTGTAAAAACAAACTAAGTCATCAAATTGTCTTCTTTTTTCCAGGGCTGTAAAATGAAATTGTTGGGATCCTCGTAAGATATGCATTTAATCCAAGTTTAAATGATAACAGTCTTAGGATTTTTTTTTGGACAGATTCAATGATTTTTGAACATTTTAAATAGTGTGGATTCCAGATAACACTCCCATATTCCAATTTGCTTCTGACCAACGAGTTAAATAAGTTTAAAACGGATTGGGGATTTTTTATAGATGTAAGTGTTTGTTTCTTTTTAGTTTTTAGTCGCAACCGATGCTAAAGAAGTTTCACTTAAAAAAAGGTGTTCTTATATTCAGATTTAAAATCAAATCAATGTTCAATAATTATTACACTCCTAATTTATCTTGCAAATCGTGTCTTACCACCAGAACATAGTGTTTGTATTTACTATTTTTATAAACGTTATTCTGAACTTCTTATTTCGGTATCTTTATTTCAATGAATGGCGGGCGAACTGTGGCAGACGCTGCTCCCTCGCATCCGATTATCCGTCTGCACGGTCAATTGGTCTCGTGTGCTGCTTTGTACTGCATTTCACTGCGCGCTGATTCCCGCCAAGCTGCCGAGCACGTAGCCCACCCGTCTCTCTCACACCCGCAACTTTTAATAAGGGCGGTGTGACAGAGAAGGCAAACAGAACTAAACCTATTCTGCTACAGTCCGGCGCTCCATTCTGGAATGGTCACGAAAGTTTAAAAAGAAGGCTTGGAAATAAAGGCAGCGTTGCTTTGTACAATTTTTAGGGATTTGTTCAGATGTTGCTTCTTACGTTTTGGTGAAGGAAATAAGCCATGCGGCGTGCTCCGACTTTTGTGGCGACATTATTGAAATAAAAAATAAATAATTTTTGCAAAGGAATTATTAAAAAACTGTGTTTTTAATAAAAAGTAAAAGCTGGAAAATTTCAATGGTTTTATATTCTCAATATTTACTAATAAGCAAGATCTTTCATGTTTATTAACCCGCGATTTAAGTATGCATCACCTGGATTTGCTCTCTGAACCGCGCTACGAAAGTCTCAAATCTAGAAGGAATAGGATCCTTACAGTAACAGCTTTAAAATTATAAACTACTGGCTGGGTTCAACATTCGAGAGTGTTCTGAAATGTTCCACAATGATGTTTCCGATTCCCTATTCCCGAACGTTCCACGATATACTCCGTCACTCTTTCCAGAACTTTCCAGAGCTCTTGGAACCTTCTAGAATTTTCCGGATGATTGTTCTAGAAATTTCAAGCGGGCGAAACTTCCAGCCCTTATATCTTCAAAGGCACGCCCTTTAGGTAAAAACGGAAACCGCCATCCTGGAGGTGGGGTAGAGATCTACCAGACCATACAACTTTCTTGATTGTACTGAGATTCTTTTCTGAGTTTTTGCGAGCTGAACGTTTTTTGGACTTTCTTTTATAATATGTATTGATTACATTGACAGCCGATACCTCTTGGAATGCTATAAATTGTTCGTACCGTAAGGGTCGTCACCACGACTTGCACTGCATTCCACACCGCAGAACAGACGTTCTGGCCCAGCATAGAATGTCAAGAGGTTTGATATCTCTAGGTCTCTCGACATTTTCAACATTGGCCTTCAAGAGTCAAACAATGAATAAAGAAAACTTAAAAAAAAAAAATTTTAGGCAAAAACTGTAAAATATGTAATAATGTAAAATTTTTCGAGTAATTTATATGTTACGTGTATTGTAATAGTTAACTGCTTGTTATTATTATTATAGAAATGTGATATGATGGCATCAAGATTACCTTACAATTTAAATGAATATTCGTGAAACAAAGTTTCTGAGAATCGAAATACCCCTCTGATTTCGATATGGAATTTAATGTCAGAAAGCATCTGCGAATGTTAATTTATGTCAGAAATAATATTATGACTAAGCAGACAAATATTATCTTTGTTCCTCTTTACCTGCATTTGATTCTGAACCTGGTTTCACCTGTTACCGGCATCTTCAATCTGATGGCATTTATACCCCAAAAAAGACGCACACCTATTTTATTAGAGAGATTTGTAATTAAAATTTTATAACCATGTAATGTGCCAAGCATAACAATGTAAAAACAAATTTTGAAGATGTAGGTAAATTATGGAAAAATACTCTCAATTCTCAATAACCATGTTCATAAGTGGCAAAGAGATGCTTATACTAGCTAATGTTAAAAAATCTGCTCCACATTTTACAACCTTTTCGAATCTCGAATTATCTGAATGTGCAACCTGACATACTGACGTTATAAGTTAAAAAATTACAAAAAATAAATATTAAAAACCAAAAAGTAACCATTGTTTATCAATAAGGAACTCCAGTGAAAAATATTATGGCTTTAAAAAAATATGTTCATATAGACCAATATACGCTGATTCTGAATATATAAGTTTTATTACATAATATTTAACGTAGAGTTTAAAAAAAATATTAAAAAGTCCATTTTAAAACGTGTCATTAAAACACCATATTGCTGGATTTTGGCGGCGTGACGTCACCGCGCCGCGCACCTGGGTCAGTTGTATAGAAATCAATAGAAATGAAGACGCAAGCCGTTCGGCATTACGTGTTATTGGTTTATAGAGAATTGGACATATAATAGTTTTTGTTTTTATTGAAACATTATTTAGGCCTAAATAATTCAGTATCAAAAATAAAGTATCTCTATAAGTTTATCTATTTATTTAAAATATTCAAAAACTTTAACTGTACAAAAAACGATCGTATTGCCCAGTTATGTCTATGAAAACGCTCCGAAATTCAAAATGGCGGGAGTCGAACAGCTGATTCCAGTTCCCTACAAGATTCATACTTTGGTTAGTCACGACGACGTCACACTGGATTCGGTGGTTTTCGGGGATCTTGAAAAATTAAAACTTTGACATTTATTTTAACTATTAAAACTAACTATAAAAATAAAAATAAATATGCAGTTATTTAAGTTAGAAGGTCATTATTCATAAAATAAAAAAAGGACTGGAATTCTCTATTGTCACTTAATAAAATATATTTATGGAAGCAAGTACAATATCACACCTAAATTACAATTAACTCGCTTCTTAATAAAAAATGATAAGTATTACTATTATTTCTAATTAGCTTTTACCCGCGGCTTCGCTCGCTTGTATTTGGGGGAAATTACTGTAGCAATTAGCAATACATTATGTCCTTTACCGTGCGTCCCCGTTCCCTTTCACCTTCCCCGCCTTCCCCCTCCCTCGTCTCCTCTCCTTCCGCGAAGCCCACCTTCCCCCTGCCTTTCCTCCCTGCCGCTAAAATATATGAAATACACACATTTTCATTTTCAAAAATTTAATAACGCCAGAGTTAACCATTATACCCAACCTATATTACTCGCTGATAATGTAGCTTTCTATTCTTTCTTGGTGAAAGAATTTTTAAAATCAGTTTAGTGGTTTAGGCGGGAAAGCGTAACAAACAAACACACTCACTTTCCCATTTATTATATTAGTATAGATATGTAAAGAAATATCCACTTTGCGTTGTAACTAGGTTATTCATTGAAATAATTGTTATAAATATAATATTTTTCTTATCCCACAATAATGTTACCTACTTATATTATTAAATCTTAAAAAATATTCCAATTTACAATGCCAGTTTTTTACAAAAAAATTGTTTTGTCGATTCTTTATTTTCAGGCTATATTGAAAGAGATTGTAAATGTGTATAATAAATACCCTCATGACATTTGCTACTTACATCAATTACAATTTTGTTTTAATGTTATAGGAACTACTAATAATTTCATTTTAAAAACATTCAATTTTCATTAAGTTGCTTTTCTCACTCGCATTTTATTCTTTTTTTTTAATGAATACCGCACAAGAGTTCCAACTGCTCCCTTCTAGAGCCAGTGAGACTATGGCATCCCCAATTGCTGTATGCTGTGAGGCTGAAAGTAGTAGAGAGGGGAAGAAGATGGGGAAGAAGAAGGTGGGGAAGTACCTGGCTATTCACATCTGGTCACCAAACACGGCTAAAGCCATTTCAAGCGACTTTTTCAATTCTGAATGGTGGTCTTACACCAGAGCGATACTGAGAGTATCTTCCACTCTGAAACGTGCCGAAAATAAGCTTTATAATTTTTTAAATTAATTAATTGTGAAATAACACAATGCGCACGCGCCGGGCTCGAACCCACGACCTTCGGATTGCGAGACGCGTCTTAATTCTCGACCACGGAGGCGGTCGAATTATATTATTTTGTATAGTGTTCATATTACTGTGAAGTGTTTTATAAATGTTGCGTTCATATGTATAAGTCCATTATGAAATATGTAGATTAAAAAGATTATATTTTGTCGATTATTCGTACAATTTTTCAATATTCAAAAAGTTCATTTCTTTGTATAGTTTTTTCGTAAGGGTTTATGGGTTATTATATTGAAGAGCTTTTTTATAACTTTATTTGATTGGATACATTCGTATAGTTTTTCTCTAATCTATTTTGTTACTTGGGGACACTTCACTCGTCAATAATTCCTCTTTTTAACTTGTATCTGTAAACTTCTCGGGTAAAAAAATTACCATTAAAAATCTTTAAAATTAATGTTTTAACACACAAAATAGATGCTTGGTCACTTTCTTGTTCATCGTTTGGATTTAAATAACGTCGAAAAGATTTGAATATGAGAGCCATCTCATAATATCCATTAACAAAGCAGAATATTCGAAAACATGAATTTTGATAATGCATGTCAGAAAAAAACCCTCTTTTGGTAAATGTATACTCTCCACCCCCATGGATATTGATATGTTTTCTTTTTCAATTTCAAAAGATGATTTGCAAAAGACGCCCCTATGCAATTTGTCTCGATGGCAGTTATGGATCAGCCCCCCGCATCAAAACGCATTCTGTAAACAATAAAGTAAAAAATCTAATAAGGTTGCTTCTCCCCTTTCGTTCCTTCGTACCGCAGTCCTCCACTAATGGTCGTCCAGAAAACTGCTACAAGATTTATTCTGTTTCTGCCATGCAGGTGCTGGATGGCCCAAGAAAGACGAGAGCCGACTTTTTATTAAAAACCACAAAAACCATTTAATTGTTATGAATATTTTTGAGCCTCTAATGATTAGTTTTTTGATCTCATCTTCAGCTAAACCTCTTACAGGACTGATGGGATTTCTGCTAACCTAGAGTGAATAAAGTCGTTGGAACCCCCTTGGTGAAAGATAAAAGAGCGGTTAAGGAACAATTAAGTTTCCTTTAGCCGCCGCTACCCGAATTTCTATCGATTTTATTGAATATCTCGCTTGAACGTTTGAAGTTTTTAAGCTCATAAAAAAATAAATGTTATTTTTGAAGCTAATAACTAAATATATTATATAAAATTCTCTAAATAGAAAAAAAAGCACAGTTTGCTCCGAAAAATTTTATATTCACGTCTGTCTCTATTATTTAACACGTTGTATGTATGAAAAAATTCACAGTGTTTCTTTGAATGTTGTTTTAGACAATTCCTTTGAGATTTTTGCTCTGTTCTAATGAGTCGTGTTTTATTAAACATTTTCACAATTTTCGCTTCAATTTCATCATTTTAAATGATGACAGTTTTTTTCACTTGTTCCAATAGTATTTTCAAAAATAAATACATTTTTACACTGCACTTTTCTACAAACTGACAAATGGCTACATCTCTGATCCATTGTAGTCGAATATGATAATTTAGCAGTTTTCGAACCATTTCGGTGTCCCTGCTAGTCCAAAAAGTGTGTCAATCACTACTCTTGTGATATAAATGTAGTTAATTATTTTTTTCGAGCAAGCAAAGAACAAAAAACATTTTATGCCTTAACATTTGTGAAATATCTGAATATTCATATCTAGTCACCAAATACGGCTAAAGTAATTTCAAGCAACGTTTCGAATATGAATACCGGTCTTTCAAATGGGCAATATCTGCAACTCTGGGAGTAATCTCAATAATTGTATGTTTTCATAGAGCAAAGTGCAGACCGTGATTTTCGCTGATGAACAATACTTCTCAGACGATCGAAAGTTTCAATGATAATCGGTTCATCAGGTTACGAGTCATGTTTATTTAACGTCTGGTTTAAAATGAATACCAATCCGAGTAAATCTGAAACTGAAGAGATCGCTTACTCGGCACCGAAGGTGCTCAGCGGTCGATCCGATATCATCGGCTTTTTCCCTAATCGTTCGGGCATTAGGCACGAACGGCGAAAGTTGACACTCTTTTGTACTTTACTTTACTTTACTGACATCTGTTGGGATACCTCAAAACCACATATAATGTCATAATATGCCGTTATATGTAGTTTTGATATGTTAGAGGACATGGAAACAACACACATATCCTATTCACTACAATATATTTATATATATTTTTTAATTTCGAATTTTCTTAGCACACCGCGTATGTACAGTTGTACGACAGAAAAGCTGCATCCCTGGCATTGTTGCCACATCTGCGAATAATACATCAGCTTTCAGTGTGCACCTCGGATTAGAGTACAAAGGATATCGCACGACGAAGTATACATGCACTACACACTACAATACAAAATTTCATTCTTTCGTTTCTCGTACGGAACCGAACGGCTTGTAGATAAAGGTAGGCTGGTGGATCTTTTAATCTTCGACCTTTTACAATGTCTTCTTCGTGAATACTTGCTACCGTGTAGGTACTCTTAAGGTGTGTTCGCTTGAATATTTATTTTGATCGTTTCTACTAAAATGACCGTACTGTGTAAAAAAGTGTGAAATGACCTTTCTGTTTAAATGACTCTTATGTGTTAAAAGGCCGTTACCCACGGTGAATGTTCTTAACTGTAAAAAACAGTTTCCCATTATAATTAAGCTAAAAGGAAATTCATTTACCATGAAAACCATTTTTTTCCACAGTTATTTTAGAACTGTAAAAATGGACAGTATATATAGTCATATAAATGTCTCAAACAAAATGTGTATTGACACTTATACGTTAAAAGGCCGTTTAACACGGTAAATGTTGTAAACTTAACAAAATACAGTTTCCCATTATAAATGATCTAACACGAAATTCTTTTAAAATGAAAAATTTATTATTGAAGAAGAAGATAAATCTTATAATCTAAATGAAAATATGAAAAAAAAACAAGACACAGAAAAATAGAAAAAGACAATGGTCGCAACTGGGACTCGAACCCAGACCTCTCGTCTAACCGGGACGTGCGCGTTATCCAATTTCGCTATTGCCACCTTGCGAAATTGGATAACGCGCACGTCCCGGTTAGACGAGAGGTCTGGGTTCGAGTCCCAGTTGCGACCATTGTCTTTTTCTATTTTTCTGGGTCTTGTTTTCTTTCATATTTTCATTTAGATTATAAGTGTTATCTTCTTCAATGATATATTAAGTTGATGGGTATAACCTTCAAAAGTTATAAAAGGAGAGTTTATCTTATAAAAAATTAAAAATTTATTGTCCACAATTATTTTAAGAACTAAAAATGGACAGTCTTAAGTCATAAATGTCTTAACTGTATTATAAGGGTAGCTTCCAATGGTAAAATGAGCGTAATTAAAAAAAAATGACCATGAAATGGCCGTAAAAGTTTACCATTATCACCGTAATGAAAAAATGACCATGAACTGACCGTAAAAGTTTACCATTATCACCGTAATGAAAAAATGACCATGAACTGACCGTAAAAGTTTACCATTATCACCGTAATGAAAAAATGACCATGAACTGACCGTAAAAGTTTACCATTATCACCGTAATGAAAAAATGACCATGAACTGACCGTAAAAGTTTACCATTATCACCGTTATGAAAAAAATGACCATGAAATAACCGTAAAAGTTTACCATTTTCCACGTAATGAAAACCATGACCATGAAATGACCGTAAAAGTTTATCATTATCACCTTAATTAAAAAAAATTACCATGAAAAGACCGTAAAAGTTTACCATTTTCACCGTAATGAAAAAAAATACTATGTAATGACTGTAAAAGTTTACCATTATAACCGTAATGAAAAAAATGACCATGAAATGACCGTAAAAGTTTACCATTATCACTGTAATGAAAAAATGACCGTAAAAGTTTACCATTACCACCGTAATGAAAAAAAATGACCATGAAATGACCAAAAAAGTTTACCATTATCACCTTAATAAAAAAAATGTCTATGAAATGACCGTAAAAGTTTTCAATTTTCACCGTAATGAAAAAAAATACCTTGTAATGACCGTAAAAGTTTACCATTATCACTGTAATGAAAAAAATTACCGTAAAAGTTTACCATTACCACCGTAATGAAATAAAATGACCATAAAATGACCGTAAAAGTTTACCATTATCACCGTAATGAAAAAATGACCATGGACTGATCGTAAAAGTTTACCATTATCACCGTAATGAAAAAAATGACCATGAAATGACCGTAAAAGTTTACCATTATCACCGTAATGAAAAACTGACCATGAAATGACCGTAAAAGTTTACCATTATCACCTTAATAAAAAAAATGACCATGAAATGACCGTAAAAGTTTACCATTATCACCGTAATGAAAAAAATGACCATAAAATGACCGTAAAAGTTTACCATTATCACCTTAATGAAAAAAAATTACCATGAAATGACCGTAAAAGTTTACCATTATCATTGACCTTTTAAAATGATCTCTGTAAAATGACCGAACTGTGTATTGACACTTACTTGATAAAGGGCCGTTTACCACGGTGAATTTTGTTAACTTTACAAAATACAGTTTCCCATTATAAATGAACAAACTGGAAATTCTTTTAGCATGAAAAATTTATTTTCCACAATTATAGGATTTTCCAATAAGAGGTGTTATTTTGATATTAAAAAAATGCCATTTTTTAATATAAATGATCAAATGTTTATTTTATTATGTAGAGAAAGATATGCCGTTAATAGTGAAAAATAACATCAGGCAAATGACCACCACGACCACCCTTCAGGGCCATACCCTTTGAATGAAATTTTCCATAACCAAATCGCAAAGTGGCTGCCCTATTTCCTCGCGAATTCCAACTTTGAGGTCTTGAATCGACGCTGGGCTGTTGGCGTAGACCTTCTCTTTCACGTGGCCCCAAAGGAAGAAGTCGCAAGGTGTTAAATCACAAGATCTCGGTGGCCAATTGTGATCACCTCTTCGAGAGATAACACGGTCCGGAAACTTTTCCCGTAAAAGATCAATGGTTTCGTTGCTTATGTGACACGTAGCGCCATCTTGTTGAAAATAAACGTTGTCCAGATCAATAACATCCAATTCCGGCCCTAAAAAATCATTAATCACTCATAAATCATTAATCAATATTCAAAATAACACCTCTTATTGGAAAACCCTTTATTTTAAAAACTGCAAAAAAAGGACAGTCTCCAGTCATAAATGTCTTAACTGTATTAAATGGGCAGTTTCAAATGGTAAATGACCGTAACTAATAAAAATTACAGTTTACCATAATAATTGATCTTTTAAAATTACCTCACTGTGTAAAAAGTGTAAAAGGACCCTACTGTGTAAATGACTCTTATATTTTAAAAGGTCGTTTACCATGGTGAATATTGTTCACTTGAAAAAATACCGTCTTCCATTATAAATGACCTAACAGAAAATTCATTAACCTTGAAAAAATTTTTGACACAATTATTTTAAATTGCTAATATAGACAGTCTTAACTGTATTAAACGGGCCGTTTCCAATGGTTACTAACCGTAACGAATAAAAATAGCAGTTTTCCATAATAAATGGAGAAAAATGGACATTATCCAGTCGTAAACGTATAAAGTGTAATAATTGGACAGTTTTCAATGGTAAATGACCTTAACAAATAAAATTGACAGCTTATTTTGTTATATTGCTTTACTGTGTAAAATTCGCAGTTTCCCACATAAAATGTTCGTAACGTAAAAAGTAATATTTTTATATACGAATGACCTAAAATTAAATTCATTTACAATGAAAAACTTGTTTTCCATAAAAGAGAAAAAAACTTTAAAAGGGGACAGTATCCCTTCAAAATGTCTTAACTGGGTATTTTTCAATGGTAAATGATCATAAGTTTTGATCATTTACCATAGATTCTAAACCATAGATTCTAAACCATAGATTCTCAACCTTTTTTTGCCCACGGCCCACTTCGAGAATATTTTTTTTCTAGCGCCCCTCAACTGCCTTTTACGTTTCTAACATTAAATAATTGTTTTTTATTTTTTATTTTTAAGTTTTCGGTTGATGATTTTAAAGCGTATTACATGCTTATGATTATTTAATATTTATCCTGGCTATCTACTTTGTCATTATTCTAATACCGACAACGTATACATTTTGATTGAAATTTAATCCCATAACCCCCATCATTGCAAATGTTCCTAGTCGACAAAATCCCAGGCCTCCGGCGCTACCCGGAATAATCCTCCATTCAATCGTATCAAATCATATCAATTACTTTCAAACATTATTCTTAGAAGACATGGAGCTATGAATCCTACTAAATTTAAACCTTCTTAGTAATGTCAAACCTGGATGTAATCCTGTATCAGGAATGTGTAATTATATCGTAGGTAATTATTTGAGTTACACCTAAAATCATACCCGCAAATATAATATGTGATATGAAATATAGTATATGTCACATTAAATATAATATATAGGCTACAAAAACGTAATGTACTGAAACGTACATGGATGAGGAAAAAAAGGTTTGGTTTTGTATGTAACTCGAAAATCTGATGTCAGAGATATCTAGTCCCCACAATATAACCTAAAAAAATTGTAATATAAAGAATGTGAGTTATATTCACACACATATATTTACTTAATATTATATTTAAGGTCATCATTGGTTATGTATCAGAAAAGGAGGAGCTTTTGTCTCTGATAAGAGAGCCACGACTCTTTGAACAGCCGAAATTGAATTTTTTTTCTCGGATTGCTCGAAATTTTTTGGTGACCGTTTTGATTATTTTCCGCCCACTTTAAAAAAATAATTCTTCCGAATTTTAATATGGAGACAAACAAACTGAATATCCATACTAATATTATAAATGCGAAACTGCTCGAGTTTGTTTATGACGCTTTCACGCATAACACAATATAAAGACTTTAATAATTCTTTCACCAATAGAAAGCTAAATTATATGCGTAGACTATATTTTGTATATGATGGTCTCTGGCGTTATGAAATTATAAATATTAATATATTATATTTGTTATACGTTTTCTGTCGCTAACAAAAGCGAGTTTTTGCTAACGTCAGAAAAAAAATCGTTTCCATGGAAACGATGTTGATATATTTTTGGGTTCTATGCTGGTAGGTACTCAGTCTACTGGTCGGCTACTGCTGCAGAAAATTCAAATATTAGAATTCGTTTTTTTTTTTGGACAAGCTTGGATTAAATGTCAAATGAGAGTTCCTATATTAAAAATATAATTCGTAACGATTATAAAGACTGAATGATAAATAGAGTATTTTTTATTGTATATACGAACTTCCAAATATTTAAATAAAAATAAATATCCGAAATGTTTGTAAGCGCATAAATTCCGAACAAAATTGGATAAGTAATTCGTTTTTTCTTTGAGCTTATAGCATTATGAAATTTAGGTGGTAGGTGAGATGTTTGAAAACTGAATGTAAGAGAATGAATATATTGAATGCGGGAGGGGGGTATAATTGATAAGTGCGAGCGCTACAGTAATTTCCCGTAATACCATGCGAGCGAAGCCGCGGGGAAAAGCTAGTAGTTCTATATAGCCAATGAATTCACCTATCTTTGGTTGATTACCACATGTTCGTAGAATTAAAAAAAAAATAATTATAAAATCGTAAACATTTGAAATAGAAGTATTCTCTGGATTTTCTACCTATAAACTCTCGTAGAAAGTTCAATTAAGCGTTCGCATTAAATATTTTCTATGAAGTTTCTTTTAAATGGTGTAATTGATTATCACTGTGTACAAATATTTATAACAAAACTCAATTTCGATAAGTTGTAAAGTGTTTAATAAGTGCCCTTTGAATAAACTTTTGACCGAAAATTTGATCGAGAAATGGCAATACTTTAAAATGGACTAAAATGCAATTTTTATTACCAAAAATAAATGCAGCAACTCAAATAGATACATTAATTATCTTAAATCCACAATACCAATTAACTCAATTATTGGTTTATTTATTGAAAATATTACAATGTAAATCACAGTCTGATGGGCAAAAAAATTCGCAAACATAATCACAAAAATTTGTTTTTCAAAGATTGAAACACGTTAAAACACGTTGAATGCATTACTAATTCAATCAATATTACACTGGTGTACAAATATGTCCACTAAAATACACTAAATCACGATAAAAAGCCGCAATTTACATTGAGGCATTTTGACAGTTGAGCGTTTTTAACAAATAAAAATTAGATAATTCATAAATAGCTAAAGTACACTGCCATCTGTTGAATATGAATATAAATATATCTTTCACCTTCTAAAAACGTCAAAATTGAATCGCGGGCGTGTTTGAAAATATTACAAAAAAATATTTGATGCATCTAGGGAAAATTTGCCTTAAATAGGCAGCAAAACCGTCCGAGGTTTTTCAAATGGTGCTATATTGTGGCAAAAAGCGCTCAAGTGGTAAGGTTATATGTTTTAATGTTTTTTATAAAAAATATTTACTTTTAATTACAATTTTTTTTTTGTTCATCACTTATTCCAGATTTCAAATTCGATTAGTTGAGAATAGGTTAATTGCTCGCGTCAGCAATATGTAATTGCGCATTATACTGGAAAATACCAATGGGAAAATGTAATTGCTACATGATAATTTTCCTTCGCATCCCCCCAGTTTTTTTAACACAGAGGTGGCCTTGGGGAAAGTATTTTCCCTGGTCTTTGGGGGTGCTGTGAGATGGATATTTTTGAGGAGAGGAAGGAGTGAAAATAAGTCCTCAAGAAACCCTTGCTACAGGAGGGAGGAAACACAGAGGCCGGCAAATCTTTCCACAGCCGAGCTACTGAACTCGAGAGCCAGTCGTAGAAGGAACCCAGTGATGAAAACGCAGAGGAAGAGTCATTCATCCATGTTAATTTTATTTTATCGTCTATTACTCCATTTCAACGTTATTGAATCAAACAATGACATTTTTACCACCCACACAACGAACTCGTGAACACGAGCTAATATTAAATGAGCTCCCTCACCTTTGTCACCTGACCCTGCCTTTATCTCCGTTCGTTGTTTACGGTGAGTTTCATTTATCCTGACTCATAATATTATTGTTGTACAAACTGCGTCCCATTACCCATATTTCCTTTCAAGTAACTGATCTAAGATATAAATACAAAAAAAACCCTTCGGCTATTTCTCAAAAGACACAATAATTCTGATCGCTGTTTTTAATTGCCTGTTATCTGACGTTATTTGAAATAGATATAGGAGTAAGACTATGGCCGTGGATACGTATCTTGCCGAAGAATTATGCGGAATTAAATAAAGACAAATGACATCACGTCAATTACGAAGAGTATAATGACAGAATAATTGACTAATGATTAAATTAATTAAAATTACACCTTACATTATTGTAAAACCCCATCACAATACTACCATTGAAGAATTTTTCGTTCGAGTTCCGTTGAACTCTGATATTGTGTAGTAGAATCTAGTCCAAACTCCATCGCCCTCTGTTGAACTCAATGGCTTCATCAGTGATCATAGATAATTCCTCCATCTAGGTGATAAATAGCCACCGGTCGTCCCTCAGTGGATTCAATAAATTAGCGTAGTATATTGGACTTGGTCAAGGAACTAGCTTCTTAAGATCGATGAATTTGGTACAGATACTTATAAATACAGCTGAAGCGTTTTTTGTGCAGTTTTGAGTATGTCGAAGGACCATGAATGATCCGTGTTTTATGAGTATGAAAGACCACTGCACAAGTAGATAATATACTCAAGGAAAGGAAAAAAGAGACTTATGCGCTTCTTTCCTGGCTGGGTTTATGGTGCACTTATATGACTATACTAAGCGGCATATGAGCGGTATGTAGAGATGTTTAGGCGGCGAGGGTCGATTAATGACTGACGTGGGTAAAGTAAAAACTATGGGTCTAAAGGATGGGTAGAAAGGATATGTGACAATACTAACGACAAGCACAGGGTCTATGTGGGTGTAGCTTTATGTTGTGTAAATGCCCAACAAACAGCAATGGCGCATGTGTACCGTCCACCGCTACTCCTTTATTGGCCGTCTCAGAATAAACCAAACTTTATACATTTTTATAAATATAGTAAATGCTAGTGATTTTGCCGACAAAATTATTCTTATTTTATTCGTTTTACTGGTTCCCTCTCTTATCAATATCATAGCGCTCTCTTATCAATCGGGGCCAATCTTAAAACTACAAACTGCAGCCCGAAACATCTCAGCAGAACAGCAATCGTACCAATGATGCAGATTTCAACGTCACAAATTGCGTTACCTTATTTCTAATCACTTTTATTAGTAATTAAGTCTTTCATATGTCTTCCCCCAGTTTAACGGCTATCAGAAAGTCTTGTAATTTTCGCTCCTATATTTATTTATATTTGTCACACATTTCATGAAATCTTTTATAACTTTTTGATGTGGTTAGGGTAACAAAATAATTTAATTACTTTTGAAAATTATTACTCACAATTTATTTATTTATTTATTGATCAACGCTTTTTTCAGGGCTTTTACATATTAATGATAATAAATACAATATTTATTGTACATAACTGAACTGCTTCAGTAACAATATTTTATATTTGTTTAAAGAAAAACTGAAGATGTCCACGGACTTGGTGTAATTGTTTCCTTCCATTAGTATTCTGGGTAAAGAGGAATACATATGGTAGTTAGTCTCAGAATTTCTGCACTGAAATAAATCCTGACTTCTTGTATTACGTTGTGAACATTATTATGAACCAACCTTCCTGGAAGAAAGGTTGTACCAAGAGCATTTTAAACCAACTCATCAAAAATTAGGTTTTTAATTTTTTTTATATTAACTCAAATTAGAAAGTCCGGAGAAAAATAATTTCGGTTAGAGCCTATGACATCTTTCAAGATGCTGTGTAGAGGGTTTTTGAGTAGAAAAAGGTGTGATCACGGGTCTTGAAGACTTTCAGAGTTGAAATTAAACTGACAGTGGTAGACATATTTGAAACTTGATGACAATGAAATTTTTTTTGTGTTTATTATTATTTTTTTTATTGTTTTAGAAGTTATTGCTCCTTCAATTTGAAAATACTTTGGGTTTGAGAAAGAGTGTTTCGTATAAAATTACTTATCGCAAACTGTTTAGCGTTTTATTAAAAAAAATATATTTAAAAAAATTTAACATTGAAAAAAATATCTCCAAAACTTACATCTCAAAAAATCGGTAGTAAGAACTCGATAGAGATAAAACAAAACAAAAAATTTGCTTTCAAAATATAAAAATAGCAACCGCCTGACTAAGTACCTAAAAATAATAATAAAAATATCCTGCAAAGCCAGTTACACCAGCAGTTGAAAAACGAAAACCGCAAATTTTTATTTGCTCTAGGTAGAGAGAAAAAACTCGGAAATCTAAGTATTTTAAAATATGCACACGGTCTGAAAGGTCAAATACAATTTCATCACCTTAACCGCATCAATAATAGAATAAAAATAACCATTTACATACCTATTTCGAATGTACTTTTAGGTTCCACGAAAGTAACATTATAAAATAAACGAATTGTCGAATATACATTGGGATGATTTTCACTCACCGTGAAAATGTTTCAGATTCATATGACAAAAATTCAAGAATGAATAAGATATGGTTGACCCAAATATTTACGCAGAATTTGGAACGTTTCGGCGTCTAAAAGTATACATTTATCTACATTTACGGGATCTTGTAGCATTTTCTTTTACTTTAGTCACAACGTAACAAATTTTCATGAAGTTTCCGTTCAGGTTGAAAAACAGACTACGTCTTTTGAGCGTACCTACGTTTTGAGTGATGGCTTCAAGAATAATTAAAAGGACATACTGTTTTGGTACGGTTTGAGATTTTTACTGCAAAAAAGTGTTATCCTAATTATTCTTTCTCTTATTCTTTGGCTAACGTTAAATAGAGGACACTGTTATGGTACGTCAATTGATTTTAATTTTGCAATTCGTATTGTTCGTTGAGAGATTTAAATTAGAAGAGACAAAATTTGATTCTGTGCCAAATCGAGGAAATGGTTTCAAATAATGGTATAACAGGAAGTTGCAACTCAATGCTCTATTGATAAGTCAAAGTAACAATAGAGACATCTATTGGCAATTAGTTGCTTTATTTTTTTTAACTGAGCAAAATTCTTCTGGAATCATAGTTTCTAATGGAAGTGATTGGGTAACCACTTACAAAGAAGCTGAACACGGGCTTGTACTTCTGCAAAAATGGCTTAAGCAAAACTCACTTACACTCAATGTTAACAAAACTAAATATTTAACGTTTTCTATAACGGCCAGAGGTCAACCAGCTGAGGATTATGCTCTCAAATTACACGATTGTCAAGGAAGAAACCTAACGCAATCATGTCACTGCCCCACCATAACACACTCTAGAAATATAAAGTATCTCGGCATTGAAATTGACGAAAATCTTCTATGGGACTCTCACATAAATAGCATTACAAAGAAATTCACAAAGCTCATGTACTACTTTGGAAACATACGCAATATACTAAATACAAATGATCTAAATACAAAAGTCTACTACGCTCTTTCCTAATCATGCATAGAATATGGAATTATTGGATGGGGATCTGCCTCAAACATTCACATGAAGCAGCTCGTCAAAACGCAAAAAGCAATAATAAAAATAATCCTAAAGGTACCTTTATTAAGCCCATTAAAAGAAATTTTAAAAAAATTCAAGGTGTTCAGCATTATAAAACTGTACGCAAAAAAAGCACTGCTTAAATTTAAAGAAAAAAAAGTACCTTGATGACCAACACATAAAGGTATACTACAAGGACCAAATCCTCAAATCTACTAAACATTCCAAAATTAAATACATATTTTTGTCAGAAAAATCATCATTTCTATGCTACAAAATTATATAATGCCCTTCCAGTCGAAATTAAAAACACTACGGAGATACTAAAGTTCAAAAGAGATATTAAATTATGGTTAACTAAACACGAATATGAGGAAATCATAAAAATTATTAAGTAACACCAACGCAACTTACTTGCTTTGTGGAAACAATCAAACTAGATGAGGAAAATGACCAACACCCATACAACAACCTACAGTCCGCCTTGAAACAGGAAAACCTAGTAAATGGATAGATGGGAAGAGGTAGGATGGTTACCGATGCACAGGACTGATCGAGTCTCATGGGCGCGGCGTTGGTTTTAGAATTATTCAGGCTCGTAAATGCAATTCATGTGAAGGTAAACATTGGCAATGTAACGACCCAAATAGGATAAGATCTTTTGAAGCCCTATTGACCTCAACATTTTCTATCGTGAAAATTGACTTCTAAAACAAAATTGTAACTCTTTAAAATTGTTCTGAAACAAATTGGATTGTTGTCAAAATTGTTCTGAAACAAATGTCACATTTGTTCTGAATCATTGTTGTCAAAATTGTTCGGAATCAAAATTGCCATAATTAATTATAGTCTTATTCACACGATACACTTTACTAAATATGAAATAATTGTATGTACAAAAAATATTTATGAAAGTATTGATATTATTGTTTTTTTTAGTCCTAGGGGTTTCTGGGGAGGCGGACTAAAGTTATTTAATTATTGTTTATTTGTCTTCTAAGACGTTTTTATTGTCTTCATTAGGGTTTTTTCGTTGACCTCTTTCAGCCACATTTTATTCTTGATTTGTAATCATTAATTTTTTTATTACTTTTATGTCTTGGGGAAGGTTGTTTTGTAGTTTTGTTGCAAAGTAAGTGTAGTTACTTTGTCCGAATGTGGTTTTATAACTTGGAATGTTTATTTTTATTTAATTTTTATTTGATGGATACGCGGTCTACTAGAGGATTCAATATTTTTGAATAGCTTCAGTAATAACATTTTTGGCATATATTTGTTGTACATTTGGTACGTCAAAGCTATTGAAAATTTCAATCGATGGCGTTCTAATGGGTACTTTCAGTATGGTATTTATGATTCCTTTTTGAATTGAATTAAGGTTTGGTATGTGTTTGTGTGTAGTAAATCTCCATCTTATAATTCCAAATTCAATTCTAGAATGACATAACGCATAGAACACCTTTTTCATTGCCTTTTTTTATCACATTTCTTAGATTTTTAAAGAAATACATAGGCTTGTGTATGTGTTTGTGTGTAGTAAATCCCCATCTTATAATTCCAAATTCAATTCGAGAATGACATAACGCATAGAACACCTTTTTCATTTCCTTTTTTTATCACATTTCTTAGATTTTTAAAGAAATACATAGGCTTGTGAGTTTTCCGTAACACCTTTGATGTGAATTATTGTCTATAAAACGACAAGGAAAGCAGTCGGTATTAAAGCAATCTCAAATGGACGTTTTTATTATCGAATGTTTTACACGACAGCTCTTAAAAAATCTACCAAATTTATGCACCTTAGAATCTGGAAGAATTACGGTATACAAAAAAAATAAACGACGAATTATTGTAATAACCGTTTCAATAATGACGCACGCTTATTATACTCTGAAATATTTGTCTGTCTAGACCAATTTGTCAAGGTGCTGCTGCATGATCTCGGCTCTTAAGACGGTGGAGAGTAGATTACCCAGTTAATATAGCAAACGAGCAGTTTGACGTGGTATGCAACCACCACGATTAATTTACCAATCAAAAATGCAATGCAGGAATTTTGATGATTTAAAAAATCTCAAGCTATAAATTGACTGATTTTCTTTAAATTTGGAGTGAATTTTTATTGTATAGTCCCCTACAGTAGAAACTAACCAAATATTATAAATTTTTTACTATTTTTTAAAATTCGGAAAAGTAAAAAAATAACTGAAATATTTTTTTTTTGTATTTTCTTTCATTTTGTTGGTTCCTACTAAAATGACATTTGTACTGATAAAGAATCTAACTTTTTTTTCTGATAACCAGAAAGGTTGGAAGTGTGACACGGAGGACACGCTCTTTTTTCTCCTCTACCTCAACTGCGTGTAACTTGGTGATGTATATGTATTTCTATTTTTAATTTTTTTTTATGTATTGTTAAAATATCAATAAATAAATTTTTAAAAACAAGTCGAGAGAATTTCATTTGATTGATTTATGCTTTATCACGAATTAATAATTTAAAAATAATACGACATATAGAGAATGAAAATTAATTTTTAAATTTGTTTAAAGAAAATATATGGGGTGGAGTTGGTCCGGGTCTTGGCAGCGGATGTGTCTGCCTACCATCTGCGTGGCAGGCAGATTGGGAGAGACTGGTTGAGGGAGACCTTCTGACCTCTCAAGAAGATCTCTTTTGGAACATCGCCTTGCACTGCAGTGGAAGGGATTGATTTATACTTCCGTCACTCCTGAACCCACTGACCCCCAGTTTCCTACCCACCCCTCAAATATTATCTTTGACAGAACTTCGTCTCCATCTTTTCTTTTAAATGACCCTCCACAAAGCATCTCTAAAGATGACAAAGATGTCTCTGTGTGAATCTGTTGTGAAAAAAAAAATTATCTCAGTTTTTTTTTAAAGAGGAAAATAGTTTCCAATATTTTGTTAAAAGTACTGCATTTGTCAAAATTTGCTCGAATGTGATTAAATTATTCCCAAAAAATTAGATTTTTATTAAAAGTACCTTCAGCTAGCTAGTATCTAGAACCTTTAGTAGAAATAACAGTCAAAATAATAAGAAATTTAAAAAATATCTATAAATAAGCCTCTCAAAATAAACTTCATTTAATTCCTTTATTATCAACTTGTGCCAAACTATCACAAAATGACTGTGCTAAACGCGTAGAATACAAGAAAATTCACCATCAAAATCAGAACAGTGAAAAATCAAAACACTTTTGAAAAGTGAAAAAAAGTCATTAAAAGTGTCGGAAAAAAACTAGCCTCAAAACGAAACCTAGTTTATTTTCATCACTTCTTATGACTTTACACAACTTTTCATAAATTTGATAAAAGTGTACTGATTTTATAGTTTTTTTCCGGTTAACACAAAAAGAGATATTCTTTAAAAATATACTTTCGTTGAATACAATAACCTCGTTTGTAAAATAGTTGACAACTTTCAAAAAATATTTTTAATAATACTGCAAACACGTTTTGATATATGTTTAAATAAGCACCGACTTTAAGATGATGTTATACGTGAAATCGTATTTAGATTCATCTTTACGACGAATTGGTTTACAGTATGAAATAAAAAAATATGCTTCGGATAAATTGAAGCTTTTACTAGTTTTTTTATGAATTGGAATTATAATAACCACTAAAAAAAATGTTTTTCCATGACTTTACCTGACACGACCTTTTTCATGGCGAACATTGTCGATGCACTGCTTTATCTTCTGAATCCAAATATAATTCTGCGTGCATCATTATATTGAATACGGAGTCGTTCCATCGAGGTGGTTAAGTAGTTATACCATGTTTCACATGTATATGGAATAGTGCAAAATGCGTTGAAAAATGTTGTTTACATAGTTACTGCATTGGAATAATCTTCGGGTCATCATATTGGACACTACACTGATACTTCTCCTCTATCATTTAAAATCACCATCTTCCGAGAGGTCTTCATTAATGATGTGACCCAAGTATTTTACATTCGTAGATGCGTTTATGTTTTCCTCATTGAGTAGTACGGGGAGCATCTTCTCGAAATTTTTTCCATGGTGGAATGCGATTAGTTCCGTCTTCTTGGGGTTGTATATCAAAATTTGTGGTCATTTGCATATTCTTCACAGATATTTATAGTATTTATAGTATTCTCAACCCCTTGATTGACGGAGCTATGAGAATCACGTCGTCTGTCATCATTAACGAATATGGATTTCCATAAAGTCGCTAACGGCTAGATCGATTATGGTTATATCAAAGCAAAACTTATCTTTTTAATACCAATAAATCGATTTCGTGCAATAAATTGCATGAAAGCAATCCTCAAGCGCTGCACTGATTACTTCTAAAGTCTAGAAATTGGTCGGTAAATAAATGAAGCACAAACTTTAATGACACTTTAAAACTACCTTCCGGCCAATTCACAAAGTAACATCGTATTCGATACGGCAATAAAATGAAAAGCTCTCTTAGGATGTGTTATCGTTAGCGTGGCGGCCATTGCCACTCGATAATTTTCAATCGGCTTTTATTTTTCAGTGCAGTGAATCCAGGAGGACTTCCGGCTGAATAGTTCCCGGCGTTTCCCGCCAAATATTGTGTTTCCTCTCGGCGAGGGTGGCGGGAATCCGCCCCCTTGTTAATGTCGGTAAATCGTGAAATAATATTTTTTATTTGCGATTCGTGCACCGTGTTAGCAATTTTTTTACGCGTTTTTTTGCAAATAGGGTCGATTTATTTGCTTTAGGTCTCGTGACAGTATGTCACGTAATATTGAAAAATATGTTTTTGCATACCTATCTATCCGAAAGACATTTTAAAATTTATATTTTGCATGATTATTGCAGTAACTGATAAGAATCATTTGTAGCCTCCGTGGTTGAGGGGTAAGACTCTCGACTCACAATCCGAAGGTCGCGGGTTCGAACTTGTGGTATTTATTAAAAATAATATAAAGTAATTCATTAAAAATCATATATAGTGTATTTACGTCACGTTCCAGAATGGAAGATATTCTTAGTATAGCCCTGGTGTAAGACTATTCAGAATTGAAAAGTTGCTTAAATGTGGCTTTAGCCGTGTTTAGTGACCTGATCTGAATAGCCAGGTACTTCCCCACCTTCCTTTTCCCCATCTCTTTCCCCTTCTCACTGCCTTCAGCCTCACAACATACCCCAATTGGGAATGCAGTAGTCTCACTGGCTCATAGGCTTTAGACGGAAGCAGTTGGTACTTTTGCGTGGTTTTAAAATAAAAATGTGTTGTTTTATCACGATTCCTTTTAAGAAACAAGAAACAAAAAATGCGCAGAGCCAGCGAGACTGTAGCATCTCCAATTTGGAGCATTTAGTATGGCTGAAGGAAGTGAGAAGAAAAAATATTGGGAAAAAACTATATGCTGCTTTAAATGTCTTTTAAAGCAACATTTTGATTCTTAATGGTAGTAAGTGTACATACATGGCTGTAAATCTTTACCATAAAAATGATTTGTTCTTAATGAGTCATATAGCCTGGGGGCCAGGCCATTTAAATAAATAAAAGCCATACCGAAATAAATTGAATGAGAATCATTCCTGAAAAATATAATCAATTATCCGCAAAGAAATATGAAAATGGTATTATATTAATTTCACATGAGTTTCACAGAAAATTTGTTCTTTGAATAGCCGATGTTCGAGAACTAATAGTATAGAATGTTTTAGTATATCGATATGTAATAGAATAAATTAATTTGTTAAATTCTTACTTATGTTAGTGATTTAATACAAACAATTTTATTACACTAAAAACGGGCGGAAGCCATGATTTGCAGCTGCAGAAAAACTTAGAACCTCGTATAGAAAGGACGTCTGGTCCAGTAAAATATTCATTAAATAAGATAAAGTAATTTGTAATCTCAACGAACCTCGATCTTATTTGTGTGTTTGGGAACATTGGGAACAAATGGAATTAATTAATACTACAATAAACAATCATTTTCGAGTCATTAATCGTTGTTCATCAGTTGTTAAAAATTAAAATTAAAAAGTTTTGAATACTTGGGCTGCAATTTAAATGAAAGATGGGATCCTTCGGTTGAAATCAAATGCCGCATTGAGCAAGCTCATGAAAAGATGTTCAGCAGTCATGATCTCAACCTTGGATTACGAATGCGAATGGTCAGATGCTACGTGTTTTCGGTATTATTTTACGCTTACTGAAGAACTGATAAGACGACTTGAGGCATTCGAGATGTGGATCTACAGAAGAATATTCAAAATAAGCTGGATGGTCAGAGTTGAAGTTACGAGTGAAGAAGTTATGGTTCGGATGAATAAAGAAAAAAATGTTATTAGATCTATAAAAATCCGAAGTCTTCAATATCTATGACATGTGGTGAGACATTCAGAGAAGTACAAGATCTTGCGTCTCATAATGTAGGGAAAGATTGTCGGAAGTCGGGGGCCTGAGAGTGGTTTGGCCAGTCTACTGTAGAGCTGTTCCGGCTCGCAGTAAACAAAGTCCGCATAGCCAACGTCCGTTGAACGGACAGGACATGAGAAGAAGAAGAAGAAAAATTAAAAACACCTTTATTAGGGATCGAAATGAAAATCTAGTCTCCTTCAACGGAAGCAATCTCCCTAACAGGCCTTCCATTGATATGCTTGGTGTAACTCTAAGTGACCAGCTCAGGTACGGGGGCTCCATTGAGGCCAGAGTTAAGTTAGCCTCTCAGAAACTGGGCGTACTGTACAGGGCCCGCAGATACTTTAATAGTACACAACTGCTTACCTTGTATAAATAGCAAATGCGCCCCACGGTTAAATTTGGCAGCCACCTCTGGTCTGGTACCCCAAAATACCTAAAAAAACCCTCGACTCTGTGCAGAAACGGGCGGTCCGTTTGATAGATTCTCCTAACTTAACAGACGGATTGCAATCTTTAGAGTACAGGCGTCAGGTGGGAATGCTGTCCTTGTTCTACAGGTATTACAATGGAAGATGCTCCGAGGAACTAGCGTCATTATTCCTCTCGGCACCGGTGCATAGTCGGGAAACACGCCAAACACGCACTCAACATTTGTACACGGTTGACATTAGTCACATGAGAACGGGTCGTTTCTACGACTCACCTCAAAAACACCCTCCACACAGCATCTTCAAAGATGACATAGGCCCTGAGGGAAATTATTTTCCTCAGGGCCTCCTGTGTGGAGTTAGTGTAAAAAAAAAAAAATTTGTACCTATGTACAATGCTCATCGACGGTTTTCTGCCAATGTTTAAAAAAATTTCTATGAACTGAAAGAATGTTTTTTGTTTGTATGTTTCGTAACTGAGTTTTATTTATTTTTTTATTTGAGACACAAACAGGATATTTATAAAACATTATATTGGTTAATGTAAAACAAATTAAAATGCAAATATAAAATTCCCTAGACTAATGGTCTGCAGTGATCTCCTTTGCATATACACAGACACATGAAAAACAATGTAAGTGTTTTTATACATAACTTAAAAAACTTTAAATGCTTAATAAACTAGTTAACAAAATTGGCAAATGAGGATGTTAATATCTTAAAATCATGCTTTAATAATAACTTACTCACAAGGCGAAAAAAAAAATTGTGAACCAATGTAGTATGTATGAAAAGAAATTGGTCTAAGATATTATTAACTTTGATCACACGTTCACATAAAATCCTCTTATTACATTTGGCCAAAAATCGTAGCTTTCTATACATTTTTCCAATTATCTTTTATCGTACCCACCCCTCAGTATCTCAAATAGAATATTCGTATCTCCCATTCTTTAATTTTGCGAACGCACGCTAAGAAGCAGATCATTATGACCCAAAAAATGAAAGAAAGTCAAACAAAGTCTGAACGAATTATCATATTAAGATCAAAAGGGAAATCTTCAAAATTAAACAAGAAAGCTTAAACATTATATTATTATAAGTTTGTGGATTTTTCTCCCTGATTGTTTGCACTCTCCGCCCCTTAGAACTTGAAAAACTCCGTCTCAGTAATTGAAAAGTGGAATATTCATAGTATGTCATTCCTAATGTATTTCTGTGGTACTTTATAATATGGAGAAAGGGAACATCTGTCAAAACGGCGTATAAAAAAGACATTCACATAATAAGATTGATGGGGTATTCATCCTTTGTGGGGGATTTTATCCCGTTTATTAAATAATGGAACGTCAACCGGATCAGAGCTGGATTTCTATGAATGATTTCCTTAATGGTGAATGGTAGCTACATCTGATTAATGCGGTAATATATATTCTAAAATTCGCAGAGAAATTAATTACTTTTTTTAAGACGCGTCAGAGGGATGCCTTGGTATCTTTGGAATTAGATGTCGTATGTATGAAGTTTGGAGAGAACGCTACGACCTAAAGACTAGTGGTATTTTTTAGGATGCTGTGCGGATTGTATTTTCAGGTGACAATGGAGCGAATCTAGGTCTTGATGAGACTAACAATAACCGCTCGTTAAGATTATGCAATATCACCGAGTTAATTTATAAATGGTTGGAATAAAATTATTCGGTGTCGGTAGAATAATATCACCGTCTGTTGACATACTGTTACAAGTTACTGTTAGAAGTGTGTTATCCTTCATACATAACTCGTCTTTCCAGTAGCACGATAATACACGAAACAGCGCGCGTATCGTGTGATCTTGTCGCGACATTTATTAGTGAGATCAGTGGCAATGTGTGATTGAAAAATACGTTTTTGTTTTTAATAGAAAAGAAATCAGAGTGTGCAATCTACACGCGATAGAAGTGAAACCTTCAGAAAATTTAAGTAGACAAGAGTGGGAGACTACAAGCACTTTTTTTATCGATATGAAAGATGATTTTCGTCGAATTCCAGTGTCCTTTTTTCAATAAGTTTGTGGCGATGATTCCAACTATACGTGAGCACACCATTCATCCCAATATTCCAAGTGTGATGATAAGTTAAAATACGTAAAAATATATTAAATTACAAGTAGGTACATAAAACAAAGAGGATTAAAATCTAATATTAGTAAATACATACGAATGTACATACAAATTTGAATATATTTAACGCATACGTGTGCATACATGTACATACACACACTCACATAATATACATATACACACGTATGAGAAAGTATGTGAACGATTCAACAATTACAAAGCTGCTCTATGTGAGGAGACCGTTAGGTATATGCAACTATAAGTTCCCTCTGAAGGTAGTGATTGATTTCGAAAATGTATCCAAGTCTTCATGGTCGCAGTATTTGTTATACAATCGCGTCAATCATGACGTTGATTTGAAAAACCTTATATTAATTAATACAGTAAGTATCGATCCAAAAGGTTTTTTTTTTCTCGTAAAATTCTGCTATCCATTAAGGTTCTTCATCATCATCTTCGTCCCCTTATCCTATTCGGGTCGGGGACCCATTGCATCGAAGGCTCCTCCATACGTCTCTGTTGTCTGTTCGGCCTCCGTCCATGGCAGTCCCATCTTCTCCTCACAAAGTTTCTGGAGTTGGCTCGCCCAACTGTGTCTGGGGCGGTCCACTAGACGTCTACCCTCTGGAATCGCACATAGAATCTTCCTCGGAATTCGGTCATCAGGCATTTTTAGCATATGCCCAAGCCACCTCAGTTGCGATTTTTCAATGAAGAGTAGCAGTGGTTCAATGTTTAGATCATCTCGGATCGAGTTTCTTATATGATCCCATTTCGTAACCCCTGCCACTCCTCTCAAGTACCTCATTTCGGCAGCTTGGATTCTAGAGCGCGTTATTAAGTCCGTTAAGGTTAATTTGATTAATTAAATAAATTATTTGAAAACAAATTACATCGTTAAGTAATATAATAAAATTTTACTGAATTTCCTCTTTTTCTAACATAAAATCAAAACCATCGTAGTGTATTTATCACCTCAAAATGCAGACATTGTGGTTGCTCTGGGAGTAATAACTATAACTAACTTTTGTTGCGTTATTTACGAACATTATGAAAAAGATGGGCCAGTAAATAAATTTGGCACACCCTCTTCAGATAACGCTACAAGAAAATAATTTATTTTATCTTTTTTCTTCTCTCAATACGGGCCATAAACTGCCGGTTATCAAACGGGAGTATGAACCGCGTTATGTCGCTTTCAGACGAAGTAAATAAATGCTCAATATAAACTATATCGTACGTACTGACGTAAAAATGAAATTGATCATGTTTTGCCAAAATACCCCTCCATTTTGTCTTTTTAAGACTGACATAAAAGAAAAAATACGAAAATGATTTCGTAGATGCAGAGACCATGCGAAATATTCTACCTTCGGGTGCTGACAAGGACAAGTAATAGGTTTAAGATATTTACGTTTTATAGTAAAGCGTTTCTTGTTATTAAAATAATAAATTAATTGATAAACAGTTTTATTTCTGATATCACTCAGAAGAAAATATCTATATACATAAAAATGAAAATATGTTTGTTTCTGTCTATGTGTGTACGTATGCATACTTTGCGTTGCTAAACCATTCATCCGATTGCGATGAAACTTTGGGGATTTGATGAGCGCATGCCCGCAATTCTTACTATATACAAGAGTGAGTTCTGGCATCATGTAATAATGCGTTGCTAACATTTCATCCGACTGCGATGAAATTTTGAGGATTTGATGTGGATGAGTTGTAGTATCAAAATACCTTCTTTCGTGAGAGGGAGGGGATGCGGGAGAGGAAGGGGAAGAAGAACGGGACGAATGGGAAAGGACACGCAGGAAGAAATAATTTTGTTCTTAAGTGGTGTAGCAACGCATGCCGGGAACTCGCTAGTTTAAAATAAAAACAAGCATTACATAATTCTGAAACGAGGGTAAGAGTTCTTCTCAAAGATATGAAATAACTAAAAACCAAGTGAGTTCCACACAAGAAAAAATCCCTCAGGGCCTGTGTCATCTTTGGGGACGCTGTGTGGAGGGTCTTTTTAGGTAAAGAAAGGAGAGGAATTTCTGGGAAGGAAAAAGTTATGAGGGGTGGGTCTGGGGGTTTATTATCCAGGAGTGACGGACGTATGAATCCATCCCTCCAACTGTGGTGCAAGGCGATGGGTTGAGAGAGTGCGACTGGAGGGGTCTGAGCTAGGTCTCCCTCAAACAGTCTCTCGCTTTCCGACCCGCCACGCAGTAAATGGGTAATTGCATTAATTGCTAAGACCTATAAAAACCTCACCCCATGAACTCGGACACCCCTGCTAAGTCACCAAACGTAGGTTACCTCTTGGAGTGACCTGTGGTAGAGGTATTGTTTATCGGCGGCATTTCTAAAGAATGCAGGCTAGCTTGTTAAACCACTGTCATCAGAAAATCTAAATAACACCTTGCAATGTATTTGAGAGATTCTGGTGTCTGTGTTTGTTCTTCCGGCATTCTAATTGCAGTTGCTCAGAAGAAAAAGCGTCATTATGTTTATGGGGATGGATAATATAGACGACGTACTCAACCTTTGATACCTCCTCTATACTATGTTTATTTTTCAAGTTACTATGAAATGACTAGGCCGTTATGTAACGTACGAGTATATTATCAGAACTTGAGCATTGACTATGAGTTTTGATCATTTGTTCTACTGTACAATAAACTAGCCCTAATTCAGTATTTTTTTATTAAATTATTTTCTACGACGTTGTATTATACCTACAACTAAACAAAAAAATAAGTTTAAAGCCAATCAATTATCAAAAATGATTATTTTCGAAGATTAAGTTTAGGAATTATTATTTTCAATAATATATTTATTTTTCCTTGAAATGTTTATTTTCTTGCTGTCATTCCTTCGCAACCGCCGTGTACAAGTATTTTCAAATTGCAATTTGGTTTCAATCCGCTTTAGGACACAATCTAACCCCTTATCGCCGCTCGAATGCCCGCGTTAGGGGGTTTCCAGCGCGGGGGAGCACAGGAGTGAACACACCTCAAACTGCGTGTGGGAATGCGCCGCGACTGCTAAGGGTTTATGGCCTATTCAATAGGCGGAGTGAGACGTGGTGAATGCTGAGAGTAAAGTTGATGCCGCTCAGGATTATGCTCTCCGGGTAGAAGGGATATTTGTAAAGGGGATAAACAGGGAATTCTGGGGTAAAATAAATATCTAAGCGCCCTTGTCAATCATCTTATTTATTTATTGTTTGATAGACATTTGACAAATAATATGACCACTCATAATCTTTACTAATATTATAAGTGCGAAACTGCGTGTGTTTTTTTGTAACGCTTTCACGAATAAACCAATAAACCGTTCTTAAAATTCCTTTATCAATAGAAAGTTACATTGTTTGCGAGTAATATACATAGTTTGTATATGATGGTAAACTCTGGCGTTATAAAATTATAAACATTCATATATTATATTTATTGCACGTTTTCTGTCGCCAATGTCAAATGCATATATTAAAAATACAAATATTTAAATAAAAATGAATCTCTGAAATGTTTGTATGCGCATAACTTCCAAATAAATATATTATATTGTTTAATATGTAGGTTTGCATAAACGCAAGTCTATTATTTTACGCCTGCTAGTAACTTTTTGCAAATTGCAGTACAAGTCTTCCTTTGTTGTGGAGTTTCGCTTGTTCCTGCATAGCTTGAGAGAGTTGTTAGAGTTTTGCTTGTTCCCGTTTAGCACATTGTCTTAGTGAAGGATGAACATATTCAACAATTTTGATCTAGAAGCAGCAGATGTCAGAAAATAATTATTAAATTTCCATGTTAGTGAGAGAGCATAATCTAGTATCAATAAATTGATAAACATGGCCATACTTATTTTATTGACGTACTTGACTTAGTACTTACTTAATTTTTTTCTCCTTCTAATATAAGTCTTCCTCACAACATCTCCGATATTTAAGGATGCTACAGACCAACAGCTTCTAGGAAGATAGGACTCTGGTGAAGAACCACATTAAAATAACAATGTATATTTGAAAATCAATTTTCTTCTTCAAAACATTATTTAAAGCTCAACAATTTTCAGCACGCAGGAGAGAAAATGCATTCACCCTAGTTAAAATTCTAATTTTTTAAATCATTTTCAAGAAGTCTATTTTCGTCTTTACGGTTTTTATTTTAGTAAGTAGATATTAGTACATCTATAAAAATCAATATAAGTTTCTATGTATGTGAGTTGTCTCCGCATTGCTTTATTAAGCATATGAAATGTTTGAAACTTTCAAAATACCTTCTTTCTACCCTCGCAAAGGTATTATTAAAACCAAACGACAAATATATCTGAAAAGTTTTTTAATCGTTACAAAAACTCTTACGAAACCGTCATAAATTGAAAATGACATTTTCCAAACCATTGATTGTTAAATCAAAATCCAATTCCTCTTTCATTTAATGAATTTTATCGAAGCACTTACCCAAGGTACTAACCAAAATCGAATAATTTGAATCTAATCAAAAAATATTTTTATTTTAAATAGGCACCTATATCAGCTAAATTTGATTGATTAACCAAATTTGATTGATTTTTCTTATAATATACAAAAATGAATGTTTGTAATATATGAAAAATTAAAAAAAAAAAAAATTGCAATTGGTGGCACGCGAGCTGTTTGAAAATCTGAATATATCGGGACTGGATATATTGAACGCGGTAGAAAGAAGGGGATTGCGGGAGGCGGGTTCGTGGGAGAGGGTTGAGCGAAGGCGGGGAAGGTGGAGGGGGAACGCGTAAGGGGAAGGGGAACGGGTCGAATGGAAGACACGCAATGAGAAACAATTTCTTTATTAGTGGCATTGCAACGCATGCCGGGAACTCGCCATAATATATATAAAACTTTGTGGCATTTTTCAAAAATTCTTCACAACACAGTATTTTAAATGTTGGTAATGAAACTTGCCCACGTTCTCACAAATTATTGCTTTATTAGGAGCATAATATGAAATTTATGATAATATACATTGCAAAAAGGAATTGAATTTATTCATGCGATGTATGTGTTAGATTACATAACGTATTGAAGTGAATGATTGATAGTAGAAAGGTGATGTCAAACTTATGTACATTTTAAACTTGTAAAGCTATATTTCGAAATCGATTTGTTGAAAAGTTGTTCAGTTGTTTAGCATTTTCAGGTTTTTATATTGTTTTGTATTCGTAGAAGGCAAAGAAAAATACGAAGCGAATATCTCTTATTTCAAAGGCGAAAAATGGACAAAAAATAATTTATATTACCTACCAACCTGCGTTGAATGATAAAATTTTTGTGAAATGAATTATTAAAACGGTTTACAATTCACCCCGACTTATCAAGCCAAACACAAAACTCCGCTCGAATACACGTCAAACGAAATGTTTTTTAAATGTACAATATTCTTTAGAAAAAAAACCCTCTCGCAATACAAAAAGAAAGGAATATTATAACAAACGCATCTCGTTTGAATTTTCGCACTTTTATTCATAACGATAGAATTTCAGGATTTGTGTATGTACGAATACGACTTATCTCAAATCACAGGAAATATTTTGTAATACTTTAAGCCGTTGGCGCTGAAATTCCCTTCCGTCGCGTCGGGATAAAAAATGTACCCTCGCCCTCCCCCCGACCGGCTAAGCCTTTATATATCACATGTAAAATAGCAGGAGCCCAGAAGATCGCGGCGGTGCGGGCGGTAACGCCACCGTCCCGCGGCGCTTGAGAAGGGTAAGGGCGGGTGGCGCTGAAAAAAGAAGAAATCAAATTACTGAGACTCCGCCAACCAGCCGAATGTAACAGGAGCACAGATTACCCAATCTTGTTTTCGTTCTTGCCATCAGGACCGCCCCCCCTGAACTTCTGCGCTCCTGTGCGGTTAACCTGAGAATACCTTCTCCTCCCCATTCCTTCCTACTTCCGAGGCTGAGATTTATGTCGGTAATACTGCTTCAAAATAGCATTGTTTGTATTAGGAAAACTTGAATGCATAGTTTTTCAAACACCAATTTTATTCCGGAATAAATTTGAATAATGCGGTATGGATGATTTTTTTTCTGTTCCAGCACTTTCTCCTGAGCTAGGTTGGTTTTTTCTTCTTTCGTGTCGTTCTGTAATTTATTACACATGGCTTTAGAAGGTTAACTCTATTATATTTATCGCTGTCAACAAGAATACTTAATGTGGGAGAGGAGTAAATAATTTAACAATAATTCAACCGTGGACCAAGACTCATAATATTCAATAATATTCGACTCGAAACAAAGGATAATGGAATATGGATTGATTCCTTAGGATCAGATTCAATTTGAGAGCCGGGAACCATTTATTAGTTAACTAACACCCTTGCCACAGGTGATTTGCTGCGTTTAGTGACTTAGCAAGAGTTCCCGGGTTCGTGGGGTAAAGTTTGTCTGGCGGCGAGTGAATTTGCCCATCTACTGCGTTGCGGGACGGATCGGGAGAGACTGGTTGACGGAGAGCTAACCTAGACTTCTCCAGCCGGACTCTCTCGACTCATCCCTCAAGTTTAAATATTTAGCACGAACAAATATTTTGTTAAATGAATAAAAATGAGATCGATTAGGTGTACGCATGGATGTTTTATTAATTACGACCAAATTACGAATGTTTTTTTTTAAATTTAATTAAATGAAGAGAATATAAGCGAAACTCAATTAAAAATCTGAAAACAGATAGATCAGAAAAATATATTGACACCTCTGGAACTCGAACACAGGGAAGGCTGTGAATTTTTCATACACATAACATCTAAAATAAGTGAAATGAACGTGTTTATAATAATTTTAGGAGCATACTCTGCGTTTTTTTTCTTTAGAGGGAATTTCATATAATTTGCGTTTCGGTATGGGGAATGTGTAGATTTTATCTTCAAAAGTAACATATATTTCTTTAAGAGACTAAAAATTTCAAATGTTTAGGGTACATATGTAAGAAATCGGGTAGTGGCGGCTTAACGTGGGTTCGATCTCCATTAGTCTTCCATCATTGCACAAGTCACATTTTCCACATACAATAATGGAAACGGGTGGCTTTCCAACATTCTGAAATTATTTGTAACCAAGAAATGTTGCTTTCAGAATTTAATAAAGGTTTTTTTTAGAATAATATTATCAAATTAAAAAAAAATACTATAAATTCATCAACAATACCTACACACTAACTGAACGTTTCAATCTTCTTTGAATTTATAACGAAAATGCATTTTTTAATATTATTTCCTCTTGCACCTATATCAGCCCTTCACCGCCCACTAGGAGGCTTTCACCGCCCCCCATTTGCCTTAGAGCACCACGCACTGCCTTCTTTTATCTCACTAACGCCCCCAGGGAGGCGACATCGCTCATCATGGGAATCCTGGTTTAGACCCACAAGGAACATTTAATTCATATTCTTTATAAAATGACAACTTGCTACCTTCCTCCCTTTTAAAAGTTTTTTCTTTGTGACACGTTTTCACGCTTTTACACAGCTTCACAGTTCAAAAGATGATAACGTAGCAAATACACGCGGAAGCTGAATCTAGATTCAAACTTCGGAGTTTACACGAAACGTGAGCGATTGATAAAAAATGAAAAAGGACATAAACAATAACAGCTTACGGCTTCCCTAAAAATACTCCGAAACGATCTCGTCAAAAGATCATTCCAGGAACGCAGGAACCCACGGAGTAAACAAATAAACTCGCGAGTTATTGTGAATAAGCTCTCGAAATTTGAAAATATGGTTTATATCGGGACAGGAGTAGATGCGTACTTGAGATATCACCCAGCCAATGGTAGGGCGAGTTCCGCAATCGATTCAAATAAGGTTTGCTCTTGCGGCGTATGAATATACATCTCCTCACTCCTCTAAGCTCCGGGCAGGGGTTGAAGGAGGGAACCGGCAAAAGCAGCCCTACAAGTATTGTAATTTCACTTCAATAATTAATTTTTATCAGCCTTTTTAGCTGATGAAAAGGGTCCTTACGTTTCAACGTTCTTTGACGGCGTTATCATATCGTTTGCCAATATATTTCTACAGCATTCCACTAAGAGCCATTAACCACTAAGGGCATTCCACTAATGGCGTACTGTACAGGGCACGCAGATACTTTAATAGTACACAACTGCTAGCCCTGTACAAATTGCAAGTGCGCCCCACGGTTGAATTTGGCAGCCACATCTGGCCTGGAGCCCCAAAATACCTGAAAAAAACCCTTGACTCTGTGCAGAAATGGGCGGTCCGTTTGATAGATTCTCCTAATTTAACAAACGGATTGCAATCTTTAGAGCACAGGCGCCAGGTGGGAAAGCTGTCCTTGTACTACCGGTATTACAATGGAAGATACTCCGAGGAACTAGCGTCATTGATCCCCTCGGCACCTACACTACCCGGCACTGCCACCGACATTAGTCACATGAGAACGGGTCTTTTCTACGACTCGTTTTTGAGTTCAACAGCTCGGCTGTGGAACGATTTGCCGGCCTCTGTGTTTCCTCCCTCCTACAACATGGGTCTCTTCAGTGCCCATGTTCACTCCTTCCTCTCCTCAAAAACACCCTCCACACAGCATCCTCAAAGATGACATAGGCCCTGAGGGAAATTATTTTCCTCAGAGCCTCCTGTGTGGAGTTAATAGTACACAACGTAAAAAAAAAAAAAAACCGGCGACCGAGAATTTAAATTTCAAACGATGATCTTGCGATTGTACCCTTGCAACGGTACAGGGCGGTTCCGATGAGAAAGATTAATTATTCTCCATACCAGCGTTTATAATTTTTCAATTATTTTTAAGCAAAAGAAAAATGTATATATTTTTTTAAATATATTAGTTTGTAAGACCGTAAATAAATAGACAAACTATTTTCGTCATAAAACAAGGGCACGGATCTTTTTTTTATGATTTTATTTGAACTAAAATTAAAATTCTGAAAAGCAGCTTTCCCAAATAATTTATTGATTTATTTTACTGTACTATTACACGATTTGAAATATATGTTGTATAATACACAATTTTGTTTGAAAATTTAACAAATCTGCATAAAGGCCTACGTTAAAACCTTTTTGTACTAAATATAAACATATTTTCTCACAATTTTAAAAATAGCTTCACTAGATAAAATAACAGTTTCTTGATAATACATTGTAATAACAATTTATAATTTTTCGTGAAAAAGAGTCAATTCGTCTACAAGTTAATTTGAAAATGACATATCTCCGGTTTTGTCTGGTTATTCCCTCTTAAAAGGTGCAATATACTATTAACGGTACCTATCGCCCTAGGCAGCAATTCCCGAGTCTTATAAAAATGCCTTTAGTTGTACGACACTATGTTCAAAATTGCACTTATACCTGGCATGTGAAATGCTTTTTATTTAATTTATTATTCTTGAATATCGTAGGAAAATACTCGCCAGGATAATGAAAATGCGCACAACGAATAAAAATTTTCAACATAAATATGTTTTAATAATGTTTTACCCATTTGATTTTCATGTATTTTTTATATGAATACCGCAAAGAGCCCCAACTGTGTTTCCAGTGGGATTATGGCATCCCTAATCGGAATATTGTACTTCTGAAGGGAGCGAGGAAGGGACCAAAACGGGAGGAGGAAGGCGTGGAAGTACCTCGCTGTTCAATTCTAGTCACCAAACATGACAAAAGCTTTTCTTTCAATGGCTCCATACAAGAGCCCCTGAGGACAATAATTCCCTCTAGGGCCTGAGATATGCTGTGTGGAGGGTTTTTAGGAAAGGAATGAGAGGAAATTCTGGGAAGGAAAAAGGTTTGAGGGGTTGGTAGGAATCTGTAGTCAATGTCTAGAAGTGACGGATGTATGAATTTATCTCTCCCACTGCAGTGCAAGTCGATAGGTAGAAAGAGACCAGCTGAAGAGGTCTAGGTTGGGTCTTCCTCATTAAATCTCTCTCGATCCGGCCTGCCACTTACAAAAACATCCACCGCCAAGATCCAGACAAAACTCACCCCTTTAACCCGGGCACACCTACCACGTCACCAAATGTAGTAAACCACTTGGGGTGACCTATGGCAGAGATATTGGCTATTCTCGCCTACCAAATTGGTTCCTAAAACCTATTTACATTGATGTTTTGTTTTACGTGTAATTTAAAAAGATATTACAGCAAACAATATAAATAACGAGTAGATTTTTACATTCTAGATCCATTAAATCGGTTATCGATAAGCTATCAAAGGCGTCAACATATTTGTATTAGACTACAAAATGCGTTGCAAATCTTTGTCCCAAGTTTCGCTATTAAAATTTTCCGCTTATATTGATGGTAGTAAGTTGAATTCAATATCAGATTATTTGTAATGTGCGTCATTCTTAAAAAAATTCTTGATCACGCACTTTGCTTTTAGATACTATTTTCTCACCATTGGCTATTTAGTAATGGTATAGAGCAGTTATAATTAAAACGCTTTGACAAAATTTCATGCCACGGATGGAAGTAACTTTCGTGTATACCAAAGCTGTGCGGTAGATATAGATTAATCCAATCAAATGCGACACGTTCCAAATGGAAACCATATCGTAGGTACGAGTAATTAAGTCAGCAGTAGTTTTAATCTCATTTGAAATATTTAATGGTAATATTTTTGTAGATAAAAGTTTAAAAACAAAATTTCCAATAATTTTATATGGCTTTCCAATCGTAATGAAATTTGAACCTTGACGTTGCGGGTTCTCTTCCAGTCGTAGCATAAAATATACCTACAAGGTTTTATGGCTTTCACGCGAAAAAATATTGATTGGATGACTTAAGGGTCTACTATTCGTATTTCGACCGATTTCTTACATATCTCCCTTAAGCATTTGAAGTTTTTAAGCTCTTAAAAAAATATATGTTATTTTTGAAGATAATATCTAGATACGTTCCACGCCGAAACGCAAATTATATGAAATTCCCTCGATAGAAAAAAATCGCAAAGTATGCTCCGAAAATTATTTTAAACAAGTCTATTTCTTTTATTTTACAAGTTATATTTGTGAAAAAATTCACAATGTTTCTTTAAATTAAGATACGTTCCACGAGATTTTTGCTCTATTTTAAACGAGTCATGTTTTATTAAGCTTTTTCGCAATTTTCGCTGCTCTTCTACGACTTAACAACACTCGTCCAACACTCGTAATTACATATCTCTCCATCTTCTTCTTTTTTAGACCGTTTTGGTTTCATATTATTAGCATCGACTGTCGTTTTGCGGAACGGCTCTAGCCTACGTGAAATTCAAAGAAAAAAAAATGGTTTCAATGTGTACAAACATAAGCATAAATATATATTTTTTGTTTTTAAACGAAATAATAATGTAGATTTACAAGATATTGATGTCGCACATTCAGCAAAGAGAAATTAAAAAACAAAAATCTAAAGAAATTCATAAATTCTACAAAGAATTCAATTTATTTTAAAAATAGCAAATTAGGTATCTAACATTTTTCAAAATGTCTCTTAGAATATCATATGCAATTGGTATGGGATGTATTTTTTTAAAATTTGATTTGTTTTGTGATCATTTTATTAAAATACTTTCTTCTACATTATAATTTGTACATCGAGTGGAAAGTCAAGAAATAAGGTAAAAAAAAATAAATTATTTCATCACCAAAGCGGTTTTGAAAAAAAAAATTGTTCGGCAAAAAACTACTACTATTTCGTTACAGTTGATCCCCTCACAGTTGGCTCCTCGGCGTACTTATAAACAAAAGGCAGTCCGTTTAGGGAAACTACCACTTACACAAAGTACAACTAGGGGTGTACATCGAGTAGGTATATATTGCCAAATAACAAAACTATAAAACAAATATTTATTCAAAGGCATCAAGGATAAAACTACTTATCTATATAACATATATACCAGAGCATAAGAACAAAAAATCGACAATGTTAATTTGTTTGATATTTTCTATTTTAGGTTTGAAAGTGGTAAATAAGGCAAAAAAAAATTGTAAATTTTTATATTTGTGGGAGGCCAACTATCATGGGATCAACTGTTGGGTCACCACTAATCAGTATTCTAGGTATTTAGAAAGCATGTGTGATCATTCATTAGTAATATTAATTATGTGTATGGGAGAAACCGCAAAGCCGAAATAATTTGAATTGTACTAGAATAATTGATTATAAACATACATGAATTTAATTTATAAAGCCAGGTAAATTTCAAAATTATTTCCATCTATTTCGTGTCTCGATTTCTCACTGCCGTCTAAGGATTTTATTTTATTTTTTAAGTTTATTAAGAAATCTAGGCAAATTACATCTAATTACAAGTTTTCAAAGAACCCTCGAATATATATTTGTCAACGGATTCAAAGTTGCGTCCCGTTGATTTTTTGTACAAATTACTCGTAAGTCTTTATTTAGATTTTTTTTTTACCATTACTCCACACAAGAGGCCCTGAGGAAAAAAATTTCCCTCAAGGCCTATGTCATCTGATATGCTGTGTGGAGGGTCTTTTTGAGGATAGGAAGGAATGAATATTGGTCTTGAAGAGACCCATGTTGTAGGAAAGAGGAAACACAGAGGCCGGCAAATCCTTCCACAGCCGAGCTGTCGAACGTAAGAACGGGTCGAAGAAGCGACCCGTTTTCATGTGACAAATGTCAACCGTGTACGCACGCGTTTGGCGTGTTTCCCGACTATGCATCGGTGCCCAAGGGATCAATGACGCTAGTTCCTCGGAGCATCTTCCATTGAAATACCGGTAGAACAAGGATAGCATTCCCACCCAACGCCTGTGCTCTAAAGATTGCAATTCGTTTGTTAAGTTAGGAGAATCTATCAAACAGACCGCCCGTTTCTGCGTAGAGTCGAGGGTTTAATTATTAACTTAAAAAGCCGGCATGGTGAATAATTAATCTTTCTCATCGGAACCGCCCTGTACCGTTGCAAAAGTACGTTTCAAAAGACCATGGTTGGACGAAATTTAAATTCTTAACCTCTGATTAATGGCTCTAAAGATTGTATGCAGATAGTTGGAGCTGTTGATGCTCTTCCAGGGTAAACACATTTGTGCGTCTGGCTGTCCATGAAATCCTGAGCTTTTTCTCCTGCACTATATTTCGAGGATGTCCATCCGCTTTCTTTCGCTGGCTCTAAGTGTCCATGTTTTCACACGGTACAGAAATATGTTTTACCTGTAGATAAGTTTTTATAGAATCAACAAAAAAGCCAAGGTTTATTACTAATTGGTCGCGTTTGAGTACGTAATTACCCGCTGGTTGTGTGGACACTAAACTGATTAAATAGTCTTTTTAACTGAATTCATTAAAATTCTCGTTTTATTTCTTGTAGACGTATAACGGCGGTGCTAACGAACAGATTAAACCCAATTTTCCCTTCATAATTGCCGGTTTACGTCCCCCTTCACAGTATAGAATTAAATGATTGCCAGGAAAGCATGAAATTGAAAAGGTATTTATATTACTGCAATTACGCTGGGCGTACGCCTTTATATTTTGAACACCTTTCACCCATGCCCATGTGAGACTCATTAATTTCGACGCATGGGTGTTACGGACAAATCGCTTTGAGTTGTGAGCGGTAATTACAATACGAAAACAAACACACCAATTATTACAGTACGCACGTGCGCGCACAAGCCTGTCAGAAGATATTACTTATGTCCTGTGTTACGAGATGTAAAGAAAGTGGAAATTTTGACGGAAGCAAATATTTTTTGTTGTTGATGCGGATGCAGAAGCGAATGTGTATATATAAGAAATTCAACGATAACGGGTTACATATAAAAATTTTCAGCACTTTCGTTATTTCGGGTTTGGTCGGATGAATTCATACGTTTGCCACTCCTGGACACATTGACCCCAGATTCCTACCCACCCGTCATACCTTTTTCCTTCTCAGATCTTCCTCGTCTTCTTTTCCCTTAAAATACCCTCCACCCAGCATCCGCAAAGATGACATAAGTCTTGATGCAAGCGAGAAAAAACGCGTTTAAAGATATACCCTCAGGGAAGTTAGTAATTACAAATCCGAAATTTAAAAAAAAAATCATGAAAGGCGTCGGTGCAAAGGTCGCCCCTCGACCCGCTTTTCGCCCGCACAGTTCGCACGCACCCCCCCAAAAAAATTGTCCTAGAAAGTCCCGTTAAACTTGTGTTATAAGTAGCAGAAGCGGAAGTGAAAAATATACAGAACTTCCGCGTATGCGGAAGCAGAAGTAGAGGTCCGTTACATCACTACTACGTTACCATGAAACCTAATACCATTAATTAATTCTTCGTTATGTTTACAAAGCAAAGGCAATAATTGAATAATTAATTGTGTTAAAAAAGCTTTCCAATTACCAGGTTAATTGCTTCTCTAGTTTTATCACCTGACTGAGATTTGAATCGATAATTGTGGATTTGTGATTTGTGGAATGTGAGTATACAGAGAGAATGAACTACCGCTCTACACACCCCTTAATTCATTAAAATAAAATATTTATTTATTTTGATTTCTGTAAAAGCAAATTTCATTTCTCTTACTTAACTAGCCTTTCAATTGTCTGCCTAAAACGTATTTTAAAAGTCAGATTGTAACATTTAAAGCACGTCGATGATTTAATATAACGATTAAAAGTTATGTGTAATATATTTAAGAGTAATTAGGTGTAATATATGTGTCATGTAAAAAGAGAAACCAGAGCATATGAGAAATATCAAACCAATAAAAAGTATAAAAGTTAATATTGTAGCTGGAAGAACATAGCAAACCAACTAGTACATACCAGAAATCACCAGAATCTAGCGGAATATTCTAGAACACATGAGCTTGTAAAAATGTACGCGATAGAATCATCGAGATGCGTCAATGTTGTTTTGAAAGGTACTGGAAATGTTTTGACAGTTCGATCCGCAGACAATTTTGTTGGACCATAGAAGTAACCACGCATAAGTAAAAAAGCGGCGACGTTCCAAAGGAGGAGTTGAGTTACAACTAGTCAAGCCTACCGAGTGTAGTAAAAATAGTGTAAGTAATGTAAATACATCAGTGTTAATAAATAAAACCTGGACAAATAAATCTGTGTAAATAAATCATTCAGACTTTATCGCATAACCCATTTTTATAAGCATCTAGACGTATATTCTATAATCCATTGTTATAGGCAACTAGATGTTTATATTATAACCCATTGTAATACGACTCTAGCTAGATATTCTATAATCCATTGTTAAAGGCCTCCAAATATACTATAACCCATTGTTACAGGCCGCTAGATGTATATACTATAACACATCGTTTACTTGGATTTTTTCATTAAGGAATCAATTTATCATTCTTTTTTTCTTAAGAAGCAATTACTTTGTAATATATTTTGAAAATAAAACAAACACTTAAAAGGTAACCACAAATATTTATTATTTTTTATATTAACCGGTTTCGACCGAGCTTCATCAGGATTATTATTATTATTTCTTAATGAAGCTTAGTCGTAGCGAAACCGGTCGATGTATGAAATAATAAATATTCGTGTGTAAATACTAAGTATTTGATTATCAAAAAAAATACGTTTATATTATTAACGTTATATAAATAACATTCATTGGTTTCAAATTACAGCCCAAATAATTCTAAATACAAATAAACATAGGTAGCAATATTTACAAGTCGTTTTCCCATTAATAAATTACATAAAATTGACTTTGTTACGAAAACCAAACACAAAAAGATAATGTTTTTCTTGGTATATTCAATAAAATGATTAAAAAAGAGGTTTCAATTCCTGTTTCCCATTTCGAGAAAATCAATTTGATCAACATTTAATTATTTTCTTTACGGATATCTGAAACATACGATTGTGATTTTTGTTAGAATTCCGAATTGTTAGAATTCTGAAATCCGATATCCAAACAAACGAACTATAATACTAAATTCCGTGTAAATTATTTAAAACTTAAATTCCTTTTGAAACAGTCGGATGTACTTAATACCTAATTAATATTTATTTAAATTTTTATGAGAAATACTCTCTTTTTATAACTTTTGAAGGTTATTCCCATCAACGTAATATATCATTGAAGAAGAAAATAACACTTATAATCTAAATGAAAATATGAAAGAAAACAAGACCCAGAAAAATAGAAAAAGACACTGGTCGCAACTGGGACTCGAACCTAGACCTCTCGTCTAACAGGGACGTGCGCGTTATCCACTTTCGCTATTGCCACCTTCTGTCAAATCGTCATATTTGTCAATCTCATATTTCAAATATTTAGAATCAACAATATTATCTTCAACTAGTTTTTGAAATTAGATAACGCGCACGTCCCGGTTAGACGAGAGGTCTGGGTTCGAGTCCCAGTTGCGACCATTGTCTTTTTCTATTTTTCTGTGTCTTGTTTTCTTTCATATTTTCATTTAGATTATAAGTGTTATCTTCTTCTTCAATAATATTTATTTCTCTGTGAATATCTGATATAAAAAGTTATGATTTTGAGTAAAAAAAGCAAAATGAAGTACGACAAACCGGACAAAGATTTTAACAACGATTATCGTTTTTTTTCTTTTTTTAATGTGAATAACGCACGAGAATCCCAGCTGCTCTCAACCGCTTGGAGCCATTAAGACTATGACATAAGACCCAATTGGGATACAATATGAGGCTGAAGGTAGTGGGTAGGAGAAGGAGATGTGGTAGAAGAACGTAGGTAAATACTTGGATATTCAGATGTGGTCAACAAATAAATAAGTAATTTAAAGAAACGTTTCAATTCTGAATGGTGGTCTTACTCCAGGGCGATATTGAGAGTACCTCCTACTCTGGAAAGTGCCGCAAATACATCTTAGGCTACGTTAAATGATCAAATTACGAAATAATACTTAAATTTTTATTTGTGGAGTCATTTTATCAAAATAATCTACATATTTCAAAACCAATGGCTTTTTCATCAATGATTTGTGTAAATGAAATCCTGTTCCAGGAATAATATTAATTATCCTGATGAAGAAACCTTTAGTTTTGAAACAGTTGAATATTTTGATTTAATAGTGGCCTAAACAAAGTTATTTATTTTCATTTAATTGTATTTTGGTCTAGATAACAATCATGTATATAAATAAATACAACCGATCTCATTCTGCGCATTATAGATTCTATCAGAATTAATTACACGCTTTACGAACATCTCTCAAAATATTGAGAATAGACGTTTGTATTTTTTCCTGTTCTTACATAACCAGGAATTAGATAATAAATCGGGAACCTTCCAGGAAGAAAATAATTATTACAATCTTAACCAGGGGCTCTCAAACGATGCATCAAAGCTTTATATGCGGTTAATAAACAATCAATCAATTCAGTCTAGAAAAAATAGCAAATGAAACATGCAAATGATTCTCTCCGTAGTAAGCTTTCAAAAACAAGAAGCAGATGGTTTGAAAGGAGATTTGTAAATACGCGTGTTAGAGAGAGCGCTTAATGTAAAAAAAAACGATTTTAATTAAGTGTAAATTGGGAAAATATTTAATAAAACACAGAATATTTAAAATAGACCAAAAATCTCTCGATAGGTTTCTAAAATAGCATTTAAAAACACACTGCAAATTTTTTGATACCTTTAACATATTAAATAACAGAACAAACATTGTTTCCATTCATTTTCGGAGCATACTTTGCGATTTTTTTCTATCTAGAGAATTTCATTTAAGTACCGTTTTGGCCCGACAAATATACAGATATAACATAAATTGTTTTAAGATCTTAAAATGTTTAAGGGATTTATAAAAATATATTCAAATACAAGATATATGCTATGGTGTCCGTCCGACTGTCGGCGGATTACTTCCTAATGGGAATGTGAATTGATATTTTAAAAGTGTACAGTAGTATTGGTTAACAATATCGGTGATACCAGGAAACACTGTCCCACGCAGTAAAAATCTCTTATATTTCAATATCTTTGGATTTATGTTATAATATTTTCAATTTGGGAGGCGGGAATGGGTACCGCCGGGAAATTATTTTCTTCAGGGCCTCCTGTGTGGAGCTCATGTAAAAAAAAAAAAAAACCGAACCGATTAGATGCTTTGGTACATTTAGCTTATCCTCATTTCCTACGGAGATCCCTAAACAGAGCGTGGTTTTGTAGAAAATAGCTAACAAAAAACTTACTGAGTTATTCGCAATTATTACGTTCCTTTTATTATACCTGTCAAAAACTGTTTTAGCATTTTTACCCCCATTTTACTAATATTTTTGAATTCAATGGTCTTTTCTTTTAATTGAGTTGTTATCAAACGAGACCCATCTGATTAATCTATTTATGTAATTAAATAATAATAAATAACTTATATTTAACCACCGTTTTTGATGACGCAAGTCAACACGTTTCGAAACCATTTATTGTTTCTTTATCAGGATGTTAAATCTACTAAAAATAAAATGAACTACAAATGTAAATACATAAATATATATTTTTTTTTAACGTGAGCTCCACACAGGACAATAATTTCCATCAGGGTCTAAGTTATCTTTGGGGATGCTGTGTGGATTTTTTTTAAGGAAAGGAGAGGAAGTTTTGGGAAGGAAAAGAGTTTAAAGGGTGGGTAGGAATCTGGGGTTCAGCGTGTCCTGGTCATCCGCCTCCAAGACCTAAACAAACCTCAACCCGGGCACCCCTGCTAAATCACCAAACGAAGCGAACCACTTGGGGTGACCTATGGCAGAGGTGTTAATTATCCAATAAAGGTTCCCGGGGCGGCGGTACTCATTCCCGCCTCCCAAATTGAAATGCATATATATAATATTGTATATATAAACACAACTGTAAAATAAGTGGTGGGAGAGGGGAGGAGGGTGGGAGCTAACTAATGAGATATTAAAAAGAAACAAATTTAGGAGGTGGCAGTCGGTAAAAAAGATTTGGTTATACATAGTACCCGAAAGTTCACTATTAACAAAAATACAATAAAACATATTGTAGGAATTCATACAATTTATCGACAAAGGGGTGTGCTTGCACACCTGCTGCATGGCGGGCCAGAGACCTCTCCAGCCGGACTTGTCTGCGTGAAATATTTAAACTTAGGAATAAAATCCATAAAAAAGTGCATGATTACAAATTATCAAAAATACTTATATTTTTTATTGTATAAACGGTATAAAAAGTGAAGTGACCACTTTCTTACAAAAATGATACATTTTATAAATATCGAAGACTTTAAAAATTTGTGCTTATCAAATCCTAGTTTTTCGATAAGGTTTTTTGGAAACATTTTTATATTTTATATTAAAATTATGTTATTTAGAAATGTCAGTATTTATTTCAAATACAAAAATTACAAACACAATTTCGTTTAGTTTATAATTTTATTTTTATTTTTACAATATGTTCAAAAATAAGAAACATACAAAAAATTTAAAATACATTGGAAGCATTCATAAATCCCATGAAATTTCACCGTGCTGTCGAGACTTGTATGTAACAATATTTTAAAGACTGAAGGGTTAATGTGAAAATCCACTATAACCGAAAAACAATCAAAATTTAAAAAAAAGCAATGTCTACGCTAAGTACGGTACTGTAGGTGATTCAGATTGGTAACGTGTTTTCATTTTATTTTGAAGTGCCAGGCCTACAAATACTATTAAATCTTATTTAACGACGGATACTATTCCGCTAACCTACCCCCCAAAGCAATAGCCCAGCAGCCTTGAACCGCTTGTCGATCAATATATTGTTTATAGCCACCCCCTGCTACCGTACTTTGTCACCTCGTCCCTAAACTCCGCAACATTTAATATTAAATTTATCGTCAAATTATTTTGTTCAAATACTTTTAATTTCCCAATGGGTTGAGGGTTTGCCACCCCCTCGCTCGTGATTATATTTCTACAATATACATAATACTACACGCCGCACAATTCCGGCTAAATGAGACCCTCCACGTAAGTGGTTTTTGTTCCATTCGAGGTTGATCTCTTCTATTTGTTTGGTTCCTTTTTCAGGCACTGACCGAATCCTTAACCAGGTCGGTAATTTACTGCTCCGTTGGTCCTGGCTTGTTTTTAAGCTAAACAATTATTATTTAATTAAGGGTTGACCGCGGTAAGAATTTATGAACGCTGTGTGGCACCGCGTACAAGAGGCAACTGAATATCTTGTACTGCTGAGAAATTTATCGATTCAGAAAGAATGGAAATCTTAAGAGATATTTTGATTTAATAACAGTGGTTATTTCGGTGGTTGTTCGATAATTCATTATCCTTTATAATTTAGGAATCATCGTAACGCTGTGTTAAAAGCTTGAGGGAGAACGATTAATTAAATCTACATAAATATGCATGAACGTTTTGTAATCTGTTTGAGTAGACATATTTCACACAAAGTTCAAACATAATTTTATGCATAGAAGCCAAAATCGTAACATATTATTGTCTCTCCTATTCTATGTTTGAACTTTGAATTTTTTTTAGTTAATATTTTCTTTGTGTAGGTATCCAAAATTCAGTTCAAACTACCTTCAGTAGAAAATTTTGTATATACACGGTGAAACGAAATACAAAATTTTCTACTAAAGGTAGTTTGAACTGAATGTTGGATTCAATTTTGGTTGCCTAAACACAAAATTTATATGTACGTAATTTATTTGTATAATATATACATGTATATACATATATAATTTTTTAGGTTTTCACGGCCAAAAGTATTTTTGTTATTTATTTTTGGGGTGTTATGCCGTATTGAGCTACCTCCTTCTTTAGCCACGTTTCGGACAGCGTTACAGTGTCCAAAACGTTGGCTAAAGAAGGAGGTAGCGCAACACGGCATAACACCCCAAAAGTAAATAACAATAATGTATATACATATACATGAATTAGTTTTCTACAAATATTTAATTTTGTTATGCCTCGCCCGCCCGATCACACCTTTCGTAACGCTCTCGTCACGCATTCACTAGCTTACTCCCCAAGTCAAGCGTGCGTAAAGAAGTTTTACTTCAAAAACATTTTCGAACCATCAAATTCAACTTCCGCCCTCTCCCATTTTTCTATATACCTAATTTAGAAAGTAATGTGTACAATATGTATTTTATATACAGGCTTCACGCTGGGTGCCGAATTCCCTTCTTCTTAGCCCGTAGTAAATGAGGCAACCGCTTTGCCGCAGATGTCGTTAAATATACAAAATTCTTATCAAACAATCTACAAACTACAACAATTTGTCTGCAAGTAACCAGATGTTAAGAGTTAAAAACAAATTAGGTACTTGGAATAAAGGACCGCTCCCTAAATGTTCAGACAATGAACGTACGGCCCGAGTTCTTACAACATGTACGGCAAAAGTTTAAATCTAGTAGCTTTGAATTTGAAACAGCCTTGCGTGGAGTAGCCGGATTTAGAGTACTTGTAGGTGAGTTAATAGGCAGCCATGATTATATTTACGAGGAGCACAGCATTGCTACAAATCCAAGACAGGCCTGTGAATAATTTCGGGGACATTCTCTGATCTCTTGTCAGGATGATAAAGGAATATTAATCTGATGCCTCCGGAGATAGGTTCCATGTATTGTCGCGTTTTAGTATAGATTAAGGGCTTTGTGTTTGAAAAGATTTGAGGATGTGCGTTGTGTTTGTTCAACCCATTTTATGTTCTGCGACGTAGGCACAAAATTAAGCGTATTGCGAAAAAAGCAGAAAGGATGAATATTAAAAAAAAATATTAAGCAAAAAGTTTGAATTAATTTTTATTCGATTGAAGTAGCTTTTAAAGCAAGATAAATAATAATTTTTATTTTTTACATGCTATTTATCTTTCAAAGCAAATAACTCTTAATAAAAGAAGATTGTTAAAGAGCTAGGCAAAAATTTCAAAAAGTGGAGAAATTTCTCAAATATGAAAGAAAGGCTTAGGACATTTTTCAATTTAACTTGGTGACCTTCATTTGGTAATTTTTGCAAATTCTGATTTTTTTTAACTCTTATACTGCATTAAAATAGAAATAAAGTTTGTTTCCTAGCATGTAATATATTTTACTTATTATTTACCTACCATTAAAAATTTTCAACGTACCTCTTTAGTTATTTGCAAATATATCATAAAAATATATTTTTTCACTTTTGTAATATTGTAATATTTAAATATACAAGCTCACTTGAGCTTTTTTTTCATGTTGTTGTTATCCTTATCTGTGTTATTATGTTAAAGCCGAATGGCGTTAATTTTATGAATAAATAAATAATTTATTTTTATTTTTTTATTTTAGCTTCTTATTTATTACTTTGTTATTCAGTTCATCTTGGATTCTTACAATTCAAGGTTCTAAATGCAATTAGTATTATTTATTCGGGAAAATCCCTCTGTTTTTAGGAATAACCTCATTTCGTAGTAAAAATCGATTTCTAATGGGGAAGGTTCAAGCACAATTCTAATAACCGGATGGCAAAAACAAAATGTATTGATTGATTTTTTTCGTGAGACTCATATCTAGTATCTCGAACAATCCGTAAACTAGGTAAATTAAAAAGAAATTACCTGTTAAAGAAGTATTAATGAAGCCTTATGACTAGAATTGGTATAAATGCAATGTGTATTTTTCGCGTTTTTCACCGTTTTTCGCACCTTTCATATGATTAGTGCAACTTTTTGTATTTTTCCGCTGAAAACGGCAGTTTCTTACGATCAATGAACTTACTAACAGGATACAAAGTCAATTTTTTATAAAAACTCTCTTTTTATAACTTTTGAAGGTTATTCCCATCAACGTAATATATCATTGAAGAAGAAGATAACACTTAAAATCTAAATGAAAATACGAAAGAAAACAAGACACAGAAAAATAGAAAAAGACAATGGTCGCAACTGGGACTCGAACCCAGACCTCTCGTCTAACCGGGACCTGCGCGTTAAACAATTTCGCTATTGCCACCTTCTGTCAAACCGTCATATTTGTCAATCTCATATTTCAAATATTTAGAATCAACAATATTATCTTCAACTAGTTATTTTTTCCATATTATGGGCAACTACTCTTTAAGGTTTTTTTTTATGATGTGTTTTTTTAAACACCAATAAAATATTTAAAATGCAATGACCTTCAAAAACAATTATTCCCATCACCAAAAAGCAAATTTTGGAAACTTTTTCATAACTGTTTCATTTTTCATCAAGTTTTGGTGGAGTTAAACTGGCCTTTTTTAAAACTTTTTTCCAAGCGTTTTTCCACTTCTACTTTTGACTAAAGGTCAAATGCCTATCACGTTATGTAAGTTTGATTTATTTCTCAACCTGTCTCTCCGATCCACCATGCAGTAAGCACACAGACATCTCCGCCGCCAAGGCTCAGACAAACCTCACCACACCGGCCAAGTCACCAAACGTAGTATACCACTTGGGGTCACCTGTGGCAGAGGGATTAAATATCCAATAAATGGTTCTCGAGGTGGCGCTGTCTTACCCACCTCCCAAATTGAATCTAAATCTACACGCCATGTAGCCTACACACATATAAGTACTCAAGTCAAGTCTAACCAAAGTTCGGGAATTTGAAAACATTGCATTATCAACAACTAATTTACTAAAAGCAGGGTACATTAAGATGACCTTATTGAGGCTGTATGAAATATTACTAGTAACTGTTTGAAAATTATATTAAATGTATAAAATTATATAAAATGTATCGTAAAGTACCAGAATCCTCCATAACGTTATCGCTCCTCAAATCAACTTCGTATTCTGTTTCAATGTTGTAGAGACTTAAGTAGTTTTAGGAACCTCGTTATCAAAACATTTTAATATTCTTTGAAAACTCTCTGAAGAGATTTTAATCATGAAGATATGAAATTATATTTCATAACTACTAAAATACGGAGTGTTTAATATAGTATGTAGGAACAACGGCTATTTGGAGTTTAGTGGGAAGATATAAGAAATCTTGAAGAAACCACACATTGACAACACGATGACAGGAATATAATGTAGTCAGAGGCGGTTCTAGGGGTCCAGAAATGGAAGGTAATTTAATAGTTTGTAGAAAAATAATGATGTTGTGATGAAACATCAAAATAAAAATAGGAATATTCATTTTATAGCCATTAAAGCCAACCTAAGTTTATCAAACCATCTCTTTCAGACGCGCAATATTCATCATGCTCTCTCCCTCACGGCAATGACCCAAACTGTTTTCAGAATCAAAAACATTTTTACTAGGCGACATAGTGCCATCTCATTTATTGCATAGTGCGTAAAGAGACAGAAGGCGTGATATTGGGACATTTGATAAATTGCCCAGCCAATCATGGTGCGTGGGAAAAAAAGCTTCCATTTAAGACTTTAGATGTCACTGCTTGACACTGCCTGCTATCTCGCGGTGCATTTGAAATACATTAAAATAATAACAGTCGTTTTGATTTGCATAATATTTCATAATACATTTATGTTTTCCTGTCATCTTATAATTTTGGGAGGCTTTTGACCAATTGACCTGAGGGAAGGACCGCCACTGAAAATAGTGCTTCAAAATTCATTAATTTTTTTATTCCTTACCTACTATTTTTCCATCTTGCATCTTATTTTATTTTTATGTTGTTGTAAACATAAGATGTTCTATTTTGGCGAAGCTTATTGCTAAATCACTATTTTAGATAAATCTTTACAACGAATCGATTTAAGTACATTATATACGTTTTTTTTTTTTGATAAATTGAATCTTTTTTTATTGTCAACTGTTTCCATTGAGTGTAATTAAAATAAAATTGTTAATTACCTTTCAAAAAATATTTGCGAAAACTCATCGAAAAATTATTTTTTCAATAGAAATGTACGAAAGCACACAAATATGATTTTATGTTTAAAATTATCTGTGTTAGTTTCCATCGATATTTTTTTTTTTCTTTTAAAATTATTTATAAAATAAATAAAAACCGCTTTTGTTCTTGAAGTTGTAACCCCCTAACTCCATTTGCCAAGCCATTTTTATAACTTTTACCTTTATTCATGGCCACACTAAGAATGCGTGTATTTTTTTGGCATTCTTGTGGCTTCCTCTTAAAAATGTACACTGCTGATTTTACTCAAGTTTTCAAAGTACGCATATTTTTTAAATTTATTTAATTCCACCATTCGTAATTTTGTTTTCTTGCTTTCTTCGAGGTACCGCGCGTTTTCATCCCCCGACAAAATATCTACGGACAAAACATCCTCCAACAAAATATTTACTGACTAAACATCCTCCAACAAAATATCTACGGACAAACCATCCTCCAATAAAAAATCTACGCACAAAACTTCCTCCAACAAAATATTTACTGACTTAACATCATCCAACAAAATATCTACGGACAAAACATCCTCCAACAAAATATCTACGGACTAAACAACCTCCAACAAAATATCTACGGACAAAACATCCTTCAACAAAATATTTACGGATTAAACATCCTCCAACAATTATTTACGGACAAAACATCTTCCAACAAAATATTTACGGACAAAACATCCTCCAACAAAATATCTACGGACAAAACATCCGCCAACAAAATATCTACGGACTAAACATCCTCCAACAAAATATCTACGGACAAAACATCTTCCAACAAAATATCTACGGACAAAACATCCTCCAACAAAATATTTACGGATTAAACATCCTCCAACACAATATCTACCGACAAAACATCCTTCAACAAATTATTTGCGGATTAAACATCCTCCAACAAAATATTTACGTATTAAACATCCTCCAACAAAATATCTACGGACAAAACATCCTCCAACAAAATATCTACGGACAAAACATCCTTCAACAAAATATCTACGGACTAAACATCCTCCAACAAAATATCTACGCACAAAACTTCCTCCAACAAAATATCTACGGACAAACCATCCTCCAACAAAATATCTACGGACAAAACATCCTCCAACAAAATATCTACGGACTTAACATCCTTCAACAAATTATTTGCGGATTAAACATCCTCCAACAAAATATTTACGGATTAAACATCCTCCAACAGAATATCTACCGACAAAACATCCTTCAACAAAATTTTTGCGGATTAAACATCCTCCAACAAAATATTTACGTATTAAACATCCTCCAACAAAATATCTACGGACAAAACATCCTTCAACAAAATATCTACGGACAAAACATCCTTCAACAAAATATCTACGGACTAAACATCCTCCAACAAATTATTTGCGGATTAAACATCCTCCAACAAAATATTTACGGATTAAACATCCACCAACAAAATATCTACGGACAAAACATCCTTCAACAAATTATTTGCGGATTAAACATCCTCCAACAAAATATTTACGGATTAAACATCCTCCAACACAATATCTACCGACAAAACATCCTTCAACAAAATTTTTGCGGATTAAACATCCTCCAACAAAATATTTACGTATTAAACATCCTCCAACAAAATATCTACGGACAAAACATCCTTCAACAAAATATCTACGGACAAAACATCCTTCAACAAAATATCTACGGACTAAACATCCTCCAACAAATTATTTGCGGATTAAACATCCTCCAACAAAATATTTACGGATTAAACATCCACCAACAAAATATCTACGGACAAAACATCCTTCAACAAAATATTTGCGGATTAAACATCCTCCAACAAAATATTTACGGATTAAACATCCTCCAACAAAATATCTACGGACAAAACATCGGCCAACAAAATATCTACGAACAAAACATCCTTCAACCAAATATCTACGGACAAAACATCCTTCAACTAAATATCTACGGACAAAACATCCTCCAACAAAATATTTACGGATTAAACATCCTCCAACAAAATATCTACGGACAAAACATCCTTCAACAAATTATTTGCGGATTAAACATCCTCCAACAAAATATTTACGGATTAAACATCCTCCAACACAATATCTACGGACAAAACATCCTTCAACAAAATTTTTGCGGATTAAACATCCTCCAACAAAATATTTACGGATTAAACATCCTCCAACAAAATATCTACGGACAAAACATCCTTCAATAAATTATTTACGGATGAAACATCCTCCAACAAAGTATTTACGGACAAAAAATCCTCCAACAAAATATCTACTAAAACCTAACCTTGTTTAACATTTTACTATTTTTGAACAATGATTCATTTTCGTATTTGTTTTTGAGGTGTTGTGGCGTGTTGCGCTACTTCTTTCTTTAGCCAACGTTTCTGACAGCGTTACAATGTCCATCATCAGGGCATATGTGTAATTGTTAGTAGTGAAATGTGTGATTAGGTACTTGGAAGAAATACCGTAATGATTTATTGTATTTGCAGGATCTCTGTATTATTTTTGTCCCATTTTACTATTTTTGACCAATAATTTGTTGTCTTTACAGCTTGTCTGTATTATTTTTGTCCAATTTTTGTTAGGTTAGGTTAGGTTAGGTAAGGTAAATATTTTGTTGGGGGATGTTTCGTCGGTAGGATATTTTGTCGGGGATAATTTGTCGAGGGCTCAAAAGTCGCGAAACGCTTCTCCGATGGCAAAGTTGTGTCCGAAACCTCTGGTGTTAAAAAATATATTCATCAGTTTGATATTTCCCCTTTCAATGTGAAATTTAGGTCTTAGAGCGAAGAGATCTGATAAAAATATTTGAATACCGGAAAAAATCGTTTTCAATGGAGGACGAAATCACTAAGCACGTAGATTTCTACCATTAAGTCATGATCAAACGGATTTATAAATTTTCAACATTTTTCTAAATGAAAACCCGCTTCGATTACAAAGTTTTTTCATTACAATATAGGTGATAGAATACGCCAAACCAATTATAATAAAACACATTTTAACCGTCGAAGTTTACAAACCCCCCACGTTTGTATCAAATCCGAAAAGTTAAATTTATGAACTAACAAAAGCTGCAGTTAAACAAAACACGTTCAAAGGTATCGCGCCGGCGTTATATATTTAGTGGAGAACCGTTTAATGGCAAATTTGCTATTAAACAAATGACCAAGATAAGCAAATCTGTAGTCCGTTGTTCTCTTAGTGGCCGCGGTGGCGCGCTAGCCGGTCAGGGGAAATAATGTTCCGGGGCATGTGCCCGGTAAACAGTGCCTTACGGAGGGGGCTGATAAGAACCAGGGGTAGTTCATCGGAGGGTGTCTTTATTACTATTGAGTGTTGTATTGTCATATTTGCAATATTCAACTTCATTTTCTACTTGTCGTTTTAAATTTAACTCTTCAATTGCCAGTGTCACTTGTAGGTGACAGAAGTTCAATATTATTTTTCTACCACACAGAAATTTTATTTTTAAATTCTACTACTACTATAGCAAAGGCAAGAAGTAACTTTATTCGTTATTTTTTTTGACAACACTAGCCTTGCGCCATTTGTCAAATTCATTCTAGATTTTCACGCGAAATTGGAGCAGTTTGAGTTTGAATGATCTCTTGCGATAAAAAGTAAAATAAAAATGTCTAAGCCGTAAGTATTGTTTTTTTCTTATTGTATGAAATAAATTAATAAATAATCTAAAGTACAAATGTATTTTATGACAAAAATTACTCACAGAATGTTTGTTGCAACGTTGGAAATATGCAGTGTCACTTGTGGGTGACACTGGGCATTGTAACTATTCTGTTGTTATAAGATCGGAATTCATTGTAAGTAATAAATAACTAGAACGTTGTCTACATTTTGGCCTTATCGCTATGTCGTGATGGTGTTTTAGAATTTGTTTACGTATTGGTGGTAGTTTGTTTGAAATATTTTTATTCAAGACATTTTTCAAGAAAGCATGTAGTCTACCGGAACAATTCCACTGCGGCGTGCGTTCTGTCTAATTTTTCACGCCCCACCGCGCGGTCTAACTGAAAATTCACTCCATGACACGCGGTCTACATGAACAATCATACTAAAACATGTGAGTCACATCAAAGAAAACAATTCTTGTGTGCGGTCACCGACAAGAAAAACCGGCACCTTATCAATTTTATTAGCATGTCCGAGACCAAAGAGTTGAAGTATTTTTATGTAAATCGGTAAATATATGGAATAACAAAAAAATTAAAGACCGGATAAAATCGAAGTCGACTACAGAGCAGGCCTGTTGTTGCTCGTCACGTTCCAAGCCCTGGGCTATAGTCCACCTTGAAAAAGAAGCCCTGATTTCAATTTAGGAGACAAGTATTGTCGGGTACTGTTGCCCCAGGAACCATTTATTGGATAACACCTCTGCCGTAGGTCATCCCAAGTGGTTCACTTCGTTTGGTTACTTTGCTTATCGGGTTCTTATGGGTGAATTTGTCTGGGTCTTAGCAGCAGATGCATCTGCATGGCAGACCGGATCGAGATCGATTTATTAAGGGTGACGTTGCGGCCTCTCTAGCAGGACTCTCTCGGAACATCGCCTTGCACCGCAATGAAAGGGATGGATTCATATGCCCGTCACTCTTGGACAAACTGACCCCCAGATTCCTACCCACCCCTTATACCTTTTTTCCTTCCCCGAACCCCCTCTTCAAAAAACCCTCCACATAGCTCCCTTTAGATGACATAGGCCTTGAAGGGAATTATTTCCCTCGGGCCTCCCACGTGGAAGTCATGAAAAAAAAGACACACTCTAGAATAGTAACAAAAGGAAAGATTATTTGAGAATATTACCTGACGGAACGAAAGGGTAGAAGCATAAGAAAGACGAGAAGTAGATTTAGTGGGATATAATCTGACATGGATTAAGATGTAAGCAGAAGCAGTGCCTACACAATACATATAGCCTCCGGCGATTTAAGGCCTCAATTCTGCGGAATATTTGCGGGACTATATTTAACGTATGTTTGATCGATGTACCTTTTAACATGAATATTAATATTGTGAAATCAAATAAGCGTCTATCTCTCCTTTTAGGATCAACATGTCAAAATCAAATAGCTTACTATGGCTACTACCACCGCCGTAGAAAAAGGAAGAAATGGTAACTCAATATTTGAACTACACCGGACAATATGGCAATGAAAATTGATATTTAATCTTGATACCAAAGTTGCTACTTATTACTACTGTATTTTAATAACGGTGGTCTTTCAAGAGGGCTATACTGAGAATATCTTCCACTCTGGAACGTCGCAAATTTGCTGTGTATTATTTTAACTAATTAATTATGAATAATCAAAAATTAATGAAATGAAATTAGTTTTGCGCACGCCGGGATTTGAACCCGCATCTCCCCAATTGCTAGTCGAGAGCCTTATGGGGATAAGGCTCTCGACTAGCAATCGAGGGGTGCTTTGGGGCTACCACGTGAACCGCATTCCTTAACCAAGTAAATCACCAAGGGCGGGTTATTTCAGAAAAATTCACCAAAAAAGACAAGTCAAAATTCATGTTCTGTGAAAATTCTATTATTATTTCACCATTGACCGGAATAGGAAAAAACTTGAATAGGACTTAAACAAATTTGATGAGAAATTCCAATTTTGTGATTTTAAACAGCTTATTGTTTTATATTTCTACATCAATTACCTTTTTATAATATTTCGCTAACCTTAAAAACGTATTGTTGATGCATTACGTTGATATATTACGCCTTAGAAACTTTAGAAATTAATAATGCAAATAAACAAAATAATAACACCCTTTGTATCACCTTCGCTAACCATGTTTCCTTAGTTTAATTCCTCCCATTCCCCCGCCGATTCTCCACCCCCTCTACCCCTACCTAGCAATATGTAATGATTCTTGTGTTTATGTTAGTTTTAAAAACGCAAGAAATAAAAATCCATTGTATGTTAAATTACAAATATTAAATTAAAATTGTAGCAATTAGCACTGGGTTGTCCATTGACACCCCCTACAGCGTGTACCGTACGGTTCGCAGGTAACAGCGAAGAGTGCCCAGTGTTTCCGTATTGCAGTGTAGGTATACTGTATATTGTATATTATAGGTGGCAGTGTACCAGTCGCTGCTAGGGACGAAGGAATTAAAGTTTAAATATGCGGGGACACGTAAGGCCCCGCTACACTTGAGCCCGTTCAGAGGGCGACCGAAAATAGATCAAGTAATTCGGCCCTGCCACAACTGGACCTCCCAACCTACTCATCTGCCTGTACACCAAGTATATCTTTAAGGTTTATAACACATGTGCTAGTATTTTGTAACTACATAAAGTATAAATTTACAAGGTTTTGTGCAGTGTGTTCAGAGACGTACCTTACTTGATTAGTGATTCTTGAGGTTATTATAGAGTAAAAAATGAACTGTTAAAAAGTGTCACAAACTTGTTCGTCGCTCGAGCTGTGACGTCATGCTCACCGGACGTGGTCGTTTGTGTATAAGCCGTTTATGGATATTTCACTTGCTTGCCGTAATATTTAATAATTATTATTATATTAGTATGAATTACATAGGGCCGTTTAATGAAAAATAACATCAAAAGCACTGTTTATTTTTTTTAAATAATGGATCAATTCTACTAACAATTTTAAGTAATTTATTACAACAATATGTTTAAAAGTACCGCATGTTTGACGGCCGGCGTGGTCGAGCGGTACGGCTTTGTCTCGCAATCCGAAGGTCGCGGGATCGAATCCCGGCGTGGCAAATAAATTTTGTTTGATTAATTTGGGTTAATTCACGATCAAATCATTTAAAAAAAAATATATATATAGTATTGTTGCGGCACGTTCTAGAGTGGAAGATACTCTCAGTATCGCCCTTGTGTAAGATCACCATTCAGAATTAAAACCGTGTTTGGTGACCAGACCTGAAAATCCAGGTACTTCCCCACCTTCCTCTTCCCCATCTCCTTCCCCACCCCACTACCTTCAGCCTCACAACATACTCCAATTGGGAATGCCATAGTCTCCTCCAGACGGTTCCAGTTGTGACTCTTGTGCGGTGTTCATATAAAAAAAACAAAACAAAACGCGCTGCACTTTGGCAGATCCCTATATCCGGGGTAAGGGGTTGGGCGGTTAGTTGGCTAAGTGAAAAGATGAATTTTTTTTTGCTTGTTATTGAAAAAATATTAAAAAAATTACATAATCAAATTTTCACTTTTTACTCCAAATGATGCCAGGAATCACTGGTTGAAGTAAGTCATGTACGTCGCTTAATATCCTGTAGATTACGAAAGACCCAAAGAGGAACTGACGAAAAAACAAGTTTGTTTTTTAATTCGCAGATTTTTTGCATCCACAATATTTACTTAGTTCCAACGATTCCGACTCTCTAGAGTAAATATACAAACGTATTCATACTCGTAACATCTCTATCTACTACTACTCTATCCTAATGCGTCATCACTAAAAACTTTTTAAATACTTCATCTCTGATAAGAGCCTTTTAAAAAAAAACTGATAATTTTAACTTCACTACCGTGTAATGTGGACCTAATTTATGATATTATTCGCTAACCTATTTTTCAAAAAAAAAAACAACATATGAACATAATATTACGGTTTATAAAAACGTTAAAGCTTTAAGAGAAATTAAATACAAAGATTATCAGATTGTTAATTTTATCGAGTTCTGCTTGTTCGATTTTGATTTGTTTTGGGTCTTTAGGTTTCAGGTCAGAAAAAATCGTTAAATGTTTAAGAGTATTTTTTACAAATCAATTGAAAGTGATTTTTGATTTACAGTGTTGTTCCGCGCAAAATTTATTTTAAATAATTTTCTTTTTTCAAATTATAATAAGTACTATTATTATTTTTTATCTAGTTAAATTGTAATAAGTACTAACATTAATTATGCATCTAGAAGCCATAAAAAATGGCATTATTTTTTTCTTTTTGAAATGAAAAATTTTGTGTATATGCCTACAACATCACAAAAAACTAATAATAAAATGTAAAGTGTAAGTAGAGGAAAAAATATCCAACCCAAACTTCACACCTTATTTTCCCAAAAATCACACTATTGACCGTAATCATGTGAAATCCAAACTAAGTAAATTATGCATAAATAAGTTAAAAAAGTAGTTAATTTAAAAATGAATGTTTTACAGAAGCCTAATTTGAGAGACGCGTGCCACGCTTTTTTATTCTAATGTCCCTGTTTCTGGAAACTCTGAAGCCTTGAATCTTGTGTCCTTGAATCACTGTCTACATTCTCAAAAGACATAATTTAATATGAGACACAAAAAAAAATTGGTTTAAGAGCCAGATAACTTTTTTTATAAGACGCCGTAATTGGTTTTATAACCTTGACATAAATTTGCAAAAAAAAAATCATGCGAAAAGAGCGTTTATAAATATCTTGACGTGTACCTAATAAGAACTGAGGGAGGAGTGGAAAATCTTAAAATGTTTTCTGCCAGGAAAATCAAGATTGGCGCGATATTTTAAATCGAAGCCTTCGAAGGTTGAACAGCGCAAGATGTCAAAGTTGATTGATCGATATTATTATCAGTCTACTAGACTCCGAATTATTATTTCATTTGCTCTAAACTATATTCGAGTATTTGAAGGTACTTAATTTCCCTTACTAAAAGTAACATTAAATTATGTTTGCTTTTTTATCCAATCACATTATAAAAATCTCAATTACTTTGTTTCATAAAAAATAAAAAAAACAATTCATATTTGCAATAAAAAACACAGGCTTTTTTAATAAATATTAAAATGTTTCACTTGAAAAATTATTAAAAGTTTTTTACAATATTCCTGCCATACTAATATAAATATATATTTTTTTTATATTTCTACCATTCTATTCGTATTATTTTTGTATTTTTTTATGTGTATATGGCGGGTATTTATTTATTTATCTATATAAAGTATGTTTACATTGGGTTTTACGATGTCTGTCTCATTAGGATATACCTGTCTCGACACACGGATCACCCCGGGACCATTTATTGGATAACCAACACCTCTGCCATAGTGGTTCGCTACGTTTGGTAACTTAGCAGGGGTTCCCGGGTTCATGGGGTCAGGTTTGTTCGGATCTTGGCGGCGGATGTGTCTACCCACCAAGAGCGTGGTAGGCAAGATTACGAGAGGCTGGTTGAGGGAGATCTTACTTTTCTCGGAACTCAGGACTCTCTCGGAACATTGCCTTGCGCCGCATTGAAAAGTATGGATTCGTTTGTCCGTCATTCCTAGACGCATTGACCCATAGATTTTTACCCACCCTTTATACCCTTTTCCTTCCCGGAACTTCCTCCTCTTCTTTCAAAAGATGTCATAGGCCCTGAGTGGAATTATTTTTTCTTATGGCCTCCTGTGTGGAGCTAATGTAAAAAAAATCCATTACCCGGAATAAAATTATTTTCATTTTCTTCAAGCTTCCATTCTTGACAGTTAATCCCACAAACATACTGAAACGTCTCCTGCCACGACAACTCATGACATTCGTAAAAATATAATTATTATATTGTAAGATTGTCGTTTATTTTATAACAATACGTTGTTATTAAAAACAATAGGCTAAGAAAAAACTTAAAGGTTTTTTGCTGGCTTGGGAAAGAGTCCTCGAATAATAAATTGATCTTGGCAGAATAATATTGAGAAAACAAAAATGTAGTTCATTTGTTTAAAAAAGAAACATTTTCAATAAAGACTGTCGTGAAGTAAGCATATATTTTTTAAACATTTGACAAGTCAACTACTTCTCTTAGCTTTCCACGTAAATTCTTATAAAGATTCAGACATTAAATTGTATCTAAGGAGATATTCAGAATAAGTGTTTATGTTAATTCACCCCTTTATCAGCAGATAATATGTGGTAACGCCTTAGGAAGAAGTTAATAATTTAATTTTAAACATCACGTCTGTAGCTAAATTGCAGTATTATCGTGAACAGCATCTTGTGTGGCGTTATAAATATCCGATCCTTGAATTACTGCGATTAGAGAAACGTGCCACTCCGCAGCAACAAGCCGAAACCAGAAACAATGGCCTACTCGGTAACATGTACTTATTCTTGTAATCTTGGAATTTATGAAAACTACGTGACAATGCTTTCATGACTTAATAATTGCACGCAAAACGGGCATTTCAAAGACGTGACCGCCCCCGCAGCGGAACAAGGGAGGCGCAAGGGCGAAACAAGGGTGGGAGAGTTACCAAGACTAATACCTAAAAGCAGGAGGGACAAAACCCCAACAAAAGGCACAACAAACAAGGTGTTCTCGCTCACCACACAGCTCCAAGTTTCCCAGAACGCCTTGGGCTTTATAGCTGAGAACTGGAAACCAGGATCGTTGCTATATATATAACCTATAGGAGTGTCTATTCTATTTGAATTATTTTTAGACGTTGGAAAACAAAGCGTATTCACGGTAATAGACTGCGAAAGGAAAATACACATTTTGTTATGATAATTAGTAACATTGTAATGAAACCATCATTAGATGAAACACTGTTAACGTGTCTTATGTGTTTACGTGTATTATGTTATGACAAGTCAACCGTTTAGGGTGTAACCAAAAATATTCGACCCAAAATAATATAACAACAATATAACGACTTAGTCATTCAGATACTCTCTTACACATTGCACGCATTCGGTAATTATTTCTTAAAGGTTTGATATATTTGATTGCGTGTGGGTAACAATAATAAGAAGGCAATAAGTAGTATATAATCATATCTCGTCAATAGATCAACTGAAGATCATCATTGTGCACAAAAAAATATTACTTTGGGCTTTTAAAAATGAAATGAGGAATCGTGCATCAAGAAACATACATGATATTACGTTCTTCGTTTTCTTCTGGTGACTTTTATTATGTTAAAGGTATCGCCAGGGCCCTCCTCACTCTGAAGGCTGCAGCTTCAGTGGAATCGTACTAGTATTGGTTACATAGGTTAGATGAACTCACTAATCTTCCTCTTTTTTATGTCAATACCGTACAAGAGACCCAACTGCTCACAAACGTTTGGAGCTAGTGAGAATATAGCCAATTATTGGGGTATGTTATGAGGCTGAAGGTAATGGGAAGGGGAAGAAGATAGGAAGGGAAAGGTGGAGAAGTTATTGGCTATTCAGATCTACTCATTTCAAGCAAAGTTTGTACTGAGAGTTTCTTTCACTCTGAAACGTGCCGAAACGAAAAATATCATTTTCATTTTAATTAATTTATTGTGAAACGTATTATTAAATATAATAAATATAATTTAATTGTGCACGAGCGAAATGTGGTGGCAGAGCTGCATTAAAAACAAGTTGTTTTAATAAGTTCTGTGAACAGTAAGTAGATGCGTAATTTAATTATCCCAAATTGACAGCTCGCAACGCTCGTGCGCTTTAGCGGAATAAAAAGTTACTTTAAAACACGGCTACATCTTGGCAGGAAACAGAAAATACAAACAGATTTACATATTAGACGAAACACAAAGTGTTAAAAAAAGGCTTCGCTCAGTCAATGAACAAGTCGTGCATATAAAATTTACAGTCACTGTAAATTAAAAAATAATCACAATTTCGTAAGTACGTATGTAATTTTCATTTAATAATATTTGTCTGTTCCGATTCATTTTTCAATATTTTATTATTTGGTAGCAAAACGAAATTAAATTATCTGAATAATTTTAATTACGCTAAATTACCATAGTAATTGTTTGAACGGTAAAGTTTAAATTGGTTTCAATTATTACATTAATTTCGGCACTGATTGAAATCGAAGCTATTTTACCGGTTAAATTCCATTAAAGTTGGACTCACTGGAAATAGTTTGGAATCTCATTTACTTCAAATTTATTTTAAACCTGATTCAATCAAGTCTCAAACATGGGGCTTACATTTTTTACCAAATAAAAACAAACGTGAAAGTGGTGCATAAAGGCGTTTTTTGATTTGAATTAAAATATATTAAATTCTAAGGTCATTGTGTTCGAAAGACAGTGTACAAGTTCTCACTGCGTATGCTCACTGAGAAGTTTCTTGGAAAAAAAACGGAAACCCTTCTGTAACTTCGTAATCTACAAAAAGCATAAGTCTGAGTTGACAGGAAAAAGTTATGGAAGGTGTGAGAATTGTGAAGATCCTCAAAGAATGCAAGTCTGATGTAAACGTAATGCATAAGATTACGGCGGTACACAACCCTAATAATTTTTGTTTGCTCAAAACTGACATTTTAATCATTTCGGCGAATTCGTAACTAAAATAACTTTTTTACTTCAACCGATATTTGGGAGTGTAAGTTCTTTATATTTAAAATTAATAAAAACAACACCTCACTATAAATATATTTCACGTACAACTATTTTAAAACTTTACAACTAGTTTTTCAACTGTAAAGTTAGCGGTAAGCACCAGATTTTATTTTTTCTAGACGATGAATTAATAAATTCTGGAGGTATTCATTTAGATACATCTTAAATATTTGTAACAAGTTCTTCAGAATTAATGAAAATGAACGCGGCGGAAAGGCCGAATCTCCAGGCCCGCTGCGGCGAATTCGACTGTACGTTCGTCTAATACGCCGTGCCGCGGGCGTATATTTGTTTACACGCTTTCTTCACTTGCGTCGTTAAGATTCCCACATTATTTGTCTTCTTCTTCTTTTCTTTGATAGGGCAAGTTCAACAGTTCCGTCCAATACACGGGTCACGAGTCGCAATTTGTTTACACGGCTTCTTTACTTACGTCGTTAAGATTCTGAATATATTTTAGGGTATATTGTAGACTTAAGAAAAGAACAGACCTTTGAGCATGCAGAGCAAAGAAAAGAGTGTAAAGTGAACATCTGACTCAAATGTGAATGGTAGAAAAATTCGAGGATGCCCAAGGAAGACATGGCATCAAATGAATCAGATTCTTGAGTGGGACCATGTCAAGAGTCTAAATAGTAGAAGAGTATTTTTGGAGTGTGTTGAAGCAAGGAGTGTGTGCCAATACCAAGTTGTTTGGCGGTTTGTCCTCTCTGCCTACCCCTGCAGAGAAACGGCGTGATGGTTATTTAGTTATATTTTTTTCTGTTGTTCCGCCGACCACCGCTCGTTTGAAGGGAAATAACGATTTTTTTTTTTTTTGTTATTGTTTTTGGGGTGTTATGCCGTGTTTCGCTACCTCCTTCTTTAGCCAACGTTTCGGACAGCGTTACAGTGTCCATCATCAGGGCAGATGAGTAAATGATATTGGTGAGAGTGTTTACTTATGTGTGTCGAATCGATACCGTGCTGCCAGCTCCATTTTTCTACGAGCTGGTGTTAGAAAACATTCAGCATGTTTTTTTGCGTTTAGCTTTGGTGTAGCCGTCAATTACTGGATACCAATCAATGGATCACAAAAGGAGAGTTTGCGGCCCTAAAAGAATTGCGCGCCAATGAGGAAATCTTGGTTCTGCCAGCCGACAAAGGCAATGCCACTGTCGTGATTAATACGGTAGACTACATCAAAAAGATGGAAGACCTCCTGTGCGATGCCGGCACCTATAAGAAAATAAAAAACAACCCCACCAACAAGATTGACTTGAAGACAAGGGAACTAGTTAAAGCTTCCAGTATTAGGAAAGAGGATCGATCTGGGCTTTTCGTAAAAGCCTCCAGAACTCCTGCCCTATACGGTCTTCCGAAAATCCACAAAAAGGATATCCCAATGCGACCGATTGTCAGTGCTATTGGTGCACCGACGTACAAACTTTCCCAATACCTATCGAGATTGTTGCAGATGCAAACTGGGAAAACTGAATCTTGGATTAAGGATTCCACAGATCTAATCAGTAAGCTCAAGAAGGTAAAGACTGATGAAAGAGATATCCTTGTCAGTTTTGATGTAGTGTCTCTTTTTACAAATGTTCCTCTAGAAGACTCCATGACTTTGCTCGGGGAGATTTATGAGGATGACATTTGCAAACTTTTTGAACACTGCCTCAAAACAGGTTATTTTGCTTTTCAGGGTGAACTTTTCGAGCAAGTGGAGGGAGTTGCGATGGGCAGTCCATTGTCGCCAGTTCTAGCCAACTTTTTTATGGAGAAGTTTGAAGAAGTGGCACTCGACACAGCTTCGGCTGTTCCTAAAGTATGGTGGCGCTATGTCGATGATGTCTTCGCCATCTGGCCTCACGGAACAGAGAAACTGAACGAATTCCTGGACCATCTCAACTCACTACACAGCAAAATTAAATTCACGATGGAGCTGGAAAATAACCAAAAAGCCCTGCCTTTTCTGGATGTGGAGGTGATGCGAAAAGAGGATGGTAGCCTAGGACACACAGTCTATAGGAAACCAACACATACAAATAGGTATCTCCACGCTGATTCGCATCATCACCCCGCTCAGAAGAGAGGTCTCATCCATACTTTGGTAACCCGAGCGACCAGAATATGTGAGGAGCCAAAACTCGGATTAGAACTGACCAAACTCACCGATGCACTGGAGCGTAACGGCTACCCAGCAAGGCAGACAAGGCAAATCATAAGAGCCAAATCAGCACGAAACGAAGACAGGGGTGAACAAGAGTCAAAAGGCTGCGCTTTCCTGCCTTACGTCCATAATGTAACAGACAGAATTGCCAGGCTGTTGAGAAAAGAGAACATCAAGACGGTCTTCGGAACCACGATGAAAATCCAAGACCTACTGAGGTCGGCAAAGACTAAGTTTCCTCTGGAAACAGATGGAGTATATAAACTCAGCTGTTCCGGATGTGACAAGGTCTATGTAGGCCAGACAGAGCGGACGATCTCCAAAAGGATTTCGGAACACTTTCGTGCTTGTAAACTTGGCCACCCTGACAAATCGGCAATCGCCGAGCACTTAATCGAAACCGGCCATTACTTTGGATTTGTTCCTGAAGTCCTGGGAAGACCCAAAACTTACAGAGCACGCCTAATTACGGAGGCAATTGAAATCCATAAAAACCCCATCAATATTAACAGAGACGACGGAGCTAAGCTCAATAGTTCTTGGTATCCAGTAATTGACGGCTACACCAAAGCTAAACGCAAAAAAACATGCTGAATGTTTTCTAACACCAGCTCGTAGAAAAATGGAGCTGGCAGCACGGTATCGATTCGACACACATAAGTAAACACTCTCACCAATATCATTTACTCATCTGCCCTGATGATGGACACTGTAACCCTGTCCGAAACGTTGGCTAAAGAAGGAGGTAGCGAAACACGGCATAACACCCCAAAAACAATAACAAAAATACTTTTTGGCCGTGAAAACCTAAAAACATACCGGAAATAACGATGTATTTCCTTACGTTAAACTTTGACGTTAATTTCCGCACTTATTGGTTTTGAACGAACGAATTTCGATGGTACCCTCATCATGACGTGACATTTTATCCTATTTACCAAATTTTATTTCTACCATCAAGTATTCTTCGTTTTCCTTACACAGTTAAATTTAATCATGAACACGATACTCAAGGAACAACAAAAAGATATGCGATACCGTACTTATCGACGAGTAAACACCCATATAATGTGATGACGTACGTGGCTAAGTGGCAGGTTCTGAATTAATAATTTGGGTTTGTTCTTGAAGTCCTGGGAAGAGCCAAAACGCACAAAGCACTTCTAATTACGGGACAATTGAAATTCACAAAAATCGCTTTAATAAAGACGACTGGGCTAAGTTGAATTGTTTTCGGCATCTGGTAATTGACGGCTATACCAAAAATCCAGAATACCGCACACGATTCTAAAATGCTCCCAACCGTCTGAAGCCAATGACATTATGGCACACCGTTTGCGGAATGTTGTGAGGCTGAAGGTAGTGGAAAATAGAAGATGAGGAAGGGGATGGTTGGGATGTACCTGGCTCTTCTGATCTAGTCACCATGCACGCCTTTATCCGTTTCAAATAACATTTCAATTCTGAATGATGGTCTTACACCAAAGCGATACTGAGAGTACCCTTCACTTTGGACCGTGCCGCAAATATACTAAAAATTATTTTAAACAAATAAATTGTGAAATAACACAAATCAAAAAAATGCAATTAAAATTTTACTTATAGACGCCGGATTTTGAACACGCGACCTCCGGATCGCTAGTCGAGAGCTTTACCCCTCGACCACGGAGGCCATCAAAATCGTACACAAAAATGCGCATTTCTAGAGGATTGGAGCTTGCAACGCGATATGCACAATTTGCACACAAGCACAATCTTCGATTAAACATCTGCTCTAAAATGTAGCCGTAACATTGTGGTCAACCATTACAAATAAATGATGCAATATTTGTTTTAATTTTATCTTTTTGTATGAAACCTGAAATTGTAATATTTAATTACTGAACACCATACAAGCGACTCTCAGTCGAAAATTTTAAACAGAAAACTCAGAAAAAATAGGTCGTATCTAGGAATTGAACCCAAGACCTTGCTCTGCCGAGGTTCTGCTCTACCACTGAGCTAACGGAATCCTATCCCTTTCGGTCATATTTAACTGTATGGCATTTCGACTAAGAACCACCAACACCGTCTTAATTTTCTTTATTGGCTTTTATCTTTATATGTGCTTGCAAGATTCTTCTCGAACTAAATACTATCTAGATTATGACGTGGATACATGTTTCCAATTTTAATTAAATGCGCGACATCTATTGCCTTTTCTGCAAGTCAAGGATGAATATTTAAATATTTCTTTGTTTGAACTTTGGGCAAAATACACTAATATGACATTACAAAACAATGGATGAAAATAATACATTACTAAGGACGGGTTGTTTCAAAATATTTGACGGATTCGTCAAATATTTGAAGTTAATTTTCACGTTCTGTGTAAGTTCTACTCAAGTTCTATGATTATTTTAGTTTTATGAAGCAACTAGCCTATAGTGTTGTAAAAACAGAACTTGAATAAAACTTACACAGAACGTGAAAATTAACTTCAAATATTTGATGGATCCTTCAAATTTTTTGAAACAACCCATCCTTAGTATTGATGTGGGTGATAATCCCTGGTCATGCCCCAATCCCCACATCAACACCTAGTAATATATTATATTTACCCTTTGTACTGTAATATCAAATTAGTATATTTTGCCCTGAGGAAGGAACGGTTGTTCCGAAAACGGTCGGCGTATTAAAAAAAAAATCGAGATTCAAACAAAAAATATTGTTTCATTTATTTAAATTACAGTTTGGGACGCCGGTATGGGTACCGCCGCCCCGGAAACCATTTATTGGATAATAGCCTGCCATTGGTCACCCTGAGTGGTTCGCTACGTTTGGTGACTTAGCAGGGGTGCCCAAGTTCATGGAGGGAGATCTGTCGAGGTCTTGACGGTGGATGTGTCACCAGCTGCGTGGCAGGCCGGATCAGGAGAGACTGATTGAGGGAGGCCTTGTGACCTGTCAGGCAGAATTCTTTTGGAACATCACTTTGCACCGCAGTGGGAGGGATGTCTCCATACGTCTATCACTCCTGGACCCACTGACCCGCAGATTCCTACCCACCTCTCATACCTTATCTTTCCCAGAACTTCCTCTCCCTCCTTTCCATTAAAAGACCCTCCACCCAACACCTCCAAAGATGACACAGGCTCTGTGGAAAATGTTTTCCTCAGGACCTCCTGGGTGGAGCTGTTGTATAAAATAAATAAATTGTTTCTCTTCAGATTAGTTACATACATTGAAATGTTTTCACATTTGTTCTAGAATGAGCTTCCTCAGTTCTTTCGGTTCACTGAACTGTTTGTTATTTCACGCAGATTTATATAATAATAAATAACACATTATCTACACTAGCTGCATAAAAACAAGAAAACCTCATAAGTCGCCTTGCTACGCCCCACTTTTTAGCGAATAATCTGAGTTATAAAATACAAGAATGCAGCCACTAGGAGTTGTGAGGCGGTGAACACGAAAAATGAAAAAAAAACCGTTCACATTTCGCTCGGAAAATGAGTAAAAAAACGGCGAACCTCGGAAAATTCAGAAAATATTTTAACTCTTGCAGCTTGCGGCGAGATAAGGTTTCAACGCTATGGGTTTTTCAGGCAACTTTTATTAGTTTCCATTGTAATTGGTCACTGCTCTGTGCTTTGCGTTTCCGCAAAATACTGCACATCTTAATTTTTTCGCATTTAAGATGCAGCTATTTACGCTGTTAAATTGAATTATGAAGAAGGTTCAGAGCAAGTTTTAAATCTTCGTAAATGCAATTAGTAGAATAATTTAAGATATGAAGAGATGGTTACTATTTGATATTCATAGGTCTCAACTGATTCGGAGCTAGTGGAATTATTGCATCCCCAAATTGCGTTATTTTTGATGCTGAAGTTAGTGAACGGGAAACGGAAGAGCAGAATTGGGTAGCAGATAACTACTTGACCATTCAGTTATTAAATCTTCTGGTCTAGGGGCATATTTTGTTGGACGGTCAAAATGTTTCCGCTTTGCAAAAAAATCCAAACAAATTGAATGTTTTTGGACTTTTCTTTTGCAGTTGGCTGCTATGTACAATTTGGGAGGCGGGAATGGGTACCGCAGCCTTTACTGAATAACCAACACCTCTGCCATAGGTCATCCCAAGTGGTTCGCTATGTTTGGTGGTTTAGCACGGGTGCCCGGGTTCATGGGGTGAGGTTTGTCTAGGTCTTGGAGGTGGATGACCAGGACACACTCAACCCCAGATTCCTACCCACCCCTTAAACCCTTTTCCTTCCCAGAACTCTCCTTCCCTTCCATTTCCTTAAAAAAGAAACCCTCCACACAGCATCCCCAAGATTCAACCAAAACTAAATATTATCTAGATAGTGTTTTGAATAAAATTATTAAGTTTTAATTTAATAAAAATGAATATAATTATCCAAGAAACATTTCATAACATTAATTTTTGATTTAATAAAAATGGATAAATTTATCCAAGACCCTATCTAGATAGCATTGAGTTCAGGTTGAATCTTGCGATCATACATAAAGTTAGCAGCCAATTAAAATATGGGTTAAAATTCATGAGATCTTTTTACGGTTGATAACAACATTTATTAAACTTCTGACGTGTTAATAGAAAATGAGTTTGAAGGTGGGTATGGGTACCGCCACCCCGGGAACCATTTAGCGGATAACCAACACCCCTGCCGTAGGTGCCCCCAGTGTTCGCTACTTTTGGTTTACCATGAAGGGTGTCTGATGGAATTTGTTCAAGTCTTGGCAGCTGATGTGTTTGAAATCTGTTGCGTGGCGGGTGGAATTGGGAGACACTGGTTGACGGAGGCCTTATGTCTTTTTTAGCCGGACTCGGAGGGTTGGATTCATTTGTTCATCACACTTGGATACATTGACTCCCAGATTCCAAACCACCCGTTACACATTTTTCATTCACAGAAATCTCTCCTTCCTTTCCATATAAAACCCTCCCCCCTGCATCCCCAAAGATGACATAGGTTCTGAAGTAATTTTTTACTCTGTGTGGAAATAATGTACGAGAATGTTAAAAAATGGCGGGTTTAATGTCAGTTGGGTCCATTTTCGTTGATCATTTGGCGCCAAAGTCGGCTAGTTGGCTCGTTAGGCGGTGAATTAATAACGCCATTGGCGAAACTCCTTTCCGAACACATCCGAAGTCCGCATTATTCCCACCCAAAAATAACAGCGACAATCAATAAACCTGAAGTGTTCAAAGTTAAACAATATCCCAAGTTTGTGGACCGGCCTTAATGAGCCTCGAAGGCTGCAAACACGAAACCACCCCAACCAATTCAATCCAAGTTCAAAATTTTTTTGGAGTTAGTCTTTATACGAAGAGCATCGATGTTAGGGAAAAGCTTCATTTTGTAATTAGAAGCTAGGTGTTCACCTTTCGCACCACCTAGGAGGATTCTTAGCACGTAACCTCCTCCTATTACCCGAAATCCCCAGTTTGACTAGCAGTGAAATTAACAACCAAGTCATCAAAAAGCTTTTTTTCGTACAAAGAATCTCATAAAAAGGTTTGCAAATGATTTGTACATTTTTGTAATTTCATTTTGCTCTTTGGTTATTTGGAATTTATTGGTTAATGTTAAGCGAGTAGGGTTATAATCCAGAGCTACGTTCATTACTAGAGCTGCCGATTCGGACGGACGTTTCTCATAATTTGAATAATCCTTCCCGCATTGATTATGGGAATTCACCCCTCCCTACATTTCTGATCTCCTGGTATTTGAGGAAAAAGTTGATCAATTTTCAGCATTATTCCGTACAAAATGAATTCTAAATAAACAAGTTTAGATTCTCAATGAGGAATACCTGTCGAGAAATTCATATTTAGAGGGAAATTAATTTGCGAAGTATGCGAAGAAAATTTATTGGGATGTTTTTTGTGTTATTCGTGAGAATATATTATGACTACGAAGTAGATAGAAATAAAATAAGAAATCGGGTATATTATATTATCAAGAACTCATTATGCTTTCAAATTAAGCCGCCGCTACCCGAATTTCTACCCATTTCTTACATACCTCACTTAAACAATTGACGTTTTGAGCTCTTAAAAAAATATATGTTTTTTTTAAAGATAATACCTAGACGTGTTCCACGCCGAATCGCAAATTATATGAAATTCCCTCGATAAAAATAATCGCAAAGTATGCTGCAAAACACGTCTGTTTCTATTATTTTACAAGTTATAGTTGTGAAAAAATTTAAATGATACTTAATATGCCTTACATGAGATTTTTGCTGTATTTTAAACAAGTCATGTTTTATTAATCATTTTCGCAATTTTCGCTTCAATTTTATCATTTAAAGTATTCGCGGGTTCTGTTCAACATTTGTAATTACAAATCTCTCCATCTTCTTCATTTTGAGCGGGGAAGCGCCGCCTTAAGTGAATTAGGATTCGGAAAATACAAGGTGTCTCAGCATGAATTCCTTTTTTCAAAACTTAATAAAACCCATCGTATGAATCAGAAATTTTTTATTTGATTTTTATAATTTAGGCACCTAAAGTTTTGTTTTATGTTGTTTTTGAAGATTGAAACAGGTAGGTGACGTCCCCCATTCTACATTGAGTAAACCGATTTCTGGTGTTTGTCATGACTCTTGCCTACATAATAGGTGTTATCCTGGAAATTTCTTCTTGAATGTTGGTCTTTAAATCTTGTAGGGTCCTTAGACTGTTCACATAAACGCGGAATTTCAAAAACCCCATAAAAAAATCACAAGGGGACAAAACGGGAGAGCCGGAACAAATGGGATAATCACAGAACATCCGTTCGAAAAACAAGCCTCAACGGCAAGTGCACGCTCCTCACTGTTCCAACGCATGATGGCGACTAAACTGTGTTGGGACAAAATTCTATAGTTCCGCCTCTCGAACGAGTTCACTAGCGTTCCGCTACGACATCAACCGGAAGATTAAAAAAACCCGTAGAAAAGTTTGTGTGGTAGATGTGTACGAATGCCGATGAATCAAAAGGTGTATCATGTGTTTGTGTTGGATTAAGTCATTTCTGTCATTGATTGGTTTTCTATTTACATTATTTAAAGTTAAAGTGTAGTGCAAAATCTGATGACCTCAGTACCAAAGCAGTAAGATTCTGGATTCATTTTTTCTGGTATAAACTCCGATCCATGATGCCAAATCAAATATGGTTTAATATTAATTAAGTACTGAATTTGGGTGATTTATTTTTTGAAATTATGTCGTGTTGCCCTTCTTCCTTCTTTAATTAAAGTTTCGGAGAGAGTTCATCATGGGAAAGCTGTGCAGAGTGTGCTTGTCTATCCAGAAGTGAAACCGTGTTGCAAGCGTTAATCCTGTTGAAATGGTTTACTGCATTTAGTTTTGGTATAGCCGTCTTATATCGGATATCAAGAACTCCCCGTTGTTATAAGACTTTCAGCCGTTAAAAGCTCGAATCATAACAGGTAGGTACTGCATGGTTAACGCAATAATATAAAACCCACAAAAGAAGGGCTTTTGTGAGAGATTAAAAAATACTAAATTAACTTATCTCTTTCCTATAACCTTCTATTTAGGCCACCTCAGAATGTTTAGTATCCCATAATCCTATTGAATCCTGGCAGTATGTAGTGCGCCTGAAATCTGTTTATCAGCAATGTGATTAGCATTCCTGCTACGAATGTAGTAAGCAACAGGAATAACACGTATCTCTTCAACACTTTTCATAACACGTAACATTAAATGAACCCGACGGTACGTTGAGAGGAATTTAATATCATGCGTATATAAAAATCATTCACATTCACCTTAATTGGATTTAAAACGAAAAAAAAAGAAAAGTTTATTCACTATTTTCAAAGACATTTTCACATACTTATTTAGTTTAGGCTCAGTAAACATTGCGGTGAGCACCTGGTGTTTTTAACTTCAAATGAAGTTACCGGAAGTAAAATGAAAATTCATTACAAAAAGGGTTGAAGATTGAAGGATCTATCGGTCGCGGAAAGTTACCTTATCCCGTCTGACCCCCAGTTTATGAATGCCGTATGAAAAAGCTAAAAGTAACTGAGTGGATAAATGCATCAGGTACCCAGGCGCGATTGATCCAGTTACTTTGTTAGCTAAGTCCTCTATCAATGCAACATTATTTTGCATCTATAATTAGGGAAGAAGAAGATATTACAATATTACCAAATTGCCAGATAGCTTACAAATCTGGAAGCTTGATAACTATGCTGACAGACACTCACCTTAGAAAATTCGCACTGGTCAAAAGAAGACACATTTCAGATATAATCCCTACGTTTAAAAGCATAAACAACATGTTTGACTTATTTTTAATTAATCTTAATACAAGGCTAAAATTCACGAGAAGCCTTGAAATCTTTTGGATCGATACCTACCGTATTTATACAAGTTTTTCAATCCAACGTCAAGAATAACTCGATTATACAATAAATACTGCGAACATGAAGACTCAGATATATTTTCAAATTCAATTACTAACTTCAGAAGGAACTTATACTTAGATATACCTGACGATCTCCTCACTTAGAGCCGCTTTGTAATTATTGTATTACTGACCCACTTATGCACTGGCCCTATAATGTGTATAAATATATATGTATGTGCGTGTGTGTAATGTACATGTTTGCTTATAGATTATGCACACGTATGCATAAACATGTATATACATATTGTAGAGCCAATGCATAAGCGAGTGAGTGTACATCCGAGTATATACGTAAGTGTGTATGTATTTACTAATATTTGATCCTCCTTGTTTTATGTACGTACTTGAAATATAATTTATTATTTTGTATTACAACATACTAAGAATGTAAAGATGAATGGTGTGCTCACCTTGAATTTGAATCGTCACTGTAACCAAATTCAAATTGTAAACTAATGTAATAATTATAATGTGATGTTTTCTGTTGGCGAGTCACAATAAACAAAATAAATTTGTCGTAACTTTTTTTCTCCCAACCACTGGAGCGACCACGCGAAATAAATAAATTTGACTCGATTGCTCGAGATCTTCAGAAGATCATTTTTTTAATTTATCGCCAACATTAAAAAAACCATACCTTCGAATTTTAACATAAGGACATAAAAACCTATTATAGTGCTGTTTAGCCAATGAATTAACCTGTATCTTACCGTTTATCTCATATTTGAAGGATTAACAAAAAAAAAATTGTAAAATTTATAACCGCGCGAATCCAGCGTGCTTACTACTTTGAAACTCCGTGAGAGGTACTTATTCGAGTCAACATTGAATATTTTCGATATCTGTGCATTGTCTGTGGTATACTTGATAATGAATAGTGCATATATATGGAAAAAAGGATTTAATTTTAACAGTAAACAACTGATCAGAAACTCTGGGTGAAAAAAATATTTTAAAAATTTATTTTTAACATCGTTCTAAAATAGTCTACGAAGTTCGGATTTGCGACATCTATAGTCATAATAGGTAAAACATTTTAATAGCTTCGTTTTAAAATAAGCTGGCCATGGAAATGTTTTAAATAATTACAATAAATGTTTGACGAATGGTAGAATAATGTGGTCCGCTATCAATCGCAGAAAATAAAAGTGGTCCATTTTTCGACCATAATCGCTCCAGTGGTTCAAAAGTAATGTTTTATATACAATTTTCATTTCGTTTGCAAAATGTTACTTTGGTTGAACAAATAATAAGGGCTAAAATTAATACGGTTTTGCTTTATTGCATTCTTCCAGTGAATATATATTTCTATAAAGTAAATTCCCCGCGTTCGACACTTGCAACAGACTCGTGTTTTGGCGCGACATGCAGCGCACATGGCTACCAGTTTCGCGCGCAAAATTTGACAGCTCGTGACGTCACGGATTAAATCCGCCGAGTCAGGTTGGCTGTTATGGTTGTCATTTCGACGCTGCGGGTTTGTTGACGCGGCCAGACACAAAACTTTATTACGCCAGTAAAATAGTTTGTCAGCTGGTTTCCGCTGGTCTCCTCGCTCCTATGTACTATGTGCCCCTGGTACTCCCGGTCAGATTTTATCTAGGCGAGTGGAACCGGAGTTTGCCTGACTGGCTACTTGGAGTGATGTACTGGAGAATGGGTTTTAAGAGTCAATTATTGGCTTTATAGCGTGGTCATAATGATGCTGGTCTATGTTGAATTTTGTGATAGATATAATCGTATGGGTCGCAAAGCTCTTCTATGCACGGTGTCCGGAAACATGCAGAACAGACGGGAAACGGGTGAATCGACAACACTTAGAGAACCCGAAAGAATATTATTTTTGATCTGAGCGTAAAACCTTTTTCAATTTTTTTTCGAAAATTATGGTATTATTTTGGAAAATATAATATCACACTAGCAAGTCTCCTACATGCGTTGCAATGCCATTCAAAGAAATAAATTGATTCTTTCTGCATGTCCTTTCCTGAGCGTCCCCGTTCCACTCCCCCGTTCCCCTATAGCTGCCACTCCTCCCTGCCGTTAAAATATTTGAAATACACAAATTTTCATTTATACAAATTTCATTACGCCAGAACTAACCATTATATATACAGTCTATATCTTATTCTGATATATGAGCTATATTATTTTTAAGTTTCATTAAAATTCATTCAGTGGTTTTTGCTTCAAAGAGTAACAAACATATATACAAACTTTTGCCTTTATAATATTTGTGAGATTATTTGGAACTTTTTAAAATACATTAAATAGAAGATAATTGAACTGATTTTTAAAAAATTTGATCTTAAAAGTTTCAACTCGACTTACTTGAATTGACGGCCTCCGTGGTCGAGGGGCAAGGCTCTCGATCAGCAATCCCATTCTTCGCAACTTCATTCATTTAAATAATATATAGCCTCTTTGAGGCACGTTCCAGCGTGGAAAATACTCCAAGCATCGCCCTGGTGTAAGATCTGCATTCAGAATTGAAATGTTGCTTGAAATGGCTCATGTTTCAATTCTGAATGCTGTTCTTACACCAGAACTACACTGAGAGAATCTTCCACTCTGGAACTAGTCTCAAATATTTATTTTAAATAATTAAATTGTGAAATAATACAATGGGATGCCGCATTCCCAACTGGCTCTTAAGAGCAGTTGGGACTCTAGACTCTCATAATTCACAAAAAATAATACGAATTTCGAGTTTTATAAAACAACATTTAAGTAAGTAATATATATGTGAATAGATAATACACGCCTTCTATGAAAATTTGAGAGGAAGCCATTGTCGCCACTTACTTAATACTTTTTGAATCTAGCTCATTTACAAAGCGCTCTCTCTCTCTTTCACTTGCCTGGAATCGTATTTCGCCATCCCATTTGAATTTACATACAATATATTTCTTTTATTCTTCTTTATTCCATGCATTTGACGAAATTCCTCGATTATCCACTCGAGCGTTCGCATTAATAATTCAAGTACGTGTCCAGCGTTCGGGATTTCTGTGCATTAGATTTGGCAATTTCCCGCCCTCATTAAAAAAATGATGCCTCCGAATTTTAATATGGAGACCCATAAACTGCTTTCATAGACGTATAAATTGTTTCAATAAAATTCATAAAAATTATCGAAAATCGATTAATTTACACACGCATGATATTTGCCTATTATTTAATTTGAAATTGGCGTAATTAGTAAATAAGTAAAGATTATTAAATATTATGACTTTTATATGTTGACTAAAGTTTAGTTGGTAATCCCAGATAAAATATTTAAAATCGAACATGCATATGTTTGTTAATTCGCGAAATGTCTATAGCAAATAATTCGGAAGAGATGCGAGGCATCCGTCGTTTAAAAGTAAAAATATTAAGTTTTCTTTGTGATTAATCGATGTAAACAAAGCGCGGAAAATTTTGAAATAATTTCAACAAATGTCTTAAAATATCTCTTCAAATTGGCCACATTTTGGTCAGCGAACGCTCAAGGGTGTGAGCAATTGGTCAAAATTTGGCCAAACGCTCCAGTTGTTATATAGGGTGGGTCATAAACATTTGCAGTTTTGAAAAAACCATGAAAAAAGAATGCAGATTTTATTTAAATAAACGATTATTGATATGAACAAAAATATGCAGGAAAATCATTTCGTAAAAATAATTTCGTCAAAATGGCCTCAATATCGCCGCTAGCATTCCTCAAATCTGGGCCTCAGATTTTCGAAAACTTTTCAACACAAATCTCGGGGTATGTTGATCATTTCTTGATGGATGTTCTCCTTTAATTGGAGTAAAGTCGCTGGTTTATTTACGTAGACTCGATTTGTAAGATAAAATATATATACAAATATATTTCATTTAAAAAAAATCATCTGTGGTTAGATCCGGGCTTCGGGGAGGCCATGGAATATCTTCTCTGCGCGAGATAAGTTTGTTAAGGAAAATTTCTTTAACCATAAATATACTCTCGTTGGAAGTGTGGCAGGTTGCATCATCTTGCTGTATCTAAGTCTATTATTGTAACTAACGAACTGCTGCAACTATATGAGTGTAGCTGGCATATTCGGATCGGATCGTACATACATGTTTACTTGCGCCATGTTCTCTTCGCCCCTCCTGCTCCACGGCCGCCCTGTTTGTTTTCGATTAAGTCGTGTCGGATTCTTTGAAGTTTTTGAAACATTATTTAATTATTTTTACACTTGGGCACTGATTAATAATCTGCAATTGGTGATGCGAACGAAATAGTCGTGCATCGTTGTTTTGTAAAACAGAATTAAATCATTGTTGAACAGAATAGAATAAAGTCATGTTTTGTACAAATGTTTTACCCAGAAAGCACTTGCTCTCCCGAAAGCGATCCATTTTGACTAAATTTCCAAGAATTGAGGAGGCGCACAATGAATTGAGTGGTCCCGCTCTCTTCACCCTTCAGAATCCCCGCTAGCACGACTACAAAAGTGCAAATGTTTATGGCCTACCCCTACATATGTATGTCACTTATGTGTCAAAGAAAGTATGACGATGCTCCTAAATATACTTCTATCCAGCTTTTAGTCATAATACAACATGTAATTCAGTGAAATCATGTTCTATTAACCTTGTTTTATATGGGCGGTCAAATATCATTGAAAATGTTCGAGTTTCATTTCATAAAACGCGATATGATTAATGGCTGAACGGTCATAAATTTCGGCTTCCCATTCAAATAATACATTTCGATAAAGGAATACATTTTCAATCGAATCGAAAGATACCTCCGCGAAGAGAATAATCAACCATTAAAATGTTAAAATTCAATGAGTTCGGTACAAACTCAAACGTCGATTAAAGGGCTAAACCAATTTAACATTCAATGAATTCGCTCAAATTTTTTAATGAATACTTTTTGAGTTGCGAGTCGTATTTTGCTAGCGCAGTTTTAATTTCTTTTATCCTCTGGATGAGAGTATTCAAGAAAAGTGCAACGGTCACACGAGTGCAGTGAGTTATTTTATTTGATCTCATTTGAAATTCAAAGCGATCCATATATTTCCCCTTATAATAATATCTAACCCCTAAAGTGAGTTCATGTAATATTCGTGATTTATAGTTATGATTCTGCTACATTTCCTGTCATGGCTACGAACATGGTCCAAAAGATGCTGCCAATTCGTAATTTTGATTTCATCTGCCTTTTGGGAGAACTTATGTATTGTTACCAATTCTGATTTCGCTTATGTTGTTATTTAGATATTTTTTACATTAGCGAAGTTCGGTACCTAAAAAATAAAATGTTCCTTCTGAAGTGAAGATAGTGTTGGTAGTTCTTAGTCAAAGTGTGGTTCAGTTAAAAGGCTGTTCAAATGAGTTCAAGGCTGAGGTCCTCGGTTCAATTCCGAAATGCGACCGAATACTTCTCTGTTTCGAATTTTCGCCTTAATCGATTATAGTAATAAAAGAAAAGAAAAAAAATACAGGATGGATCCAAAGTAGATTAGAGTTTAATCCTTAAGTTTAACCCTTTAACACCACCCGTGGGGGAGTAGAGTCCCCCACCAAGTAGGTAATTTATTTACTTATTTATTTGCGCCTATTTAGGCTTTTACATATGTTTACATAACAATATTTACAAAATTATACTCGTAAATTGTGAAGGAAACGACTATTTAAAACACTTACACAAAAATAAATATAAAGTAAGAATATTATTGAATTTGATCCACACAGTATGTAGGTACAAAATATAAAAAATCCAAAATAGTTTTTTGTTTTTCTTTCAGCCAACAAGGCCTTTCAAGCCACTTGTGTTAGTCAATTTAAATAACTTTATCAAAATATTCTTCTCCTTGATGAAAAAAACTTCAATAAGGTATGCTTATATATATAATTGATGTACTAAAAATATCAACATCAGAGTATTTGTTTCCTAGCTGTTGAATCCGTCGCATAGGAGTGTAATATTGGGAAGTTGATGAAGAATTGTTGCAATAATATGGTAGGTACTGTCTTGTAACTGACTTGGCTGGAGTATGAAAAGAGATTACATATAATAAATCAGGGGTATCAAACATTGAATTTACGATTTTATACAAACAGGTTAAATCGAAAATGGTTCTACGATCAAATAATTTTATTAAATTCAATGAACAAAGTACGTTATCGCAAATATATCTTTTATTTTAAGCCTTACACGTTTGCGGCTCTGTGTACTCTTGGTATCGTCCAAGAGGTCGATACTAAGAATATCGCCCAGGCTGACCTGGGACCTAGGACGTAGGACCTAGGACTTGGGAACTAGGTCTCCTAATTTCTTGATTAAATTTTTATGCATAAGGAACTCGGAAAATGATAGCCTGGATAATGGAAATCTGAGTGACAGTAGCTCTAATGCATTTTACGGCAAAAATAGATAAAAATTGGGGAAAAGCACCACCATCGCGGTCACAATTTCGAGCGCGTAACATTGTAATGCAATTGCCTGGCTTAAAGGTCCTGCTCGATCGAAAAATGACACTCCGCTTGTAATTCTTATAAATGTCACAAGTTCATTTAAAAAAACAAAATAAAATAGTTTTCTTGGATTTTTATATGTCTTTCATTAATTTTAAATAAATAAATCCCAAAAACGGCTTTTTTCTATTTTTATAAAGCATAAATTAATGGAGCCCTAGGTCCCCCACAAGTGAATTTGGGTAGGTCAAAAATAGCGAGTGTTGCTAAGGGTTGACAAACAATACTTGCGGAAGGTATTCAATACTTAACTGCTTATAAAATATGGAAGAAATCGGATATGAAAAAATAATTACTTACAAAAAAGTACCTCCTCTCCATACAAAAAGATCGGCCTTTGAACACGTGTTCAATCTGATTTTAACCTTATAATTTATTTATAATAATGTTTATCATGGTTTTAATAAAGTCCCAGACGGAAGTGCCATCGTGAAAACAAGTCAAGCCAAAGGTAATCTCTTGATTCCCAAAGACCAAAAATAAATTATTCCAATGCATTCAAAAGAATATAAATGAAATATAAAGTTCTTATCCTAGAAAAGGTAGGTAATTCTTTGAATATAAAATAACCTTTGGGGAATAGAACACACTTTGAAAGGAGGCCCTGCGAGATTCGGACTTATAAAATAGCCGGGTCAGCAGGTAGAAGTCACGGCTCAGATCGTTCTTGATTAGATTTGTACTCTTTAGATGTTTGCTCCCTCTACCTTATAATGTCCGCACAACCTTTTCCCTGGTATTGTTTATTGTTAGTTACCCTTCGGTCCCAAGGAAGGTGTAAATTTCCAAAGGGCTGCAACCCCTTCTTTCTTATTACGTTTGACTAGGAGTACAGAACACTTGGAGAGGTGAAGTTTGTATCATAAATCTCTTGAAAAGTTGTGAGCCCGTAGGAGCGGATTGAAAGTTTTTCCTCTGCGGCACTGTCGGCCAGAGCTTGTCTCACCTTTATTTATGCCACCCTGGAATTTCCATAAGGAACTACCACAGAGAAAAAATCGTCATTATGGTAGCATAAAGTTGATCTACTCGTAAATTGATCAGAATATTTACAGTTAGTAAGAAGTTTGGAATTTGTTTTTAATTATGAGTGGACAAAGTTCTTAATTAATTCTGTTCACAAAGTAGCTATTTCTTATGTACTTACCTAAGTAGTTCATAATGGATATCAGCACAGATTGGTCGTTAAGTGAATCTAACAAAACTTTATTTTCATATTTTTTATAAGTGCTAGTTTTTATAAGCTTTAAACTACATTCCACGATTTTTTAAAGTATTAATTTGTTTTCACCCTGTTAGGGCATCGTCTTACTAGTATAATTTTTATTAAATATAAAAACGAAAGAGTCGAATACAAAATTGAAGAAATAATATGTAAAATACCTCATTCAGTAAGAAATGGTTTCGTTTTACACAACATTAACGCAAAATTTAACACATCCATTTTAAGTTGCTGTAATATATTATAATTATTCTATGATTAGTTTTCATATTGCTTTTCAATAATTGATGGTACACACTTTTCGTAACGCTCTCGTCACGTATTCTCCAGCTTACTCCCCAAGTCAAGCGGGCGTAAAGAAGTTTTACTTCAATAATGTCATTTATGATCGTAGACGTGGACGAGCTGCATCTCCGCACGTCGTTTATTCAATTGGTGTATTAAAAAAAAGTTAATTTTGACCGAGGTATTTTAATAGGTTTTTAATAGGTAATTTTACTAAATGCATTTTTGATCTGCACTCTGTGGATCCACCAACTTAAGCACAAATTATAAATTTAACTTGCATTTCGCAAATAACACCGTTACCATAATGCACCATATTTCATAGCTTCAACTCAATTTTCAGACAAATCACTTTGAAAAACATAACTGATTTAATCAAAATTACCAATGGTTTCTCGAAGAAATCATTGATTTTGAAATTTAGATCTTCTTCTCGAACAAAATTTAGATCTTCTTCTTTGTGTGCCCTATCAGGTCCCCCCGACGTTGGCGATCACTTTGGAAAATGTCTCTCTATCTTGTGCTGCCCGGAATAGCTCTTCCGTACTTCTAATGCCAGTCCACTCTTGTATATTTCGTAGCCAAGACATTTGTCTCCTACCAGGCCCTCGGCGACCTTCTATTTGGCTTTTCAATATTAATTGGAGCAAGTGATACTTTTCCCCTCGAAGTACGTGACCCAGATATGAAATTTTCCTGACTTTTATTGATGTGAGCAGTTCTCTATCTGCTCTAGCTCGCCTGAGAATTTCTATGTTGGTGATCATGTCGGTCCATGGAACCTTGAGCATTCTCCGGTGAAGCCACATTTCAAAAGCCTCTAACCTGTTCATGGTACTTAGATAACTTTGATTAAATAAGTTTTCCATTACAAAGTGATTTGTTTCTATTAAAAATGACGCCACACAATGGTTTTGCAAAGATTGGAGTAATATACATATACTGAGCTTAACAATTTCATAAAAAATCCACATACCGTCAAAACAAACGGATTGTCCGCTTGCAGAACACATGTACGTATGTATACATGCAAAGAACTTAAAACACACACTTCATAATATCTACTTAAATAATAACCTTCAGTAAATTCGAACAGAAGTAATGCGAGCGATCACAAATTAATGCTGAAGTATAGAACGTAACGAGAGCCTCTCCTATCTTTTCCTGTTTTCCTCTTTACTTTATGTTTATCTTAAGGCACAATTAAACTTCTAATATCTCTAACCAACATTAGCCAGGTTTTTGTTTGTAAGATAGTTTTTATAATGAGCATCTGTAGTGTTTATAACAGTGGTACTGATTTTTAGAGTTACAAAAATAGTAATATTATAAAGTTTTAGTGTTACGTGGAACAAAACTAGTTCCTAACACGCCTTTAATCTTTCACTCCGAAACAAAAAACGTAATATTATCTTCTCAATGTGTTGAGTTATTATTCTCCCTTTTCCGTGTAATAAGTTTCTGGGTAGTTATTTTGGGAAGTGAGAGGTCCCGAAATTGGAAGGCCCCGTTATACTCGCCATAAGTTCTCACTCCCGGCTGAGAATGAGGGCCATAAAATCCTCTCGCAGGTCTCCATCGAAGGGAAAATTAAGATGGGTATTCTCCGTTAATGGCGTGTTTTGGAAACGGAAGTAGTTCTATATCGGAAAATAAACAGGGTCTGGGTAATACTTTGATAAAAGCCTTACACACCACACTTCATCGTGTTTTAATCGATCGAGAGTCTCAATTAAGGCAATCTGTTTGCATATTAAAGCGATAATAACTAACTTAGTCGGATCAACCTGAAAACTTAATGGCGATATAGTTTTATAATTATATGATATTGTTATACTCTCCAACGTTGTTCAAACAAACTGTATAATAATTATAAAAATTGTTTAAGATATTAGAAGTAGAAGTCCACCGACTTTGTCATCACCAGAAATGGTTCTTATGATAAGAAACTAACTTTATAAACGACTCTCCTTCCACCTCCCGTATTATCATTTGCAAGAATGATTTTAACCACTGGAGCGCTTTTTGTCACAGTATGGCACTATTTAAAATACCTCGAATTGCTTCGCTGCCGATTTTAGCAAATTTTCCCTTATTTGTAAGTTATAAAGTAGAAGTTAACGATTTAATAATATCTTTTTTATAAATCCTACGAATATGAAAAAATCGACAAAAGATAGATTTTTTTAAAATTTTATTTTATTTTTTTTTTTTTTTTCGTAAGAAGCAATTACTTTGTGGTTAGACATTATATCAAAAAGAATTAAAACACTTTCTATTTAAACCACGAATTTATTATTTTATATATCTACCGGTTTTGCTTCGACCAAGATATTATATTAAGTTATTATTATATCCTGATGAAGCTTAGTTGAAGCGAAACCGGTAGATATATAAAATAATAGATTCTTGGTTTAAAAACAAAGTATTTTAATTCTTTTTAATAGATGAATTCATTGGTTCTTTAGATCCGCAATCAGTTTGTATGTCTCCATATTTAAATTCGGAGGTATGATTTTTTTTTTTTAATTTGGGCGGAAAATATTCAAAATGATCACCAAAAAATGTTGAGCAATCGGAGAATTTTTTTTTTAAATTGCGCTGTCGCACCAGTGGTTATGAAATATATGAAAATATGTGTAGTTTCATTGTCTTTCAGCAGATGTTAGTAAATGTACATAGATTTGAAGTGTACCAAAAGATGTCTGTAAAGTTGTACTGTAGGAAAAAGTCACTGTCGGCCATTCACGTCTAATATACGAAGGGTTACGGAAATAACCGATGATATCCGATCGACAGCTGGGACCTTCAGTGCCGAGCTTTCCTTCTCCAGAAAAATGCAGGGCATCGATTAGAACGGACGTTTAGTTCAGTTATTCATTTTTAACAAGACGATAAATAAACACGACTCTCAACCTGATGAATCAAGTACCTTCGAAACCCCCAACATCTGTTCTGTCAAGTATTGTTCATCAGAGGAAACAAAGAACACCACAGATTTTATTTAAATATTACAGATATTCAAAACCCTCTTTACTATTGTAAAAGTATTGAACATATGACGCGGAAGAAAATAGCAAAAGAAGATGAGAACGATCGAGGAAGACTCGACATGAAGCGTAATTGACTCCGTGGTCGATAGTAAGGGTTTTGACTAGCAATCTCGCGGAATTATATTTTGTTTAATTATTTTGTGATATTTGACAACTTATACAATTAAAATAACGTGCAATATATTTGCGGCTCGTTCCACAGTGGAAGATACTCTCAGTATTGCTCTGGTGTAAGACCACCATTCAGAATTAAAATGTTGCTTGAAATGGCAATTTAGCCGTGTTTAGTGACTAGATAGTAGCAAAGTACTTCCCCATCTTCCTCTTTCCCAACTTCTTCCCCTTCCTACTGTCTTCAGCCTCAGAACGTACTCCAATTGGGGATGCCATTGTATCACTGACTGACAACGGGAGCAGCTGGGTCTCTTGTGTAGTAGATACTCTCGTAATATATACAATATCTCGTAATATAACATCCAACGGCAATTTTTAATAATTATCAACACTCTGTAAATGTTTCAAAAAATATAAATAAACATCCGGTCAATTATTTTCCCTTTAAAATTGAGCAAAATTTTAAAATGAAACGACAAAATTCATTACGGTAAAAAAATCTTAAACGAGGACAGTAAAGTGCAAAGTGTAATAAAGATATTGATCTCGTATAACATAATATTAGCCAACCAAAAAACTACTGTCGATAAAAAGCCGACTTGACGGCAGCACTCTTTTTTAATAAATTACCTCAATAAATTTAAGCTTAAAAATTCATAGAGGGCATATTATTATAATGTCTTTGGAACTACGCAATTCGAGACTACCTATTTATAATTTTTTTATTCCAATACATTTAGTAAGTTTACCATTAAAATTTTATTGGACTAGCTCTTGAATAATTTTTGAAAGTCACCATCAATGTTATATATCATTGAAGGAGTATATAATATTAATAAATCTAAACTAAAATGTGAAAAAGAACAAGACGCAAAAAAGTAAAAAAAGTAACTGTACCTACTTATATTAGTACCAGCGAGAGATCGAACGTGATGTCTTCGATCTAGTATTATCTGTCTTAGTTTTCAAACAATACGCGTGAGAAGGAAGAAGACGAACGTAGATGACGTCAGTACGAGCTCTTGCTGTCCCTAGTTTGATTCACATAACAAGTTAAAAATGTGACACATAAATATGTTGGTTTAGTCCTGTTTGGCCGTAATTTACTGTTCATTAACGGTCGCATTGGATCCTTTTAAATAAAAGGTCCTAATTATAATATAATATTTGGATAATTTATATAGCGCCGTTTTTATGAAAAATTACCTCAAGGGTGATCACCTAACGGCCGAGCAAGTTAATCAGTTAAGACGAGATATCCTGAGTTCGTGTTCCAGTTGCGACCGTTACCTTTTTATTTTTCTGTGTATTATTCTTTTTCATATTAAGGTGTAGATTTATTGACATTGTCTTCTTCAATAATACGTCTACTATTCACTTCGCAAATCCTTATTAGCTCACAACTGAATAACACAAGTGAATTGTGTGTTTTTTTTTAATACAGCCTTATTATTACTAAACCCCTATACCTACTTACGTTTTGTAAAGTAAAATAGGACTAGGTTGATGAATTCACCAGTGGCGGTCGGTGAATTTTTGTATAAGGAATGCTGGAGTATATACCTTATAAAAAAATATAAAAGTCTATGGACTAGCCCACGAACAAGATGCAATTATCGACAAAAAATAGTCAAATTAGCTTTGTATAGCCTTTATGCTTAAGGCAGTATTCTAGTCTAGAAAAAAAAAACAATTTTTTTTTCTTCATATTTCCAAAGTTTAAATATTCAAAAATATCTCCTTTAAAAAGATTTTTCGGAATTCGCATTATTTTAAAAGTTACAACCATTTTAATATCGCGGTTTAGACGAAATCTAATCAAAATCTAAGTAAAACAATTTTAAGCCCATTTTTCTCCAAACCACTTTCTCCAAACCAGAAGCGGTTGACGCGATATCTCAAGTTCTACTAAACCAATTTACTTGAAAATTGGTGTGAGCCTCTTCTATACATTCCTCTATGGCGGGAACTAGAACTATAACAAAATTTCAATTTTTAATATTTAAAAAAAATGTGGAAAAAAACTGGTACAAAAACGTCTTTTTTATTTCAGACAGCCGCCATTTTGCGATTTTTTTTTTTACTTTATCCTAGTTCGGGCCATAGCCGCATTTGTTAGGATTAAGAAAATTATTAAAATTAAAGAATTATTATTATTATTTTTTTAGATTACTGAGAAGGTTGCAATCGTGTCAACTAGGGCGCGCCATTTTTTGAGACCCCCCATTCAACACCCTGTAACTTTCTGAATTTTTTATTTTTTAGTTTGAGTCCTTTTTTTAATGGATTTTTTAATGTTCAATTAATATTTCACGAAATAGAAGTTAGTAAAAATAATATTGGTTTTTTTTGTTGCACCTGAAAAAACACCTACAATTCATGCCTCTAGACTAGAATACCCCCTTAACATAAAATATTACATTTTCAGTTATTCAGAGATATTATTGTCCCACTGACTCAAACGCGGTAATAATAAAAAAATAAAATTTATAATAGTGCACGTGGATATAACATAATAATGCCCCGCTTAGCACGTGGCAATTTTTCTTTGAATCGAACCAATTATCAAGAAAATGCAATACCCACACACTTCAAGAAAATTCCCGACATGGTGTTTTCATAACCAGCGACGATTTCTCATTGAGAGCGCGCGCTGCAATCGAAACCTTGCGATTGAATTTCCTGCCACGTGCCCGGGACGTTTGTTCCTCTTCCTTACGCAACCAACTTAGGAAGTGGAAAATCTCCTATAATACCTCCGCGTCGTCTTTTTTAACGAGAGGTTACAAAGTTTAAAGCCTGCCAGCATCTGCGTAAGTTTGGAAAGTTTCCGAGCACCGCGGTCAGCCCAGTAGTTTAAGCAGAGTCAACCCACTTAACATTTCAGCGTTTCTTCATTTTTCTTTTGTACTTTCAGGACGTGTCCAACAAACTTCCCCTTCAGATTTTTAGAAAATATTGTTTTCGCTGTTTTTTTTTAGGTATTGTTTAGTTAATATAATGCTTTGACTCCGTAGTAAGCGATAAAAAAGAAGATTACTGAAGATGGTTTGAAAGGGAGATATATAAATAAGAATGTTAGAGAAAACACGCTACGACTTTAAAAAGCGCACAAATCTATCGTCAAAGGTCTCGAAGCGAGGCACCACGTCATGCTACATCGAGTAGTTAACAATAACACTTAACACTTCTTATGTAGATGACAAATAAGGTAAAAATTCCCTCTCAACACCAGCCACCTGTTTTAATTCACGCAAAAAAAAACATCGCCAAGTGTGTTTATATTTTATTTTTCGAAGTTCAGGCACAAAAATTTAAATGTCATATAATCATACAAAAAATTATTTAGCCATATTGTGCAATAATTTCCAAAGCCGAAAGGCAGTTGGTCAGTAGGAGAATTTTAATTTTTTAAAGCTGTTTTTATAAGCTAAATAAATAAATCTGTATTTTTTTCTGCAATTGTAAAAAGACTTCTCAAAAAAAAGGTGAAACTGCATGCGCACTGCTCTCTCTTGCTCCTACAGTGTGATACAGACAATAGGCCTGCACTGTGTCTTAGATATACGAAACGTAACTGGTTGTGAGAAAAAAAGAGAAAGAAAATGTGTGCTCGCACCTCTCTCTCTTGCCCCTACAGTAATATACGAAACGTAACACCCTCACTTTCTATCTTCACTAACTTATATCCCTCTCAACTTCCGTTCGCTTCGCCCGACACTTTTCGTAACGCTCTCGTCACGCATTCACCAGATTACTCTTTTAAGTCAAGTTTTAATTAAAAAAATACTTGATAACTTTAAAGGCCAAGATATGTTTTATTCGTAGTATTTAATATATTCGTGTAAAAATGACTCTAAAAAATTAGGTCCCAATACCAAGTGGGTTGAGGCGTTGTCCCGATAAATTTTTTTTCAAAAAAATCATTTTAATATTATGTCTCAATGCGGCATAACCACCTTTAAATAATGGTCTTGAATGGCAAAACAACTATCACAATTAATAAAAATTAAAATACTTGCAGATCTTAAGAATAATATTTGATAAACTAAAAAAAAACTTAAAAAACAACTAAATACGCTTCAGGAAGTGATTAAAATATTTGTACTTTTTAGGACGACCAAAGTCGTAGTAGTTATCCCTGAGAGGCATACAGTAATTATCAGAATCATTTCACAAAGGGTGTTGGAAACAAAGCACGATTTGTTAAAAAAAAACTTACTTGTTTGTACGAGAATAATTTATTTTTTGATATGGAGACCATCGAATAATGCAAAGAGGCCTCTCAACATTTATACCAACAACAAATTAATTTGTACAACACGGGAAATATAAACTTTACTCTAGTGTAACGTATCAGTTTCCTTTGTATAATTTGCCAACAATGCAGCGTTGAACAATAGGCTTTTATTAATATTAATGGTCTTCTACAACGCAGGTGAATTCACAAAGTGTGGAGGATGTTATACACTATTATGTAATGTACGTAGATGATGTTACAGAATCAGTTAGTTGATCGAATGGCCTTAAGTGTCAGGTTCCCAATCAGACTTAAAACCTTTACAAAATATGTAAACATTTTTTGATGACAGCTGTTTTTCCAGTCCCAACTGCGCCTAATTGTCTGTAATTGTCTGTGGGACTAAATAAATTGTGAGGTTGAGGGGAGTAAGAAAAGGAAGTATACGAGGAAGAAGAAGGTTTGATATTTACAACAGCTCCTCACATGAGGTCCCGAGGGAAAAAATCCCTCACGGGGATCACCATCTTTGGGGTGCTGTGTGGAGGGTCTTTTTAAGGAAAGTAAGGAGAGGAAGTTTTGGAAAGGAAAAAGGTGTGTGGGGTGGGTAGGGATCTTGTGGTCAATGAGCCCAGGAGTGACGGAAGTTTGAATTCATCCATCCCACTGCGGTGCAAGGCGATGGGTCGAAAGAGGTCCGAATCCGAATCTAGATCTCCCTCAACCAGACTCTCCTGATCCGACCCGCCACGCACTAGGTGAGCAAACGCACTCGTCACCAAGATTTATACAAACCTCACCCCATGAACTTGGGCATTCCTGCTAAATCATCAAACGTACCAAACCTTGGGTAAACTATGGCAGGAGTGTTGGTTATCCATAAATGGTTCCGGGGGCGGTGGTACTAATACCCGCCGCCTTATTACCTGGCTATTCAGATCTTATCTCTAAATATGACAAAGGGTATTAAACCACGTGTTTCGATTCTGAATGGTGGTATTCATCAGGGTGATAATGAGTATATCTACAGCTGCTAGCCAAGTCGTTACGTTGGCAACATATGTCGCTTATGTTAGGTTGGGTTATCTTTTTGACTCCTGCATTTATTCCGTGCCTCTTCAAGAGCCGCATTTATAAACCCCTACCTACAGTCTTAAGGCTACCCAAACGAGTGGTGACATAGTTCCTTTTGTCTTTACACTGTGTAGAGGCCGTCTTGCGAGGTGTCACGTAAAAATAATACAAAATGTAGGAAGAATTTAGAGATTGTAAAGTTTTTCGTACCTTGTGTACGTTTGTCTTACATGATGTAATTTTTTTTTTAATTGTACAACAGATTAATAATCAAATTTAAAATTAATAATCCAACAATCAATCCAGATTAAAAATCCAACAGATTAATTTTACATGATACATTGATTGTTTTTGTGTTTAATTCTTAGTAATCAATTTAAAAATAATAAAATAATGTAAATCAAAGATAATAATGTTGTTCCAAGTTGTGCAAGTATTTTAGTTAATTAATAAAATAGTTGTGTTTTATTTAGTTTATTGTGACAATAGATTCTCGTATCTGTGTAACTTTGAAATCTGTTTCCTCAATGTAAATCGTAATGTTTTCTCAATTATTTAATCACGACCTGGGCCCCTGACCCATATTTGATTTTAATTAACTTAAAAAATACCATATGCCAGTATTTCAAATAGGAAGTCTTTATTGAATTCTTTATATAAGAACCATGGTAGGTTTTAGAGCACTGCAGTATGCTATACACCCCTTTGATTGTTTAACTTGTGGGATATCCGACTGGCCTCCTAAGGGTTGGGTTTCTGGACCCGAGGAAGGGGGTTGTTAGGTTTGCTAAAGATTTATGGATTTACAGAAACAAAAAAGATTGCACGATACAATCTGTTTTATTTTAGGTGAGGAGGTGGGGAAGGAAGCGAAGAGGAAATAGGATATCCGGTTTTCTCACCCAATTCGTTTTAGGCAGAACATTTTTTAAAAGCAATGTTATTTTTTATTTCAATATTTTTTTTATTATCTCTCTTACATTTTTTTATCAGATTTCCGCCTGTTAAGGAGTTTACAAGAAAGCGTGGAAACGGAGAGATTAATGGATAGCAAAGAATTATATTTTTGGGACTGAAACCGATTGAATCTTTATAATATTGTGAAACGTGATTTCATTTTCATCAAGATTTACACCCCTTCCTGGCCTAAAACATTTCAAATTTATGAAAGTTGAAGAGATAGAATTGAAAGCTGGAAAGGTGTTTAATACGGGAAATGTAATATTTTTTGCATTCTACCTGCGTTTACGTAGAAAAAAGTTACTGTTTTATATTTTTACATCAAATATAAAATCATACATAGAAGTTTAAGAATCCACTCGTAGATGGCACTAGGCGATAGTTTAAGAAGTTGTCCGTAGATGACACGTAGCTCTAGAAAATGCAGAGATTGATGCCACAATAGATACGTTGGCATCCTCAAGGTCAGGGCCCAGAATTATTTCTGCCACATCACATTTTATCACGAAATAAAGTCACAAATGTTTTATCGACATCGGAGTTTTATTTAAAGAGTTTGCGAGACAACCCAAAATTACAACAGAAAACAAATGTATATAATGTGTTGATAAAATTTTTGACAAATCTAAAACTCATGTAAATTTATTTTTTTTTTATTTTCAAGGACTTTCTAACACACCTGTCTGCTCATTTTCCTTCTGATTCGAATATATTTATTAAAAATTGTATTTTCTTACGTATTCACGCATAGTAAGCGTTCAAAAAGAAGAAGAAGATGGATCGAAAGGGAGATTTGTATACAAAAATGTTAGAGGGAGGGCGCTAATATTAAAAGAAACCATAGTAAATGAGTAAAAATGATGGAAATACTTAATCAAAGAAGTCTCGTTTAAATTAGATGAAAAATCTCCCGACAAATGCCAAAGTGGAATTAAAAATATATTATGATTTTTTTCAAACCCATAGCATTTTAAAAAACAACAAAATAGTTTAAAGCAATTTTAGAGCACACTTTGCAATTTTTCTATCGAGGGAATTTTCCATTCTTTTTTTCAACTCTACAAAACTGTTCAAAAATATAATTTATTTTTTTAGAATTCAAAATGTAAAGTATTCAATAGAAATATACTATAAATCTGTAGAATTTCGTAATGTTGGGGAATAACTGCTTCTCCGTTAAAACTAGCAATCGAAAGTTGTTTCATGTGAAGAATAACAAAATCCAATGGATGTTTAATGTGAAAAATATATCTGACTGAAAAAAAAAGAGATTTTTACCCTAAAAATTATTAATAAAATAAATTTCAAGAAATTTGGCAAATAAACACAAATAAAACCTCTTCCCTATTTTAGGGGTTGGTTGGTTGGACGAGGCTGCACCTGATAAAGGCGTGTTGAGGAGAAAGATGTTTATCATGCGCTGGCCACGTTCACCCCAACTTATCCTTTTGGTGGATTCATTTTGTGAGGCGGAAGCGCGGATTTAGAAAATACTTTTTTAAAATTTTGTCGTAATAAATAATACTGAAATTTTTTATGCTTTTTAGATCTGGTCTAATAAACCGGTTTAACAAATTTCAAAATATGGTTTAAAGGCTCTCGACTAGCAAACTGAAGATAACAGTTTCAAATCCCGGCGGGGGAGAAGTTGGGACTCTTGCGCGGTAATCACATTACCGCGCAAGTCATACTTTTTAAATGAAATTTCGAACTAATTAAACCATTCTATCCATTACCCAAGCCGATTTGTGTATGAATGTGATCATGTGCAAGAGAAAAGGATTGTTACCAATACAAAATTGTGTGAGGAATTCTGCCTGCATGCCTTTTGGCGAAATGATCTGATGATCAGTTAGAGATAGGCTAATTTTTAATCTTATGTTCCACCCCTTGTAACACTCCCCCCCCCAAATGTTTTGCGTTCAAACCATACATTAAGGATTCGTTGTACCTGTCAGAAATTTGTCTTGATAGGCTGAAACCAGTAACCGTCAAATAAGTGAAAAAAATTATCAGTATCGAAAATAGAATTGAAAATATTTTGAAAATAACAAAATCCTTAAGGCTCTTTAGTAAGCTTGTAAAAAGAAGAAGAAATTGGTTTGAAAGAGAGTTATGTAAATGCGAACGTTAGAAAAATCGCACTTATAATAATTTTTAAAATAAAACCTAATAATTATGCCAAAATTGTAAAAATATTTAATAAAACGTATCCCATTCAAAATAGTAAAAAAATTTCAAACAGATGCCCAACTTTAGTTTAAAGATACTCTGTAAGTTTTTCAAGCCCAAAAAATAAAATTATGATTTTTGGACTGAGATTTTTTTCTGTTGAAGGAATTCCGTAAAATTACCATTTCGACTCTACAAATATAATCTTCAAAAACATTATCTATAAATAAAAAAAAAATTTGAAATTTAAAAATTTAAAGTGTTCAAAAGAAGTACGTTGGGAATCGGTAGAAATTCGGTATGCAGGAGATTAAAAATAAGAATATGGCGCGGTCTCACTCCGCAGTACGACAGTCAGTAATTTATTAAAAAGTTAAAGACTTGAGCTTTTATCTCTATTTTAAATACATTTAACTCGATGTTAGTGTTTTTTAAATATTGAAAAAGGTTGAAACATAAAGAAGTTTGCTCCTAACCCGTGTTTATTGTAACTTTTATGTTCAATTGGGCTGATGTATTAAAGTTTAACTTTGTTAACTCCGAAGAGGGTTATCTCCCAATTCCAACAGAGGGCGGTACAAGTTGCTAAACTTAATAACCAAGCGATGTCTCTTATCTATTTAACGTGACACAAAAAAACCCAACTTGTTCGATTTAATAAGGTTATACGCGTGGGGGTCGGGTACCTATCATTTTATTGACAATGCAAATATTTTAGGCTTTTGTCTTATTATTATTCAGTTTGGAAGAAGGCTTTTAAATTCTGTTTCGATGATTCAATTAGTTTCATCATTTATTAAGTAATATTTTGAAGAGATCTTACATTACAAAATGTCATATTATTTGCGTCATATTAATGCGAGATAATAAACATATTATTTTCATAACTTTAATGCAGAAAATCTATTTTGCCATATTTGAAATTTCCCGTAGCATGATATTTTCCCTGCTATTTTGGTCTGGAATAAAATGTATTTTTTTCAACTCCCAAAGTCGTTTAATTACAAATCACCAGAAAGAGAGCTTTAAAATATTCATTGACAAGTAAAAAATATAAATTTTTTTCTTTTTTAAAGTAGCGTTTTTAAATTTATGTAATTAATGAATAATTCAAGCAATAAAAAAAAAGTTTAAAATTTTTGATTTGTTCCCAAATTAAAGTTACTTGCAATAACAAATCCACTGAAGCGACAGCGCAATTAAAAACGTTTTTCTCCAATTGCTCGACAGTTTTTGGTGATAATTTTGAATATTTTCCGCCCAAATTAAAAAAAAATCATATCTCCGAATTTTAATACAGTAACATGCAAACTGATTAAAGACCCATATAGCCAATGAATTTATCTATTTTTTGTCGATTATTACATATTCATAGAATTTATATAAAAAATATTATAAAATCGTAAACTAATTAATTACTTACAAATAAAGGAAAATTTGCCAAAATTGGCAGCAAAGCAATCCGAAGTATTTTAGATAGTGCCATATTGTGGCAAAAAGCATTCCAGTGAATATGTGTATTTACTAGTCGTTAAAAAATACATGATTTGTATGATGTTCAAACATAAATATAAATAATAAATATCTTTATAATAATAAATAATCGAAAAGAGCATGGATATTAGCCCTTTTTATAAAGACGTTTCCCTACTCCCTAATCCAATGAAATGTTTGGTTTGTCCAGAGTTACGTACGTAAAATGAATCACAAAATGTATTAGGACACGTAGGAACCATTCCGAGTAAAGTGCTCGCAACATTAGATTAATTCCTGAAAATTCCATAGGTATCTAATAGACCCCTAACAATGGTACTTAGGTCGTTAGCCATTCAAAGAGCTTATCTTAGCTCCAGATTTACCGTTGGAATTGAAAGCTCTCTCCTGCCCTACAAAGCCGAGTCTAACCGAGCTTTTAAATCTCGACTTTCGAGCTTTATTAGTTTCATTCAAATTTTTCTCGAGTCATTCAATCATGAGGATTGGAATGTCTTTCAAAAAGGTTCTTGTCATAGTCGTTTCTATATATATATTACACCAGTTGTCCCCAACCCCCGGTCCGCGGAACGGTACCGGTCCGTGAATCAAATGGTACCGGCCCCCCCAAAGCCATGCTTAAAAATCAAAATTACGTAATAAAATCGAACGCACCCAGTAAAAAATTGAACAATTATCGACCAAAATAATTATTCAGTAGAAAACCCCTTCACGCCAAATTGCCGACGACACAATACCTTCGAAATAAAAAAAAAACACGTTTGGGCTTTATCTTGCGCACTCGCATATATAACTCCGGCATTATACTGAATCCGCCCATGTTGAAGGAGATTAACTTATATGTACCCAACGCGTACACTCGTGGGAGATCCCATGCACTTTTTAACGCTTCGAAAGCGAGAACTTCTTCCTATCAAAATGCGCCATTAAACAGAGCAACTGCTAAATGAATCTGTATTGAACATCGACATTTTCAATGTCACCTACAGAGAATTCAGTAATTATCTTCTGACGTACGTCACATGATAGTGAAACTGCCCCCATACACTTTTTTTCCTTAAATATTGTTATCTTCCCCATAATATTCTGGTGTATAACTGTTTTATGGAAAACGTGATAAAATAAATAAATAAAGTAAAGAGTTTGAGTTAGACGCAACGCTTTTATATTCTGCTTGCCCAATTGCAAGTGGAATCGTTTTATTGAGAATATCTGCCATAAGTTCTAACATGCGTTTGATTGTATTGGTTAATTTATTTCCGGTTTTCAACAAAGTACTTCTATTGCGACCAACGAGAGCTAATTAATATGATTAATTATTTTAATAAATTCGTAAATGTATAATGAAGGATTAACCAAATTCTGAATACTGCATTTACTATATTTTAAGAGATATTATATTTTGGAGCGGTGTGTACTAGTTATATATTTGAGGTGGCATAATAACGTGTACAATATACTCAGCGGGCCGCGGTAAAATTATCAAACGTTAACCGGTACGCGGCGGAAAAAAGGTTGGGGACCACTGTATTACACTACACAGTAATGTACAGTTAACAGTCAACTGGGAGGACCTCCTTATCTGCCAAATCGAAATGGAAGGCAGCGAATGTAAAGCGGAAGGTAAAGGAATTATTTGTAAAGATGTTTAAAAAATGTTTTTACTGCCTGTTTTTACTGTCCACTGATCTACATTCCTGAAAAGTGAGTTCTACAATATTTTTTCTTAAAATCTTTTTACTAAGGCTATTTATTTTTTCAAGTAAAAACATTAATTATAGTTTTTGTAGATCTTGTCTCGAAGAATACCTGGTTCAGGGAAAAAATAAATTTATTCCTTATTTAAGTATAAAACTTAATTAATGCAAGTTTCAAAGTGCCGCGCGAGATATGACCTATTGTTTATTATTTATTTATTTATTTTTACATTCGCTTTACCATCAGGAGGCTCTTAGTAACCGAACATTCCCTAAGGGCAATGTTTTCCCCTAAGGGCATTCCCTAAGGGAAAGGTGAATTCGGCTGAAAATGTCTTGATTACATCTCCTGCAATCTTCCTTAGGTCTCTCTCAACCAGTACACAGTAGGTGAGCAAATTTTGACAAACCTCACCCCATGAACCCCGGCACTCCTGCGAATCATCAAACGTAGCGAACCATCTGCGATCTGCGGCAGGGCTGTTGATTATCCAATAAATGGTTCCCGGGGCGGCGTTACTTAACCGTCCCCCAAATTATATAAATCCCCTAACCACAGATTTACACAAATAACTGAACATGTGGTCAAAAGAGAAAATAGCCCTAGACAAAAGAAGAACTAATATATTTTATCCAGGGAAACACAATATCTACGGTACCAATTGCAAAGATTGCAAAAATAAGTTTCTAAATCTGTAGATATATTTGCTACCGATTTACATCATTCCTTTGTTCGAAGCGTTTGGCGTTCATATTGTTAAGATAAAACTATTCGTGAAATCCTACTGAGATTCATCTTTACGACAAATCGGTTTACATTATGAACATCAAAAAATATGCTACGGATAAATTGAAGCTTTTACTAGCTTTTCTATGTATTGGAATAACAATAAAATTATTATTTACATGACAAAAAATATAGGCGTAAACCACAAATAAAAAATGTTTTTGCCTTTTGCTATGAAATAATACAAAAAATATATTTTTTTTAAATACCCCTTTATGGCTAAGACTATTTTTGAGGTTTTGTATAATCTAACTTATTATCATTCTTATAAAATTATGCACAAAATAAATAAAAACCACTTTTCGCTAACTTTCCTCTTGCAAATACGACGCGCGATTTTAAATTTTGTAGGTATGAGAATATAAATATTTCTAGCGTTTATAATCTCCTTGAGCTGGAAAAAGACTTTAAGCCGATAAAGATTCTTCAAATCTTTAAATACAGGAGTTGTCCGTAGTTGAGCTTTCAACAATACACGATAAACTACCGAATATAAAAGCTTTTTTCAAATTTTAAAGTATTTCATAACGAATCTAAAAAGCTATTAACCCATTTTGAACAATTCCCATTAAAACCATAAACTATCATATAAAATTAATTGGAACATCCCCTGAGGCGTTAACCGATAAATACGTATTGATATTTTGCCTAAAGCAACCGGTCCACACCGTACAACGCTCTATAGTACCGAATAGTATGGTATAAAACAAATATGCTTCTCCAGACCTTACGTTTGATCAAATCTCATTAACTCAAACAGCGTGAGCAATTTTACGGTGCGGCACGCAGAAAATACCCGACCATATTTTGATCTATATAAGCGCCGGATAAACCAATTTGGGCCTGTTTCTGTTCGGGTATTCGGCTATTCGGGTGTTCGGTGTCAGTTCATGCAAGATAAATTATTTCAATAACGTCTATGACAATACAATTATAATAATACAACAGTACGATATCCCATTTTCTCCCCGATAAATTCCATATGAAACGTGTCAATATTGGTTTTGCTATTTGCCCGGATCTGTCCATTTTGTCCCGTTTCACGTACGGTTCCACGTCTGTTCTCTGATAAGTTAGTCCAGTTTCTGAGAATATGCACCCTTCAGATAGAGTTAAATCGTGGAAATATACGGTTTTTCCCATCATTATAATTTCATAAAGATTACGTATATCTATACTAATATTATAAATGCGAAAAGTTTGTTTGTTTGTTACACTTTCATGCACAAAACAATGAAACGATTTAAAAAATTCTTTCACCGATAGAAAGCTACATTATATGCAAGTAATATAAGCTGTATATAATGGGCGTTATAAAATTATAAATATTATTTTATTATATTTTTATGCGTTTTCTTTAGCTAAGAAAAGCGAGTTATTGCTAACGTCGAAATTTTATTTCAGGCGTCGTATTTAATATCTGTCTATGTAAATAAAAACGAATCTCAGAAATGTTTGCATGCGCATAACTTCCGAACGACTGCACGAAATTGGATGATAATTCTTTTTTTTTACTACTGGTGAGCTCTGGCAGTTTAAAATTTAGGTGACACGCGAGCTGTTTAAAAACTGAATGAATCGAGAAAAAATGTATGGAAGGCGGGAGGGGAGGGGATAATTGATAAGTGCAAGCGCTACAGTAATTTCCCTCTAATACCATGAGAATGAAACCGCGGGTATCTGTATAAAGAAGAGTGTTCCGGTGTAAGCTTTTGAATTTATATTAAATTTTATTCCAAAATTAGTGAAATTTTGCATACTTGTCTTCAAAACAGAGTCGCTGTCTTCATGAGGTTTCAAAAAGCTCACCCCACTCCTTAATGCAGAATTTTGATACTTTTTGATAAAAATTTGAAAATTTGACGTTCAAAATAAGAGGTGAAAAATTAATACCTACATCTAATTTTGGAAACTCTGCGTAAGGCCCGGACAACGCCGGGGACTTCAGCTATTATGTGTTATAAAAAAATATCCAAGTGCGGGTTTATTTTAAACAAATCTATAATTATATTCCGAGATTGATGAAACTTTGCCCAGACCTTCAAAACAGGAGGAAGTTTATAGTCTATACAAGATTTCAAAAAAGCACTCCAATTTGGGAGGCGGGTATGGGTACCGCCTCCTGGAAACCATTTATTGGATAATCAACACCCCTGCACCCCAATGGTCATACACTTTGCTACATTTGGTCATTTAGCAGGATTGAATGGGTTCATGGGGTGAGGTTTGTCTTGGTCGGGCCAGATCGGGAGAGACTGATTGAGGGAGACCATTTGATCTCTCCATCCGGACTCTCACAATCCATCGCCTTGCACTGCAATGGGAGTGATAGATTCATACGTTTGTCACTCCTGGATACATTAAGCCCCAGACTCCAACCCACCCGTAATACCTTTTTTGTCCTTAGAACTCCCTCTCTTTCCTTTCCCTTAAAAAACCCTCCACACAGCACACCTCAAAGATAGGCCTCAAGGCCTCTTGTGTGGAGCTTATGTAAAAAAAACGTTTACCTGCCCTTAAAGCTGAATTTTGGTACTTCTTAACAGTTGACGTTCAAAATAAAAGGAATATTACTGTCTACCTGATTTTGAAAAACTCTGTATAAAACACAAACAACGCCGCAGACTACGGCTAGTTTTTTTGAAACCCTGTGAAACTTTTACATTCTGTCTAGAAACAAAATAGTCGGTACCGATGTGTGAATATAGATGACATTGCAATATAAGAAATTTCCCTTACAACACACTTTATACGTAAAATACATAAAAAGCATTAAGTTAATAAGGCAGTCAAAACAGAATAAATATGCGTGTATTATTTTGTTTTCGGTACAGCAACATCATGTAATGTGTTAAATTTGTGGCAATCATCAAGTTAGTATAAAACCGTGTCGTTTATTTACGAACAACAAGAGGGTATTTTTATAAAAATCATTATTCCTTACATACGCACATAATAATGTGTAAAACGCGTTAAAAACCTTTGCCAATGCTTCCCTTTGATACGATAGTGCAAAATAGCTTGTAACATACCATCTACTTGTGCGAGTTAGCCTTATTTTCGCAAAAATTCCACGACGACACCCACTGAATGTAAATTTCCCGCAAATAAAAAAGAGATAACAATTTTACGGCGTTATTATGCTTATGATGTTCGTTTTTTACCTCGTGCCAAGTGGCTTGATTATCTCCTCAGAGCCGGACCATTGTAAGGACCGTATATTTGTGTAACTGCCGTACGTGGTTGTTTTTTATGCCTCCTGTGAACTTATCTGCTCCTGATATGGCCACCAGGTAAACCGAAGTGTTATATCCCCTAAGGTGGGAGGGGTGGGTAAGGATGGCTGGAATCTAGAAGGGCAAGGTGAAATTTAGAAGGGAAGGGTGAATTTAGAAGGAAGAACAGAGAGGAAGAAAGTGTTTTTACCACCGAGGATAATCGAAATCGGTACAGCTATAAACAACAGGCGTTTCATTTAGCTCGGCTGTTCGCCTTGTGGTTCGATTTTACCGAAATCTGAGAATGGCAGTATATTTTTATTTTCAAATAATATTTCCTCAGATCGTAATGTATTGTGTAGTCTCGTTTTATGCTTAGATAAAGTGTACGGATATTAATGTTTGTACACCTAATTAATACAAATTTATGAATTTAAATTACCATTAAAATATTACCATTTATTATTTCGGCTACTGGCATTATACCTAGCTCTCTCAAAATTTAGGCTTATTAGATTTGTCAAGGAATCTTTATATAAAAATGCAAAATTCAGTCATATTAAATACACGAAGTAGGATTACGAAAGTTTTTGAAAACATTGATCAGTAGGATTTATCGGTCCAGTTAGGAGTTCGAACCCTTTGATATGAAAATATCTGGAGTCGATGAATTATTTTCCCATTTGGTCTCTGGTAGGTTGACATGTTGTTCTTGTATTGTTTTGTATTTATTGTACTTATATAGTACAATTGCGTAGCGTGGATGATCATTTGTGGAAAAGTGTGTGGAAGGGTTAAGTTTTTCCTGTGGGGAAGATTTAACTCGTACATAAAGTCAAATAAATAATATTATTATTACTATTGGAAATCACTTATTCATTTTTTGATTTATTTTTGACACTTCGACATTTTAATTTTTGTAATTTATAGCTGCACAAAAACATGTACCAAAAGGTAGGCTTTATAGACTTTTTACTTTGAATTCAGTGTAATTTGAAACATTTTTGTTATATTTTATAAATATTAACTGTTTCGTAGCTCTGTTAGAAAACACACCTTTAGCACATCGAACAGTATTAATAGGATTCGAGAGCAAGTCACGCCACGCTGTACGCGCCGCGCCACAAGTGACGTCTGTGTACGTGGAGTTTCAAACAAAGCTACCTTTTGTAATTCGGTTTCGAATTTAAGATTCCGTTAATAGATGGCGCTACTTCCGTTAGCAGGTCCCACGGGGACGTGCCCCTGGGAGATGTAAGTACAACGAATTAGTGAATTTGTAGTAGCTCTCCGGATAAGATTGACGATAATACTTAGTTGTACCACGCGGCTATATAGCTCTCCGGATATGAAAAGATTGACGGTAATTCCGAGTTAACCACGTTCTCTGTTCTAAATATTACATACGACGTCATTTTCCATCCCGAGGAAAAGGCTATTCTTGGAACCAGTTCCTATTTCCTATTGGATTTAGAAAACGGTCGCCAACACTAACTGGGCGAAACCGAATCAAAAGCCACCCGCAGGGCCTAGTTGTAATTATTGCAGGTAAAATACTTATGCCAATTTTCTGTTTTAATCATTGCTCTTCTAAATATGTGTAAAAGTAAAAACAAACAAAATGTAATAAGTAGTTATTTTTTAATATCAACTAGGAATGTATGTTTTTTATCAACTAGGATTTATGTGTTTTTCTGTAATGAAAGGTTTTTAACTACACAATTAGGGCTTCATATTTTTTAAGATTAAAAATGTCAAATAAATTTTCCTTTGGTAATTAAATCACAGTACATTTCAGTGGAGAGCTATTTCATTTCGCAGGGGTTGAAAAAAATCGGAAAATATATTTATGTCCTCAGCGATAAAAACTAAATATTTTCTTTGTATTCATTCGGTAAAATGATACACCGATATCATTTAAATGCCAAAGGCTTTTAGATTTCTCTTTGATACACTGTTTTCCATTAAAACATGTTAAAAATTAAACTACGTTAAAGTGAGAGCATCGTAAAAATTAAAATTAACCTAAGCAAGCAAATAAATAATGTAAAGTTACTAAAACGAAAAGCATCCAAAGAGATTGTTTAACCCATTTTCAAAAAGCGCTTCACAAAATTTATTTATGTACTTAATACTTTTTTAACTTTAGCTCTATTCAAGGGGCTTTGAGGAAAAAAATTCCCTCAGGGCCTATGTCATCTTTTGGGATGCTGTAGAGAGTATTTTTAAGAAACGAAGGAGGGGAAGTTCTGGGAACGAAAAATGTACTAGTGATTAGTAGGATTTAAAAAAAATAATTTATATGATATACCGCACAAGAGTCCCAACTGCTCCCGTCTGGAGCCAGTGAGACTATGGCATCCCCAATTGGGGTATGTTGTGAGGCTTGTGAGTCGAGAGTCTTGCCTTGGGATCACGGAGGCCGTCCACGGCGATTCTAGGAGTCAATATGTCCAGAAGTAACGGGCGCATGAATCCATCCCTCCAACTGCGGTGCGAGGCTATGAGTCGAGAGAGTCCAGCTGTAGAGAACAGAAGGTCTCCCTCATTCATTAGATCTCGACCTGGCTTGACCTAGACAAACCTCCTGACGGCCGGCGTGGTCCAGCGGTAAGGCTCTTGACTCGCATTCCGAAGGTCACGGGATCGAATCCCGGCTTGGTAAATAAATTTTATTTGACTTACTTGTGTTATTTCACAATTTATTCATTTAAAATAATATAAAGAATATTTGCGGCACGTTCCAAAGTGGAAGATAAGATCGCCCTGGTGTAAGACCACCATTCAGAATTGAAACGTTGCTTGAAATGGCTTTAGCCATGCTGGGTGACCAGATCTAAACAGCCAGATACTTTCCACCTTCCTCTTCCCCAGCTCCTTCCCCTCCCCACAACCTTCAAACTCACAACATACCCCAATTGGAGATGCCATAGTCTCACTGGCTCCAGACGGGAGCAGCTGGGACTCATATATTTACATACAGTTACGGATCTTTAACATGTTTTTTTCTTATTACTAACCTATTATCTATGTAAACTATGTTATTATTTGTAAAGTGTATGTAGAAGAATAGAAATAAATAAATAAATAAATAAATAAAAATATAAAATTGTGCGGTATTCATATAAAAAAAAACCTCACCCTATGAACCCGGACACCCTTGCTAAGTAACCAAACGTAGCGAATCATTTGAGGTGACCTATGGCAAGGGCATTATCCAATAAATGATTTCCAGGGCGAAGGTACCCATATCTGCCTCCCAAATTAAAAAAAATACTGTTTTAAATTAGATAACTCCCTATCTACAGGCATACCCGCAGTGTTCTATAGACGCTGAATCAGCTCAAATGCAGTGAAAAACGTTTTATTACAAAAATGTTTTTTTTGTGACCTTTATGGAAATGTTTTCCTACAAAACGCGCAAATTTATGCGAAGTCATTCTGTTATGAAGCCATTATGTCTGTGTTACGTAGATTAAAAAAGATCAATTGTTTTATTACCTTCCGTGAGATTTACTGCCGTTCTATTTTGGCCCTAGAAAATAAATAAATCATAACCGACTCCGTCTCCGTAACTATTTTTATTCAGGTCGCATTGAGTCGAGCTTTGAATTATTTTTTCGTTTATCTTTTATACAAACATTTGAGTTTGCCCTAAGTGGGGCGGGTTCACTCAAGCTTGCCGCTTTCTTTATTCGTAGATTATTAAATTTTAATCCTTATGCTATTCCCCGCAATATCTCGTGCATTATACTGGCCACATACCTGTGCAGAATTACTCATGCAATTAAAGAGAATAGTTGACACTAAGTAAGAAAGTCGATTTATCACCGAAAGTCCTCTTTTAAAAGCTTCAAGTATGATTTGTATTTTTAGTTTAGCGGTACAATTTAACGTCTGCTTTTGTTACGGTTAAGTTTGTGCAGTTCAGTTCTTAATCTGGTAAGAGTGCTTCACCGCTACCTCTTATGCCGAGCGAACACACAAACCTCCTAGTTCTTCTGCCACCCTGTTCCTTTTGTTTTGTGCGACCAGAATTACAAACAGGAGTTAAAAAATATTGCCAATAAAAAGTTTCACCGGTGGTACTATATTCTGTTCGACAAGCGAACCCCCCGCTGACTTCCATCCTCCTCCCTCCCCTCTGAACCGATAGCGCTCTGGTAATTCAGAAATTATCAAACGTTTCAGTACGCAGGGTTTCCACGAAAATTCTTTTGTCAAAACTACATTCTTTTGAACAAAGTGCTGATATTATGACGCTTTCTTCTGAGTGGCCTTAATTTGCCCGTTTTTTAAATATTTTAAAATTAGGCCTAACTGTGTACTATGTACTATGCCTATATCAACTTTCCTTTTCTGCGTAAATGGTTTCCTACTTTTGACTTTGAGAATTCTTCAGTTTAAGAATTTTCAGTTTTAAAAGCTCTCTAAGAAAAAAAAGGATATTTTTTTAACTAAAATCACTTTTGTACCGTTCAACTCTCAAATCTCGATTGAAATTACTGAGATTGAAAATATGTTTAAATTTAAAAGGGAATCAACCTAGTATTTCCACCTCAAATATTGATGTTTTTTTATTGATTGAATACAATTAAATTAAAAATATTTAAATTAATTATGTATTTTATAAGAATCTCAATTTCACTAATAATATCGTATTTGTTGATAAATCGTACCACCTCATTAGTAATTTTCGTTTTGTGTCACTTCCTTAATATTTAATTATATTATTAAGTGGTTTATATTGAGACTAAAATTAATGAATAAATTAAAATAATTACTTCTTAATTAAGTGCGCTAAGATTGTCTTAATTTAAACTAATTGTTTGTAGTCCCATTTGTAACAGCGAAAATTCACAATTTACAAATTGGGACAATCCCAGTCAGAGTTTGTATAAATGCAGGCTTTACGAAAAGGCTTGCCACGGAAAAAGGAAACTAAGGCTTTGTTTCTTGAGATTTATGAGAGTTAATGAGTACACGGCTCTGCTTTATATGTGCAAATTGTCCTAATCACGCTACAGCCCTTAATCTTGGCTGAGCTATTTTTTATTGCCAAAGGATCCCGTAATTAATATTTGAATGAAAGTGAATTTATTTACGAGGGAGTGATTTAAAATTTCAAGAGGAATTAAAAAGCCTATTCTATTTCATAATGCTTAATCCTTAATATTTTTATCTCAAATAAGAATACAATTATCACGCTTTTAATTTATGGTTTAAAACAATTATATTTTATAACATTATACTTCGTCTCCAATATAATTATATCCGACTTAATATTTATGTTCCAAATTGTAAATGGTAAAATAGACAGTTCTGATTTAACTAAGCTCATTGAATTTCATATGAACGAGAGCCACTCGTTCTAAAATCCTTTTTAAATGCAACAATAACCGGACTGAGTATACCAAACACTCGCTTGTACCTTGATTACATGATGTTACTAATAGATATGCTGATGTGGCAGATCTATTTAACTGCACGGAAGCTAGGAGGTACAAGAAAGCTATACATCAAATATTTTCAATCAGAATTAACTTTATTTGCACTATTGAATTTTATATGTATTTGTATCTCTATCTTTTTTTTTTACATTAACTCCACACAGGAGGCTCTGAGGAAAATAATTCTAAGGGCCTATGTCATCTTTGAAGATGCTGTGTGGAGGGTGTTTTTGAGGAGAGGAAGGAGTGAACATGAGGAAACACAGAGGCCGGCAAATCGTTCCACAGCCGAGCTTTTTAACTCAAGAACGAGTCGTAGAAACGACCCGTTCTCATGTGACTATTGTCAACCGTGTACAAATGTTGAGCACGCGTTTGGCGTGTTTCCCGACTACGCACCGGTGCCGAGGTGATCAATGACGCTAGTTTCTCGGAGCATCTTCCATTGTAATACCGGTAAAACAAGGACAACATTCCCACCTGGCGCCTGTGCTCTAAAGATTGCAATCCGTTTGTTAGGTTAGGAGAGTCTATCAAACGGACCGCCCGTTTCTGCACAGAGTCGAGGGTTTTTTCGAGTATTTTGGGGCTCCAGACCAGAGGTGGCTGCCAAATTCAACCGTGGGGTGCACTTGCGATTTGTACAGGGTTAGCAGTTGGGTACTATTAAAGTATCTGCGTGCTGTATCTGCGTATTAATTTTGTGATAGGTAATCCGTTTATGGTATATGTATACCGTTTATATTAAATAAATACCTACTTAACTTCTTGGTTTATGAATAGAATAATAAAGATGTAAATGGTGATCAAAATGCTGGTAGAATTTTTTCCCTACCAACACAAGCTTCTAGATGTAAAACGATATTTTAACATAAATGATACCCCGCCAACAAAAGACTGGAATTTACAGAAAATGACATTTAAATCCAGAGAAATAAAGTCTCGATTCTTCCAGAAAACTCAACGTTTCAAAAGGAGCTATAATATTATTATAAGTATTCTGGTAATAGCGTCGTATAAAAAATATGTTTATCTTTTCGAGATGATCCTTCCTCTTGTATTCTCGGGCGAGCGGTGGAACCTACTAGAACCTACTTCCTCAGTCTCAGCGCGAGGGGATGAAATATTATATTGATCGTAAAGCCTTCCTCTTACCACAGTTGTCTCTTGGCTCTGTGTTCTGTGGAAAACCCCACTGATGACGGGACAACAGATTCCAAAACAAAAATGGAATCATTCCAACTTCAGCTCTGCTATGTTTACAATGAACGGGTTTCACAGTATAAAATAATAGGCGATATTGGTTCCTTTTGTGTTCATTTTATTTCCAAAGGGAACACATTTTATTCGCAGTGCTAGCACATAATCGTACTGTCTGCAAAAGAGAACATTTCTGTGGATATCAGATGGTTTTAATTAATTTAATGTTTTTAGGTAGGTTGGTACAATGATCACAATGATAAGGATTTTATACTAATCCCAGTGAGAGATTGCACGCACGTCGTCAGCGATCGTCCTAAGAGGCGTTGATACAAATCTTCCTTTTCACACGTCTTGCATGATAATAAAAAAGACAGAAGATAATATAAACTTAATGATGTGTTATCGTAATAAATATTTTTTTTTACATTAGCTCCACACAGGAGGCCCTGAGAAAAATAATTTTCCTCAGGGCCTATTTCATCTTTGGGGATGCTGTGTGGAGAGTATTTTTAAGAAGAAGAATGAAGGAGAGGAAGTTCTGGGAAGAAAAAGGGTAAGAGGAATGTAGGGTTCAGTGTCCAGGTCATCCGCCGCCAGATCCAGACAAATCTCACCCGATGAACCCGGGCACCCCTGCTTAGTCACCAAACGTAGTGAACTACTTGGGGTGACCGACAGCAGGGGTGTTGCCGACTAAATATTACTATGTACCAAGATTTTTTCGAGAACTTTCGATTTACTTCTAAACTTGTAACACTCAATCTCAATATATTTTTAGGAGTAAATCATAAAGCAAACAAAACATTTGTTATTAATCCTTTGGCATATTTTCAATAAATAAATAAAAATCGTTAATACTTTTTACCACTGACACCGTTAAATTGGGTAAAGTGTTTTTTTGACAATCGAGTTCGCGTAATATTTCACTGAAGTATCAACCCAATTTTGGGTATTTGAATTTTTAGAACACTTAAAAAAGGCATAATATAAATCTCTCGTTTTCTTGATGACTTGTATACGAACTCCGCCTAGGACTACTTTATCGATAACGTCAGTTATCAAATCATTAAAAAACTTGAACAATATGGTTCCATGACAACTCAGAATCAACTCAACTCAACACGTCTTAGAAAAATCATAAAAGTCATGTTTTTTTTAAAAAAGCCAATAACCTAACCTAAAGTATTCTATTTTACCATTTTTTACATATTTTTTTAATCCCTTTTAACGAATTTTAAAGGAGGTGTTGAGTTGAATTCATTCTGTGTTGCCCGGTCACCAAAAAATATAATGTTAAACTGAATTTCAAATTAAAAAAAAGCTCTTTCAAAAAGAGACAAAACTCTTAACGTTGAATTATTTATTAGCCATATTGTAAATGGTGATAAAAAAATCAACATGTTCATTTTTATGACTAGTTAAAAATAACTCACATAAAACACTTCAGTAATATGTATTATTTTTTGTAAAACAGAAGTGCCTACATGTCGTAAGAGATGTTTATGTTGTATTTTTCTCTCTCGTTCTCAAATTTGATTATATAAATAAGTACAATGTATATGGACGTGGGTTGAATTATTAAATACGCTACTTTGGACTTTGAAGTTTTCCTTTGGATTTATCTGCCTTTCCAAAATCTATCCATACTAATATTATAAACGCGAAACTGCTCGAGTTTGTTTATGACGCTTTCACGCATTAACCAATAAAAAGACTTTAAAAATTAATTCACCAATAGAAAGCTAAATTATACGCGAAGACTATAGTCTGTAAATGATGGCAAGCTCTGGCGTTAAGAAATTAAAAATATTAATATATTATATTTGTTATACGTTTTCTGTCGCTAACAAAAGCGAGTTTTTGCTAACGTCAGAAAAAAATCGTTTCCATTAAAACGATGTCGATATATTTGTGGGCTCTAAGCTGGTAGGTACTCAGCCCCCTGGTCAGCTACTGCTACAGAAAATTCAAATATTAGTATATGATTTGTTTTTTTTGGACAAGCTTCTGTTCTGGAATAAATGTCAGCTAAGAGTTCCTACATTAAAAATATAATTCGTAACGATTATAAAAACTGAATAATAAATAGTGTAATTTTTTATTATATTAGCAAACTTCCAAATATTTAATTAAAAATAAACATCCGAAATCTTTGTAAGCGCATAAATTCCGAACGAATGAACAAAATTGGATAATTCTTTTTTTCTTTGTGAAATTTAGGTGGCAGGCTAGATGTTTGAAAACTGAATGTAAGGGAATGAATGTATGGCATGCGGGAGGGGGTGGGGGTGGGGAGGAGGGGGGATAATTGATAAGTTCAACCGCTACAGTAATTTCCCGTAATACCGCGAGCGAAGCCGCGGGGAAAAGCTAGTATGAAATGAATCATTTACTTGCAACGAATTTTGAAAAACTTTCTTAAAAGTGTATCATTTAACCATATCAAGTTCACCATATCTTACCACCGTATCAAACCTTTAATCAAGTTGTGGATGTTAATCCTATTATTCCGTATCTTTATCGATACCAGGTATCTACTTTTATGAAAGGGGTAATGGGCCGTATCATGAAAGTGCGAATTACACCTGTCTGCACTTGCGATTACGATGCACGTTGGTGATACGGATACGGTGATAAGTTACGGTAAAATAAAACATATAGCCACTCTACCAGGGTTTCCGTGGTTTAAATTCTGGCGTGCGCAAGTAATTTTTATTTTAATTCAAAATTAATAGATTTATTTGTTTAACCACGTTTATTGTTAATACAAAACCGTGAAGGGGGAAGGGAGGTAATAGTAATTTCTAAATTTCTAAATTATGCCCTATTACCTTCCTTACCTTTCCATTGATAGCGTTAATTCTATTGTTGTAATTAGTTTTAAGCAAACCCTGAGGAAGTGAGCAATGCTCACGAAATATGGCGGTCTTTTATAAAAAAATAAACATGGCTTAAAAAAAGAAATTTGTTATTTTGAATTAAAATGGTTTCACAAAGAAATGTTTACTATTATAACAATAGACTTAATGGTGTAAATAGAAAGGTAAGAGAGGTAAGGGAGGTGGCGAGGAGGTAATTGAGGGTACAATTTGCAAAGAAAACAAGTTCAATAGCGGATCGTTCAAAAATATTTTCTGATTATTTATAATATTTAAATTTGAATTTACGCTCTTTCTAATTTCTAATATTTCCTATTTAACCATCTAAACGCCATTAAAATTAAAATGTAATAATTCGATTCCAATCAAAAGTGTGATTAGTCTCTAACTAAAGATTGGCAAACTAAGATTGGCAAACTCCGAGAAACTATTTTTGTTTAAACATTTCATATGTTCCTTTATGTTTTTTTTTTACATGAGCTCCGCCATAGGAGACCCTTAGGAAAATAATTTCCCCCAAAGCTATGTTATCTTTGGAGATGCCGTGTGGAGGGTTTTTTTAAGGAAAGAAGAGGAGGAGAGATCTGGGAAGGGAAAGGGTTTAAGGGGTGGGAAGGAATCTGTGGTTCAGTGTGTCCTGTCATCCGTCTTCAAGACCTAGACAAACCTCACCCCATGAACCCGGGCACCCCTGCTAAATCACCAAACGTAGCGAACCACGTGGGGTGACCTATGGCAGAGGTGTAGGTTATCCAATAAAGGTTCCCGGGGTGGCGGTACCCATTACCGCCTCCCAAATTGAAAGTTTTAAATTAGGATAAAAGAACTGAAGTAATTTTTGTTTCATTAAATTGTTGTTATTTCAAAATTTAATCATTAAAAATAATATAAGGTATTATGCGACAACCGTGGAACATACACTTAGAATCGCTCGGATGTAAGACCACCATTAAGATTTGAAACGTTAATTGAAATGGCTTTAGCCGTGTTTGATGACCAGATCTGAATATCCAGGTACTTTCCCACCTTCCTCTTCCCTTCCTTTTTCCCTTTCATCATCACAACACACCACAATCGGGGATACCGTAGCCTGATTGGCTTCAGACGGTTGTGAGCAGTTGAGATTCTTGCGCGATGTTCACATAAAGAAAGCCTACTTTAGTTGTTTTTTAAACATTTTTTTAAGTTTAAATGAAGTCTATATGACGAAAAAATTCAAATATTATCATTTATTGTGATTTTTCGACTACATACTTTAGTTCATGTAATAATGTAAGAACTAAAAAAAATAATTTTACTCTATATAATATCGTGCAAGTTTATAATCACATTTCCACATTCGAATTCAGTAAAATGACAAAAGTTGGAAAAAGATCGAACGATAGAGTAAGAAATTCATACTATTAAAACTTTCATAGATTTCATTCGAAAATAGTCAAGGTGACCCAATGAAAATCCTTAAATTTTTCGAATAACGAAATATTACCATTTTAAAAGATTTTTTTTAGAAGTACTTACTATACTGTAATGTAGGTACAATTTAAGTACATCTACTATACATATTAAAAGTGGTAATAAAATTTTAAAAAGGTTAAAAGATGGTAAGAATTATTTAAACTTCGACGATAATTCTTGGAAACTTGCGTTTGAAAAAGAATAATTCGTTGTTTCATACTTCATTTATCTTGAAGCCTTTGTAATAATATATTTTATCTTTTTTTAAATAAGCAATTTGATTAAGTTAGTTCAGTGTACAATTTATTATTTTCTAACTATTTTCCTTACGGTTCCTCAGGTCTGTTTTTGAAATGAAAATTTATTATGCTTACAGTAAATTTCATTCAGAATCATGATACATTATATAACGTAATTATATAGTTTTTTAGCACCTTTTCATAAATAAAAAAAAACTTCTAAGTACGCGTGTCGTGTAGGGGTTTCCAATAAGAGGTGTTATTGAAAAACCCAATAAGAAGTGTTATGTGTATCGAGAGATGATTAATGATTTTTTATGGCCGGAATTGGATGGTATGATCTGGACAACGTTTACTTTCAACAAGACGGCGCTACGTGCCACACAAGCAACGAAACCATTGATCTTTTACGGGAAAAGTTTCCGGACCGTGTTATCTCTCGAAGAGGTGATCACAATTGGCCACCGAGATCTTGTGATTTAACACCTTGCGACTTCTTCCTTTGAGGCCACGTGAAAGAAAAGGTCTACGCCAACAGCTCAGCGTCAATTCAAGACCTCAAAGATGGAATTCGTGGGGCTATCGAGGACATAGGGCAGCCACTTTGCGATTTGGTTATGGAAAATTTCATGAAAAGGATATGGTCCTATAAGGGTGGTTGTGGTGATCATTTGCCTGATGTTATTTTTCAATATTAACGGCATACCTTCTTCTTTATAATGAAATAAACGTCAGATCATTTGTAATAAAAAATTGCATTTTTTTTAATATCAAAATAACACCTCTTATTGGAAAACCCTTTGTCTTTGCTGAACGAATCTCAATTAAGAAGATTAAGAGTACATGCATAATTTATTGACTTTCCATTCTTATAAAATATTGTAATGTAAAATATAAAACTATGGACCATACTCGGTGAGTTAACTAATTTTGTTATTATAAATCGTATAATCTGAGTTTAAGTCATTGACCTAGTATACCCTAGACAAGCCCTCTCATAGTAAAAATCAGAAAAACATAACCCCAAGTATCAATAATTTCGCAATACAACTCTCCTTCGAATTTCGCCGTCTTGCATGCGAATTCTCGGCAATATAAAACTGAGCACCGACTTAATCCCATGGTGTAATTTTCGAACTAACACATCGATAGGTGATCACGTGTTGCATGCGTGGGCATTTAGACAAGCTGTGTTGTATAGAAATGGTTTTCAAAGTGGGGATCGCGAGACATTCATAAATTTAATTAGACAAAAATATTTTTTTACTTTACTTTAAGCGATTCAATTTCGGAGGCGAGTATGGGTACCGCCGCCTCGGGAACCATTTATTGGATAAACAACGCCTCTGCCATAGGTCACTCCAAGTGGTTCGCTACGTTTGGTGACTAGGCAGGGGTGCCCGGGTTCATGGATTGAGGTTTGTCCGGGTCTTGGCAGCGGATGCGTCTGCAAATTTTTAAATTTTATTTTTCTGATGAACGTATGGCTCTTTTTTTTTTTTTTTACAGTTAATACCGCACAAGAGTCAGTGGAGTCTGGAGCCAGTGAGACTATGGCATCCCCAATCGGGGTATGTTGTGAGGCCGAAGGTAGTGGAGAGGGGAAGGAGATAGGGAAGAGGAAGGTCGGGAAGTACCTGGCTATTCAGATCTGGTCACTAAACACGGCTAAAGCCATTTTAAGCAACGTTTCAATTCTGAATGGTGGTCTTACACCAGGGCGATACTGATAGTATCTTACTGCAGCATACGCAAGATACAATCCCCCGCGAGCGTCCTTCATCTTGTTTTTTATCATCTTTCCATGCTTTTATATATGTTTTACTAACACCATTGTATCAAGTTTATCATGTAAGCACTTGCATACTGCTTACTAACACTGTATGCAGGGACATTGGAGGTCTAGATTCGTTCAAAACTAAATGTAGCTTCATTCTTTCGAAAAAAATTAGAGTCCTTGCGAGAGCCTTGAAGGAGTAACCATCAGTTACTTATACCAAGGCGGGTAAGTGGTGGATAACCTCCAATGATAGTATCTTCCACTCTGGAACGTGCCGCAAATATACTATATATTATTTTAAATGAATAAATTGTGAAATAACACAAATTAATCAAATAAAATGTCAACCACCAAGCAGCAATTTCGTCGGAGTGTCCTGTTGAAAGCGGTGTCCACTGCAAACCATACTTTAGATTCGTGTACAAAAACGTACACAGTCCCGTATATGTATATATTGATCATGAGTTTTAAAATTAAAAAAAATCCATTCATCGTTTGCTTGAAAATAATTACGAAAAATTCACCCTTTTACCGCCCACGCACCGTGGCCTGCCCAGGTTGGTTGCTTATCATTAACACAGTGATGAGTAGACATCGGATTTTATGCATTTGCATATTTGCATAAGCAAATGCATATATCACTCTAATTACGGCGTTATTGTATATTTTAGCCTTTTTCCTCAATCGTGCATATTTCGTGATGTTGCGCCATACATGGTGAAAGCTGGTTTTTTTCCAAATTTACGGCACATTATCTGCCTAGCTCATCGGTTTCATCGCCTTGCAGAAGAGATAAAGCAAGCGTATGGGAATGTTGATAAATTGATTTTCTCTACAAAAAAGTGTTTTTAAAAGCACCGTCGCGTGCGCAGTCTTACAAAGAAGAGCAATTGCCAAATCTAGCATTGCCGCCAGAACCTACAATAACTTGTTGGGGCACCTATAGCCAAAGGCAATGTTATTCAATGCTGAAAATTTTGTGGCTGTAAAACAAGTAGTTGGTCGATTCAACAGTTCTGGGGCCATTGCAATTCGGTCAAGAAAGCTAGTATTTGAAGACACATCCATTAAACAGAATTTTGACCTCATTTCAACACTTTTCCACAAGTTATCAGACGCCATAGAAAAAATTGGAAATAAAAAAACCTTCTTCTATTTAAATCAATAGAAATACTGGAAACGATGATCCAACTTGCCATCTTAATCCAATATCAGAAAATATACGTAAAAAGTTAAAAGCTATTTTAAATTATAATTTTAAGAATCCGAGTCTTGAAGACATGCAGAACATAATGCCTACATCAACGGCACAGGTCATAAATAGTTATCTCCGAAATGGCGCCAAATTTTAAATTTTGTCTAATGACGTCAGTTCACGTAGAGAGGTCGTTTTCGGCGTACAAATTGATGTACTGGGCGACAAACGTCACAAAGTTGCGCTGGAAAATCTGGAAAAATACTCAATTGTATATTGTCACCAAAACTATGCATAATTTTAAGAATATTTTGCTACCTTTGTGCCGTCTTTAATTAAAATATTAATGGTTTTTTTTTTATTTTTCATTGCACGTATTTTGGGCATTTGGCGGCTTTTTCATATTTCGGCCTTTTTTAGTGCATATTTGCATGCATATTTTGGCACTTTGTTAGTGCATATAATCCGGTGTCTAGTTATTGTATTATAATTTTATTCTCAAATATATTTATTATATTGTATTTAGGTATCATAATATTTTAAACTAGTGATTATTAAGCTCGCTCATTGCGCATAACCTCAAAAACTTGTTCGGTTTGATTCTCCATACATGACCGCATCGCACGGCTCTTGTAAAAATATGAACAAATTTCCCCCCGCCGGCCCCGCCAGCCTTCCCCCTTCGCCCGGGAGATGAATGTTTTCCGTCGCCTCTGGTAAAGCTTGAACACAGGGTTTTTGAACACGAAGTGTTCAAATATTCAATGCTTAGGGTGTAGTTCAAGCTAGTGTTCATGTGTATTCTAGCGCAGGAGTCGCCGCTTAAGGTATATTAATGTTCAAGCAAATGTTCAAGTTCACGGTCGGAGGAGACCACGCTTTAAGGAGGAACTCCTGCGACAAGAAATACATGAACACTAGCTTAAACTACACTATAAACGTTCTTTGTTTTCTGTCTCCTGCGTTTTTCGAAACATGGTTTGAAAGATTGGTGTGAAGTTCGCGCGGTCCCACAAAATTTTGCTAGTGGCCTATCCACGCGTACGCACTGAACACTTGACGTTTAGCGTTAAATAAATGTTAAAATATGTTCCGAATGTTCCGATGAATAAGAAATGCTACATTAGGGAGAAAATAGAGATATTTTAATAGATGTTTATTTACCAGGAAAGATTTCCGACTAATATCGATTTTTATGACCTAAAGTTAGTATTTGAATTTCGAATGCGTAATTAATTACGCATTCGAAATTCAAACGTCAAAAGTCGAGTTCTGTTAAGAAATTTAGCGATGATATTGTAGACGAAATATAAAGGAGAACACGCGGATTTCAACTTAGACCTAACCTACCTACCTAGATTTTTATTAGGTATTTATTTATCAGGGAAAGAATAGAATACGTATTTTAATTGGTCAATTTCTTCCGTGTCTCTGAAACCGATTTATAAATTAATAGACTTTATTTACAAGTGAGTTCACGAAAGATATAATCATCCATTACGACAGTATTTATTTACAATTTAAAGTCATAATTAGGTATAAGGCTCGCGCGGTTGACATAACCCCAAACTTCATTCGATTTATTTCCGGTACCAACCGCTCCGTACGGCTCCTGTAAAAATATGAACTTATTTCCCCCCCGCCGGCCCCGCCTGCCTTCCCGCTTCCCGCTTCACCCACTTCAATTATATTAATATTCGTTATTATATTATAATTTTATTATCAAATATATTTATTTTATTGTATTTAGGTATCATAATGTTTTAAACTAGTGATTATTAAGCTCGCTCATTGCGCATAACCTCAAAAACTTGTTCGGTTTTATTCTGCATAAATGACCGCATTACGCGGCTCTTGTAAAAATAGGAACAAATTTCCCCCCGCCGGCCCCGCCAGCCTTCCCCCTTCGCCCGGGGGATTAATCTTTTCCGTCGCCTGTGGTAAAGCTTGAACACGAGGTTTTTGAACACGAATAGTTCAAATTTTCAATGTTTAGGGTGTAGTTCAAGCTAGTGTTCATGTGTATTCTGGCGCAGGAGTCGCCGCTTTAGTATTCTCGCTACCAGCAATATCAATGTTTAAAAAAGTTGATTGCCTTCGGCTGGAAGTAATTCGTCAAGTACTTGTTGCTACCTGATACCTGATGCTTTAAATAAAAACCAATTATGTATTAAATTTAAAATAAATGTATTCGATATTACAACTATCTTATCTCAACGAATCTTGCCAATTCAATAAAAGGTATATGATTTCAATAGGCAGGTACATTCGCTTACCTTGTTCAAAGCATTTAATTTTATTCACGTAAAAAGGGTGGGATTTACATTTCAGTGGATACAAATTAATAATACAAAGTTAAAATTATTAAGTCATTTATAACGTTTTTAGTTTTAATAAATCTTGCGTATATAAAAAGAAACTTTTTCACAAAAAAACATCGAAATATCACAAGTTATTTTGTACAATGTTTATACATAAATCGGTTTCAAAATTATTGTCAAATTAAATATTACATTTATTTACATATTTATATACATACCTATTGACATTAGCAGAAAAACCGCCCTACAGATACGGCAAAAATTATCACAGAGGATGTTGTAAGATAAAACGTTTTACTCCAAAATAATTAAAAAATTTTATTTCTTTGGGTAGTAAAAAACAACTGAAACTAACTTCCCACCATTATTATCTATGTTTGCTTCAATAATTATTTATTTTCCTCATAATTTCACATCTTATATAAAGCATTATTATAAAAATATATTTTTCAAATAACCGTCAAGAACTCTAAACATTGCGAGCTACCCAATTAAATATCAATTTCAGTCCATCAATCTCTGCTTTAAAATAAATCCTTTGTCAAAGGATAAAATAATCTTCCGATGTTATAAAAAAAACTATTATTACAAAAATAAGATCATCACAAATTACATCAGTCTTTGAGAGAAGAAATTAATATAAATAGTGGCATATAATTATTGCAAGTGAAAATAAAAAAAAACATGGAAGAACGTGATAAATAATTACATTGATTAATCGTTTTAAAAAAATTAAAAATAAGATTGCCAAAAACATAATTCAATTTTTACAATTCAAAGTCGTGGCAACTAATCGGTGAACATTGTAATGTCATTTGAATGATCTTCTGGGATAAATATGAGAATGTGTTTTCCACATAGACATAGGAATATATAGACCTGACCTAAGTGATAAAAAGCGTATTATTTCCCCCTCCCCATACCGGTTCCATTTGGAATTTGGAACCGGCTGGGCTCACGAATGGCCTCAAGCGAATCTAAAAAATGTGACGTAATCATTCTTGTGCGAACCAGCGTCGGGCTTTGATCGGAACATTTTACGAAATAATACGGCAAAAATGGTGGCTTGTTCTATGAAAACTTGTAAAAATGGAAATGAAAAAGAGAATAAACCCAATTGTCGTATTACATTCCGTAGGAAAGCATTATTTTACTTTATTTTACGCTTATTCACACCATATAATATGATCCGTTTTAATAACCATCTATTCACCATAACAAATGTACGCGTTTCTAAAGTGTGCTCGTCGCTGTTTATTGGGGTAAGTAAATTATGAAACATTTGTAAACGTGTCTTAACTAAACACGGCAACAAAATATTCGACTCTGAAAACAAGTTAACCTTACTTTGCCGTATTTGGACTTCGCAAATTTGTTCATAACGTGGCGAGCAATTCACGCTCCCATGTAACAAGGTCTATTCATTCAAAAGCAGATTTTACTTTTAAGAACTTAATGGTGATATTGTATTGCGAGAGGCCCGTATACTGTCAGATTGATTTATTGACGAATCACATATCTCACAGTCATCTTCCTCCCTTCGCGTCCCTCTGCATTTGGCTTGTACCCCTCACCTATCTGTTCTTGTCTAGGTATATTCATATGTCTATGGTTTTCCAGAAAGAAGTCCCTACATTTTTATTTCTATCTGAACTAACCTTTTTGAATGTTATTTCAAATTTATATCCCAACCAAGTTAAAATTGTCATTTTCAATGTTCACGCGATTGATTCACATTAGTTGATAATTTAAAAAACGAACAAATGTTTTTGTTAATTTAAAATCAAAAGGATTATCCGAATTATTTTGAAATCGGTTGTTACATAATAGACCCGCCTTCTTAAAATAAATTAAAACTAAATGAAAGTGTAAAGTTGTGGCCTCCGCCGGGTGTGGAGCTAAGTGGCAGAGGAATGGTCCCCCTCCCAGGGGGCGCAGCGGTAGGCGAAGTCGCGCGCGTTGGGCAGCCCCGGGATGACGCAGGCACTGAGCGCCGACCTGTTGAGATTCATGGGGGCCACCTGCTTCCAGCGGTTCTTCCTGGCGTCGTAGTACTCCACAGTGGGGATGGTCGTAGCACCTACTGAGACAATATATTTTAGCATATCTATTATAAGATATGGAATTACAGCTTGGGGACTTTCCTGTAAAACAAATGTAAATCGTGTTCAATCGGTTCAAAATTCATTAGTCAAATTATTAGCTCATAAAAGTTTATATGAACAAAGGCAAAATGTTCCGTACTTTTACCAAAATCTCAAAATTCTCTCAGTAAGAACTGTGGTATTTTATTCTGTGGTATAAAATTATATTTCCGCATATGAATAGCCCCATATACAAAAATAAGCTGGACCACACTAACAATACTCGTTTTACGTTAAATGAAGGAATAATTGTACCTAAGCATTTAAACAAATATGGACAAAGAACGCTGGACTACATGATACCTAATTGCTTAAATATGTTACCTGTCGAAATTAAAAAATGTACAAATGGTAAAACAAATATTTTGTTGAGAAATTGGCTTGCCGAAAGAAATAATTTGTATTAGACTAACACAAAAATTCTAACTGCATTTAATTATGTAAAATAAGATTATATATATCTCCAAAGTAAAATTACCCATGGACAAACTGCTAAAAATTAGTTTATTGGGACTTTTCTTTTTTTAGCGAGCAGGAATTAAGAATTCATTCCGGTAAAGCTTATCGGCACCGCCTCGCGCGGACACAAATCTGAACCTGCCTTCACTGTGTTTGGTCTGATACATTGACATACAAACATTCTTGTCGGCACGCCTGCGCCAGTCGGCCGTCCATGCGCCGACTAATCAGAAAGCCGAAACCGGTTTTGTCTCTGATCGTACCCTAATGCCGCATACAATCTTCGGGCAAAAAACAATTATATTATTTATGATAGTCGATAATAGTATGTAATTTACGTGTATTTACAGATGAAGTCTTATTTCTTGGCGTTTACTATTATTTGCTGGGTAATGAAAACATTTTATCGTCACACACGAAGACACTTTGGACCTTTTTAATTCAATTTATTTAACCTTACGCGACGCGTGGCAGTCTAATACTAAAACTGCGAAAGCGAAGATACTACAATTGACTTGTTTTCGGCTTGCCACTTTGAGATTTTTTCAGTGCGTCCATATATATATCTGAAAAGGAAGGAGAGACACTAAATTTTCCCCGTGGCTTTACCCATACCAGCTTCCCAAATTGAGAAAAATAATTATACAACCATAAAAATACTTATAAAGAAAAAATAAATACACATTTTATTAGGAAATTGTATTATAAACGTTCTCGTCAATTCACTTTTTTGTCGTTTCATGTAAAAATAATTAATAAAAAATTCCCAAAATTTCAGATTTTTTTTTTCAAATTACAGTGGTTTTATAAAGGTGGTTTGTACATTTGAATTATTTTGTGGTTTACTTTAAGATTTGAATATAAAGCGTGGTATTTTCTCTTTCTAACCCGTTTAGATCATATTTCTAAACTCGATAGTAAGTGAGACACAACTATTTCTATGAGACCTATATTAGTTGTTCCGAAAAGCGAACAAATTAGCCTAAAGGGTTAATTTAGTATTTCAATTCAACACTGTCAATTTATTAATATTTTACATAACTGTTGTCCGTTTCAAAATATCAATTGATAGACTCCTATATTGTTGCCAGCATATATCGATTTCATATTTATTGCGTTACCAATATCGGTCTGGCTATTGACAGCGCGACCGTGCTCGGGAAATCGGTGTAAAACCATCGGTAGTTACGCCTGTCGATCCGAAATTGTTTTATATTATTATCGTTTTCACTGGGCTACAGCAATTGAAATCCCATGCACGACAACGGGCCGTTCCTCAGATTTGTATTTATTTAAACGGTACACATAATTAATGTAATATGTGTAGCGAACCACAGATTCGTTTTGCCTTCCTCAGTCCTTATTGTAACTCCAGAATTGTCCCAAACTCTTCATAAAAACTTCAGGCTCAATAAAACACTGGAATTTATTGTGATAGGTCAATAATGGGCTCTGATATAACGTTTAGTAGGCGGTTGAAATAATGTGGACCCCGACCTTGAGTTTCTCACTTTATTTATTTACTGTCTAGTGCCATCTATTGGTGAACTTTATGTTATATTAAGGGGATCCAATAGTTCAAGGAAAAATCAAAATCGGAATTCACGCCCTTTGTGGGAGGAGTTAAAAAATATTTGAGAAAAAGCTTTTGGAATGGTTGAAAAAGTTATTTGAGAATTTTTTTTACAGGTTGATTTCGTAAAGGCCTAAAAAAACATTAACTCCTTTTTTACACATTGTTTATTGTAATAACAAGGAAATTTAAAATTGATTTCACGGAACCCAGCAACGTGGAGTCACACGTCTGTTCCCTGCTCCGGCCAGGGCAGTTCTGAAAGAAAGTAGGGTGTGGCAAGACAGTAGTCCTTCGGTGAACGACATAAGGGTCACTTTGAAAATCCTTATTCGTCGGCTGCCGGCCGTATTGTAAAATAACAACGCAAAAATTCATATTTTATTTCATTTTGTGAATATCGGGCGTAAATATCAATTTATTTTGCGATTATCATAAAAGAAACTAAATTTGCTACAATAAACAATAAAACCATATCCGAAAAGATGTTCATTAGTAGGAGAGTTTGCACTTGAAAGTGTTTTTTCATAGATCTATTACTTTATTTTTTTCTAGGCTTATTAAAAAAAAACGATATTTTTAAGGGCCAAGATGTTCTACACGCAGTATTTAATTGAAGCATCTATAATATTTCTAAGCGATCAAATTTTCAAAACAAAAGCACATGATTTTGTGTGATTTTGCATTATTTACTATGGCTTCATCTTAATATCTAGGATATTGCAAATTCGGGCTTCTCAAAATGAATGCGATTGTGAAATTAGGTAGACACTATGTACTTGCAACATTAAATAAACAATTTTATTCTATTTTGTATGCCAATGTACTTACGTCCCTGCTGGAAATGGATGTTATATTTGCTATCTACGTGTTTGTTAGGAACTTTCTTAGAAGGTGGGAAATTAATTAGGAAGGCGGAAAACTCAATGTATTGTTGTAGCAGGCTGGTTGATTTGATGATGTCCGTATAAGATTCACATTCCACATAAAATGTATTGTTGTAGCAGGCTGGTTGATTTGATGATGTCCATATAAGATTCACATTCCACATAAAATGTATTGTTGTAGCAGGCTGGTTGATTCGATGATGTCCATATAAGATTCACATTCCACATAAAATGTTCCAAACTGTGCAAAGATTGTAAGATCACCATAAGTTAGGTATAATTTGAAGTCTTAACGTAAACAGGATATTTGCACTTGCATTCGAAAATACGAACATAATAGAACTTCATAATAATACACTGCTTGTTTGTTGAAGGTTGCCACTGCACTGGTTTGCAATTTCACCAAGTGGGTAGCTGGAAGTATCTAAGTATGGACGTATGTAGGTATGGACGTATGTAGGACAAAGGACAGGAATATTCCCAAACATGTTAGTTCCGCAAAATTAAGAGAATGATGTAAATAATAATATAATACAATTAAATTATTTGTAATATTTAATTAAATGAAGACACTATGAACGAAATTCAATCGAAAATCTGGAAACAGAAAAATCAGAAAAATATATTGGCACCTCTGGGACTCAAACCCTGAACCTCTCTCCTTCCGGGAGAGCGCGCTGTCCACTGGGCCAAGGTGTCGATATCAAATTTGGTCACATTTTAACTGTATCATTCTTACTAAGAACCACCCATATTATCTTCATTTTCTTAACGCATATTTTATTGGCTGTCATCTTTATGTATAATTGCAAGATTCAAACCCGAACTAAATGCAATCTAGATGGTGTCTGGATACATTTTTATCTATTTTATTTCATATGCGACATCTATTGACTTTTCTGCAAGTCTAGGATGAATATTATTAGTTTTTATTTTAATTTTTATGAGTAAAACCTTAAATTGTAATATTTATTAAATGAAGACACTATGAGCGAAACTCAATCGAAAATCTGGAAACAGAAAAAAAAAATTGTACTTACCATTAAATCCACCGATAGCAAATATCATCCCGTCCAGAACGACCGCTGCAAAGTTACTTCTGTTGACACCCATGTTGGCCACCGTCTCCCAGCCCGACAACTGAGCCGGGTCGATCTTTTCACCTGATTTTTAAAATATAAAGTAAATTGACTTGAAAAATTTATTTTATTATAAAGTTAAGTTAAAATTACAGAACTGAAATTTAAATTTGATTATGCAAGTATTGCGAGTAAAACTACAGAAGCAATATTTAAAGCACTTACATAATTATTATACACCACGAAGGAGGTATTCTAGTGTAGAAAAAAAAAAAAAAAATTCTTCATATTTCCAAATTTTAAATACTAAAGAATATCTCCTTAAAAGGATTTTTCTTCGAAATTCGCATTATTTTACAAGTTATAACCATTTTAATTTCGTGGTTTAGACAGAATCTAACCAAAATCTAAGTAGGACAAAATTTTAAACATCTTTTTCTCAAAACCACTTTTTTCGTGACGGTTGACACGATATCTCAAGTTCTACTAAACCAATTTACTTGAAATTTGGTGTGAGCCTATAACGATTATAAAGACTGAATGATAAATAGAGTATTTTTTTATTATATTAACGAACTTCCAAATATTTAAATAAAAATAAACATCCGAAATGTTTGTAAGCGCATAAATTCCGAACGAATGAACTAAATTGGATAAGTAATTCTTTTTTTCTTTGAGCATTATGAAATTTAGGTGGTAGGCGAGATGTTTGAAAACTGAATGTAAGGGAATGAATATATGGAATGCGGGAGGGGATGGGGGTGGGGTGGGGGGGAGATAATTGATAAGTGCAAGCGCTACAGTAATTTCCCGTAATACCATGCGAGCGAAGCCGCGGGGAAAAGCTAGTAATATATATTTATACATGTGTTTAGTCGAACTGAGCCGTTGAAGCCCCCGATGGCGTACAGGAAGCCGCGGTGAGCCACCAGGCTCACCCCGGAGCGGGGACTAGTCATGGGAATGATGAAAGTCCACTGGTTGCTTTCGGTGTCGAACACTTCGCCCGATGTTAGGATCTCTAGGCCGTTAAGGCCCCCGATGATGTAAACCTGATGAAATACAAACTATATAAATACGACCACGAGAATATTGAAACATTATAGGAATTTTAAAAAACTGCATACTTTACCTTTCCCTCTAAAGAAGCTGCGCTGGCGTCCGACCTATGCTTGTTCATGGGGGCAATCATCTCCCACTGGTTTTGTTCCGGGGAGTACCTCTCCACGGAACTCAGCCGGGATAAGCCGTTGTATCCTCCGAGGGCATAAATCTTCCCATCTACCAAACAAAGTTCTGCATGAAAAAAAACGATTTGTCGCAGTTTTCCTCACTTTTACCTGTCTTTGAAACACCTACGTATAAAAAATATACTAGAATATTTAAACAAATATATTCCAAATTTTAGTAAGTAGGTAGTCAATAATATTATAGTAGTTACTTAATATTATAGAGTTCTATCGAGCCGAACCCTCTGATATGAAAATATCTGGAGTTGGTGAAGTATTTTCCCATTTGGTCTCTGGTAGGTTGACGTGTTGTTCTTGTATAGTTTTGTATTTATTATACTTATACAATGCAATTACATAGCGTGGATCGACTAGATGATCATTTGTGGAAAAGTGTGTGGAAGGGTTAAGTTTTTTCTGTGGGGAAGATTTAACCCGGACATAAAATCTAGAGAACAATTTTAAAAAGTAGTAGTGGTACAAAAAAAACAAGATAGTTGTACTTGTTTCTTGTCCCATGTATTTTTTACAATACTTAAATATCTATACTTGTCTATACAATCAATTTTTTGGAGCTCCAAAAAACAGTTCATAATGACTAAAGTGTTCTCAATATATTCGACGTCAATCGAATTGTTCTTTGTAAGATAGCTATCTGCTGTTGTCCTAGAAAAGGCTCCTTAACCGGAAGGGTCCAGTCTTGAACTAGGAAAATATTCATGGGTAATATTAAAACTGAAGTAACTTTAAGACTTATACAATTTATAAATTAGTAACATTTAAATTTTACTATATTTTGGGCGAATGGATACGTGTATCTTGTATCATTTTCCCCTTTCCTTCTCTATTTTTTGGGGAGGCACAGGCAGGCCTCCCCTGCCTCATTGCACTAACTGCCACTGGGTTAACTGAACTGCCACTCATACGAAAGGGAAACTTTTAGACTGAAGTAAAAGTGAATCCGGCAGTTGATTTGAGGGTGAACGATGGGGGATTCCACCAACCATGAACAGCAACGCTGACGTAGCATCTTGCTTGGTACATGCACGCCCCCTCCTTCCAGATCTTGGTTACGGGGTTGAAGCACCGCATGGTGTTGAAGTGGTTGGTGCCGTCGAACCCTCCGATTACGTATACCAACAGGCCGAGGGCGCACACCCCATGGTAAGCTCTGGGCGGCTGGTCCAAACTACCTGTGGCGCACCATTTGTCAGCCCTGGAAATTATGGGAAAAACTCGGAAAATTAACCCCATACAATTATCTTACTAAAGCCCCGATGACATTGAATGAGTTTACAAGTTACTATCTGGGAAATTCACTATCTGTTAGTAATCTCGCTCAGTGTTATCGTATTACTTGCTAACTAGCAGATTGTGGACAATCTACGAAAAAAGTTGAAAGGTGGTCAACTTTACTCGATACTCGCTAGTGTTTGCCTAAAAATAGCGGTCCACCAACAGCTAATTTCGTCTGTCAGAATGAGTTCAGGTGGGAGCCGTTATTGGCTAGCGTGTCGCGCTAGCTGCGAGCTCAAGTTTTTACAAAATGTTAACCGAATTGAGTCGCGAGAGAGTCGTTATTTTACTCGCTACTGAGCGAGTAGACAGTTTTGTGTGTCATCATGACAATCTCACTCACCAATTCACCCGCTTTTAAACTTACTGGCTAGTAGCTTGTAAACTCGCTTTATGTAATCGAGGTTTAAATCGCAATAAACTTTTTTTGCATTAACTCCACACAGAAGGAAAATAATTTCACTGTGTCGTCTTTGGAGATGCTGTGTAGAGTGTCTTTTTGGGGAGAGGAAGGAGTGGACATGCTGTGGGAGGGAGAAAACACAGAGACCGGCAAATTGTATCACACCCGAGCTGTTGTTCTCAAGAACGTGTCGTAGAAACGACCTTTTGTCTTGAAAAAGTAAAATTTTTTTACCTGACATCATACGTTTCAATATAATTCGTAGGACATCCCACCCCCCATCCACCGATAGCAAACAAAATTTCGTAGGGATACCTTGGGTGGGAAAAATCTTCTATCCTCTTTATCATTTGACAGCTTTGCTAGAAAAAATATTCACAGGCAATTCAATTTAGAGTCAATTTATTAAAAGTAAAGGGTGACCCAACGCGACTTGTCACAAAATACACTTGTAGGTTGCAGGTACCTATTATAACTAAGTACAACATTTTATTTTATTCACCTGGTTACTTCTAACCCACTTCCACTTTAGAACTCTTTTTAATAAGCTTTCTTTATTTTCTTGACGAATTCTAATGCAGCGAAGCAGAGAAACAACGAGGTTAGACCTATTATCGGGGTCGTGGTTCACCCAGCTTTTTATTGCTTTAAAGACGGACTTTTCACGCCTGACATTCAGTTCATTGTCGTCCAATATTTCCTTCACTTCTTCTATAGAAAGTTTATTGAACTCTTCAGGATTTGACATTATTTCCATGAAGTTATGTCGGATATACAGTTGCCCTCGTTTTTTAAGTCCTTGACAAAAATATTCTTTGGCAAATTTCAAAATATTAAAACAATTTTTAGGATTTAATTTTTCTATCAAATTTTGACAACATAATTGGATAACTCCCATTATTTCAAATCTGTGAGCATAAATTAAAAGTTCTTCTACATTCCCTGCTGTTATATTACAGCGGCCGGTGTACGCATAGTCAAGCAGTAAATTAAAATAATAACTCGTTATGTCAACAGACGTTTCTTTTTTTTCATTCTCACTACGATTCAGAGTATTGACAAACACATTTTGAAAATATGGACTAGCCGTAGATAATATCGCGCGATGAATTAGAATTGATTTGTTATCGGCACAGTGAATAACACCATCACATAGTATTCCTTCAATTCGAAATTCATTCAATTTGGGAGAAAATGCTACCAATTTATAGTTCTCCGGCTGACAAACACAATTTCTTCTCTTATTAGTCAATTTCCTTTTGCTCATTTTCGTGCAAACAGATGCAGATTATTCTTTGTGATTCTTTGTGAGTGCTGGTTATTGAGTTTTGTTTATTTTTTTCTGACAAATTGTTCCATTTATAAAGTCTTTAATCTTTCGTAATAAAATCCTAATTTTCCGTATATTTTTCCGCTAAGTAATTACTTGGGTGGATAAGAGCTCGTTCACACACAGCTATAAAATATAAAAGATCATCGCAAACACGTATAAATAAAGCAAGGTGAACTTAAATATTGGTTAATTATTGTTTTTAAATGTACCTATTGTAATCATTTTTATCACATGTGCGAAAATTCACATATTCGGGAAGTGGATGAAAATTGAACTGAAAAATTCCATTCCATTCCAGATCTACATTAAATTGGATGATATGAAAATTTTTATCTTTTAACATGTAGGTGATATTATCATCTTATGTCTATTAAGAATTGAAACTGTATCATGAATACACGAAGGAAAGAGGTAGCAACCCGATACTTAAAAAACAAAAGAATTGCTTTTTGAACTTTGCTAAACAAAAAGGTTTTAATCGAATTATTGATTCCGTGGCGGTTAACCCCCCCCATAAGTAAAAAAAAAAATAAATTTGGGGGGCTCCAGAAAAAAAAAATTTTAAAGTGGGCGTTGAGAAAAATAAGGTTGAGAACCTATGGTTTAGACCAGTGATTCTAAAGTGGACTCCTTGGAGTCCACGGGAGACCCGATGGGGGTCCATGCAGGCGCAATAAAGAAATGGGGGTCCACAAGTTGTAAGTGGGGGACCATGAACTGGTTTCGATTGAGACCCATCCCGTGCCCCATATCCATATCCCATCCCACCCCCCCGTCTCATATCCCATTACGCCCCCTCCATAACAGAGCGACTGGCGTATAACGCACGGGAGTGTAATGGGATGTGGGTGTACTGTACTGGGATGGGAACATACCCATCTCTCATTACGCCCCCTCCGTCGTGGCAAATATAATCTCGAATACTGGTCCATTTTGCCCCCGTTTGCAAAAGTCGTAGATCCGGTACTGCTCCGTAGTGACATACCACACCTTGCCATTCAATATTCAGTTCTACGCGTGTCGAGTTTTGGGAATATGGTAGAAATGTACCAGCAGGGGGTCCACCGTGACCAGTAAAATTTTGAAAGTGATCTACGAGAAAAAAATGTTTGGGAACCTCTGGTTTAGATGGATACTTGGATACCCACTTATAACTAATTATAGTCAATTTTAACCCAGACTTGCAATAAAAGGAAGGATTTAAGTGTGCTTACATTATTTATACATATAAGCAGTGCACCCAAAACTTTTTATCTGCTGAAAATCGCAATGCCTTCTTTGATACGCAAAAACCCACTAACAAATTCATCTAAGACCAACAAGCATCTGAGTTAATATACAGGTATCCTTCCTGGGTTCTGGGTTCCCACCTTATCTATTATATGATCTAATTCAGGGATTCCAAAACCTTTTCTGCAATGGAACACTTTGCTGTCTTTGTGCCGTCTTTAATTAAAATATTTGAAAATATAAATGGTTTTTTGATTTTTCATTCTGCATATTTTGGGCATTTTGCGGCTTTTAAGTGCATATTTCGGCCTTTTTTAGTGCATATTTGCATGCATGTTTTGGCACTTTGTTAGTGCATATAATCCATTGTCTAGTGATGAGCAACCAGCAGCCCGCAAGCCCATTTACTGCTTTCCGGACTTTTGACTAAAATATCAAAAAAATTGCACTAAAAAATATTCAAAGGCTTCTGTTCTGTTTTGCAAAATATCTTAGCCGAAAACTATAATCTTTCTTAAAAGTTTTGAATCGGCTGCTCTCAAGTTTTTTTTTTGTATATAGGTAATAATTAAAAAATGACAGAAATTCGTAATTAATTAAAGCCCGTTAGTAAGCGCTCAAAAAGAAGTGGAAGGTGAGATATGTAAATACGAATGTTAGAGGGAGCGCGAAAACGATAATATTTAAGCGAAAATTGTGAAAATATTTAATAAAACATGACTCGTTTAAACTATTTTAAAATAGAACCAAAATCCCGCGGGAAATGTCATAGTTTTAAAGATAAAATGAATTATGATTTTTCGCGTATACTTATATAACTTGTAATGTAACAAAAATTAAGTGCTTATAATAATTTTCCAAATATACGATTTTACGATTTTCTTCTATCGGAAGAATTTTATTAAATTACCGTTTCGGCGTGGCAAATGTATAGATATTATCGTCAAAAATAACATATATTTTTTAGAAACTTAAAAACTTAAAGTGTTCTAAAGAAATATGTTGTAAAACGGTAAAAATTCGGAATGCTATGGCTTAAGATAGGTTAACTTTCGACCTTAACTGAAGAATAGTGCAGCGGTTTTTTGTTAAGATCTGTGTTTAATGTATTTTAAAGGTTTCCGTTTTATACAACCGGGTTGCGTTTTAAAAAAGTTTGAAAACCACTGCCATATCGTGACGCCAGCCCTTCGTCTATGTGTTAGTATCGGTGTGTGGTGACGTCACAAGCATTTGGGTGATTAAGTGACGTCAGAAACTTTGCTTGCCAAAAAAATAATACGTCAATATTATTACATTTATTAAAACGCTGTCTTAAAGCTATCTGTAAGGAATACTTTTTTTTGCTTATTCAGATAGCTGACTACATTATCAAATTTAAAGTCCGCGGACTGTACCTTGTACAATATTCGGAAGTAGGATATTTTTGTGTTTGAAAAAATTAACTCCGTCAGGACGGCTGGGACAGCAATTAGTTTCAGTGTGGACCGATAAAAGGTAAAACACAAAGCACTATGCGATCTATATAGTACGAAACAATGCTCGCACTTTTTCATAAATGGGCCTTGAACCAATTTTATTTGGTTTCTGGCGTCATTTTTAATTTCACAGGGCACGTCTTGATATACTTGGTCGAAGGTTTAAGTATTATAATTTACTAGTAGACCCGGCCACACATTGCTGTGGCTAAAGCCTCGATTACATTGAGCGAGTTTACAAGCTACTAGCCGGCGAATTCACTATCTGCCAGTAAACTCCGCTATAATCATCAGTGGCGGATTTGCCCTAAGGCCAAGTAGGCCCGGGCCTAGGGCGGCCAGATATTCGGGGCGGCCAATCGTGACAAAAAAGTCGCGGATAACAACAAAAATTTTTCAGCAGAATGTCTCCATTTTCGTGCTCACTGCAGTGTTAAAAATGAGGATCGAAACAATGTTGCAGTTTGTTGAAATGGTTACGAACTGAAGGTCTTTAAACCATTTACTCAAACTTGGATATTGCTCTTCTTATGTGTGTGTACTCCACGCCAGTACTGTTCTAGAGAGCGATCGTTTTCTTGTTTGCGACGAGTTAAAAAATATTTACTCACAACAATAACGATCTTGCTTTGCTTAACATAGAAGCAGATTCTTAAGGAAATTGGATAGCGAAGATTTAATTAATGATTTTGCTGCGCTTAAGTGCAGACTTGTTTTGTAATACATTGTGAAACATTTATTATATGTTGGATGAGAATACACCTTTATTTAGTTAAACTAGTTAAATAAATAACACCAAAAACCGTTTTAAATGTTTTCTTTAAATGTGCAATTATCCTTGAAACATTAGAAAGTATTACAAACTAGCAGCTATTATAGTTAACTAAATTTCTGAATTGATTTCGATAAAAGTTGGCTTTAAAGTAGATTCATTATGTATTCTGTATGATGGGTACTGAGAAAGGGGCGGCTGGTACTTACTACATGTCCTGGGGCCTAGAGCGGCCAAGACAGTAAATACGCCTCTGGTAATCATATTTACTAATGATTACACTGAGCAAATTTACTAACAAATAGTGAATTCGCCGGCTAGTAGCGTGTAAACTCGCTCAATGTAATTACACAACCTTTATAATCAATACCGTCTGTTTATTTGTATACATATCAAATCATTGAACTTCTCGGCTGTTATCTACTACAATATGCATGTTTTATTCATATAAACCTTTCTCTTGAATTACTCTATATATCGGTGAAAACCCGCATGAAAATCCGTTGCGTAGTTTAAAAGATCTAAGCGTACAGAAAGCAGGAGCGACTTCAGTTTATACAATGTAATGATTGTCAGTGTACAGTTAAGTTTATTTTAATATTGGCTGTAAGCACCGGTGTTGCACTTCCTTTAAGCAGAGTTGTTCAAAGTCAGACTAAGACAATGACCTTCCCATTGTTTTGAAAGTCAAGTGTATTAAATTTCATCAATATTTGCATAAGAATCCAATAAACGCCGCCTGCCTGGTATACACAGCTTGATTGTACGTGAAATATTATGTCATACAAAAAAAGAAAAGTAATTCAATGCTAGGATAAAAGAGGCAGAAGAGAAAAACGACAAAATATAACTAAAGGATTAAAAAAGAATTCAAGAAATCTTGTTAATAGAAATTAACTGTCAAATTTTATAAATTAACAAAAATCCACCTTTAACGGATCATTCCACGAATCCAATTTTTATTTTTTAAATTTTATTATTTATTTTCAGGTATCATGGATTCGCACCAAGGATCTGCAGATCCTGACCAGTGGCACCGTGACCTTCACTGCGGACCCCCGTTTCGACATCCTCTACGTGCCGGAGTCCCAATCCTGGACCCTGAGGATCCGCAAAGCCAGGATCAGCGACGTGGGAAAGTATGAGTGCCAGGTCAATACAGACCCTAAGATGAACAAGTTCTTCAATCTCAGCGTGTCAGGTAAGCTAAAAGCATTAATTTTTGTATTTGCTTTAAATTCTGTTTAAAGTATTGAAACCAATTGACGAACAGCCTGCTTCGGATATATTTTTGTTTAATATCAAAGGTATAAATGGTTGTACCTTCGAACAGTATCAACAGAAAAGCGTCTGCGTGGTTGAATTTCAGAACCCGGCTTCGAGTGTCTGACGCCACGCCGTACGCGCCCCGCCACAAATAACATATGTGTACTCGTACGTGAAATTTTATAACAAAGCTACCACTGTAATTCAGTTTCAAATTCAGGAATTCGTCAAAAAATGTCACTTCTTCCGTTAGAAGGTCGCATGAGGACGTGCCCCTGGCAAGTATAAGAACTACGAATTTGTGAATTTGTAGTATCTCTCCGGATATGGAAAGATTGACGGTAATACTAGGACTAATAATATCTTTTTCACCCCTCAAATCAATACCAAATAAATGCAAACAAATAGTTGTTTTATTGGTCCTCGGACATTTAATCGTATACGAAACACATTCAAATGACAGATAAAATATCACTCTACATAAAAGAATTAAAATTGTGGCTTTATGATGCAGATGTTAAAACACTTTTGCTATAAATTCTATGTAAACTTTAATGCATCACTTTTCATTACAATTCTACTATTACTTCAACACTAACATTATTTACTTTCTTGAAACCAAAACAATAAATCTACAGAATCTTAGTTTCTATTTTTCACTACAATATTTTTCACAGATACCTATATTTATAAATCTTCACTTTAAAACTTACCTTTTTTAATTGTACTTACCGATGTAATACAGCATTTTTTTATATTACCCACGCACAGGCAGTGCCTTTGTGGGTTCCCATTACCTACTTTTATCTTATATAGATTTACTTATTGCTAACTTTTACATTATTTGTTTCTTATATTTGTATCTTACTGTGTTATGAAATTATGTAAAAATTAATTTTGAAATGTTTATAGATATAATTGGAAAAAATAAAGATTAAATAAAAAAAATATACTCAGTTGTGAATAATAGTATCAAGCGGCTATATATAACATATGACGTCTTTGTCTGTCACGGTTATTTTGTCCCGGTGACTAGCTATCACGGGATGACAGTGGTTCCGAGGAACGGGCTATTTTTGGAACCAGTTCCTGTTAGATTTAAAAAATAGTCACCAACCCAAAAGCCGACCCAAAAGCCGCCCGCAGGTCCTAGCAGCAAAAACCTGAGTGGGTTTTGAACTGCTAGTAAACAATAATTGCGCTTCACAGTTAAACACAAGCAAAAAATAAAATAAAAAGTCACACTCCGGTCACCACAAAATATATAGGTAGACTGATTAAATAAATGTCGATTGAAAAGATGCGAGAGTTATAACCTTTATGATAGTTATAGTTATAGCCTTCTAGTACCTACCTTCTGCGTGGTTAAATAGATCCATCACATCTGCGAATCAGGTACAAGCGAGTGTTTGCAATGCTGAGACCTGGTACTGATACATTAAAATGTGATTTTGGAACGAGTAGCACTCGTAAGAATATAAAATTCATTGAGATTAAGTAAATCTTGGCTGTCTACCATTTATAAGGGTGAACATTCAAATTAATTTGCATATAATTCTTCGATGAGTCTTAATAAATTTAATTCTATCAGAAAGTAAATAAAGTTTACGCTTTCAATGGGAATATCGAGTTTAAAATTAACATGTCAGGAATTTATGGTGATTTTTTTCGATTGAATCTGAATGTATTTTTAAATGGTGGTACCAGATCTTTAGGCAATTATTTTCGACGACTTCAAACTAAAGAAATTAACCTTTTTTTTTATAAAGAGTTTTTTTTATTATTGTTTAAAGGAAGATTTATAAAAGTTATATTTAATTTGATGTACGTGAAATAGCGAAGCTCACCGAACTTCTTATAAGATCATTGTGGAAGGTATTTTCGACTCGGCGCAGGTGTAACTAAAACCCACTGTCTTGAGTCACTGTAAGTATGGAACGGAATGTTGCGAGGCGGAAGGAAATGGGAAGAGGAATGAGAAAGGGGTGGTTTTAAAGTACGTGTCTATTTGGATCCGGTTTCTAAATAATGCAAAAATAATTTAAAGCAAGATTCCTGTTCTGAATATCGCTAAGATAAACGCACATAAACATAAATGTAGGTGCCGAAACATGTTTATTTTTTAACTTGAAATATCATTTATTATAATGACGAGAAAAATAATTTGATTTTTCTAAATGAATATATGCTCGCAATGTTAGACCTCTGTGGAGAAATGACTTCTTTTATATGATAATTTATGTACCCGGATTTACTAAAAGGCACCTTCTTCATATTTTTCTTCTTCTAGGACAAACTCAAGGCGGCCTTATCGCTGGACTCGCAATCCGAAGGTCGCGGGATCGAATCCCGGGGTGGCAAATAAATTTTATTTGATTAATGTGTGTTATTTAACTATTTATTAATTTAAAAATAATGTATAGTAAATTTGCGACAGGTTCCGGAGTGTAAGATATTCTCAGCATCACCCTGGTGTAAGGCCACTATTCAGAATTGATTGGCTTTATTCAGGTTGCTTGAAATGGCTTTAGCCGTGTTTGGTGACCAGATCTGAATAGCTAGGTACTTCCCCACCTTCCTCTTTCCCATCTCCTTCTCCTCCCTACTACCCTCAGCCTCACCCCACCCCAATTGAGGATGCCATAATCTCACTGGCTCTAGACGGGAGAAGCTGGGACTCTTGTGAGATATACATAAAAAAACTCTTATCGGAGGTTGGCTATCACCAGGAATACTATATCTAAAAAGTTATTAACCTTGAGCTTGAATTATCGTAATAAGTTGCTTTTAGTGACTAGATTTAAATAAGCTGATTCTTCCCTCCTTGATTTTTCATCTTCATCCCCTCGCCAATCCCCACAACATACCTCGTTTGGAGATGCACTGACTCGTGGCTCTTGAGACTCTTGTGCTGTTATCATACATTCATAAATGAGAGTATCTCGGCGTGGGTCTGTGTTTTGTTTTTTTTTTTAAATCTAGTTTTATTCTGAGATTGACGTAAAATGTGCACACTTGACCTTGAGGAAGAATGTTATTGGGTAGATAAGATTTCAAAAAACCACCCCACTTCCTTTTTCCACCCCTTAAAAAAAATTATGCTCTTTGTTGAAATTTGTACGCACTTGATGTTCGAAATAAGATGAAGCTGTATTAAAACTACATGACGATCTGCGATGCGCATTTTATTCACAAAAAGATTGAAATACCCAGTTTAAAACTCCAGTTAAAAATATTCCAGTCGGTTTACATGGTACAAGTAAGAGATACATTTCTCGTTTAAAGCCAACAGCTCCGGAAAACGCATTTCGGAATGTTTAACAAAGAAAATCATACGCGACGATCCTTTGTCTCGCCTCTGTATCACTTGGTATGTAAAGCCTGGAGGACTATATCGAACCACGAGGCGAAACCGAAAATACTCCGAGTACACCTATCAGGACCCAACCGCAAATATTTGAGACGTGCGCGTTCGGTTCGTTCCGTTGGATATAGAAAAATGTTCCCTTTGTACGCGAAACTTGAATTCTTTATAAACATTCGCTATTTGCGAGGAGAAAATAGTTTTATTTTTATTTTCACCATATTTAAATTGTAAGAATTCTCTTCCGAGTAAGAAATTATCTGGAAACAGTTTTAAAACCTCAAACTTTTTTTGGATGAATTTGATGAAATTGGGTGAATTTTACTACAATTATCTCAATAAAGAAGAATGAAGTTTGTTGTGAACATGTTAATTGTCTTTGTGTCCAAAATAAGATTTTTTTTAAATGAAAAAAAATAAAAAATGAAATTTGTAAAAAAATTTGAAATACGTCGTTCTTTTTTCGAGGCATTTTCATATATTATTTTATTTTGTGCCTTTTTTTTTACATCAGCAACTTCATAAAAATGCCTAATATTAGTTGTATGAATCAAAAATCTGTTACGGTGAGTTCTGGCTTCATGATATTCTCACAGCTTTATTGAACAGAACAGATTTTAAAGTACGTACAAGGCACACACGTTCGTTTAATATTGTAAAGAATATGTAAATAAAAATGAAGAATATGTAAAGAAAAACACTGTAAAACAACTTCAAACCAAAATGCTTGCCTTATAAGACTGTTCAACACAAAATAACATTCTTTCTGATATACATAGATATCTTCAATTGTGACGAAGATAAATATAAAAACTCTATCAAAAGTATATTAAATGAGTACAAAACTGCATAAATGTAATGATATATTATGTAATTACATATACCATGTACTACCTACCACTTGTAATAATTTAATATCTTTTAGTTGTTATAAGATTTCAGTTTGAACGAAGTATTAATTTCTAGATACATAAAATAATAGTATAATGAGGATATCTACAATTGGTTTCTCATTTAAGTGAATTATACATATATAAATTAATCAAATTGTAAACTGTTGAATTCTTTAAAATAAATAATTAATAGAAATCGTTGTCTCCTTTACTAACACGGTTAAAAATATGATCTAAGCGGTATTAGAAAGAGAATAAAATCATAAAACTTTAAATTTATTTCCAAAAGTTAAGCACAAAACAATCAAAATGTACCCATTTATTAAATCAAAGTTTTAGACCGCAATTTGTAAAAGAAAATTGTGAAGTTTTGAGATTTTGTATTAATAATTTTTAAACGAAACGACAGAAAAGTACGTCGACGATAACGTTTATAATACACTAGCGAGTTTCCGGCATGTCACTAATAAAGAAATTGTTCCTCCCTGCGTGTCTTTTCCCATTCGTCCCGTTCTCCTTCCCCTTCCCCTCACGCTTTCCCCCTCCACCTTTCCCTTCCTCAATCCTCACCTCTCTCCCGCGTTTAATATATTCAGTCCCGGTATATTCAGTTTTTCAAACATCTTGCGTGCCACCTATTGAAAATTAAAAAAAAAAATTCTATTCCAAACATTTATTTTTGTAAATTATAAGAATTAATCAAATTTGGTTCCTTTTTAAAATAAATATAATTTTTGATTAGATTCAAACTATTGATTTTGGTTAGTGCCGTAGGTGAGTATTTTAAATAAATTCATTAATTTAAAGAGTTTCGAAAATCTTTTATTTGGATGCACATATTGTTGGATTTTAATTTTTACTTCGTTTAGTATTATTTTTAGAAAAGTGCTTGAAGAAGGATCTAATTTAAATAAAAAGCATCTTTGATTTAATTTGTTCAGACTAATTCTAATACTCGACCTACAATTTAAACATTAAAGCATGTCTCACAAAAACAAAAACAAAAAAAAAGTACCGAGGTATAATATATATTTATGTAAGGTCTAAGGTTCTTGAGAATTTTCGACGAGTCCTTAAGTGGCATACCTCAATTTCACATTGTAAATGTCGAGAAGGTCGAACTTGGTGAATTAATATTTAAAAAACCCCAGCGCAAAAAGCTCGCATAGAAAAACTATTGCTTTGAATAGATAATTTTAAATTGAAGATTTCAAACTCTCAATAAAAATATATCAAACATTTTGTTTGTCGGCGAGAACTTGTCAATCGATCATAACTACTAAGAAGTTCGTAAGCCAATAATACCGTTTCCACAACGTTTTTGAAAGGAGCTGTTTTCTTGGGAAAATGATTAAATATTCAATACAACTTATAACTACGGAGCTAGAGTTCCAAGGAAGTATTTGAAAACCAAAGGTTGCTACCCGGATATGAACGGGGTTATACATTTTTTTTTCAAATTGAGTAATAATAATAATCGGATAGTTTTTGTAAAAGAGTACTCTTAGAATATTATATATTAAAAATAAATTTTAACAAAAATTAGAGACGAACAAAAACGGCAAAAAAGGAATATCAGGCCAAGAAGTGTAAATTCTGAAATGGCTTTTCAACATCACCAATACGGGAATTTGGCACAAAAATCGCTTGGCAAGTGGAGTCTTCGGCAAAGGTCGATTTAAGTGCAAAAAGTGTTTTTTTAATTGTCTATTTAGTGAATAATTTTACAAGAAAGAAAAAAGTTCATTAGAGGAATCTGTCACAAATAATCTTAGTCATAAATTTTTTTTTCTTTTAAAATTATTTTTTATACGCTTTCATACATTTCTAATTAAAAAAAATATCTTTACAATTATGTTTTTTACAAAGTAACTAGCTAGTTCCCGACATGCGTTGCTACGCCACTTAATAAAGAAATTATTTCTCCCTGCGTGTCTTTTCCCATTCGTCCCGTTCCTCTTCCGCATCCTATTCCTCTCCCGCGTCCCCTTCACTTCTCGTGTTCACACTCCGCCTTCACCGCCGTCTCCGCCTTCCCTCTCCCCACTCTCCCCCCGTCCCCAATTAAATGAATTGGTTTTAAAGATTAATCAAAAATAGTTGTTTCACATAAAAGGTAACCAATACGATTTGAACATATTTGGGTTAATTGCGAGAAATTCCAAACAGCATAACGTCGTCTAATTTTACTTCCATTTTCATAATTTTCAGAGGCTCCACTGAGAGACTCACCACTTCCCTCCAGTTCTTCTGCAGCGGTGAAGGCCTCCATATCCGGTCCCAAACAGCAGTATGTGAAGATCGGCTCCACAGTGACCTTCGAATGCAGGCTGTATTTTGGTGGGGATCCGCAATGGGACAGGCCTTCGAGAGTCAGCACGAGAAGTGTCCCAAATGTACAGTGGCTTCATGAAGGACTTGCAATTAGCTTTCAGGTAAGCATCTAATCCTTACAATCACACATAAAAGCTTTTTTAAAACTAAGAAGCCTAATCTTATTTTGCTATCTAAAAAGCCCAATCGTAGGTCAAATTTACCTACATGAATAAATACACCTGTAACATAGTTTATTCTGTGTAATTTGTTATTTTTTATCATTATTTATTCGTATTAACTATTTAGGAAATGAAAAAACGCATAATAAGAATAATATTTGACTTTGTCAAAACAATTATTACTAATTAATACAAAAATTTGGTACAAAATGAGATCCTCACGGTTTGCTTCTTTTAAACTAAAGATATTAAAAAAACTTAAAAAAATCTTCATTTTTCTACTAACCAAAAAATGTTTTATAATAATTAAACAGTTTTATAAAATTATTTTCTCTCTATAAACCCTTTTCACACACATTTAAAAATTACAAAAAGCCTAAACATAGGTCAAATTGATTTACAACAGTACGATAACACCAATATGAAGGGACTTACCAAGGCAACACTGCCATCTTGAGGGCTTGTGGCGGGTACTTAGTTGGTTCGATCAATCAGGGCAATCGAAAGAAGTGTGCGAAAGAGACAGCAGAAAGCATATTTGTTTGCATATGGGTAAAAATGACCTAGATTGGGCTTATAGGGTTAATGGTCTCTTCTAGAAAGTACGTGCTTACACCCTCTTTATTTTTTCTGAGAAAGCAAGAAAATAATCAGATAATGGAGGAAGCTTATAATTTTGTTCTCCAGAAAACAATGTATTATTTTGTAAAAACCCAATAAACGAGATTAAAATCATTATTTGCCATTGTTTCCACAATCAAAATTAAGTAACAACAAGAGAAAAACGGCGAATCGTAACAAATCACAAAAAGTGGACCCTTTCGAGTGAAAGATTAACAAAAACAAAAGAGACGACGCTAATTCGGGGACAAAAACGACAAGATAAAAGTAAAAGAACATTCCGAAAAGAGCTTTTTTCACAGAGGATTCTGAGATGATGTCACCGTACCGTATGAAATACAGGTTCGGTGATTTAGCCGTTGTTCGTAAAGGACCTTTATAACTTGTTGGCTTCGATGTTAAAAAGGGTTTTCCCGGAAGAGGCGAGTAGTGGGGTGGGATAAAAAGTCCAGGAGCAGAGAGAGGGGTGGGTATCGCGTCACCTGTACCTACGACCTGCGAGTCAGGAGTAAGCAAGCCTGCGGCTACACGTCACGCGGTGACTGAAGCCATTTCAGATCGTGCCTCGTTTGATCTAATTTAAACTCTGCTGGTGGGAACAAACAGGCTACAAAAGCGTCTGGTTTCGTTATTATTATCATTGCGTTTCAATTAAAGTGTGACATTTTACATGGTTTCTCGGAAATCTTCCAACGCTGTCGAAAATAGCATAATTACGAGGTGAGAGCGCAGTTAACGTCTGTATTTAAACCGATAATTGAAACTCTATTTTAAGTTTTGATCTACTATGTGCGCGCGATGTTCTAAATAATTATCAAAATTAGATGCTTATTCGCAGGCTCCATTGTAAATTCGTATAATTTTTATACGCTCCAATTTATTAAAGATCTTTTACCATTTATTGGATAACCAACACCTCTGCCATAGGTAAGTAGGGGATTTTTTTAGGGGGCCCAGAGGGGATTTTTTTTTCTCCTGTGTGGAGCTAAAAAAATCTTTGTTTATTTACCAACACCCTTCATATCAAAATTTAGTTTTTAATGTTCGTGTAGGCCTATAGACCTTAGGCTATAATCCCCACAAAAAAAGTATTTTCCGACCCGGTTTTCATTGATAAACAAAAATCCAATCATTCGTCAGGAAACACGCTAGACACGCGCTCAACATGTGTACACGGATGACATTTGTCACACGAGAACGGGTCGCTTCTTCAACTCGTTCTTGAATTCAACAGCTCGGCTTTGGAACGATTTGCCGGCCTTTTTTACCCCTTTCCAAAAACACGGATCTCTGCAAGACCAATTTTAATTCCTTCCTCTCATCAAAAAGACCCTCCACAAAGCATCTCAGATGACATGGACCCTGTGGAAAATCATTTACCTCAGGGCCTCCTGGGTGGATTTAATCTTAAAAAAAATAATACTAATCGTAATTGTGAAAATAATTCAGTAAATTTTCTGTAATTTAGAGTTTTGCAAAATTATGATTTTTCATAATTTTGCAAAACTCGAAATTCTTGGTCAGTGGTTGAGTGGTTGAGGCATCGCGTTTGGGTCCCACCCGGGCGTCCCGTATTCGATTTCTTGGCTGGCTTAGTCCTCCATCACAACACAAGCAACATTTTCGGCTTTCTGTGGTGGTAGTAGGAGATTTTTAAACATTGTTGGGTTATTCGTAAACTGGGAATGTTTGTCTTTCTTTTTAAAAAAAAAATCTTCTTTGTAAACCTAAAAACACAACATTATGAAATATTGTTTGTAAAAAGCACCTTCAAGCCTTTTTAAATTTGTTTTCGCTAAAAACAACCTCTAAATCAAGTTGTTTGCAATAACTAATAACCCAACTTTTTATTTAGTTTTGGTGTTTATTGAATCGTGAAGAAAAGTACGTCGATTGAAATGTGTTGATTTTGTCAACAAATTGTGATAAAAAAATGCTAAATTATTGATGTTTGCATCACATTGTTGCTTCACAAGCTTATATTTCAATGAAGAAATAATTTTTAAATAATTTAAAGCTTTTTCGGGAACTATAAATTCCAAATATGCCATAAGTTTCATTTAGGGCGTCAAACTAAAGTGGTTCGTGTCATGCCACAATCGCGCACGCACAGAAAGGTTGAAAGAGATCTGTCCAGATAGTGTCCGTGTGTGACGACATTGATATGGGTTAAAGCACCCCTTTCCACCCATGTTCTCCTGCTCCGTTTATGAAGTGGGTGTGGGGATAACGCGCCCTCTGTCCCTCGATCGAAGGGCTAATTTAAAATTAATTCGTTAAATAATTATTTTGATATATATCTGTTGGAGAGTGTTTTTTCCGCGTAAGAATAAAGATTATTTGATGAAATAATTTACACTAACCGTTAAATAAAATTATTAAATTATTGTAGCACAAAGAGATTTTGGTATTATTTAAGAAAATGTTATTTAAAAAAGCGAAGAAGGTAATACCAATGAATCGAAATTAAATAAATAAAAAAAAAAACAGAAAGTAACACAGTATTATTATAAATATGTATTACCAACTGACAGTAACCTATTAAAAATTACGAAACGAAGAAATCATTTATATTTTTAAAAACACTATTTTTTCCCCGTTATTTTTAACCTGCTTTTTAAATTTTTGTACATTAGCTCTACTTAAGAGGCCCTGATTGGAAAAAATCTCTAATGGACTGTGTCATCTTTGGGGACGGTGTGTGGAAAGACTGTTTTAGGGAAGGAAGGAGAGGAAGTTCTGGGAGGCAAAAAGGTGTGAGAGATGGGTTGGTATCTGAGGGTGAAGAACTTATGAATCCATCCCTCCCTCTGCAGTGCAAAGTGATGGGTCGAGAAAGTCCAGCTCGAGAAGTCTAGGATTGATATCCTTCTACCATTATCTTCCGATCCGGCCCGCCACGCATTAGCTGGGCAAACTACCGTCAAGACCTATACAAACCTCACTCCATGAACCCGGCGAATACTTCCAAGTCACCATATCGAGCTTGGGGCGATCTATGGCAGGGGTGTTGATTATTAAATAATGGTCTTGTGGTGGCGGTATCTACCCGCCTCCCAAATTTAATTTTCTTTACTAATATCGTAAATGCGTAAAATTATTTTGAAATCAAATGTTTTCAAACGAGAACTTAAAGAGAAGTACTTAGAAATAGTACGATACAAAATAGGATAGTATAAAATCAGTGTTATAATGGTCAGACGTTAAGTTGATATGATGTTGTGTAATTAATTTACAAAGTGTTATTTCTAAATAACATCCAAAGACAGGAGGAGAATAATTATTTTAATCAAAGGAACCGAACATTTTAAAAACGCGATGTGTAGTATTTATTATTTGAATTTTGTATTTTATGAGTTAATTAGGAAACCACACATTGAAACGATACTTTGATAAATGTGTGACATTGTATATTAATTATGCGCCGTTTTGTACAATAAAACCAGTAAGCTAAAAACAAAAAAGGTTGTATGTAAATGATATTTTTTTACAAAACAAGTGTTGATAAATGAGAGATGCATTTATTTATTATGTACCTATATTATTCGCTTTTATAAAAATAAGATAAAATTAATGATATTGTGTAACAGTAATTATGAAGTAAAATATATTCTATTTAAATTATATTACTCTTATATCTAAATAAAAAAAAAGAAAAACACAAGTTATTCTGATTTTCGTTGTGTCCTAAATTTAATAAATAAATGACGCACATAAAATAGTGAGCGTGTTTTTTGGCCTTTCTTATTCATAAAGTCGTCAAATAAAATTAAATTGGTACCTACAATCTGAAAGTACGTAATTATTTTTTTTTATATTTGGAAGCTGAATAATCGATTAAATAAACATTGTCATATTGAATGGTGAAACTAAATTTAAACGGATTTGAAAAATGTCGCTACCCATACAGTATCTTTAAGAATTTGCAGGTAAGAGGGGACTGTGGGTGGATATTTCAAATTAGCTCTTAAAACTTTCGTTACTATTGATGGGCTTAAATACATTCAAGCGTGTTCTATTTAAAGTGATTTGAATATTTCTATTTTTGAAACTGATAATTCCTGGTGGAATTCCGTTATAATGATTATATACTATAATGAAACAAATATGAAACTTTTTCCACTTTAATTTTATTGACCGTAACATTTGACAATAAAATAAGGTCATTAATAATTCGTATTACTTGTAAGGTTTTTCCCTAAACAATATAGAATTAAGCTACAAACCCATGGTAATTAGCCTACTGGAATTACCAGAATATTTAGAAATTCGACATCCTAAAACGACATAGTAACAAATGTAATTAGCATAATTGATTAAAATTCTTTGGACCACCCTGCTTTCCCTCCCTCGTATGTTAGGTATATAAACCGTAGACTAAGAATAATTTCTACTAGTCTGAAGATGGCTCTAGCGAGCTGAAACCGGTTACAGTCAATAAAATTAAAGTGGAAAAAATTTTATATTTGTTTTATTATAATATATTAAAGTGATTTGACTGTAGTTAGGTTGATAAAATAATCTTTAAAATGTAGCGATCTCTTATTTGCTTATAACTTACGTCAATGATGAAAATAAATGTTATTACCATAAAAAAATCTTTTATAAATTGAATTTGATAAATTAAATATAACAATTACGTAAAAATGTTTTTCTACGTCAGTGAATTTTTTTTTATCAAGGAGCTGAAATGGTGCATAGAATATTTATGCTTTCTTAAGCGGAAAATATTTGTGTAAACATAATGACATCAATAATAATAAATATTATGAATTATGTTTTGAATTTAACGTACAGGTGATATTTAAAAAAAATAAGGTGTTTACCTTGTTGGCGTCCAGCGTGCGTGCTGACGCTAACGGCAGGGTTGGAGAAAGCTCTCACATATTTAATACAATTAGCTGCTGCATCTGCCCCAAATAATAACTAGCTCAAGATTTGGCACAAGCAGGGTTCCTCGTAAACTCAGGGCTAGTGCTTGTGGTTCGGAACTTCACGTTTCTCCATTGTCCCAGGGCCTCCCTCGTCAAGCAAAACACGGTAGGTTATCACATAAACAGTTTATTCAATTCTAGGAGACACAATAATACATAAGGAACGATCCTAGCTGAAAGTTTAGTTTGAATGTCCGTCTCTCTTCTCTAACACGCGTGGCTAGGGTTAATACATTTAATTGCACACAAGGGATAACATGGTAATTGACTCACGTTTGGTTTTGGGCCAACAGCGGCTCCACGCGCTTGATTCTATCGAGCTACGCAGCGTCCATCGGAGACCGGAAACGCACACGGCGAAACTGAACTGGTGTCGCCCATGTTCGGGCGGTACGTGGGCCCTCTAAGCCGGCTTGCTGGAGACTGAGGAGCTTGCGGTCGGCGGCGCGTCTCGCGGCCGCCCCGTTTGTCGCTCGCGGGAGGGGATGGTGCGCGCGCATCTATATGGCGCCTTATTCTCCAGTCCGTGGAGAAGTCTAATTCTCGAATTTGTAACGTAACACTTCCCCCCTCGCCGCAATAAAAGCGACGTGGTAATGGAGCTGTAGGACTAATAAATCCTCTTACCTTTTCAGCACTTGTGCCAAAAACATTTAAGAGAAACGAGGAGAGAGAGAGAGAGAGAGAGAGATTCCTAGCTGGAGAATAGTTATGAACAGAACACAAAAGAGATGATACATGGTGTAACAAGGAATTGTCAATAAATGTATATAAAGGCAGTGGCATACATAAATACAGTTGCAAAGAACAAGGATCTGTTGAAGAAAGGTACAAGGGTTATGCAGTGATAGAAAAAAAAAACTCTAAAATTGTATCATTGGTCTGTGAGCTAATGTTTGCGAACGTGGTTTGCGTAGGATGTCTGGGGTGGTTGAACGTTTCACTGAAGTTACAAGGTTACTTTGTCACAGTAACCTGGCCCATTTGAGATTACACTCAAGGGACACTAGGGCCTTTAAGAAAATACGAGGAAGAGAACACATGATGAGGCTTCTAGGTGGTGTGGAGAGTTCTACCTGTCACAGAGGTCGAAAGGGTAACTGCTTCCGGATCCTGTGGGTGAGCCAGTACGAAACCATTGAAGTACTGGAGAGTGGAATCGCAATTGGTGGTTGGTACACTGGTTTTTGTATGTAGTGGGATTGTTTTGTGAACAATCGTTGGTATTGTTATTTGCGCAAGGGCACAGGAGCATCCGCACAATGGCAGTAGGGCATTTGCATTATGCAGCAGGAACATTTGCATAATGGCAGCAGAAACATTTGCACAAGGGCAACAGGAACATTTGTATTATGCAGCAGGAATATTTGCATAATGGCAGCAGAGCATTTGCACAAGGGCAACAGGAACATTTGTATTATGCAGTAGGAATATTTGCATAATGGCAGCAGAGCATTTGCACAAGGGCAACAGGAACATTTGTATTATGCAGCAGGAATATTTGCATAATGGCAGCAGAGCATTTGCACAAGGGCAACAGGAACATTTGTATTATGCAGCAGGAATATTTGCATAATGGCAGCAGAGCATTTGCACAAGGGCAACAGGAACAGGAACCAACCTAGAGCTGGCGTGCTCGGGTTTGTTTTGAGTGTCGGTTCTTTGTGGTGATACGATTCGCAACTACACGCACGACTCACACTAGGTTATGTTAGATGCGGTCGGGTGCTTTTGGTACGCAGGGATTGAAGGCAAGGGACCTCCGTGACGGTAGCGAGGGCAGCATGAAGAGGCGCAGATGTAGATAGGGTGCAGAGCTGCTGGTTTTCTTTTTTTTAAATCCGGCAAAAATTATTATTAGAACAAAATTCTTGAAGTTTACCTGCCTAGTAGACCAATGATGAAAAAAGTTTGGAGAGAAACAAGTGTGCATGTTGAGAAAAAGTTGGATTTGTTTGGCGTGTAGAGAGAGAGACGGAGAGAGAGCTAACTAAATGTGGCTAATTCCTAATACATGTTACAAAGGTACGTATTCAAGGACAGGTTCTGTGTAACCCCTTTTGGTTTTTTTCTTTACCAAATACATTTCCAAGAATACGTGGTTGAGGGATTGTACGTATAACAAAATTCCCATTCGAAAGAAGTTGGTCTTCCATGACCTATGCTCACGTCTATACGGTAGCATTTTTTCTACTTTCGAAAAACAAAACATTGCGTACAAGATTAGTTATAACAAAGTGGGAAAGGAGTAGGAAGTTGAAAGGATCCGCGTATGAAGATTGTCCCATTTGACAAACGAAACGCCAAGTGCGTAACGCATATATCCCCATTCACGGATAATTTCGAGGAAGGGGGAGGGTGATAATTGGGAACATTTGAACGAAGAAAACTGCTGGGGACTCGGCTATTTCCGAAATTCGACCTCTGGGTGGAGGTGAAACAAGGTCTACAGCAGTCATCCTGGCACATTACAATAATATTTGGTAGTGTTGGACAAAAGAATACACTGACATAAAAGTCTAATCCTCTACGTGTATTGGGCAGAAGATTAGGGGTCGTTTTATTCTCCTACTTGTTTGCGAGAAATGACAGACCCTTGCTCAAATCTCACAAACCTGGGGATTTTCTTTGTTCGTCTCCCAGACAACGAGTTAGGTGTGTTTGTGTCCATCAACTTAACTCCCACGACACGATGCCCCATAATCATGCGTGAAGCGTATGATTAGTCCTTTTGAGATAGTAGATAGTTCCTGGGTTCTTGTGACAGGAAGTCCACGGGCATATTAATGATTACAAAAAAAGGGGTGTGGACTACATTGAGTAGTTCACACATAAAGGTTTGATATTATTTCGTTCGCACGATTCATGGTGAGTATTGTAACGTCTTCACGTATAGCGTACAAGATTGCAAAATCAAGAGATTTGCAAGTAAGTTTTATAACGTCTTCACGGATAACAATGAACGAATTACAACTGGGTTGCCCAGTATTGAAGGGAGGTGCAAAAGACTAGGTGTTTATGACATTTCTGACAAAAACCCACAGAGTAATTATAACGGGCTCCCCGTATCGCATTTAGTAGATATTCTGAGATTCCCATCTATGACGGCAGATTTTATAAGGTTCCCACCTATGATGGCAACAAAAGGTTAACGTTCATATAAAAGTACCTATTCAATACAGACGGCGAGACATACTGATGTACTTAGTACAACAATACCGTAGCATAATAAATCCATATTAGCGTACGTTAAAGACTTGCACAAAGGCAAAAACATATTTGAAGATCTGGCCAAGATTTTATACTTCAACAATTAAGGGACGAAAAATTCTGGCGTGCTGATGGAATGTGAATTTCATCTAAGCTTACCGCAAAAGAGATCCTTTGTGGTACAACCCTTTTGGTTACGCACAGAGTATCGTATCGTGATGGTACAACTTTTGTTGTACTTACACGTACGATGGTAGCAACAATACAAGACATGCGCTTATCGTTGTTTGACAAGGCAAATTATTTACAAAGGTCCGATTTGAGTGTTTAAGACCTTCTAGGTTTTACTTACTTAAACAGACTGCGATGGACACACCTTGGTGTTATGAAAATTATAATAATGGGATGGGTTGTTCGCAGGGTGTTCACTTGGAGACCTGGCTTCTTGTTGTGACCTCGTACTTTGCACGTGATAAGTCACAACAAGGCAACCCCAAAATTTCAGTTTGAACAGTTGAGACCCAGGGTGACTCAATGTTGCTGAAATGTTGTAAAAAAAAATTTATCGTTAATGAAGAGGCACGTTAAAAGTTGTCCCTTTTATAACGATACTTTCCAGACTCCACATTCAGTTCTGGGGAGAGCTAGAGCAATTAGGGTTATTTATTGAGCGCCATTCTATTTTCTTAAAAAACAGAAAAAAAAACTTAGAACTGGTAGCAAACATCTGATACCGCCGTGGGTTTACACAGGTTTGCTTACCTAATTTAATTACATATGACATAAGGGTTAGATGCACTTTGGCGAGGACCCGATATTTAATGTACAAAAAGATTTTCTAATATTTAGAAAGGGGTGACGAGGTATGACATGATGATGTGAAAATATGATGCTGCCAGTTGTGACGATGCACAAAACCTTGGGCACGTAGTCTCTGACTACTTGCAGTAAGCCACAGGGAATTCCTTTCTCCGAAGTGATCAATTTCAGGTAGAGGTGTGCATGCTTAGAAAAAACGATGTTTCCAAGGTTTGACACCTGGGGCAGCGATTAGAGGCGAATGACTGATGATGACGAGATATTTATACAAACAAAAATAAAATAAAATGAAACGAAACCACAAGGGAGAATTATATTTTCTTCCATGACTTTGGCTACAGTTGACAACACTGTGCCAGAGCTAGAAAGGGTTTCGTTTGAGTGTCCCAATGAGTGACAATCGTTTACGAGAGGCCGCTCATTAGTGACGAAACAAAAGGGTTGACTTCCATAGTGATCCATGTCACGGTGTAGACGAATGGTTGCTAGGAGTCGAGGAATAACCGTTGGGGTTATACGGGCGTGGCAATGGAGTTTGTTTCCATGTTCCCACTTTTTACAATGTCCTTTATGTGGTAGTTACCTATGTGTTTACCAGAGATGTCGGACAATCGGTAAACCAGGTCTGAGATTTTCTTTAGGACTTTCGTCTTTACAAAACGGGGTGCCAATTTGGCAGAGAAGTACAGCGCACCTTGTGACAGAGTGTTGTTTCTCCTCCAGACGATGTCTTCTTCCTTGAATGTGACGTGCCTCCTACGAAGGTTATACCTGTCGGCGCTCTTTTGGTGGGCCAATAGTAGAGCGTCTGTTACTTCACTATAGATAGCGGAGAGTTCCTCCAAGCGGTGGGCGTAATTTGCTGCGGGGTCTGCTGTGGAGGAAGGGACGGGTGGAAGGCAATTGTCAGGGTGTAGTGAACCGTGAACTACTTGTTCCATGCCGTGTTTGAGAAAAAATGGTGTATAGCCTGTAGCGAGGTTCACCGTGTTGTTCATGGCTGCTTGTATTTTGTCTAATTTTTTGCACCATGTGCGTTGGTCTTTGCCAACCAAAATTGCCAGGGCCGTGTTTATGGTTTGGTTGTATCGTTCAACGGTGTTGTTCTGTGGGGTGTAAAGGGTGTTATAGAATACATCCTTTATACCATATTTAGACAAAAACTCCTTAAATTCCAGAGCTATAAATTGTTTACCATTGTCGCATATTATAGTACGAGGGGTACCGTAGGGTATGAAAATATGTTTTTCCAATAGATTGGTTATTGCTGCTGCAGTTGCCCTTTTCAGAGGAAACAACCAGCAGTATTTGGAAAAGATGTCCACTACGCTGAGTATATGCATGTAACCGGCGTAGCTTCTAGGGAAGGGTCCAATGAGGTCCATAGAAAAGGATTGAAGTGGTCTATCGGCACGCTTGGGGTTGCCCATTAGACCAGACGGTGGTGCCGTACTGTGCTTGTATGCCTTACAGATGTCGCACTTGGAGATGTATAAACGTACTTGTTTGAATAGACCCGGCCAATAATATCTTAAAGATATTTTTTTGAATGTTTTGAAGGTTCCAGGGTGTATGGAGTCTACGGCACTGTGGTTATCAATAATAACTTGTTCTCTATTTTCGAGAGGGACTACCTTTTTCCAGGCATAGTCCTCTAAGATTGACAGTGGAGGCTTGCAGTTGCGATATAGTTGTCCGTCCTTAATCATAAAATTCGGGAACTTTTGTGGGTTGTCACTGCATCCTCTAAAGGTTTTTTGGTACCATACGTCTTTTGTGGGGAGACTAGAATTGGGCAATTCGGCATTTAATGTTGCTATCTCGATCCTAGAAAGGGCATCCGGGACGATATTATCGGCGCCTTTACGGTGGATGACATCGAAAGTATATTGAGATAGGCGGGACGACCAGCGAGCCAATCTCCCAGAGGGGTTGTCTAGCGAGATCAGCCATTTTAGGCTGCTATGGTCTGTGACGACGGTAAACTTACTGCCCTCAATGTATCCGCGGAAATGTTGAATGGATTCCATGACTGCTAACAATTCTCTCTCGGTAATCCCGTAGTTTTTTTCGTGTTTATTTAGGGTACGAGAGAAGTATGCCACGGGGTGTTCGCCGTCCGTAAAATTTTGAGTGAGGACTCCTCCGATTCCGACGTTTGATGCGTCCGAATGGATCGTAAAGGGAAGATTGAAGTCGGGGCAATTCAGTACTGGGGCTGATTGAAGAGCCTCTTTCAGGGAGTTGAATGCTGACTCAGTCTCCGCAGACCAGGAAAAGTTACTGGTACCTTTACGGATTCCCGTGATTTTGTTGAGCGGCGCCGCGAGAGTTGAGAAGTTTTTTATGAATCTTCTGTAGTAACCGGTGAGTCCGAGGAAGGCTTTTACCTCTTTTGCATTTGTAGGTCGGGGAAAATTTGTCATAGCCGCTACTTTTGTGGGGTCTGTTCTTAGGCCTTCTTCGTCTACTATGAAACCCAAGTATCGTAGGCGGTGCCTGCAGAATTCCGATTTCTTCAGGTTGATAGTCAAACCGGCCTGTTTGAGTTGTTGAAAAACCTTTTCTAGAATAAGTATATGTTTTTCAAAGGTATCGCTAATGATGATCAGGTCATCCAGGTAGCAAAATAAATTGTTATCAAACTCTGGGCCAAACAATTTATCCATGAGTCTTTGTAGTTCTGCTGGGCTGTTTTTTAGACCGAAGGGTAGTCTTTTGAAATGGAACATACCCCTGCCAGGCACCACGAAGGCAGTCTTTTCGCAGGAGCTGGGATCCAAAGGTATCTGCCAGAATGCTTTGCTTAAGTCTATGGATGAGATGTATTTAGCGTTTCGAAGTCTGTCCAGGATGGAGTTGACCAAGGGGAGCGGGTAGGCGTCTGATATTGTACATGCGTTGAGGCGTCTGCTGTCGAGGCAGAAACGGGCTGAGCCGTCTTTCTTTGAAACTAATAAGGTGGGGTTGGTCCATGCACTGCGGCTGGGTACCACCACTCCCAGTCTTAGCATATCGTCCAATTCTTTTTCCAGCGTTTTCAATTTTTGTGGAGCTAGGTTGTAATACCTTTGTTTGATTGGGGGGCCTGTTGTTTTTATATGGTGTTGTACTAGGTTGGTTAAGCCTAAACCGCACCTTTCGAAGGAGATGGATTCATACTTGTTGATCATTTGATTTAATTGTATTGTTTGTAAAGGGTTCAAGTTTTCGTAGGGTATTACCGTACGGATTTCGTTTACTTGGGGAGTGACGGAGGGGTTGTTAAACAGTTGCGGGGCAATTTTGAAAGCCATCCAAAAATCCACTCCCAAGATGAATTTCTGTGTGATTGTAGGTACAACTAGAAACTTGATCCAAACTGTTTTTTGGTCACAATTGATCGGCAGGGTTAGAGAACCGATGACGAGTTGTGAAGTGTTGTCTGCCGTGGTAACATGTGAAGAATGTTTTCCCATTTTAAAACCACAGTTTGTGAATAAGGTGTGGGCGTTGTCGCCCAGGCAGCTGACAGAGGCGCCGCTGTCTAGGAGACCTGAAAAAACCACGTTGTTTATGGAAAAATGCGCGAAGGGTCTACCGTCTATTGCCTGTTTGCAGCAAACTGTAGAGAGGGGTAAGGCCTGTTTAAAAAATTTGACGTGTTCCAACCACTCCGACCATTCCTTTGGCCTATGGGAGGGATGGCCCGGGGGGTTGGGGTCTAGTTTTTTGTCTTCCTGGCTGTCCAATTGGGAGGGGGTCTGGAGAAATCCATAGGGGGTTTGATGAATCTGAGATCCGGGATGGACGTTTCGGTATTGTCTTGGCGTGGTCTTTTGCCAAACTTCCTCCCTTCATCTCTTCTTGGAGAGCGATCGACGGATCGCCTTTTGTTAGAGTGGGTGTCTTTGGAGGATAAAAGTTTTGCTTGTTTAAAGCAGGCGGCTTGGGAGTGACCAATCTTGTGGCAAAAGGAGCAGGATTTCTTCTCGTTGTGCTCTGGTTTTATGCCGGACGAAGTGCTTGGGCGAAAGTTTTCTTTGGGGAATCTTTCGTCTTTCTTCCGATCCTGGTATGCCTCTAGTAGCTGGCAGACATCTTTCAGTTGCTCCAGCGTGGCAATTTTCTGAGAAGTAATGATGTTTTCGTATCTGGGGAGAAGACCGTCGATTAAAACCGGGAGAAGTTCCGCTTCAGGGACAGGTTGGGTGAGCTTAATATTGATGGCCTCTGCCCTCTGTGTGAATCTAGCAACAGGCTCTCCGGAGTGCTGCTTGATAGCGAGTAGGGATAACCTGACTCTATGTTGGGCCTTTTTTTCTCCGAAACTGGATAAAAGTGCCACCTTAAGTTCCCTCCATGAGTTTGTTTTTCTCTTATGTATCCTGTGCCAGGTAAGCATTTCAGGAGCGATGAGGTCTATGAAGTTCCTGTGCAGAATACTTTCGGGGATTCCTCTGACTTGGGCTGTTTCTTCTATTCTGTTGATGAAATCCTCCACATCCGTGAGTCCGTTGTATTTCGTCTTCCAGGTTGTCAAATCATATATTTTCGTCTGTTCCTGGGCTTGTACCACCAAGGGTTTTGCTTCGGAGACTGTGAGGGAGGTAGAGATGATTTCTGAGGTGTCTTCCTGTTGGAACTGCAACTTCCTGATGTACTTCTTATTGTAGAAAGAAGCATATTGAATAAGGCATTTTTTGGATTTATTCCTGGGAGAAATCTTTCTACTTCTCAGGGCCTGTAGTAGTTCTTCCTTTTTTGACGTAGAAATGTGGGGGATTATACCCAGCGTGACTTGAGGGACTTCCATAGTGTATAGGGTCGTGTCAGGGTGACCTTACGTTGGGAGAAAAACGAGAACTCGACTCTTTATCCGTAATTGGAAAGAAATTTTTTTGCCAGGGATTGACCACTGGGGATGTATATATATTTTTTTTTAAAAAAATGCTTCTGCGAAAAAACGCGTATTTGTAAGTGTTTGGGTTATTTGAAAATTTGGGCAGAGGTTTGCCTCTGGCCGCGTGCTTTTTAGGAAAAATCCAAGCGTTTTGAAAAAAAAATTTTCGAAAATTTAAAAAAATCGAAAAAAGGAAAAAATCGGAAAAATTTTCAGAGTCCGAAAACTGGAGAAAATTTGCGCAGCGATTTTCCTCTGGCAATGCGTTTTTAAGAAAAACTCCAAGCGTTTGGAAAAAAAATATTTCGAAAATTAAAAAAATCGAAAAAAGGAAAAAATCGGAAAAATTTTCAGAGTCCGAAAACTGGAGAAAATTTGCGCAGCGATTTTCCTCTGGCAATGCGTTTTTAAGAAAAACTCCAAGCGTTTGGAAAAAAAATATTTCGAAAATTAAAAAAATCGAAAAAAGGAAAAATCGGAAAAATTTTCAGAGTCCGAAAACTGGAGAAAATTTGCGCAGCGATTTTCCTCTGGCAATGCGTTTTTAAGAAAAACTCCAAGCGTTTGGAAAAAAAAATATTTCGAAAATTAAAAAAAATCGAAAAAAGGAAAAATCGGAAAAATTTTCAGAGTCCGAAAACTGGAGAAAATTTGCGCAGCGATTTTCCTCTGGCAATGCGTTTTTAAGAAAAACTCCAAGCGTTTGGAAAAAAATATTTCGAAAATTAAAAAAATCGAAAAAAGGAAAAATCGGAAAAATTTTCAGAGTCCGAAAACTGGAGAAAATTTGCGCAGCGATTTTCCTCTGGCAATGCGTTTTTAAGAAAAACTCCAAGCGTTTGGAAAAAAATATTTCGAAAATTAAAAAAATCGAAAAAAGGAAAAATCGGAAAAATTTTCAGAGTCCGAAAACTGGAGAAAATTTGCGCAGCGATTTTCCTCTGGCAATGCGTTTTTAAGAAAAACTCCAAGCGTTTGGAAAAAAATATTTCGAAAATTAAAAAAATCGAAAAAAGGAAAAATCGGAAAAATTTTCAGAGTCCGAAAACTGGAGAAAATTTGCGCAGCGATTTTCCTCTGGCAATGCGTTTTTAAGAAAAACTCCAAGCGTTTGGAAAAAAAATATTTCGAAAATTAAAAAAATCGAAAAAAGGAAAAAATCGGAAAAATTTTCAGAGTCCGAAAACTGGAGAAAATTTGCGCAGCGATTTTCCTCTGGCAATGCGTTTTTAAGAAAAACTCCAAGCGTTTGGAAAAAAAATATTTCGAAAATTAAAAAATCGAAAAAAAATTTTCACAAGTTTTCGTGGAAGTAATTTGTTTGAGAATTCAACAATATCTTGGGGGCATGGTTTCATTACGCGGCTTCCTATAGCCTGGCTTTAAACAGCACCAATTTTTTGGTATTTACCCGCGAATTCCCTTCGTCTTTTCGACAAGATATTACCTTCATTGTCAATTGACAAGGTATTATAGTGTCAGATGTCAAGGAATCCACGTCAACGCGAATTTAGTATTTTTTGCAATATTCGAATGTGATTTTGGCATGGCATGGCATGATCCGGTTTCATCAGACGACAGAGTCAAAAATACTTAATTGTCAAATGACAGAAAGAATTTAAATCCACTTGTTCCCTAGGTGTCAGCAAGTGTCTCGATTAAAGAAACGATACCAGCGAGCTGCAAACTAGTATATTATTAAAAATATTTAGCACTTTCGAGACCAAGCGGATGATTTGTTTATCATGTACATGATTTTAATTGTTGAATAAATTCTTCTTTAATTTGTGTTTATTTCCACTATTCACTTGTATTGAAAATAGCAATTTTAATCGGCCGACACTTTGTAATCACTGTATTATTCGCAGCGACAACTTCCTAGGTTGGGCACCTTGCGTTGGAATACCGGTAATATTTTGTCGAGTGACGAGTCACAAATGATAAAATCGCGTCCGTAATAATTTAAATTGTGATTCGAAATTATGTTCGCGCCGAGATTCCTGTTGGAAGTGCTAGACAATTGGGAATAAACAATACATCATAATAACATTTCAGAGTTTACAATTGTTGCTTGGGAACGAGGCCGTGGTAGAACAGAAAAAATTTAAATGGCCCCACGTTTAGCGCCAGTGTTGGCGTCCAGCGTGCGTGCTGACGCTAACGGCAGGGTTGGAGAAAGCTCTCACATATTTAATACAATTAGCTGCTGCATCTGCCCCAAATAATAACTAGCTCAAGATTTGGCACAAGCAGGGTTCCTCGTAAACTCAGGGCTAGTGCTTGTGGTTCGGAACTTCACGTTTCTCCATTGTCCCAGGGCCTCCCTCGTCAAGCAAAACACGGTAGGTTATCACATAAACAGTTTATTCAATTCTAGGAGACACAATAATACATAAGGAACGATCCTAGCTGAAAGTTTAGTTTGAATGTCCGTCTCTCTTCTCTAACACGCGTGGCTAGGGTTAATACATTTAATTGCACACAAGGGATAACATGGTAATTGACTCACGTTTGGTTTTGGGCCAACAGCGGCTCCACGCGCTTGATTCTATCGAGCTACGCAGCGTCCATCGGAGACCGGAAACGCACACGGCGAAACTGAACTGGTGTCGCCCATGTTCGGGCGGTACGTGGGCCCTCTAAGCCGGCTTGCTGGAGACTGAGGAGCTTGCGGTCGGCGGCGCGTCTCGCGGCCGCCCCGTTTGTCGCTCGCGGGAGGGGATGGTGCGCGCGCATCTATATGGCGCCTTATTCTCCAGTCCGTGGAGAAGTCTAATTCTCGAATTTGTAACGTAACAACCTCTAATTAAATTGTCTTTCCCCATTCTGTAGAGCGCCGTCCAATTTAGTGGCATTTTAATCACTTGTATCAGGAGCACATAAAGCTGTGGTGATTAAGCAGTGTTCTGTGTTGTGTGTTGTAGGCCGAGCGAGGAGGCATTTCCGTAGAGACTGAGCGCGCCGAGAGGACCGGATCCAGCCGGCTCACCGTGGCCTCGGTGGGACTGGGAGATGCCGGGAGCTATACCTGCACGGGCCCGGCCATAGCCCCCGACACTGTCACCCTTCACGTTATAGAAGGTAATTCCGAATACCTCCCGCTTTATTATGCTGCCCGGGTTGTTATGTGAATTATAGCCTGAACTCTCTCCTGGCATTATTAAGTTGGACGGAAGGTTGCGTGATTAACGGTTTGCAGTCAAGGAGGATGTGGGAGAAAGTTGTTTATGACATTTTAATTGTCAAGACTAGATTATAATCCCAATTTTAATAAAAAAACATCAATGTTTAAAGAAACTTTACATCACCAATATCTACTACCTACTTATCCAAAAATACTAACTCACACTAATACGAAAATATTCCTAACACCTTTATTTTTTCTCTTTAAATTTGCATAATATATTTTTCTATTATATTTGGATGTCTCTCAGCGTTATAGAAAGTTTTGCAGAACCCCAGCAAGATATCATCTGGATCAAATAACAATAACCCGGAGAGAGTGTGGTGAAAAAATTTAACAATAAGTATGTGGCAGGGTATGACATACCCAATTACAAATGTGTCAGTAAAACTTGATTATTAAGAAAAAGCATTAAAATAATTTTATTTTTTTTTTATTTTAGCAAGACATTTATAACGTATTGGAAATAATTTGCGCCATTTTAACATTTTTTATATTTTACTTAAATGGAAACAAGTCACCATGAATTTTCAATAAAAAATTTCACTCTAAAAAAAAACAACTTTAAAAAACTTTAAGATATGATAGAACATAAAACAAGTAACTTTATAAACTAAAAAAATATTGGGAACATCTTAGAAACTGGAGTTCAATTCAGTGCAGTTTTTACTTAGAAAATACTTCCGACGACCTCGCCTCATCGGAAGTATTTTCTAATACTTCTTCCAGAATTGACCGAAGTCGGTTTCTTTACTGCAAACGTCCATTTTCTATTAAAATCTACAATGCAACAAAAAAGTAAGTTAAATAGCAGAAAAAATAATGTTAGTTTTTGTCACGAAATATATACACCAGCTATGTGGCAGGGTATCATATACCCAAACGCAGTTTGCAAGCGTATAACTCGAGCGCAGGCTGCGATCACTGCGATCACTATCCCCTCCCGCACTCTTTTAACTCAAGCTACGCAAAGTAACAACAATTTCGAAGGTCACAAACAAAAAATACACGCAGAGAAGTAACACGGTGGGTATGACATCCCCTGCCACCCTCTCCCCGGGTTTAAACATTATTATAATTTTAATGTTGATAGTAAATTGTGTAAATATATAGGGTGTTAAGGGACGTCCTCGACTTTCTTTTTAGAGATTCCTGACATTACTTGGAGCAAAAAATGTATGTAAGTGAAATCTTGGCCTCCGGTGACTTTTTCGATGTCTTTTTGTTCAATTTTTTATTCTTCAAAATCAAACAACAAAAATTCTTATTCATGTCTTCACCCAACTAACCGCCCACCCCCTCACCCCACCCTGACTGTCCAATTTTTTAAAGTTTTTATTTGAAAAAAAAAATATCGAAAGTGTTACGGAAGACCCTATTTCATTTAATTTTTTTACTCCAGAAAATATCAGGAATCACTGGTTAAAGTAAGTCAAGGATGTCCCTTAACACCTTGTATACATATTTAATGATATGAAATTATACATTTATTACACATATTAATTTTAACGTTTTTTTAAAAATAACATAATTATTTTTTTTAATAATAGAAGTTTGTCAATTTTATCTTAACTGTAAAATAACGATTGGAAATTGAAATGTTGTGAGCCTGTGTGAATTATTAAGAGAAGAAAGAGAAGAGGGAGATAAAGGTTGGAAGTAGGTATCTAGCTATTCAGATCTTGTTACTAAACACAACTAAAACCCATGTCCAAAACATTTCTATTCCAAATGATTATTTCTCACCAGGATGATGTTGTGAGCCCAATTCAGAATCGATTAATCGATAAATTAATAAAATATTATCGAAATCAAATATCCAGCGATCATTGAGCAAATAAACTTATTATTCTGCTAAGGAGATCAACCGCACAAATTTTAAAAATTAATACCTACATATATATCAGTTATAAAAGATCGACCGGTAAAAAAAGTAATTTTACTATAATACATCTATTTTAAAAATCTTATTAAAAGTTTTTTTTTATTTGACTGACGTTTTAACCTTCCTACCCTATGATCGGAATCAACCAAAAACAAACTTGATCAAATTCGGAGTTAGTAAGGTCGACATTTATTTCGTATATTAAATAATGTTTTAACTTTTTCGAATTTAGAAAAATGTGATGTATGTACAAATGTGTTTGTGCCACCTGTTGATAAAATGCATTGTCAATGATTATCATCATTGTCAGCCTGCCATCATTGTCAGCCTGCCATCATTGTCAGCCTGTCTGTCGAATTTCAGTTCGATCGGATGTCGAAGTGGGTTAATTTCCACTTCTAAGAAACCGCTTTATTCATCAATGACGAAAAAAAAGTGAAAATAAATTGATATATTTAAAAAATAGTAATTTTTTATCTCATTTTTATAATTCAAACATATTCTTTAAGGCCCATTGGCAACATGTCATTATTATTCATATTGAACGCCGATGCCAGTTTCCCCTGATAAAATTCGCCGTGCTTTGCAAATCTGTAATTTGATTACGGGTTTTCAATTACCAGAATTGCTTCTTAAAACTCTGAATAAAACATCCGAGACTAAAACAAAATAAATAAGTCGACTGGCAAAGAAAACAAAGATCGAAAACGCCTCAGGAATACCTTAGCATTATCAGGATAACATAAGAAGTGGGAGAAACGAAGGCAGGTAGCGACGCCTTTGTCCGGGCCACGTGCGAACCAAACTACTTTGTTTTAAACAGGTTAAAAAGCAAAGGTTTGGCTTTCCTAAGTACTTAATAAAGTGCCCATTTAATTAGGAAAAGCTGATTTCGTAAAGCCTTAAGGCTCTGCCAAGGCAAATAAATGGAGGATTTGATTTCTTTTTAAATATTATCAAAACGGTTTGATGTTATCGTATTAATTAATTTCATCATTAGCTGGGAATATTGTCAGTGTGATAAAAATATACGAATTGCAGTCTATTCTAAAAAGGTCCACAGATTAGATTTTAATGTTATTGCTACATTTAAAAGGATTAAATTAAGTTATTAGAAGGATTCGTTAAAATACTCTTTTCTAGCAATGAATTGCTGCGTTTCGGCGGGGTTGCCGGCGTAGTTGTTCCCAGGGTTAGCTCAGTGGGTAGGGAAAGATGACTCTTTTCTACAGGGTCATGGTCGGCAAGGATGCCTACGCTCGGCCGGGCAAACAAGGAGGGCAATCAGGCTATATCCAATGAAAGAGTGTGGTCAGACATACAGGGTTTATTGGAGTAATGGGCACATGACATGGTTACGACACTCACAAGATAACATCAAATGGCATCCTGGCTATTATAAATGGTTCTCTCTCTCGGCGTGGGCAAATAGCACATTTGCCCAGTAGATAGATAGCACATTAAAGGGGGGATAATTGTGTGTGGCTTACGCAAGCGGTGGCTGCTCGGGAGGGCGGCATTCTATGATATCGGGGTTCTGCCGTCATCATGGGTAAACTGAGTCAGGCTCTCGTCCTGAGAACGTGAAGGGTTGAGCGTAACTCCATGCGTAGGCGGGAGACGCTCCGGGAGGTTCACACTCACGACTTGTCGCTAGCGCGTACCGCAGGATTCTGCCGTTGGCGGTCCGTGGGGGAAGGTGGTGCGGTGGGGGGCGTGTGAACGCGGGACTTGTGACGTCATCTCTCATTGTTTAAGTAATGAGGTAACATAACAGAATATAGATATTTATTTACATATACTTTTTAAATAGATACCGCACCAACTGGTCTTTGCTGTCCGGAGCCAGTTTTTTAAGGGAATACCTTGCAAGAGTGCCAACTACTCCCGTCTGGAGCCATTGGGACTTTGGCATCCCATTAGGATACTTTGTGAGGCTGAAGGTAATGGAAATGAGAAGGCGATGGGAAGAGGCAGGTGGAGATCTGACTGTCTATTCAGTTCTGGTCACCAAACACGGCTACAGTCATTTTAAGCTTCGTTTCAATTCTGAATCGTGGTCTTCCAGCAGAGCGATACTGAGAGTATCTTCCACTCTGAAACGTGCCGAAAATATTTTTGATGAATAAATTGTGAAGTAATACAAAAATTCAAATTAAATTCACCGGAATTCATCGGATTGCTTGTCGAGAGCCTTACCCTCGCCGTCATTGGGATCGTTACATTTAAATTTAAAAATGAGGCATGTAGCGTGAGACTGTAGGGAGTGAGGAAGAGAAGAGAATGGTCAACCTGGCTATTTTTATTTGGTTGGTGTTTCACAAGGGCAATGCTGAGAGTACTACCCACTGCCGCTGTTTGTAAAGCGTATTGTCTCTCAAGTCAAATTTTAAAACCGATATATTTTAATGGTAGCCAGAATTAATTCGCAAATTTGTCACCCTTGACAAATTATTTCACCTCATCCTGGATAAATATTTTTAACGCGTTATTCCATCCAGATAAAGCATTAGGCGGAGGAATAAGACGTAAAGGATGCCTTAATTAATAAAATTTATGGCGTGTTCCAGGTACCTAGACGCCCATTGTGTTCTAAGATTTATGCGCAACTTTTGTGACGTCAACCTGGCCTGGCCCAAACGATACAAAACGTTAACAAGTGCCACGGCGAAGGTTGGCGCTATCGTGCCTTCAAGAAAGCGCTTTATATTATTTGCTAACAAAGAAGCAAAAATAGATAAAATACAATTCAATTTTTCAAACGAGTAGAGTAGGAAAGAATGCTGCTCTAATATCGAAGAGTGAATATTCTCTCAGTGTTTTTTGAACATCGATGATATATAATATTGGATGGGCCATAAACATTTGATCATTTGAAACAACCATGAAAAAAAAATGTGTATTTAAAAAATTGGTTGTCTTTAAAATCAGCTTACGGCCGATAATTTTACGTGATAACGTCATAAGAAAACATTGATGAAAAATTGCATTGATGCGTCATAGGATGGGCGCATGCATCCGATTTTCTGATCAGACAATCGGAAGACCTTCGCGCCATACATTTCTTATGAAAGCCCGCACACATCCGATTCAAAAACCGGATCGGTAATGAAAATAGTCCACGCCGTCCGATCCGGTCCGACAACCGGATCGAAAAAAGGGCGTGGCCCCGGTTTTATTCACTTTCCTCGTGAACCTGGACACCCCTGCTAAGTTACCAAACGTATCGAACCGTTTGGGGAACCTACCACAGGGGTGTTGGTTATCCATTGAATGGTTCCCGGATAGCGGTACCCATTCCCGCCTTCCGAATTGAATTATTATTGAATTTACAAATTAAAATCTATACAGGTCATCCGCCGCCAAGACCTATATAAACCAAACCCATAAATCCGGACACCCCTGCTTAGTTACCAAACGTAACTGACCATTTAGGGAGACCTGCGACAGGGGTTTTGGTGAGTGGCGGTACCCATTACTGAGTACCGTGTACTAGAAAGTCCATAAATAAATAAATTGCGACGTAGATTATATTTTGTGCTGATTGTAGCGTTTTGCTGGACAGGTCATGAGCATCTGTAACCAAAAAAGGCCGATCGTGCCTCTCTATCGCTTGTTACGCCTTCTCGCTTGCGCGCTAGGCTCAGGCGGAACGTGACAATGAGTCATGCAGCCGGTGTTCATCGATTTATAAGACATTATCACGTCAATAAATGATTATTGATAAGAATAAAAACACGCTGGAAAATCATTTCGTAAAAATAATTTCTTAAAAATGGCCGCAATTTCGTCGCTGGCATTCCTCAAATCTGTCGCTTAGATTTTCGAAAACTTTTTGACACAAATCTCGTGATATGTTGACCTTGATGGATGTTCTCCTTTAATTGGATTACATTCGCTGGTTTATTTAAGAAGGCTCGACTTGTAAGATAATATATGTATATATGTACTATTTGCATTTTATAAAAATATTAATTTATATATATATATATATACAAATATATCCCATAAAAAAAATCAGCTGGGTTAAGATCCGGGTTGCGGGGGGCAATAGAAAATTTCGTCTGCGCGTGATCAGTTTGTTAGGGAAAAGTTCTTTAACCATGGGTACACTCTGGTTGAAAGTATGACAGGTTGCACCATCTTGCAGCCTGTTATTGTAACTAACGAACTGCTGCAACTATGGTTGAAAACATTCTATCCTTTTTTCACAACTTAATTATATCCCTAGTTTGAAACAGAAATATTTCATTTGTTTTTTATAATGTTTGCTACTTTGTTTTACTTAGTTTTTGAAGTTCTAATCGGGTAGGTGACGTCCTAGAAGCACGTCGTTGCGATCACAAAATAACCGTAAGAAAAGTAGGCCTTAACTGCAAATGCACACTTCTCACTATTCCATCGCATGATGGCAACTAAACAGTATGGGGACAAAACTATAAAGTTTTGTCCCTCGAACGAGATCACTAACGCTCCGCTACGACATCAACCGACTGAATGGCGCGCATTTTAAAAGGAGAACTTATGCTGCCGCATCCCGTATTATCGATTTATACCATTCTCTTTTGTCCAAATGTCGAGACATGTCAACTCAAGTCAATAATTTGCCACAATTTTGTTCTATTATAAAACTCAATTCTCTGAAACCTGATTCAGGCTTTGACTTGAGGCTATCTTTGTTGTTTACCTACATGTTTGACATATTTTTTGTCATTGTTTTATTCATATATATATATAAATATGATGTGCTATCAATTCGTAGTCATTGCTATTTGTTTTCTATTCGTGTGATATGTATTTTTCGACTCTCGGCTTAAATACAAGGGAAAATTTTGAACGAATTGAAGGATTAAATCTAGTGCAGTTCACATGCGGTTGAAGTGAAACCTTTGCCCACACATTCTCAACCAATAGGAGCCTTGAAAAGTGAGGTCATAATCAAAGCAGCCAATGAGCGCATTTTGACGCTTCTTAGTTACTGTAATGCGTCATTTCCGTTTCATATCTCAACCAATAAGAACCTTGAAAGTGAGGTCATAATCGAAGCGGCCAATGAGCGCAGTTTGACGCTTCGTAGGTACTGTAATGGTTTTAAAGGATACAATCGAGTGCAGTTCGCATGCGGTTAAAGTGAAACCTTCGCCCACACATTCTCAACCAATAGGAGCCTTTAAAAGTGAGGTCATAATCATAGCGGCGAATGAGCGCAGTTTAATATTTCGTAGATACTGTAATGCGTCATTTCCGTTTCATATCTTAATCACTAAGAGCCTTGAAATGTGAGGTCATAATCAAAGCGGCCAATGAGCGCAGTTTAATACTTCGTAGGCACTGTAATGCGTCATTTCCGTTTCATCCGAATTTTAAATGACAACGATTACTTTTAAAAAAAAGGTTTTATTGGGAGGCTGAAAACTGAAACAAAATACACAAAAAATAACCTTGTCAAATTTAGTATGTTTGGTCATTCGCGGGTTAAGAGGGGACTGTGGGCAGGTGTTCCAAACCAGTTCGATAAACTTTTTAAAACTTTCAATACTATCCGCGAGCTCAAATGCATTTGAAAATACCCTTTTTAAAATGATTTGCCTATATCTTCGCACTTGCCTATCTACTGACAAATAGGTGCCAACAATTAGTGACTACAAACTGCGTACTTTGTAATAGGTTGTGTACAGACCTGAAATAGTAACAACAATAATTATTCCTTCCGTTTCGTGGTAATTTATAATGTCTGTTTGGCGCGCAAATCAGCGCCCCCTGTCGGACATTTTGAAACCTTTCCTAAGGCATTATTTATTTAAGCCACTTTCCTCCACCACTCCATGGGAAAGTTAGGGGAATAAACAGTGAAACTATGACGTGACTTGCCAAGTTTGTTTTCCGTTTCTGGAGCTGTGTGTTTTGGTTTCTCTCCCCGGTGAATAATGCCTTTACATCACTTAACTCCTTTTTGTTCTATTCGCTTAGGAATTTTAATTATTTGATCAGTGTGATTTATCTTTTGTTTCTTTTATTTGCGCAATGTTATTTTATTCTATTTCTGGTAAATGAATTAAAAAACAAAGTACCTATTAGGCGCTTTTAATATTTTCACATTTACGAAACGGTGACGCTACAAAAAGGTACTATAAACATAAGCTCCTTATCACAAAAATGCTGCTGTTCTTTCTTACGCATTAAATAATTATGATTGAGTCACACAATGTACGTATGTCTCACCATTAATTAATGTATAAGAAAGAGCTGCAGCAGTACATAAGCACACGTTTCACCACTATCAATTACACAATTACACGTCTGCCCTGATGATGGACACTGTAATGCTCTCCAAAACGGTGGATAAAGAAGGTGGTAGCGCAACACGGCATAAAATCCCATAAAATAATAACGAAAACAAAAATTATTATTGTGTTAGATTATACTATTATGTTGGTCTGACATTTTTGCTGACCCTCAAAATACCTCGATTATTGACTATACTGAAAAAATGGTTGATAATATCGAAAGCTTCCGTCACTGAGGGGTCAGGATCTCGAATAGTAATCCGCACATCGCGGTTTTAAGGAACGCAAGTAAATTTGAGTCGTTTTAAAATTGATTCATTTCAAATAATATGTGAAGATCGTTGCGGCACGTTTCAGAGTAGAAGACACTAACAGTATCTTCCTTTTTCCAGGCCTTCATTAAGGATTGACGTTGCTTGAATGGCTTTAGCAATGTGTGATGACCCTATTGGAATAGCCAGGTGTTTCACCATCTTTCTCTTCCTTTTGCCCATTTCCTTCCCCTCCCTAGCACCGTTGGCCTTACAACATACCCCAGTTATTGGCCATGCCGTAGTCTCACTGGATCCTGACGGTAAGGAGCAGTGGAGACTCCTTCTTCTTCTTCCTTGCACTGTCCCAACTCATTGCCTAGGTAGGCTGTTGGGGTTGGCTCTTCTCGATCTCAGGCTATGTTTTCTTCGGTTCTGGGTATCGCTTTCATCCAGGCCGCATCTCTGCAATATTTTAGAGCATTGGCAGGAGTTCTTTGTTCTTCCTCTGGATGACTGTCGATGAAGCTCCATAAACATTGCCTGCTTCACTGTGTGGTCTGGTGGTCTCTGTCTAATGTGTGTTTTTTTGATTTTTTATATGTATACCGCACAAGAATCCCTACTGCTCCCATTTGGAGCCAGAGAGACTATGGCATCTCCAATTGGGGTATGTTGTGAGGCTGAAGGTAGTGGGGAGGGGAAGGATACGGGGAAGAGGAAGGTGGGGAAGTACATGGCTATTCAGATCTGGTCACCAAACACCGCTAAAGCCATTTGAAGCAACGCTTCAATTCTGAATAGTAGTCTTACATCAGGGCGATACTGAGAATATATTTCACTCTGAAACGTGGGGCAAGTATACTGGATATTATTTTAAATGATTTAATTGCGAAATAACACAAACTAATCAAATAAAATTTATTTGCCACGCCGGGATTTAATCTCGCGACCTTCGGATTGCGAGTCAAAAGCCTTACCGCTAGACCACGCTGGACGTCGTGTATGGCCGACGAACATGAGTCCATACACCATTTCTTCTGTCGTTTCTCCAGCTTACTATTTATGTCCGGTTGAGACTCCTATGCGGTAAAAAAAAACATTAAAGAGCGAAACCGGCCCGTCTCCAGTTATTAATAAGAGTAACAAAGTTATAAAGTGTGTCTATTTAGGTGTATATTCAAATATAGGTACATACCACACACAGATCGCCATTCTTATAAAATAATAAAAATAGACCATTAAAATCTACAGAACAGCTACTACTATCGTCTTTCCTATATCCTTCCCCTCCCACCTAATTTTTGCCTCATAACGTACCCCGAATGGGGACGTATTTGTACAATTGTCACATAAAAAACATATAATAATAATATTATGACAATGTACATGTCGCTTGTGCATACAAACATCAAATGTTACGTATTATCGTGATCGTAATATGTAACGATTTGATGACATTCAAATAATTAAGTGTGAAAAATGTTCATGATGATGAAATTTACAAACCCCATCAAACAGAAACTAAAGTCAACCCTTTGCGTATAATGTTGGCTGTTCTGAAAATAACGAGTAACATTTGCATTATTTTCTACTAAATAATGACGCTTTGCATTCGTAATGTAATTGAAGCAATATTATTTGGTAAAAGCAGCTGTTTGTTTTAAAACTCGTTCAAATAATAATGAGCGAAAACGTTAAAATTTTCAAACCATTATTGAATAATTAAAAAAGTTGCATTCAAAAAGTTATCTGGGTCGAATGGAAAAGTTTGCGTTATGAATGCATAATTAATCTAGGTAACGAAATTAGTTAATGCGAAAGTGTAATGCATTGTCAAATGTTCAGTTAAACCATCTTGTTTGTATGTATTCCTGATACATTTTCACAGAAAAGTGCAGTTTTAACTTTGCAATTTAAAATAACATTGTTTAAAGTGTATGTTTTTTGCCTGCTGACTTTCTGAGTTCCTGGTATTGTTATGAATGGCACAGTCTACAGTGGTAACGAAGTTAACGGTAGTGTTGTAATATTAATATAGTATTGCACAGTTTTTGAAAAACTCACTTTTTCATAATTTAGGCAAAAGACGACCTTGCCGCCCCTCAAGTTTTACCCGTTTCGAGGTTCAGTTTCGCTCGAAAAAGAGGGCTTTTTTTTTCAGTCAGGGCCTCCCACGCCAAAATGACCTCTCCGCTCTTCGAGTCTGACCGACCTCAGAGACCACTATCGCAAGACAGGAAACTCACACGAAATTCTTATTTTAGAAACGCCAAAAGTCAACGGAAAAAACTGATACAAAATCAGCGGCGATAACTGGAACCTCCGGCTGAATCTCTCATCGACGAAGAAATCGGCCCGGTTATATTTCCCGCCGACAGGTTCGCATTTGCAAAAAAGATAAGAAATCTTAATCACTATTTCCTTTACGCGAAACGAATTTGCTAGAAATTTATTCTTTTATTTTAATGGCGATGCTGCTAAAAAATGACATTTTATAGGTACGACACGCGGTACGAGATATCGTCGAAAAAGCGCATTGTGGTCGAGATGTTTTTCAATAAATAGGAGGAATAGAAATTAAGGAAGCTTTTAAAATCGACAAATATGTCGGTCACCATTCAAAATGCTACACAATATCGCGCGGAAAAATGATATTTTCTGACGTTTCGCAAAACTCGCATTTTTCTCGAGGGTGCATAATATAACTGGCCAGTAGAAGACCTAATTTTCTTACAAATAAATTCAGGTTGGGTAAATTTTCTCACACCTTGGAACACTCGATTCTGAAATTTTACAAATGGCGGAAGGCCGCTCTCTCCGCCAACTAAAGATTTCAATCCAGAGACATCTAGCGGTGTGGAATATAAGTACGGATCGTTCACACAAAACAAAATCAAATGTCTGTCGAACACGCCTGTAGTTCTATTTCAATCCGTTCAAATCGGCAGGTTCGTCTGTATCGAAAGAAATTTGCTCAATTCACGAAAAAAGATCTCGGTATCGAGTGTTGCTAGACGCTCGGTTTTGAAATGCCTATTTTAGGAAAGTAGTACCTACACTAGCTAGAAAAAATATTATTAAAATTGTGAGAGGACTAAGTATAAATACTTTGCGAACTCTTTTTCATTGAAATGATTATTTGATAAAAAATTCTGAATATACATTTTAATGGCGTGTTTTTTTTACGTATGTGCAGGTGTACCAACTGAGAATCTGAGTAGGTAGGTACCTGCACATAACAAATCGGAATCATCTGTTTTTTTTTTTTGGAAATTTGTAATAAAATTATTTGAAGTTGAAAGGATAATTTCTTTTGTAATAATTTTTTGGGCTGTTATGCCGTGTTGCGCTACCTTCGTCTTTAGCCTAGATATTTAAGGGATTTATTTTTTTTAAATATTAAAGTTACATAACGCTTTTTTTGTATTTTGCTTCTTTATGATAATTATTCAACGTTAGAGGCGGGCATTGGCACTGCCGCTCAGGAAACCATTCGTTGGATGAGCAACACCTCATAAAAATAGGTACACAATAATTTTGATAATTATATTTTTATAGGACCGTTTTTGTAAAAAATGACAAAAAGGGTGACGTACAATATTGAAAATCTACCAGGAGCTCATAATACGCAGAAGTAAAATATTACAGAGGGTACATTTATTTACTGGGCTACTCAGACCTCACTTTTCAAGTATTAGTTGAGATTGTTTTGGAAAAGTTTCACTTCTACCGCGTGTAAACTGCACTCGAATTTTTTTTGACAACGTACTCGGACACTATATATTCTGAACATTTCTAATAAAATGAGTAAATTTAAATAAAGATGGTCCATTTTTTTTTTGCGAAATGGTGTAGGTACCTTTTGAATACTGTACGGGAACTAATCGTTGGTACATTTTACATTAAATTTCAATGTGAAAACCGCACAAGAGTCCCAATTACTGCCGTCCGGAGTCAGTGCGACTACGGCGTCCCCGGTTGGGTTTGGTTTTAGTTTCTGAAAAATTCTGAATAATACATTTTTATAGCGCCGTTTTTTGAAAAACTACAGTAAGCTGCACTCGAATTTTTTTTTGACAACGTCCTACTCGGATACTATTTATTCTGAACATTTCTAATAAAATGAGTAAATTTAAATAAAGATGGTCCAATTTTTTTTTTGCCAAATGGTGTAGGTACCTTTTGAATACTGTACGGGTTCATACATTTTACATTAAATTTCAATGTGAAAACCGCACAAGAGTCCCAATTACTGCCGTCCGGAGTCAGTGCGACTACGGCGTCCCCAGTTGGGTTTAGTTTTAGTTTCTGAAAAATTCTGAATAATACATTTTTATAGCGCCGTTTTTTGAAAAACTACAGTAAGCTGCACTCGAATTTTTTTTTGACAACGTCCTACTCGGATACTATTTATTCTGAACATTTCTAATAAAATGAGTAAATTTAAATAAATATGGTCCAATTTTTTTTTTGCGAAATGGTGTAGTTACCTTTTGAACACTGTACGGGGACTAATCGTTCGTACATTTTACATTAAAATTCAATGTGAAAACCGCACAAGAGTCCCAATTACTGCCGTCCGGAGTCAGTGCGACTACGGCGTCCCCAGTTGGGTTTGGTTTTAGTTTCTGAAAAATTCTGAATAATACATTTTTATAGCGCCGTTTTTTGAAAAACTACAGTAAGCTGCACTCGAATTTTTTTTTGACAACGTCCTACTCGGATACTATTTATTCTGAACATTTCTAATAAAATGAGTAAATTTAAATAAAGATGGTCCAATTTTTTTTTTTGCGAAATGGTGTAGGTACCTTTTGAACACTGTACGGGGACTAATCGTTGGTACATTTTACATTAAATTTCAATGTGAAAACCGCACAAGAGTCCCAATTACTGCCGTCCGGAGTCAGTGCGACTACGGCGTCCCCGGTTGGGTTTGGTTTTAGTTTCTGAAAAATTCTGAATAATACATTTTTATAGCGCCGTTTTTTGAAAAACTACAGTAAGCTGCACTCGAATTTTTTTTTGACAACGTCCTTCTCGGATACTATTTATTCTGAACATTTCTAATAAAATGAGTAAATTTAAATAAAGATGGTCCAATTTTTTTTTTGCAAAATGGTGTAGGTACCTTTTGAACACTGTACGGGAACTAATCGTTCGTACATTTTACATTAAATTTCAATGTGAATACCGCACAAGAGTCCCAACTACTGCCGTCTGGAGTCAGTGAGACTACGGCATCCCCAGTTGGGTTTAGTTTAAGTTTCTAAAATTTCTGAATAATACATTTTTATAGCGCCGTTTTTTGAAAAATTACTTTCAGTTATAAGTTCAAAAATTTCCGAGATCCGACAATTTTTTTTTCCAAAATTAAAAAATTTCCAGAATCCAATAATTTTTTTTTCCAAATTAAAAAATTTCCAGAAAACAAAAATTTTTTTTTTCGAAATTCAAAAATTCCCAGAAACCAAAAAAGTTTTTTTTTCAAAATTAAAAAATTTCCAAAGTCTAAAAAATTTTTTTTCAAAATCCAAAATTTTTTATTTTTTAAATTACACCCTAAGTACCCGAGATGGATATCAAATTACGCGTCTCGACCTACACAATCCGAAGGGCTGACTGAAAAAATTGAACGATAAACTCCGAAGACCCTTTTAGGCTCTATTGGTTTTTCTAATTTAAATTAAATGAAATACTGAACGCCCTGAGTCGGGCGGCTGGATTGGTTCAGTACTGAATTGAGCGGTAAGCTCCTGGGACGTTTTAAAAGTGTCGGCGACCAAAGTGGCACAATGGTAGGAGTCTTTGCAACAGTAAATTATACGTTACGGGTAACAAATTACAAACATCGTTTTTTTCTTTACCTATTTTATTTAACACACACTCTTCGCTTCATCCGCGTTCACACGTCATATCGTGTAGTGTTTAACCCCTTGGTTGCCTCTGCAACAGGCAAAGCTAGTTAGTATAGTATTGCACAGTTTTTCGAAAAACTCACATGGGTCATACAGTCAAAAGACGACCTTGCCGCCCCTTAAGTTCGTCCACCCTAAGGATCGCTTTCGCTTGAAATGCGATTCAGTGCACCCCCCCCCCTCAAGCAAAAATCGACCACCCTGCCTATCCAGTTTCACCGACAGCAGAGACCATTTTGGCGAGACAAGAAATTAAGATTTTTAAGATATTTTAAGACTTTTTAAGACTTTTTTCTCATACAAAGTGCAATTTGCTAGGGATTTATTCTTAAAAATTTTACGGCGTTGCTGGGAAAAAATGGCATTTTATAGGTGCGTCACGGAATTCGAGATTGCGTCAAAAATAACCCTTCCGCCGGAGATGTTTTACGACAGATTCGTAGTAGAGAGTATTATTAAGATTTTAAAACCGCGACATGTAACGCATTTCATCCAAAATGTTCTGCAATATTGCATAATACTTAACATTATTTTTGACATTTGCTAAGATTTCACTACCGTCGAAAGTGAAAAATTTGGCGGCCAGTAAAATCAGCTGTCGAGTAGGAACTTAATTTCCTTTTTACTCGCTAAAAATTGAAAATAAAAAACAATCTTGAGTTTCAAGACACGTCAGTTAGGAGAAAATTATGATTTAGCCTAATAAAATAACGGCTTCCAGCCTGTTTCGGAGTCGCCTATTTGAAAACGCCCCTGGGGCTCGAAAACCGATTCTGGCTGTAATTTTTTTTAATATTATCGTGGTCGACAGATTCGAAAAACTATTTCAACGGTCGTTACATACGCAAACCATTAAAAATATTTCACTATACGCTACGGAAAATATGACGTTTGAGAAAAATAACGTGCTTTGAATTTTCCTACAGAAGAGAAAATGTTGCTGGCCATATAAAAAGAACACGTTTAATTACAGGGTAGGTACTTTTCCGTTGAATTATTGCAAATTTGTTCGTAAGATGAACGGATTTTTTTAAGGAAATGCTTAGGTACCTACATCAATATTGTTTGTCTGCGTAAGTACCGGGTAGGTACCGGCTTACGCATCTTTAGATATCAAATAAAAAATTAATGATTTGAAATAAAAGAAATCACTCGGGATGGTCGCACTTTTTGCCAAAATGCATTATTTCAGGTAGGTAGACTTTTGTAGTTATGAAGGAAATTAGTACTAGATAAATCGGAACGTTTTTTAAGTAAGATGGGTCCAAATACAATGCTAAACACTTTTCATTTATGATTGTGTTATTAAGGATTCGATTTCTTTGGACATTATTAAATAATAAAAAACATTATGGGTGTATGGGTAAGTACCTACAAGCATTCTTTGAAAGTTTTTTTTTTCTGTAATTTTTTTACTGCAATAAAATTGTTTGAGTTATTTTATGCTCAATAATAAAAAAATGTATGGCGCAGTTTTGTGAAAAATGACCCTGGATACTTTTAATGAAATTAAATTAATTTGTAAAAGGTTAAGGCTTCATTCACATTGAATCATTTCAAAACCGAATTTCAAAATTTAAAAAATTAGGATTCGTAATATTTATTCAAAAAATATGTAGGTACTCATGTGTAGGTCGCTACCCTGATTTATTTTTTATATGAACGATTTTGCATTAAAATTATTATTTGTTAAATAATTTTGAAAAATACATTTTTATGGCGCCATTTTTGTGAAAAATGACAAAAAAGATGACGTACAATATTGAAAATCTACCAGGAGCACATGATGTATCACTATAGAGTTCAAGTGGGGTGGGTCGCGAACTCACATGTCAAACTTTTGTCAACAAACCGGACCTCTCAGCGGTTTCGGTTGTTGTTTTACGACAAACGGCATTACGGCCGAAAAATCGATCCTTGCTAAAATGTTTTTGAAAAATATTATAGTCTAGATGTCTCCTCAACTAATTCGATCGTCATTACATACGCATCGCATGTGAAATATTTCAGGGCAAGCTAAACAAAATCAGATTTTTCCACGAAAAACACGTGCTTAGAAATTTTTAGTTTTTCATTCCTGGGTAGGTACTTATTTGACGACGACGTACTTCATTGAAAAAATTTGAAAAGAAATGCGTAGGTACTTTCACGAATAGGTAGCTTCACAATAAATTAGGTTTTAATGCAATACTAAGGTAAAGTTGTTTCAATAAAGTTGAATAATTCAACAATGTTTTTAAAGTTAATTTTCACGTTCTGTGTAAGTTCTATTCGAGTTCTGTTGTTTTATCGTTATAGGCCAGTCGCATCATAAAACTGAAATAATTACAGAACTTTAATAGAATTTGAACAGAACTTTCACAGAAGGCTAAAATAACTCGATTAGTACATATTTTTTACACAAAATTGTAGAAAATATGTACAGGGAGACATCTAGCGGTGAAGAATGTAAGTACTGATTATTTTCATAAGAAAAATTCACACGAATTTATTCTATTTTTATTTTATGGCGAGGGGGGCGGAAATTTGACATTTCGAACGTACATTGCGTGGTCGAAGATATCGTCAAAAATACGCATTCTGGCCGAGATGTTTTTGAATTAATCTTAAGTAGAGAGTTACTACAAGCAGTTAAAACTGTGACATGGTTCGCTTTCCATTCAAAATGTTACACAAGAGTGCATTTCACAATGACATGTTTTGACACTTTACGTAAAAAGCATTTTCCTCTAAAATATCTTTTGGCTTTCTAGCCAGTATAAAACCTAATTTTCTTACAAATAAAATCAGGTTGGGTAAATTTTCTCCAATATTGCAACACCGAAAATGAAAATTTTTCCATAACCCTCTTGAACTTACGAAATCACCCCATAATACGTTTTTGTATGAAGATTTTTTTTAAAGATGGCGGATTTCAATTTTTACGGCTTGGTGCGGTTAAAATTCAAGCGGGATTAGTCCAAGTTTGTGAGTTGGTCTTGCATGTGTAAAAAATATAAATACAGAATATTGTAAAACTGCAAATTATGAACTAGGTAGGTACCCGATAAACGGATTTAACTGATAAATTGGGCTCCAATATAGCTCAACATTAGAATTCGTATTATTTATAAAAATAAATACTTCTGCGAACTTTTTTTCATTGAAGTGATTACTTGACAAAAAATTCTGAATATACATTTAAATGGCGCCGTTTTTTTTTAATTACTGTAGGGAAACTTAGTACCTACTCGCGCACTATGAAATAATATTTTCTCTGTAATTTTTTTACTGGAATAAAAATAAGTTTAAGTTTCTAAAAAATTCTGAATAACACATTTTAATAGCGCCGTTTTTTGAAAAAATACTACAAGGGCCCCAAGTACCTACCCGTGCACTCATGTGTAGGTACCTACCCTGATTTATTTTTTATATGAACGATTTTGCATTAAAATTATTATTTAAGAAATAATTTTGAAAAATACATTTTAATGGCGCCGTTTTTGTGAAAAATGACAAAAAGGGTGACGAACAATATTGAAAATCTACCAGGAGCACATAATACGCAGGAGTAATATATTACAGACGATACATTTATTTACTAGACCAGGGGGGCAATTCTTTCATTGACAAAAATGATTAATTTAAATAAAAAGAAACATCCGAAGACGGGAGTTTTGAAGTGATACTTCTATAGCACTGCTGTGATTTGGATTTCGGATGAAACGGAAATTACGATTACTCCACCTGCGACAATGGTCAAATTTTTTTTGCCAAATGGTGTAGGTACCTTTTGAATACTGTAGGGGTTCATACATTTTAAATTAAATTTCAATGTGAATATCGCACAAGAGTCCCACCTACTGCCGTCTGGAGTCAGTGAGACTACGGCATCCCCAGTTGTGCTTAGTTAAAGTTTCTAAAATATTCTGAATAATACATTTTTAAAGCGCCGATTTTTTTAAATTAGTGCAAGGGCAAAATTTTTTTTTTTATATCCAAAATCCATTTTTTTTTTCCAAAATTAAAATTTTTTTTTTAAAATTCAAAAATTTCCAAATCCAAATTTTTTTTTTCCACAATTAAAAAATTTCCAAAATCCAATTTTTTTTTTCAAAATTCAAAAATTTCCTAAATCCAATTTTTTTTTTCCAAAATTCAAAAATTTCCTAAATCCAATTTTTTTTTTCCAAAATTAAAAAATTTCCAAAATCCAATTTTTTTTTCAAAATCCAAAAATTTTTTTTTTTTAATTACACCTTACAGTACCCGAGATGGGTATCAAATTACGCGTCTCAATCTACACAATCCGAAGGGCTGAGTGAAAAAAATAAGCGATAAACTCCTAGGACCATTTTTTGAGATAAAGCTCTAATGGTTTTTTCTAATTTAAATTAAATGAAATACTGAACGCCCTGAGTCGGGCGGCAGGATTGGTTCAGTACTGAATTGAGCGGTAAGCTCCTGGGCCGTTTTAAAAGTATCGGCGACCAAAGTGGCACTGTGGTAAGAGTCTTTTCAACAGTAAACTATACGTTTCGGGTAACAAATTACGCGTATCGACCTGCATAACCCAAATGGCGCAGTGAAAATTTGAGCAGGAAGCTACTTGGCCTCCTTTTGCGAGAAAAGGCCCGTACTGAACGCCTTGAATCGGGTGACCGAAGCAGCCCGAGAGCGGATGTACGAAATTGGGCTGTCAACTGCCTGTGCCCTTTGTAGGCGCACACTCCTTGCTTTATCCACATTCAAACATCGTTTTTTCTTCACCTATTTTATTTTACACACACTCTTCGCTTCATCCGCGTTCACACGTCATATCGTGTAGTGTTTAACCCCTTGGTTGCCTCTGCAACAGGCAAAGCTAGTACATATAGTATTGTTCAGTTTTTCGAAAAACTCACTTTTGTAATTTAGGCAAAAAACGACCTAGCTGCCCCTTAAGTTTCATACACCTGAAGGACCACTATCGCGTGACAGGAAACTCGCACGAATTTCTTATTTGAGAAACGCCAAAAGTCAACGGAAAAAACTGATACAAAATCAGCGGCGATAACTGGAACCTCCGACTGAATCTCTCATCGACGAAGAAATCGGCCTGGTTATATTTCCCGCCGACAGGTTCGCATTTGCAAAAAAGATAAGGAATCTTAATCGCATTTCCTTTACGCGAAACGAATTTGCTAGAAATGATTTTAATGGCGATTCTGATATAAAATGACATTTTATAGGTACGACACGCGGTTCGAGATATCGTCGAAAATACACATTCTGGCCGAGATGTTTTTCGATAAATACGAAGAATAGAAGTTAAGGAAACTTTTAAAATCGACATATATGTCGGTCACCATTCAAAATGTTACACGACAGCGCGCGGAAAAATGATATTTTATGACGTTTCGCAAAACTCGCTCTTTTCTCGAGGGTGCATAATATAGCTGGCCAGTAGAAGACCTAATTTTCTTACAAATAAATTCAGGTTGGGTAAATTTTCTCACACCTGGGCACACTGGATTCTGAAATTTTACAAATGGCGGAAGGCTAAACTCTCCGCCAACTAAACTTTTCAATCGGGCCAGGACAGCGTTGTTTGTATGGAAAACGTTAAAAACCACTCGATTTTCAGGCCGTGCTCGAGGTGGTGACTACATTATTTCGTTTCGGTCTTGCCAGCGATGAAAATATAATTGCAGACTATTGTACGTCTGCGAATGACGAACTAAGTAGGTACCCGATAAATGGGCTCCGATGCATTAGGATTCGTATTATTTATAAATATAAATACTTTGCGAACTATTTTTCATTGAAATGATTATTTGATAAAAAAATTCTGAAAATACATTTTAATGGCGTGTTTTTTTTTACGTATGTGCAGGTGTACCAACTGAGAATCTGAGTAGGTAGGTAGGTACCTGCACATAACAACTCGGATCATCGTATGGGAATTGCATGTGTTTTTTATTTGGAAATTTGTAATGAAATTATTTGAAGTTGAAAGGATAATTTCTTTTGTAATAATTTTTTGAGCTGTTATGCCGTGTTGCGCTACCTTCGTCTTAAGCCTAGATATTTAAGGGATTTATTTTTTTTAAATATTATAGTTACATAACGCTTTTTTTTGTATATTGCTTCTTTAAGATAATTATTCAACGTTAGAGGCGGGCATTGGCACTGCCGCCCCGGGAACCATTCGTCGGATGAGCATTCTGAACATTTCTAATAAAATGAGTAAATTTAAATAAAGATGGTCCAATTTTTTTTTTGCGAAATGGTGTAGGTACCTTTTGAATACTGTACGGGAACTAATCGTTCGTACATTTTACATTAAATTTCAATGTGAAAACCGCACAAGAGTCCCAATTACTGCCGTCCGGAGTCAGTGCGACTACGGCGTCCCCAGTTGGGTTTGGTTTTAGTTTCTGAAAAATTCTGAATAATACATTTTTATAGCGCCGTTTTTTGAAAAACTACAGTAAGCTGCACTCGAATTTTTTTTTGACAACGTCCTACTCGGATACTATTTATTCTGAACATTTCTAATAAAATGAGTAAATTTAAATAAAGATGGTCCAATTTTTTTTTGCCAAATGGTGTAGGTACCTTTTGAATACTGTACGGGTTCATACATTTTACATTAAATTTCAATGTGAAAACCGCACAAGAGTCCCAATTACTGCCGTCCGGAGTCAGTGCGACTACGGCGTCCCCAGTTGGGTTTAGTTTTAGTTTCTGAAAAATTCTGAATAATACATTTTTATAGCGCCGTTTTTTGAAAAATTACTTTCAGTTATAAGTTCAAAAATTTCCGAGATCCAAATATTTTTTTTCCAAAATTAAAAAATTTCCAGAATCCAATAATTTTTTTTCCAAAATTAAAAAATTTCCAGAAATCAAAAAAATTTTTTTTTTTCAAAATTAAAAAATTTCCAGAAACCGAAATTTTTTTTTTTCAAAATTCAAAAATTTCCTTAAACAAAAAAAAAAAATTTTTAAAATTAAAAAATTTCCAGAATCCGAAATTTTTTTTTTCTAAATTTAAAAAATTTCCAGAAAACAAAAATTTTTTTTTTCAAAATTCAAAAATTCCCAGAAACCAAAAAAGTTTTTTTTTCAAAATTAAAAAATTTCCAAAACTCGAAATTTTTTTTTTGAAAATTCAAAAATTTACAAAATCCAAGAATTTTTTTTTTGAAAATTCAAAAATTTCCAAAGTCTAAAAAATTTTTTTTCAAAATCCAAAATTTTTTTTTTTAAATTACACCCTACAGTACCCGAGATGGATATCAAATTACGCGTCTCGACCTACACAATCCGAAGGGCTGACTGAAAAAATTGAACGATAAAATCCGAGGACCCTTTTAGGCTCTATTGGTTTTTCTAATTTAAATTAAATGAAAAACTGAACGCCCTGAGTCAGGCGGCTGGATTGGTTCAGTACTGAATTGAGCGGTAAGCTCCTGGGACGTTTTAAAAGTGTCGGCGACCAAAGTGGCACAATGGTAGGAGTCTTTGCAACAGTAAATTATACGTTACGGGTAACAAATTACAAACATCGTTTTTTTCTTCACCTATTTTATTTAACACACACTCCTCGCTTCATCCGCGTTCACACGTCAAATCGCGTAGTGTTTAACCCCTTGGTTGCCTCTGCAACAGGCAAAGCTAGTACATATAGTATTGTTCAGTTTTTCGAAAAACTCACTTTTGTAATTTAGGCAAAAAACGACCTAGCTGCCCCTTAAGTTTCATACACCTGAAGGACCACTATCGCGTGACAGGAAACTCGCACGAATTTCTTATTTGAGAAACGCAAAAAGTCAACGGAAAAAACTGATACAAAATCAGCGGCGATAACTGGAACCTCCGACTGAATCTCTCATCGACGAAGAAATCGGCCTGGTTATATTTCCCGCCGACAGGTTCGCATTTGCAAAAAAGATAAGAAATCTTAATCGCATTTCCTTTACGCGAAACGAATTTGCTAGAAATTATTTTAATGGCGATGCTGCTAAAAAATTACATTTTATAGGTACGACACGCGGTTCGAGATATCGTCGAAAATACGCATTCTGGCGAAGATGTTTTTCGATAAATACGAAGAATAGAAGTTAAGGAAACTTTTAAAATCGATAAATATGTCGGTCACCATTCAAAATGTTACACGATAGCGCGCGGAAAAATGATATTTTCTGACGTTTCGCAAAACTCGCACTTTCTCGAGGGTGCATAATTTAGCTGGCCAGTAGAATACCTAATTTTCTTACAAATAAATTCAGGTTGGGTAAATTTTCTCACACCTGGGCACACTGGATTCTGAAATTTTACAAATGGCGGAAGGCTAAACTCTCCGCCAACTAAACTTTTCAATCGGGCCAGGACAGCGTTGTTTGTATGGAAAACGTTAAAAACCACTCGATTTTCAGGCCGTGCTCGAGGTGGTGACTACATTATTTCGTTTCGGTCTTGCCAGCGATGAAAATATAATTGCAGACTATTGTACGTCTGCGAATGACGAACTAAGTAGGTACCCGATAAATGGGCTCCGATGCATTAGGATTCGTATTATTTATAAATATAAATACTTTGCGAACTATTTTTCATTGAAATGATTATTTGATAAAAAAATTCTGAAAATACATTTTAATGGCGTGTTTTTTTTACGTATGTGCAGGTGTACCAACTGAGAATCTGAGTAGGTAGGTAGGTACCTGCACATAACAACTCGGAATCATCGTATGGTGTGTTTTTTATTTGGAAATTTGTAATGAAATTATTTGAAGTTGAAAGGATAATTTCTTTTGTAATAATTTTTTGAGCTGTTATGCCGTGTTGCGCTACCTTCGTCTTTAGCCTAGATATTTAAGGGATTTATTTTTTTTAAATATTATAGTTACATAACGCTTTTTTTGTATATTGCTTCTTTAAGATAATTATTCAACGTTAGAGGCGGGCATTGGCACTGCCGCCCCGGGAACCATTCGTCGGATGAGCATTCTGAACATTTCTAATAAAATGAGTAAATTTAAATAAAGATGGTCCATTTTTTTTTTGCGAAATGGTGTAGGTACCTTTTGAATACTGTACGGGAACTAATCGTTCGTACATTTTACATTAAATTTCAATGTGAAAACCGCACAAGAGTCCCAATTACTGCCGTCCGGAGTCAGTGCGACTACGGCGTCCCCTGTTGGGTTTGGTTTAAGTTTCTGAAAAATTCTGAATAATACATTTTTATAGCGCCGTTTTTTGAAAAACTACAGTAAGCTGCACTCGAATTTTTTTTTTGACAACGTCCTACTCGGATACTATTTATTCTGAACATTTCTAATAAAATGAGTAAATTTAAATAAAGATGGTCCAATTTTTTTTTGCCAAATGGTGTAGGTACCTTTGGAATACTGTACGGGTTCATACATTTTACATTAAATTTCAAGTGAAAACCGCACAAGAGTCCCAATTACTGCCGTCCGGAGTCAGTGCGACTACGGCGTCCCCAGTTGGGTTTAGTTTTAGTTTCTGAAAAATTCTGAATAATACATTTTTATAGCGCCGTTTTTTGAAAAACTACAGTAAGCTGCACTCGAATTTTTTTTGACAACGTCCTTCTCGGATACTATTTATTCTGAACATTTCTAATAAAATGAGTAAATTTAAATAAAGATGGTCCAATTTTTTTTGCCAAATGGTGTAGGTACCTTTTGAATACTGTACGGGTTCATACATTTTGAATTAAATTTCAATGTGAATACCGCACAAGAGTCCCAACTACTGCCGTCTGGAGTCAGTGAGACTACGGCATCCCCAGTTGGGTTTGGTTTAAGTCTCTAAAATTTCTGAATAATACATTTTTATAGCGCCGTTTTTAGAAAAATTACTTTCAGTTATAAGTTCAAAAATTTCCGAGATCCAACAATTTTTTTTTCCAAAATTAAAAAATTTCCAGAAACCAAAAAATTTTTTTTTCATAATTAAAAAATTTCCAGAAACCGAAATTTTTTTTTTTCAAAATTCTAAAATTTCCGGAAACCAAAAATTTTTTTTTTCAAAATTAAAAAATTTCCAGAATCCAAAATTTTTTTTTCCAAAATTAAAAAATTTTCAGAATCCAAAAAATTTTTTTTCCAAAATCAAAAAATTTCCAGAAAACAAAATTTTTTTTCCAAAATTAAAAAATTTCCAAAACTCAAAAAATTTTTTTTTGAAAATTCAAAAATTTACAAAATCCAAAAATTTTTTTTTTGAAAATTCAAAAAGTTCCAAAATCCAAAATTTTTTTTTTGCAAATTTAAAAATTTCAAAAGTCCAAAAATTTTTCTTCAAAATCCAAAAATTTTTTTTTTTCGAAATTCAAATATTTCGAAAATCCAAAATTTTTTTTTTTAAATTACACCCTACAGTACCCGAGATGGATATCAAATTACGCGTCTCGACCTAGACAATCCGAAGGGCTGACTGAAAAAATTGAACGATAAAATCCGAGGACCCTTTTAGGCTCTATTGGTTTTTCTAATTTAAATTAAATTGAATGAAAAACTGAACGCCCTGAGTCGTTGCGGCTGGCTTGGTTCAGTACTGAATTGAGCGGTAAGCTCCTGGGACGTTTTAAAAGTGTCGGTGACCAAAGTGGCACAGTGGTAGGAGTCTTTGCAACAGTAAATTATACGTTACGGGTAACAAATTACAAACATCGTTTTTTTCTTCATCTATTTTATTAAACACACACTCCTTGCTTCATCCGCGTTCACACGTCAAATCGCGTAGTGTTTAACCCCTTGGTTGCCTCTGCAACAGGCAAAGCTAGTATATATATTAATGCACAGTTTTTCGAAAAACTCACTTTTTCCTTTACGCGAAAAACGACCTAGCTGCCCCTTAAGTTTCATACACCTGAAGGACCACTATCGCGTGACAGGAAACTCGCACGAATTTCTTATTTGAGAAACGCCAAAAGTCAACGGAAAAAACTGATACAAAATCAGCGGCGATAACTGGAACCTCCGACTGAATCTCTCATCGACGAAGAAATCGGCCTGGTTATATTTCCCGCCGACAGGTTCGCATTTGCAAAAAAGATAAGGAATCTTAATCGCATTTCCTTTACGCGAAACGAATTTGCTAGAAATGATTTTAATGGCGATTCTGATATAAAATGACATTTTATAGGTACGACACGCGGTTCGAGATATCGTCGAAAATAAACATTCTGGCCGAGATGTTTTTCGATAAATACGAAGAATAGAAGTTAAGGAAACTTTTAAAATCGACATATATGTCGGTCACCATTCAAAATGTTACACGACAGCGCGCGGAAAAATGATATTTTCTGACGTTTCGCAAAACTCGCACTTTCTCGAGGGTGCATAATTTACCTGGCCAGTAGAACACCTAATTTTCTTACAAATAAATTCAGGTTGGGTAAATTTTCTCACACCTGGGCACACTGGATTCTGAAATTTTACAAATGGCGGAAGGCTAAACTCTCCGCCAACTAAACTTTTCAATCGGGCCAGGACAGCGTTGTTTGTATGGAAAACGTTAAAAACCACTCGATTTTCAGGCCGTGCTCGAGGTGGTGACTACATTATTTCGTTTCGGTCTTGCCAGCGATGAAAATATAATTGCAGACTATTGTACGTCTGCGAATGACGAACTAAGTAGGTACCCGATAAATGGGCTCCGATGCATTAGGATTCGTATTATTTATAAATATAAATACTTTGCGAACTATTTTTCATTGAAATGATTATTTGATAAAAAAATTCTGAAAATACATTTTAATGGCGTGTTTTTTTTTACGTATGTGCAGGTCAACTGAGAATCTGAGTAGGTAGGTAGGTACCTGCACATAACAACTCGGATCATCGTATGGGAATTGCATGTGTTTTTTATTTGGAAATTTGTAATGAAATTATTTGAAGTTGAAAGGATAATTTCTTTTGTAATAATTTTTTGAGCTGTTATGCCGTGTTGCGCTACCTTCGTCTTTAGCCTAGATATTTAAGGGATTTATTTTTTTTAAATATTATAGTTACATAACGCTTTTTTTTTGTATATTGCTTCTTTAAGATAATTATTCAACGTTAGAGGCGGGCATTGGCACTGCCGCCCCGGGAACCATTCGTCGGATGAGCATTCTGAACATTTCTAATAAAATGAGTAAATTTAAATAAAGATGGTCCAATTTTTTTTTTGCGAAATGGTGTAGGTACCTTTTGAATACTGTACGGGAACTAATCGTTCGTACATTTTACGTTAAATTTCAATGTGAAAACCGTACAAGAGTCCCAATTACTGCCGTCCGGAGTCAGTGCGACTACGGCGTCCCCAGTTGGGTTTAGTTTTAGTTTCTGAAAAATTCTGAATAATAAATTTTTATAGCGCCGTTTTTTGAAAAACTACGGTAAGCTGCACTCGAATTTTTTTTTGACAACGTCCTACTCGGATACTATTTATTCTGAACATTTTTAATGAAATGAGTAAATTTAAATAAAGATGGTCCAATTTTTTTTTGCCAAATGTTGTAGGTACCTTTTGAATACTGTACGGGTTCATACATTTTAAATTAAATTTCAATGTGAATACCGCACAAGAGTCTCAACTACTGCCGTCTGGAGTCAGTGAGACTACGGCATCCCCAGTTGGGTTTAGTTTAAGTCTCTAAAATTTCTGAATAATACATTTTTATAGCGCCGTTTTTTGAAAAATTACTTTCAGTTATAAGTTCAAAAATTTCCGAGATCCAACAATTTTTTTTTTCCAAAATTAAAAAATTTCCAGAATCCAATAATTTTTTTTCCAAAATTAAAAAATTTCCAGAAACCAAAAAATTTTTTTTTCAAAATTAAAAAATTTCCAGAAATCGAAATTTTTTTTTTTCAAAATTCAAATATTTCCTAAAACAAAAAAAAAAATTTTTAAAATTAAAAAATTTCCAGAATCCGAAATTTTTTTTTTCTAAATTTAAAAAATTTCCAGAAAACAAAAATTTTTTTTTTTCAAAATTCAAAAATTCCCAGAAACCAAAAAAGTTTTTTTTTCAAAATTAAAAATTTCCAAAACTCGAAATTTTTTTTTTGAAAATTCAAAAATTTACAAAATCCAAGAATTTTTTTTTTGAAAATTCAAAAATTTCCAAAGTCTAAAAAATTTTTTTTCAAAATCCAAAATTTTTTTTTTTAAATTACACCCTACAGTACCCGAGATGGATATCAAATTACGCGTCTCGACCTACACAATCCGAAGGGCTGACTGAAAAAATTGAACGATAAAATCCGAGGACCCTTTTAGGCTCTATTGGTTTTTCTAATTTAAATTAAATGAAAAACTGAACGCCCTGAGTCAGGCGGCTGGATTGGTTCAGTACTGAATTGAGCGGTAAGCTCCTGGGACGTTTTAAAAGTGTCGGCGACCAAAGTGGCACAATGGTAGGAGTCTTTGCAACAGTAAATTATACGTTACGGGTAACAAATTACAAACATCGTTTTTTTCTTCACCTATTTTATTTAACACACACTCCTCGCTTCATCCGCGTTCACACGTCAAATCGCGTAGTGTTTAACCCCTTGGTTGCCTCTGCAACAGGCAAAGCTAGTTTATATATTAATACACAGTTTTTCGAAAAACTCACATGGGTCATACAGTCAAAAAACGACCTTGCCGCCCCTTAAGTTCGCCCACCCTAAGGATCGCTTTCGCTTGAAATGCGATTCAGTCCAGGGCCTCCCACGCCAAAATGACCTCTCCGCTCTTCGAGTTTGACCGACCGCAGAGACCACAATCGCTAGACAGGAAGCTAAAAAAAACTCACGAAACCGAAACGCGAAAAATTAACGGTAAAAACTGATGCAAAATCAGCGGCGATAACTGGAACCTCCGACTGAATCTCTCATCGACGAAGAAATCGGCCCGGTTATATTTCCCGCCGACAGGTTCGCATTTCGAAAAAGTCGGAGAAAAATTAAGCACTCTTCTCATACAAAACGAATTTGCTAGAAATTTACTCTTTTATTTTAATGGCGATGCTGCTAAAAAATGACATTTTATAGGTACGACACGCGGTACGAGATATCGTCGAAAAGTCGCATTCTGGCGAAGATGTCTTTCGATAAATATGAAGAATAGAAGTTAAGGAAACTTTTAAAATCGACAAATGTGTCGGTCACCATTCAAAATGTTATACGATAGCGCGCGGAAAAATGATATTTTCTGACGTTTCGCAAAATCGCACTTTGCTCGAGGGTGCATGATTTAGCTGGCCAGTAGAATACCTGATTTTCTTACAAATAAATTCAGTTTGGGTAAATTTTCTCACACCTGGGCACACTGGATTCTGAAATTTTACAAATGGCGGATAGCCGAGCTCTCCGCCAACTAAACTTTTCAATCGGGCCAGGACAGCGTTGTTTGTATGGAAAACGTTAAAAACCACTCGATTTTCAGGCCGTGCTCGAGGTGGTGACTACATTATTTCGTTTCGGTCTTGCCAGCGATGAAAATATAATTGCAGAATATTGTACGTCTGCGAATGACGAACTAAGTAGGTACCTGATAGATGGGCTCCGATGCATTAGGATTCGTATTATTTATAAATATAAATACTTTGCGAACTCTTTTTCATTGAAATGATTATTTGATAATAAAATTCTGAATATACATTTTAATGGCGTGTTTTTTTTTACGCATGTGCAGGTGTACCAACTGAGAATCTGAGTAGGTAGGTACCTGCACATAACAACTGGGAATCATCAAATGGGGATTGCATATGTTTTTTATATGGAAATTTGTAATGAAATTATTTGAAGTTGAAAGGATAATTTATTTTGTAATTATTTTTTGAGCTGTTATGCCGTGTTGCGCGGCCTTCGTCTTTAGCCTAGATATTTAAGGGATTTATTTTTTTTAAATATTAAAGTTACATAACGCTTTTTTTTGTATTTTGCTTCTTTATGATAATTATTCAACGTTAGAGGCGGGCATTGGCACTGCCGCTCAGGACACCATTCGTTGGATGAGCAACACCTCATAAAAATAGGTACACAATAATTTTGATAATTATATTTTTATAGGACCGTTTTTGTAAAAAATGACAAAAAGGCTGACGTACAATATTGAAAATCTACCAGGAGCTCATAATAGGCAGAAGTAAAATATTACAGAGGGTACATTTATTTACTGGGCTACTTAGACCTCACTTTTCAAGTATTAGTTGAGATTGTTTTGGAAAAGTTTCACTTCTACCGCGTGTAAACTGCACTCGAATTTTTTTTGACAACGTACTCGGACACAATATATTCTGAACATTTCTAATAAAATGAGTAAATTTAAATAAAGATGGTCCATTTTTTTTTTTGCGAAATGGTGTAGGTACCTTTTGAATAGTAGGGGAACTAATCGTTCGTACATTTTACATTAAATTTCAATGTGAATACCGCACAAGAGTCTCAACTACTGCCGTCTGGAGTCAGTGAGACTACGGCATCCCCAGTTGGGTTTAGTTTAAGTCTCTAAAATTTCTGAATAATACATTTTTATAGCGCCGTTTTTTGAAAAATTACTTTCAGTTATAAGTTCACAAATTTCCGAGATCCAACAATTTTTTTTTTCCAAAATTAAAAAATTTCCAGAATCCAATAATTTTTTTTCCAAAATTAAAAAATTTCCAGAAACCAAAAAATATTTTTTTTTCACAATTAAAAAATTTCAAGAAACCGAAAATTTTTTTTTTCAAAATTCAAAAATTTCCGGAAACCAAAAAATTTTTTTTTCAAAATTAAAAAATTTCCAGAATCCGAATTTTTTTTTTTCCAAATTTAAAAAATTCCCAGAAAAAAAAAATTTTTTTTTTAAAAATTCAAAAATTTCCAGAAACCAAAAAAGTTTTTTTTCAAAATTAAAAAATTTCCAGAATCCAAATTTTTTTTTTCCAAAATTAAAAAATTTTCAGAATCCAAAAATTTTTTTTTTCAAAAACAAAAAATTTCCAGAAAACAAAATTTTTTTTTCCAAAACTAAAAAATTTCCAAAACTCAAAAAAATTTTTTTTTGAAAATTCAAAAATTTACAAAATCCAAAAATTTTTTTTTTGAAAATTCAAAAATTTACAAAATCCAAAATTTTTTTTTTTTTAAATTACACCCTACAGTACCCGAGATGGATATCAAATTACGCGTCTCGACCTACACAATCCAAAGGGCTGACTGAAAAAATTAAACGATAAAATCCGAGGACCCTTTTAGGCTCTATTGGTTTTTCTAATTTAAATTAAATGAAAAACTGAACGCCCTGAGTCGGGCGGCTGGATTGGTTCAGTACTGAATTGAGCGGTAAGCTCCTGGGCCGTTTTAAAAGTGTCGACGACCAATGTGGCACTGTGGGAAGAGTCTTTTCGACAGTAAACTATACGTTTCGGGTAACAAATTACGCGCATCGATCTGCACAACCCAAATGGCGCAGTGAAAATTTGAGCAGGAAGCTACTTGGCCTGCTTTTGCGAGAAAAGGCCCGTACCGAACGCCTTGAACCGGGTGACCGAAGCGGCCAGAGAGCAGGCGTACGCAATTGGGCTGTCAACTATCTGTGCCCTTTGTAGACGGACACTCCTCGCTTTATCCACATTCAAATAACGTTTTTTTCTCTACCTATTTTATTTAACACACACTCTTCGCTTCATCCGCGTTCACACGTCATATCGCGTAGTGTTTAACCCCTTGGTTGCCTCTGCAACAGGCAAAGCTAGTATATATTAATGCACAGTTTTTCGAAAAACTCACATGGGTCATACAGTCAAAAGACGACCTTGCCGCCCCTTAAGTTCGCCCACCCTAAGGATCGCTTTCGCTTGAAATGCGATTCAGTACCCCCCCCCCGCCTCAAGCGAAAATCGACCACTCTGCCTATCCAGTTTCACCGACCGCAGAGACCATTTTGGCAAGACTTCTGCGAAGGAATCCGCGGAGTTTTTTTTCCATACAAAATGCAATTTGCTAGAAATTTATTCTTTTATTTTAATGGCGATGCTGCTAAAAAATGACATTTTATAGGTACGACACGCGGTTCGAGATATCGTCGAAAATACGCATTCTGGTGGAGATGTTTTACGACAGATTCGTAGTAGAGAGTATTATTAAGATTTTAAAACCGCGACATGTAACGCATTTCATCCAAAATGTTCTGCAATATTGCATAATACCTTGCATTATTTTTGACATTTGCTAAGATTTCACTAGCGTCGAAAGTGAAAAATTTGGCGGCCAGTAGAATAAGTCGTCGAGTAGGTACTTAAATTCGATTAAATTGACTAATAATTGATAATAAAAAACAATCTTGAGTTTCAAGACACGTCAGTTAGGAGAAAATTATGATTTAGCCGTATAAAATAACGGCTTCAAGCCTGTTTCGGAGTCGACAATTTGAAAACGCCTCTGCGGCTCGAAAACCGATTCTGGCTGTAATGTTTTTGAATATTATGGAGGTCGAGAGATTAAAAAAACATTTTCAACGGCCGTAACATACGCAAACCATTAAAAATATTTCACTATACGCTACGGAAAATATGACGTTTGAGAAAAATAACGTGCTTTGAAAATCCCACAGAAGAGAATATATTGCTGGCCATATAAAAAGAACACGTTTAATTACAGGGTAGGTACTTTTCCGTTGAATTATTACAAATTTGTTCGTAAGATGAACGGATTTTTTTAAGGAAATGCTTAGGTACCTACATCAATATTGTTTGTCTGCGTAAGAACCGGGTAGGTACCGGCTTACGCATCGGTTCTTTCCTTCAGATATCAAATAAAAAATTAATGATTTGAAATAAAAGAAATCACTCGGGATGGTCGCAATTTTTGCCAAAATGCATTATTTCAGGTATGTAGACTTTTGTAGTTATGAAGGAAATTAGTACTAAATAAATCGGAACGTTTTTGAAGTAAGATGGGTCCAAATACAATGCTAAACACTTTTCTTTTATGATTGTGTGAGTAAAAATTCGAACTAAAAATGACAATGAGGGCGCTGTACAATATTGAGTTTCCATCAGGAATACACATTTTGCAAGAGTAAAATATTGAATAAAATATGCTTATTTCCTAGACAAGGTAGGTACTTAAATACCTAGGGACTTTTTTCTTTTAAAAATAAAAAAAAAACATGATATCAAATAAACAGAAACAAACAAAGATGGTCGTATTTTTTTGCCAAAGTCGATAGGTACCTATCATTTCAAAACCAAATTTCAAAATTAAAAAATTAGGATTCGTAATATTTATTCAAAAAATATGTAGGTACTCATGTGCACCTGCCCTGATTTATTTTTTATATGAACGATTTTGCATTAAAATTATTATTTGTTAAATAATTTTGAAAAATACATTTTTATGGCGCCATTTTTGTGAAAAATGACAAAAAAGATGACGTACAATATTGAAAATCTACCAGGAGCACATGATGTATCACTATAGAGTTCAAGTGGGGTGGGTCGCGAACTCACATGTCAAACTTTTGTCAACAAACCGGACCTCTCAGCGGTTTCGGTTGTTGTTTTACGACAAACGGCATTACGGCCGAAAAATCGATCCTGGCTAAAATGTTTTTGAAAAATATTATAGTCTAGATGTCTCCTCAACTAATTCGATCGTCATTACATACGCATCGCATGTGAAATATTTCAGGACAAGCTAAACAAAATCAGATTTTTCCACGAAAAACACGTGCTTAGAAATTTTTAGTTTTTCATTCCTGGGTAGGTACTTATTTGACGACGACGTACTTCATTGAAAAAATTTGAAAAGAAATGCGTAGGTACTTTCACGAATAGGTAGCTTCACAATAAATTAGGTTTTAATGCAATACTAAGGTAAAGTTGTTTCAATAAAGTTGAATAATTCAACAATGTTTTTAAAGTTAATTTTCACGTTCTGTGTAAGTTCTATTCGAGTTCTGTTGTTTTATCGTTATAGGCCAGTCGCATCATAAAACTGAAATAATTACAGAATTTTAATAGAATTTGAACAGAACTTTCACAGAAGGCTAAAATTAACTCGATTAGTACATATTTTCTACACAAAATTGTAGAAAATATGTACAGGGAGACATCTAGCGGTGAAGAATGTAAGTACTGATTATTTTCATAAAAAAAATTCACACGAATTTATTCTATTTTTATTTTATGGCGAGGGGGACGGAAATTTGACATTTCGAACGTACATTGCGTGGTCGAAGATATCATCAAAAATACGCATTCTGGCCGAGATGTTTTTGAATTAATCTTAAGTAGAGAGTTACTACAAGCAGTTAAAACTGTGACATGGTTCGCTTTCCATTCAAAATGTTACACAAGAGTGCATTTCACAATGACATGTTTTGACACTTTACGTAAAAAGCATTTTCCTCTAAAATATCTTTTGGCTTTCTAGCCAGTAATTTTCTTACAAATAAAATCAGGTTGGGTAAATTTTCTCCAATATTGCAACACCGAAAATGAAAATTTTTCCATAACCCTCTTGAACTTACGAAATCACCCCATAATACGTTTTTGTATGAAGATTTTTTTTTAAAGATGGCGGATTTCAATTTTTACGGCTTGGTGCGGTTAAAATTCAAGCGGGATTAGTCCAAGTTTGTGAGTTGGTCTTGCATGTGTAAAAAATATAAATACAGAATATTGTAAAACTGCAAATTATGAACTAGGTAGGTACCCGATAAACGGATTTAACTGATAAATTGGGCTCCAATATAGCTCAACATTAGGATTCGTATTATTTATAAAAATAAATACTTCTGCGAACTTTTTTTCATTGAAGTGATTACTTGACAAAAAATTCTGAAAATACATTTAAATGGCGCCGTTTTTATTAATTACTGTAGGGAAACTTAGTACCTACTCGCGCACTATGAAATAATATTTTCTCTGTAATTTTTTTACTGGAATAAAAATAAGTTTAAGTTTCTAAAAAATTCTGAATAACACATTTTTATAGCGCCGTTTTTTGAAAAAATACTACAAGGGCCCCAAGTACCTACCCGTGCACTCATGTGTAGGTACCTACCCTGATTTATTTTTTATATGAACGATTTTGCATTAAAATTATTATTTAAGAAATAATTTTGAAATATACATTTTAATGGCGCCGTTTTTGTGAAAAATGACAAAAAGGGTGACGAACAATATTGAAAATCTACCAGGAGCACATAATACGCAGGAGTAAAATATTACAGACGATATATTTATTTACTAGACCAGGGAGGCAATTCTTTCATTGACAAAAATGATTAATTTAAATAAAAAGAAACATCCGAAGACGGGAGTTTTGAAGTGATACTTCTATAGCACTGCTGTGATTTGGATTTCGGATGAAACGGAAATGACGATTACTCCACCTGCGACAATGGTCAATTTTTTTTTGCCAAATGGTGTAGGTACCTTTTGAATACTGTAGGGGTTCATACATTTTAAATTAAATTTCAATGTGAATATCGCACAAGAGTCCCACCTACTGCCGTCTGGAGTCAGTGAGACTACGGCATCCCCAGTTGTGCTTAAAGTTTCTAAAATATTCTGGATAATACATTTTTATAGCGCCGATTTTTTTAAATTAGTGCAAGGGCAAAATTTTTTTTTTTATATCCAAAATCCATTTTTTTTTTCCAAAATTAATTTTTTTTTTTTAAAATTCAAAAATTTCCAAATCCAAATTTTTTTTTTCCACAATTAAAAAATTTCCAAAATCCAATTTTTTTTTCCAAAATTCAAAAATTTCCTAAATCCAATTTTTTTTTTCCAAAATTAAAAAAATTCCAAAATCCAATTTTTTTTTCAAAATCCAAAATTATTTTTTTTTTAAATTACACCTTACAGTACCCGAGATGGGTATCAAATTACGCGTCTCGATCTACACAATCTGAAGGGCTGAGTGAAAAAAATAAGCGATAAACTCCTAGGACCATTTTTTGAGATAAAGCTCTAATGGTTTTTTCTAATTTAAATTAAATGAAATACTGAACGCCCTGAGTCGGGCGGCAGGATTGGTTCAGTACTGAATTGAGCGGTAAGCTCCTGGGCCGTTTTAAAAGTATCGGCGACCAAAGTGGCACTGTGGTAAGAGTCTTTTCAACAGTAAACTATACGTTTCGGGTAACAAATTACGCGTATCGACCTGCATAACCTAAATGGCGCAGTGAAAATTTGAGCAGGAAGCTACTTGGCCTCCTTTTGCGAGAAAAGGCCCGTACTGAACGCCTTGAACCGGGTGACCGAAGCAGCCCGAGAGCGGATGTACGAAATTGGGCTGTCAACTGCCTGTGCCCTTTGTAGGCGCACACTCCTTGCTTTATCCACATTCAAACATCGTTTTTTCTTCACCTATTTTATTTTACACACACTCTTCGCTTCATCCGCGTTCACACGTCATATCGTGTAGTGTTTAACCCCTTGGTTGCCTCTGCAACAGGCAAAGCTAGTTTAAAATTATTACCCATTCGTTTCATGTGCTCCTGATACCTTTTACGTGACAGAGCAAATTTCTTTGACTAAATAAACATTGTTATTCCAATAACCCACTGCTGTTTCTGCGCGCCTGGTATTGTCGCTGCTATTTAAGCAAGCCAAAGCGTGTAAAAGAACAAATTAATTAACCTTTGCGTTTGTACGCGCTCCTGGTACCTTTTCAGGAAATAGTGCGCACAATCATACACAACATTAGTTATGATTCACGACATTAGTTGCACCGATAGTTTCATGTGTAAACATATAATTTTATCACGCATGCATTAGTTGTGTGTCACAAAATTAGAAACGCGCTAGCTCGAAATTATGGTACAACTAGTAGTATTCAACCAATGGCGTAGTGTAAATTCGTGGTGCAACTAGTTTCGCGAAATCATATAAGCTAAGCGGACGTGTTTGTTCCTTGTAATGGCCTTTTTTTTTTTTTTTTATAGTTAATACCGCACAAGAGTCCCAACTGCTCCCGTCTGGAGCCAGTGAGACTATGGCATCCCCAATCGGGGTATGTTGTGAGGCTGAAGGTAGTGGGGAGGGGAAGGAGATAGGGAAGAGGAAGGTGGGGAAGTACCTGGCTATTCAGATCTGGTCACTAAACACGGCTAAAGCCATTTTCAAGCAACGTTTCAATTCTGAATGGTGGTCTTACACCAGGGCGATACTGATAGTATCTTCCACTCTGGAACAAATATCAAATAAAATTTATTTGCGCACGCCGGGTTCGAACCCGCGACCTTCGGATTGTGAGTCCAGAGTCTTACCTCGGGACCACGGAGGCCTGATAGTTGTGTACAACAACATTGTGCATTGCAGAAAAATGCTTTGGTATTGATGATGCCACGATTGCTGTAATCCTGATGGTTGCACAACACTAAATTTGCGCAATTTACAACTTCTTTATGTCTTAAATTTTTGGTGTCGTGCAACTTTCTAGAACACGCATGCAACTAATTGCGTAATATGAATTCGGCTTTTACGTAAAAAAAATTTGCTTGTTACTTTTGTGCTCCTGGTAGGTATCAAATAAATTTAATTTCAACAACAATCTTTTTTTTCTTTTTAGGAGAGCACACCGAAGCAATGCAGAGGGACGAAGCGAGTCGTTCATCAGATGCTTCCCAGGGACCCCTTCAATTGTCCACGTTCCTAATCTTCTCTTGGAAAATATCTTATGCATACATACAGAATTCCTTGCTTTTTTCATTAATAAGCTTGTGTAATTTCCGCATGTACAATTTGAGATAAGAAATTTTTTTATATTAAAATAAATTGCGTAGATTTATCGATCAATTTTTATGCCCTGTACATTTCCAATAATATTTTCATTGATCGTATTACATTTATTTATTTACATTACAGATGCAAGGTGTTACTTTTATTTTTTTTGTGTAAGCTAGTTTATACGTGAAATATATACCTCATTATTTTAAGCAACAGTAATATTATGATTGTAAATATTAAATCAATTAATTATTGTAGACGTGTAAATAAAGTTTTTTCTTCTGCATAGCAAATATTATTTTCTATCACGTATCAAATAATTATGTTCACTTAATAAATAAAAAAGTTATTTTAAAAAAATTTGCTTATTTTGTTACCTCTTTCCAACTCTGACGAATCCATACACAGCCTCTCTCTAGGTCATCATCTCATCTCATTTCGAAATCAAAGGTAAAGAATTGTTCATTAAAAAATGAATTTGCAGCTCCACTATTTAAATATTGATAAAACTCATACATTCCCGCTACGTTTAACGACGTTATTGAAGTCCTATGTATCCCAGGCAACGTACAACCAAACAATGGAATAAAAGCTTAAATTCGAACGTTGGACTGCAATTTATAGTCCAACGACTATGTAAACATTTCTGTTTATAGTGAAAACATTTGGACCACCAAATTTATCGTCTTTTGTTTTAATACAATTTTGAAAACGCTCGTAAATTTTTCCTGCTCGAAATATAAAGTTTCCTGTGCGACTCAATTTATTGTGTTGCTGAAAATCCAGTAGATTTGTTTTTTCCCCGAAGTCCATTCTGCAAACACAACACTTTGGTTTCCTAAAGTGCAATCTGATGTTAATCGATAAATGAATCAGTGCAGTCAAGAATGTTATATTTTTGCATCGAAGGGTTTTTAAATTTATAAACGCCACAGAAAAATAGATTTTTTTAATACTTTTGCGATCTTTTTTGACCCAAGGGTGACGTTGAAGTAAGCCACATTGTATCTTTTAAAAAACTACCCTAAATTGTTTTTAATTCATCTCTGCATCTCAATACAGTGCTGAGATGATGCAAAATAAAAAATTTACATGGATAATCCAACATTATATGATATGAAGGGTTTTAAATTTATAAATTCCACAGAAAAAAGAGATTTTGTAGAATATTTTTGCGATCTCTATTGACCTCGAAGGTGAAGTTGAAGTAAGCCACATTGTATCTTTTGAAAAATACCCTAAATTGACTTTAATTCAGCCCTACATCTCATTCCAGTGCTGAGATGATCCAAAATAATGAAATATACATGCATAATCCAACATGACAAACCAGTTAAGCTTAGGAAGCATGCCTCAGCACTACGTAAGGGGATAATTTTGGACTTGACATTGGGTAAAATATTTGATGTGTTTTGATTTTCACGGCCAAAAGTATTTTCGTTATTTGTTTTCGGGGTGTTATGCCGTGTTGTGCTACCTCCTTCTTTAGCCAACGTTTCGGACAGCGTTACAGTGTCCATCAATTACATATTTGCCCTGATGTGTAACGCAACATCTGCACTGTAACGCTGTCCGAAAATTTGGCTAAAGAAGGAGGTAGCGCAACACGGCATAACACCCCAAAAACAAATAACGAAAATACTTTTGGCGGTGAAAATCAAAACACACGATGTGTTTTGTATTGTTTTACGTATCGAAAGATCATTTAAGAAAACAACAAATTTATTTTATTAAATTTATTTATCATTGTTGAAATATTTACAAAATATAAACCATACCTTCCGCAGGAGGATTATAATAGGAAAGATTCACAACTAATTGTTTATCGTAAAAAATAAAGAAATTTACAACAAACAAAAAATGGAATATAAGTATACTTCTTTTCATCATTCAATTGTAATAACAATGAGAATATTTTTCTCGTACAAAAAAAAAGTGTTACATTTTTTCCGAAAAACTTATACAGCATCTAAAAATAAACATTGTTTTTTAAATATTTTTTTAAAAATCGGACGCGAATTGTGGTTTTGCGTCCAATACATATTTCATTACATAGTTATTTTTATTTATAATGAGTACCTACTCTACTATGTATGATACAAAATCTTTTAATTTATCAATTTACAAGTATTAAGTAAATTAACTATTTTGCACAAACTCTTTATCGTACTGCAAATCGAATAACCCATCTTTCAAATTTCATAAACCCAATGTTTTTCATCAGTTTCTATGTAATAATAAATAAAAGTTTGATCCTAAAAGTCTCACACTGATTTTTGAAAAATGGTAAAACATAAAATTTTGTGGCTTTTATTTTTATCACATATGCGTGTAACAGTTTCATATTTACAGTTTGAATATTATTTGAAATATCTTAAGCTAAAGTATCTTATAATACTAAATTAATTAGTGTTTTTCTTAAGGATTCTCATTACCCTTTAATTAATTAATTATTTACATTTAAAAATTATTTTATTATCGTAGTGCAGGGTTCGTAGAAAATGTAAACTTAACAAGGTTAGCTCATTGACGGGATACAGCGGTGATTGGCTAGAAAGTCGTGACGTAGCTTGGAGTTCATTTTCCACCGGGAGATTTGAATTTACTGCTGTACAAATTCATTTGTGTTGGTAATATTGTATTAATTATTGTATTCAAGCAAATGTTCGAAATAAAAGGAAAAAAATATCAACACTATGACCTCAGTGAGATGCTGTGTAGAGGGGTTGTTTTGAGAATATGATATCGTAGGAGGGAGAAAACACTAAAATCATCCCACATTTTTGCCAGCGACTTTTTCTACCATACCAATGTGGTATACCATTGTTAGGTATGTTTTTAAATCAAATATACCATTGTTGCTGGAAAAAACAACATTTTTTCGACTTTAATTCGACTCATATGTACAAACACGAGAGTGAGGAAATAAACTTAGGTTTACCACAAATTAATATAATTTCCCTTACCTTACCTTGTGCAAAATGAAAGAGATCGTTCCTTTCGGACTCCAACTGGACTTCGAACTACGTCACGAGCTAACTTTGTTAAATTCATTTTCTACCAACCTTGCTCGTAGTGTATACTCATGATTGTTTTCATAAAATTAACAAATTCGATTTTTAAAAATCACAAACCAAAATCTCGTTCATCTCAAACAACCCGGTAAGTTTAATAAAGTTTAAAAACATTCGCTACCTATTTTTTGACTTCTAAAATTTGCAACCACTAGTTTGGAAAAATCGGTAAAACATTTCGAAATTTATACCAAACATTTCGATGACGTGTCTTATTATTAAGTGATTTATATTTTCGTGATTTCTCTACTTCATTAATTAATTGATTCTAATAATAAATTGATTCAACTTCTATTATAATAATATATACATAATAGTTTACTTATTTTAACAGTACAAATATTGATTTGGAATATTTTAAATTACCCATTGACTACATAATTTATACAATTTATGAATAGTAGTAGTATATAGTAAATTAAAAACACATATATACAATTATTTTCCAACAAATTTATATATTTCTAATAAAATATATAAATGCGTGAACTTAAATTATAAAACTTACAATTCCGAATCAATTCAATCGTTTTCTGTAAAGGTTGCCATTATTATAATAATAAAAATACAACAAAATATCAATCGGAATGGAATGCATTGTATTATATTAACAACAAAAAATCGTTTTTATTTATTGCGTAACCAAAAATTATTAAGGTAACCACATTTAGTAATCATATTCGTACTTGCTTCAAAACAACACTTTTTTATTATTGTAAAACTTCACTTGTCAGTGTCTTGCACGATTTCGTTATATTATCGGTTATACATTGTACAGGGTGTTTCAGAAGAAGTAACTAGTTAATTTAGATAATGAATAGGTCGCTCGCTTCAGATGATCATCTTCCCAAGAGGACTGAGGATAGAATGTAAGTTAGCAGCGCTACGGCCACCGGGGGGAGGATGTTGGTGGCTGCTCTGTTGCTGGTCTGCATGGCTGCTGGGTGCTCACCTGTGTAACAAAAGAAAAAGAAGAATTAGTTTAAGGAAATTAACAGCCAAGGCAAAATCTGATGGATTTCAAAAATCGTTTCTGGTAAACTTAGTCCGTACACGACGACTAAAAAATGGTAAGCATAATGAACGGTAGATAAATAATTCGGAATAATGAATCGATAATGATTTTTATATAAGGTGCGGTGCACACAGGAGGAACTGAGGAAAATAAATTTCCTCAGGCCCTATGTCATCTTTGGGGATGTAAAAAAGTGGGTGTTTTTAGGAAAGGAAGGAGAGGAAGTTTTGGGAAGTAAAAATGTATGATGGGTAGGTGGGAATCTGGAGGTCAGTGTATCTGCGGTGCAAGGCGTCCGAGAGAGTCCTGGAGATGTCAAAAGGTCTCTTTCAACCAGTCTCTCCCGATCCGGCCTACCACGCAGTTATGCCATCCGCCGCCAAGGTCATCGGTCATGAACATGGACCGGATGAACACGGGCACCTTTGCTAAGTCTACAAAAGTAGCCAACTCGGAGTGACCTACGGTAGAGGTATTGGTTATCCAATAGATGGTTTCTGGGGTGGCGGCACCCATAACCGCCTCCCAAATTGTTAATAATCCATGATAATAATTAACAAACCACCACTGTTTAATATTCACCTACTATAATACCCAAGCACAGGCTTCGCTTTTGTGGGATTTGTTATTGTTACTCTCTTATTTTTTTAATTATGTATGTACCTGAACGCATATGTATCAAAAAAACTTTGTCAATTAAAAAAAATAAAACGAGAGTTTAAATAATCATTCGGAATCTTCATTAGCGCAGCCTATATGTAATATATAATAATTTAAGCAATTTCATTTAAATCCATATTGTTAATAAAGGGCCAATTTATTCACATCAATAAAACAGAATTTGTCTGCTATTACTACGACGTAATCACAATATAATCATTAATCAAGTCCTACCAGTACGCACTCGCTATTATTAACTTTGTAAACAGATGTATGTATACGCAATTGTATGAGCGTTCCCAATATCTATGACTAGAAACATATCATAATCAGTGATACCTTTTATATTTGGTAAATTTAATTTATATTATCTTCAATTTTTGGCTCCTAAGAGCATTTCTTACTCTTTACTTGTTACACTTTTTTTTTAATATTTATAACTTTACACTTTTTATTTCCTACCTTTTAACTTTCTATCTCAATCTGTAACTTTTCATTATACTTTATATTTTATAATTTTATGCTTTTACTTTATACTTTCATTTATCTATCTTACTTTTTACTTACTGCTTACTACCTCAACTCCTTTTTTTACCTATTGTTTTTATATTTAACTTCAATTTATGTTGTTACTTTCGTTTTGTTATTGTTTTATAATACATATATAATATAATTTATGTTAATGGCACATGTTGTGCCGTATGTTTTTGAAATAAATAAATAAATAAATAAATGTAACATCGTCATTGAAGACCATTTTTTTGACATTTGAAAGGTCCCCGTTATAAGCCGAATCTACGTGCGTTTCAGCTTTCTTTCATATTGTAATAAATTGACAAGCTTAACAATGGTCGTCCTTTTCTGCTTATCAAAAAATTTGGCCGTAATGGCATTTAAGATGAAGCCATACTAAATAATGCAAAATCATACAAAATCATACGTTTTTGTTTTGAAAATTTGATCGCTTAGAAGTGTTACAGATGCTTCAATTAAATACTGCGTGTAGAACATATCTTGGTCCTTAAAAATATAGGTAATTTTAAGTCTTTTAATAAGCCTAGAAAAAAATAAAGTATTAGGTCTATAAAAAAAACACTTTCATGTGGTTTTATTGTTTAATGTACATTTCAAATTTAGTTCCTTTTATGATAATTGCCAAAAAAAATGATACTTACGCCCGGTATTTACAAAATAAAATAAAATATGCATTTTCGCGTTGTAATTTCACAAAACAGCCGGCAGTCGACAAATTTGGATTTCCAAAGTGAACTCTTTGCCGTCCACCGAAGAACTACTGACTTGGCACGCCTATTGTATCCCCGGCCGGAGCGGGGTACAGACGTTAGGCTCCACGTCGCTCGGTTCCGTAAAATCAATTTTAAATTTGCGTTTTATTACTATAAACAATGCGTAAAAAAGGAGTTAATGTTTTTTACAGACCTTCACGAAATCAACCTCTAAAAAAAATCTCAAATACCTTTTCCAACCTTTCCAAAAGCTTTTTCTCAAGTATTTTTAAACTCCTCCCACAAAGGGGCGTGAATTCCGATTTCGATTTTTCCCTGTACTAATGGATCACCTTAACGAGAATCGTTCAACTGTCCATTTGGTAACTGTGTTATTATTAATATTCTGTGAAACAACTTGTGTTTACGGATTTAAAAAAAATATACTGGTACGTTTTTGAAATGCTTAAAATAAAAGACGGATACAACAAAGTTGGCGGAAAGGTTGGCGGTTGGAGTCTTGTTAGATTTTCTTCAAAGTAAGTTTTGGAAAATTATGATTGTTATTAGGAGGTAGTAAAATCAATTATGGAAGAGCGTATTGACATTTTTAATTATAATATTAAAAGGCGTGTGAGTATCATAACGCTTCGTAAATTTAGTCCTGGATTCTGCGAGATACCTATTTAATTTGTTGAAGTCGTACACTGATTTAATTATGAGAAAATAAATCACTTCCTCACTTAACAATGTTCATGTTCATCCATCAGGATTCAGTGACTTAGAAAAATTAGTGTTTATTCCATCAAGCGTACTACCTTTATTTGCCCTTTCTGGCATTTTGAATTACATCAATTTCTTATATTATCATTATATTTCATTAATTTTTTAGCTTGACTACTTTTTTTCTAATAAGGTGTCGAAGATTGACCTCGATTCAAGAAGCGTTTATTTATTTATTGTTTATTTACGCCATTTTTAGAGGCTTTTTTTACTCAGTGTAATAAACATACGTGTCTCTGCTTCCGTAACAATTGGATCCTTACAATCAAGGATAACTGAGGAGATGTACTTATAAAAACTTGTTCATTGTCAGAGCACACGTGTTACAGAAAAAAAAGGCCTGAAAATTTCTAAAATATCAAATATGTATCTAAGCCAAACGCTGGAGTACTGTGTAGTAGTGATTTTTAATAAACTCAAAAGAAAATTTGCTTTTCAGGAAAATTATGAATGGAAGATCTATATATCTGTAAAAAACAGAATAAATAAAGAAGAAAAAAAGATATTGTAAATAGGTTTTACTTCTAATATTAATGCGAGGTAGAGCCTGCAGACAAGCAGCCATGTGACAGTTTTGCGGGGCTACCTATCTATTGACTAAATTATGCATTTTGTTAAAAATAATTAAAAAAAACTAAAAACATTTTGTATCTGTTTATTTTATTTTTTTCTTACATTAGCTCCGCTCCTTACACGAGGCCCCGAGGAAAATAATTCTCTTCAGGGCCTTTGTCATCTTTGGAGATACTGTGTGAAGGGTTTTTTAGGAAAGGAAGGAGAGGAAGTTCTGGGAAGGAAAAGGGTATGAAGGGTAAGTAGGAATCTGAGGGTCAGTGTGAAGAGGGACGGACGTATGAATCCATCCCTCCCATGGCAGTGCAAGGCGATGTTCCGAGAGAGTACGGCTGGAGAAGTCAAAGGAACTCCCTCAACCATTATTTCCCGATCTGGCCTAAGGTACAGCTGGTGGGCAGATGCATCCGCCGCCAAGACCCGGAAAAATCTCACCCATGAACTCGGGCACGCCTTCCAAGTCACCAAAAGTAGCGAACCACTTGGGCGTGACCAATACCCGCCTCCCAAATTGCAAAAAATTTTAAATTGTTTGACCCACTGACTTAATAAAATTATTTTCTTCCATTAGTATACTGAGTAAAGAAGAATATATAATATGGTAGTTGATCCCCAGAATTTCTGCGTTGAAATAAATCCAGACTTCTAATATTACGTAGTGAAATTCGAAGGCAACGCAAGAAATTCTAGACTATCAACATCATTTAAAATTTTATGTAAAATTACTAAGTCAGTGAAAATCCTTCTGTCTGATAGTTTAAGTACATTCATATCATTTAAGAAGGTGTAACTCAACAAAATTGTTTGAAAATCCACTTAAAAACTTAGAAAACTTAAGAATAATGTTTGGAGTTAGTTTTTGCAATAATGGAGGAGTGTGCTGCATGGTAATGATCTTTATATGCATAAAAAATGACTGTTTGACTATGATGTTTCTTTGCTTGTCTCACGTGCGTTCCCATACCATTCATCCGATTGCAATGAAACTTTGGTGATTTTTGGTTCGCGCGCTCGCAAAAGTTTTGATATATATAAAGGTGTGCTCTGGCGTTATGAAATTATTTCGTATGCTATTCAACCAATTGCAAGGCTACTTAGTTGATTTGTTGTGCGTGGGTCCACGAAGGTTTCTATATATAATGGTGAGTTTTTTAATATATGAATACCACACAAGAGTCCCAGCTGCTCCCGTCTGGAACTAGTGAGACTGGCATGCCTAATTGGGGTATGTTGTATGACTGAGGGTAGTGAGGAGAGGATGGAGATGGGGAAGAGAAAGGTGGGGACGTATCTGGCTATTCAGATCTGGTCACCAAACACAAACGCAATTTCAAGCTACGTTTCAATTCTGAATAGTATTTTCCTCCACTCTATAACGTGCCGCAAATACACTATAATTATTTTAAATGAATTAATTGTGAAATAACACAAATCATTCAAATAAAATTATTTGCCCACACTGGGATTCAATCCCACGACATTCGGATTGCGAGTCAAGAGCCTTACCCTTATACCAAGCCGGCCATCGTTCTATCTTTTCGCGTTATAAAATTTGTATACAAAATACAGTACAATAAATAATAGGTAACGCGTGAGTAGTTTGAAAAACGTGCATTTTATGTTGTTTAGCGCCAGGAAAGGAGGAATCTGGAAGAGGAGAGGACCGATATATTCGTAAACGCGCCAGACGGATAACAAAAAAATGTGTATCCAAAGCACTTCAATAAACCGAACTAAAACCCGAACATCTTCTTTCTTTGAGTAGCATTGCAACGTATGCCGGGTATTCGCTAGTAAAAAATAAAAAGAAATGTGTCGAAAGATTGATTTTAGATGAAGCAGATGTCCAAAAGTGGGGTAAATTTTGTGAGCTGTTATTTATTTATTTATTTAATATCAACGGTATAAATATATCATTAGTACACATGTCACAAAAACATAGGAAACATATTAGAAACAGTAAATAAAGATTAAAACAGATAATTGTGGCGATTGAAAGAGAAATGACACCAGAGATGCAATTACATACAAACATATATAGTACAAATAAAATTAGTTTTAATTGAAAAGATTTGATGGTAAATAGTACAGTCCTCCCGTACCTACATTCCGTGCAGTTAAATAGATCTGCCACATCTGCACATCTATTTATAGTAAATTCATGTAATCTAAGTACAAACGAGTGTTTCGTATACTCAGTCCGGTTATTGTAGCATTTAAACAGGATTTTAGAACGAGTGGCTCTCGTAGGTATATGAAATTCAATGAGCTTAGTTAAATCAAGACTGTCTATTCTACCATTTACATATTTGACGTAAATATTAAGTCGGATGTAATTCTTCGATCTGAGAGCCTTAATAAATTTATAATTTCTTACATCAAGTAATTAAAGTGTATGTTTTCAATGGGAACACCGAGTTTAAATTAATGCGTCTTAAAAATTTGTGTTAAATTTTTTCGATTAAATCTGAATAAATTTTAAAACGGGGGGACCACATCGAGGAGTTGTATTCGACTGTTGTTATGATTTCGATATGTTTTAGATGTCATCAAGATTAGTAATCACTTTTTCTTCCTGGGCAAATCTTCAGGGCTTTCAACTAGCATTATCATAAGAAATTGAATTTAAATGAAATATTATTCTCCCTCCAAACGAAATAGATAAAATTAAACCCCGTTAATGCCAGGCTCCCAAATATATTAATCAAATTATTTATCAGGCTTTGGTTCTTCGCCGGCCCGCGACGAACAAAATCTCTTTTACGATTGGCGTTTACGTAAAATACGCACCGGGAACGAATAATATAAATGACCTGAAAAGGACGCGATAAGAGTAAAGCGTGAAATATTAATAGCGGTAATTTGTAACCACCCAGTAGCGTCCCGTTCCCCTATTAATCAGGGGCTCACTTCAAAAATGTTTGTTAATGAATGCAGCGCGCAGTTTGAGCACCACCGAACATCGTTAGAGTCGTATTATTGATGTTTCCGTGGTGAGGACAGTGCCTTGGCTCGGGCCCAGGGGTCGCGGGTTCAAAACAGTGTAGGCTTCTGATTTATCTTTTGCCAGAGGGTCAATTATGTAAAAATAGGTGTATGGATCTTTACTTGAAGAATTTTTGCTTTGGGAATAGTTATAGCAGAATAACTGATACCTAAATAACCCATAATATTGAAAGAATTAAGATGAAGCTGTACGTGAAATCCTATTAAGATACTATTTAGATTCACCTTTACGACGAATCGATTTACAATATAAACATCAAAAAATATGCTACGGATAAATTGAAGCTTTTACTAACTTTTCTTTGTATTGGAATTACAGTAAAATTATTATTTACATAACAAAAAATATAAGCGTGACTGAACTATGAAGTAATATAAGAAACAATTTTTAAAAAATACCCCTTAATGGCTAAGACTATTTTTGAGGTTTTGTTTGTTCTAACTTTTTGTCATTCTTATAAAATTATGCACAAAATAAATAAAAACCACTTTTTCGCTTACTTGCCTCGTGCAAATACAACGCGCGATTTTAAATTTTGTATGGCCAATGGCCATGGGAATCGAAATATTTCTGGCGTTTATATTCCTCTTAATATTGAACAAACAAAAATCTTTATTTGTCAATTGGTTCATTTCTACAATTTTTTTAAAACTTTTTTTACAACAATTTTATTAATAAAATTTGTCAAATGTAGCTCCGCACAAGAGGCCCCAGGGAAAATCTTTTCTCTCAGAGCCCACGACATCTTTAGGGATTTTGTATTGAGGATTTTTTAAGGAAATGAATGAGAGGAAGGTGAGTGGGAAGAAAAAAGATATGAGGGGTGACAAAAAGATGTATCCATCTCTCCCGTTGAGGGTGCAAGGCGATGGGTCGAGACAGTCCGGCTGGAGAGGTGAAAGGGCCTCTCTTAACCAGCCTCCCCATCACGCAGTTGATGAGCAGACTCATCTGCTACCAAGACCTGAACAAACCTCACTCCATCAACCCGGACACCTCTGCTAAGAGACCAAAAATAGCGGCCAACTTGGGTTTTCTTATGTGAATACCTCACAAGAGTCTCAGTTGCACAGGTACTGCTGCTACATACAATTGGGATTGGCTGAATATAGTGGGGAAGGGAAGGAGATGCAGAAGACGAAAATGTGGCTGATCTGGTCACCAAACGCGGCTAAAGCCATTTCACGCAAAGTTACAATTCTGAAAAGTGATCTTACCAGGGTGATACTAAAAGTATCTTCCATTCTGGAATATGCCGCAAATATACTATATATTGTTTTAAATGAAATAATTGTGAAATAACATAATTAATCAAGTAAAATTTATTTGCGCACGCCGAGATTCAATCCCGTGACCTTCGGATTTTTTTTATTTTTTATTTATTTTTTATTTTTTAAGTCATATTTTTATTTATTTATTATGAATCATAAATAGATACATGTATTTTAAAATGATTCTATATGATAATTAGTTACATAATATATATATTTGATGTACCCCCTAAAATAAGCAGGGCTTGTGTGTATAGGGGGGGGGGGGGGGGTGTTTTGTATATAAGTCAAGAGCCACACCCCTCGACCACGGAAGCCGTGACCTACGGCAGAGGTGTTGATAATATATTATTATATGTTCCTGGGGCGGCGGTGCCCTGACCACCTCCTAAAATGAAAATAAAATAATAACATAATAAAATATGTAATGACAGGAAAATTAGTAGGTTTTTTACGAAACAAAAGTCATCCATGGTTTTTAATATCAGATGACGTCATATTAATGAAGTAATGAGCAAGTGATAATGGAGATATAATGGCATTAAACTACTGGAAGCAGAAAAATGTTGACCTAGTTGCATTTACGTAGTTCATAATGTAACATAAGAGTTCCTTTGATAAACATAAAATAATTGATAATCTGCTCGTTCTGCTGTTAAATTTTAAAATTAATTGTTTCTTTGAGTTAATTATAGTTTTTTCTGAATAAAGACTTAATTTTTCGTCGCAAATATACGTACCTTAACCTATATATACCTCAATATTCATACCTATCCTATCTACCAACATAAACCTTCCCGAGCTGACAATACCCGGACCAGTAACAAAATGACAATAATAATTTATGTAAGTTATTATTAAATGCTGTGACCTTGCTCCCTCTGTTTTGAATATTGACCACGTCTTTTGTTGTGTGCTGTGCAATGATCCACGGTGGTCTCTCGGTGCATTCAACATCTACTGTAAATAGAGTGTATTTTTAATTCCAGTGCTGTGCCTTGCTCTCTCAGTTCTTAATTATATCGACCAGCGTATGAAACTTGTGCAGGAATTCTCTTGTTTTCTCAAGTATTTGTGCAGGGATAATCGCTAGTGTTGTCCCTCAGGACCGCAAGATGACGAAGACTTTTCATCCCGGAGTTTGGTGAGTTATAGATCCTGCCGTATTCCATATTACTATTACGTACACTGCGTCAGCATCAAAGTCCACAATTTAAATGCAGTCCACTCTTTAAATCGCAGTAAATCTAGACTAAAAAGAGAAGATTCCAGAAGCGTATATATAATAAAAGTAAACACGATGATAATTCGAAATAACAAGATTAACACATATTTCACACTATTTTTTTTTTAACGCAGGAATCCGAACTGCTTCCAACCGCCTGAAGCCAGTAAGACTATGGCATCTCCAATTGGAGTACGTTGTGAGGCTGAAGGTAGTGGGAAAGGGAAGGAGATGAGGAATAGAAAGGCAAGGAAATACCCAGGTATTTAAATAAGTGATCAGATGTGAATTGCCAGCTGGTCACCAAACACTGCTAATGCCATTTTAAGCAATGCTTATTCTGAATAGTAGTCTAACACCACGGCGATTCTGAAAGTATCTTCAACTTTGGAACGTGCCGCAAACGTATTATATAATGTAATATTAATGATTTGAACCCGCGATCTCCGGATTATCAGTCCAAAGCCGTCATTGAGAGTTATAAAAATAAATTAGTTTCAATTTGTTCCTGAAATTAAACACGTGTGGTCGTTGTCTAAACTTTCAGTACCTACCTTTAAGCTATGCCCTTAAATGTCCTACGCACTTTCAATAAAGCAACCTACTATACAAATTGCCTAGTAATGATTGAAAACAGTGTAATTTGAACTGTTATATCGGATTTCTATGCGAAGCCTCTATAGGGCGGACACTACAGCCGAGACCACATCGTTTAATTAAGCCTGAGCTTTGTTTGATTATAAGGGAGGCTTTATTAAACCCAGCAATTGATTCAAATTGTTACTATTTATTTTGTCTAGTTTCCACTAGGCTTGCTGATTAGAGCCGGTTTAATAAATGGATAAGGGATGCAAAATAACACTTGAAACCCTGAAATAACACCATTTTAGTTTTAGGCTGAAATGTTTAATACAATAATACAGTCAGACTCTATTTTTGATTATAATTTAATCGTATCGTGTTATTTTATTTGTTTTTACCTCTACCACTGGTTTTTGTTTCGTGGTTTTCGTAGTACGTAGTAAAATATAAAATGATATATTTTAAATATTTTTCCTTGAAATTAAGGGTTAATTTTTTTTAATGCTTTCTTTGGCAGAATCCTTTTTTTGGTGTTTGTTTGATAATGTTATAAATTTTGAAAACGCATAGAAGCATGACGTTACTGGATTGAATAAAGCAAATTAGTGTTGCATGAGGTAAAATAATTTCTCTCAGAGCTTTTGCCATCTTTGGGGATGCTGCTGGGGATACTTTTTGTGGAAAGGAAGAAATTAACCTGGGTCTTGAATAGGGTCATGTTGTAGGAGGGAAGAATCGTACAGGCCGGAAAATCGCTCCACAACCGAGCTGTTTGACAATTTGATGTCAACCGTGTAAAAATCGTCGCCTTATTTCGTATTTGGCCAACAGACCATTTAAAAATTATACAGGGGAGAAGGTTTTCTTTCATTATTTCAGTGAAACATTATGTAAGGTGTTTAAGATAAAGCTCTTTCCGTAAAGGTAAAGGTCTCATTAGTTCAAATAATTCTTAGTTACGTGATTAACTGTACTTCTTTATACTCTATTTTTAATTTTAAAATGGAGATTGAACAAAAACTAAAATGGTCTGTTGGACAAATAAGATCTAAGGCGATGAAATGTTGGGTGCACATTTGGTGTGTTTTCCAACCGTGCACCGGTGCCTCGGAACATCTTCCATTAAAATACCGGTAGAACAATGACAGCGTACCCACCCGCCGCTTGTGCTCTAAAAATTAAGAGAGGAGAATCTATCAAACGGATTGCCCGTTTCTGCACGGAGTAGAGGGTTTTTTCAGGTATGAATAAAGAATGAATTAATGAATAAATGAAAAAATTAATGAATGAATGAATAACTGAATAAATGAATAAAGACCAAAGGGGTCTACTAAATTCAACAGTGGGATGCACTTGTATTTATGCAGGTTAGCGTGGAAGCAATCAATGAAACAATTTGTGTTGTAGAAGTGAAATGTGCAGGTTAGCATGGAAACAATCAATAAAAAAATTGGGTTGTAGAATTCGATTACCATAATAAGGGCATGTGCCTAGTGTGGTACTCAAAAGACCTTCTAAAAAAACTGTATACAAAAGTTTTTTTGTGAATAAATAAAGTGTAATTAAAAAAAATAAAATCTTTAGGTGTTAAACCCTTCGAATAATGAGAAAATAATATCTATGAACTTTTGCCTGTCAAGATTTGCGCGCAAAATTTCCGGTTCTTCCTGTGCATTTTAAATGTTCCTTTTTATTGGTTATTTTTTAATTTTTTTGCAAAAACAAAAATTGTTCTAAAATCTGGATAAAATAATCTTCCCGGTGTGTTTATTAGAAATCAACATTTTTGTTTTAAAATATTAAAATTTTGATATTGAAAATGTAAATTGGCTTAAAAATACGTTTCTGGGGATTCCTTAAAAAAGTACGTAAAATAAAATAAACTGTAAATTTTAAATATAGATTCATTTTTTTAAGAAAATTTGTAATAAAACTGTCACCTCACTTTTTATGACATTCATACAATTTTATTTTAAAATTAAGTGTTTGCTACGTCACAAATTGACACAAAATAAAATCGTCAATTACGATCGGGTTTGTAAAATATCTAACCAACATAGCTCGTATATTTCTATGGCAATAAGAAGCATCATTTCTTTTGCTTTCTAACATAATGTTTGAACAACAGGAAGAGAGATATCTAACTTTTAATAATGCACGGTCGCTCTGGGACAATCTGGGTCTCCTGTTATTATAACGGCATATGATGTTTTGGGACAACTTGGGTCTCCTGTGATTAGACGGGTTAAGCCATCAATGTGAACCAATTTTTCAAGATCTTTAGTAAAAGCTTAAGTAACTGTGTTGATTAGTTAAAAAATCGTATTTATTTCATTCATGGAGAAATTATTTTATCATATGGTATTTTTTAAGATAACACAAAATTAATTTTTGCCTAATGTCGACGTACATTAGTAAATAGATAGATTGATGATTAAATACGTACATAAATAAACATCGCAGTTGTAATTTCACCGTCGAATATTTTTACTTCATTTATTTTACAGGATAAATAATGAATCACAATTTCGTACAACAATGGCCGCCGTAGTGTATTTATCTCTGTATCTATGGTAAACCTCTGATTAATTGATATTTTGACCATAAATTAGGCTGGCGATTTTTCCCGATAAGGCCTGCAAATTAAAAGCAAATCTACCCGTTAATCTGGCAAACATTATTATTTAGGGTTGTTGTGCCTCTGTTGAGTGTGATCTCATATCATTAACCGTCGTTGAAACACTTGACTTCTGTTTGATTACGAGTGATTGACGCGCGTTGATCTAATAAGGGGGTTTAGCTATTAGCACATTTAAATCGATTCCGACGACTTCATAACTAAAATAACTTTTTTTTTCAAACTGGTACCTACGGATGTAAGTTATTTATAAGATTAATAAAAGCAGTACCTTGCCATTAAAATATTTTACATAAAATGGTTTGAAAATTTTTACAAAAAAATATTTTTTTCACCAATTTTAACTGTACCATACCCGGAAAGTAGAGAGGTCCTGGGTTCGAGTCCCAGAGGTGCAAATATCTTTTTCTGATTTTTCCAGATTCTCGATTGAGTTTCGCTCAGAGTGTCTTCATTTAATTAAAAATTCAGTTTTGTTTTTATAAAAACAATCAATCAAATTTTGTACCTGACACAGGTACCTATTTAAAATGTTTTTAATTTTTACTTACTTAGGACTTCAAGTAAATTCATTAATTTAAAGAGTTTATTCGAAAATTGAATTTTGATTAAACAATCGATGGTTTGCAAAATGTTATACTCAAATTGTGACATTTTTGACAGTTTTGGAAGAGTTTTGCAATGACTGAAAAACATTTAAGATGTATTTTTAAGTGGTTGTAATCATCCAGAAATCTTTGCGGGGATGTAAAGAAGGTATTTTGAAAGTTTCAAATTTCCCATGCTTAATATAGCAATACAAAGACAACTCAAGCATATTTTGATTTTTATATGCATTTGGAAACAGTTTATACGTAAACAAGACCTGCTTCGTTATTAAAATTAACGGTAAAGTGTGAAAGAACCGCCGCAATTTTTCGTTAACGATTGACATTTCTTGTTGAATTCCTCCATAAATCGAACTTTTTGGGGGTACCATTTGTTAAACATTAAAAAAAGATTGCCATATCGCAAAAATCATAACGCCTATTTTTTTAAAAATAAGATAATAACGAAAATAAATAAAAAAAACCTAATTTTTTACTTTTCAATAAGATAAACATACCAGGTTTTGAATGGTTTGTACAGCAAGCAGGGTTTGTTATTACAAAATAAAAGACAGATGAACGAAAATAAAAAACGCGCAAGCGCTCTTCTTTTCAATAAGATATACATCAGGTTTTGAATCGTTTGTACGGCAAGCAGGGTGTGTCTAACGGGTATGTGTAATTATTCTAATACTTTTTATTATAAAAACAAATTTTAACTTGTCAATAATTCATTTCTGGATGTCGTCTAAGAACGCCTTTTTATATACTTAACCTAACCTTACCTTATCTAACCAAACCTAATATAACCTAACCTAATTAATAATACATTGATTTTAATTCGTATATCCTAAATATGCTCAATTATTTATTTATTCAGAATATGAAAATTGCACCATACTAGTACCTTCCCCGAATATACGTGATTATTGCGATATGGCATCTTTTTTTTAATATTTATCGACTGGTACCCTGGAAATCGTTCAGTTTGCGAAAAAAGTAACATGAAATGTCAGCCCTAACGAGAAATTACGTACAATTTTTTTTTGACGTGGTAACGTCTTATAAATCGGTGCTACACCGGCTGCATGTTCGAAAAAGCATGACTCATTGTCACGTTCCGCCTGAGCCTAGCGTGGAGGCGAGCGGGCGGAGCAGGCGATAGAGAGGCACAATCGGTCTTTTTTGTTTTCAGTCGCTCATGACCTGTCTAGCGAAATGCTACAATCGGCACAAAATATAATCTACGGCGCAATATATTTATTTATTGACTTCCTAGTATAAGTAGTAGGAAATATAGTACTAAGTCCTATATTTCCTTAGCACGGTAGGTATTCTCTTAATCTTTCGTTATACAGATTGATTCTTATTTATTGTTATCGAATCAAATTTGCAGAACTACTAGATATTAATTTTCAGATTTTAATTTGTATATTCAATAAAAATTCAATTTGGAAGCCGGGAATGGGTACCGCCACTCGGGAACCATTCAATGGGTAACTAATACCCCTGTCGCAGGTCTCTCTAAACGGTTCGTTACCCAACCAACACCCCTATCTAGATCTCCCTAAGGGGTGGTCTAGGGGTGAGGCTATTGACTCGCAATCCGAAGGTCGCGGGATCAAATCCCGGCGTGAGAAAATAATTTTTTTTTGATTGATTCGTATTATTTCACAATTTATTCATTTAAACATAATATAAAGTATATTTGCGGCATGTTCCAGGGTGGAAGGTACTCTCAGTATCGCCCTGGAGTAAGACCACCATTTAGAACTGAAACGTTGATTGAAATGGCTTTAGCCGTGTTTGGTGACCAGATCTGAATAAACAGGTACTTCCCCACCTTCTTCTTCTCCATTTCCTTCCCCTTCCCACTACCTTCAGCCTCACAACATACCTCAGTTGGGGATGCCATAGTCTCATTGGCTCCAGATGGGAGCAACTGAAGCTCTTGTGAGGTATTCGCGTAAAAAAAGATTAAACCACCCTCCACCAATCTCTCTCGATCCGGCCCACCATGCAATAGGTGAGCAAACGCATTGACCGCCAAGACTTAGTCAAACCTCACCTCATGGACCCGGGAACCTCTGCTAAGTCACCAAACGTAGCGAACCACTTGGGGTGACCCTCGGCAGGGATGTTGGTTATCCAATAAATGGTTCCCGGGGCGGCGGTACCCATATCCGCCTTCCAAATTAGTGTTTACCGGTAATAGCCGTCAGGCTATTTTTGACAAGCATTTTGGTAATAATAATTACACATCAGAACTTGTTCACAAATTAATCTTTAAAAAAAAATTAAATAGTAATATTATTGTATAGGCATTGAAACGTTCCTACTGCGGTGATGAGTAGTTAGGTAAAAATACTCACGCCACATATGCCACTAACATGCCACTTGTCGATTCGAAAGAAAAAGTCGGAAAGGTAATAAAACCGGGGCCACGCCCTTTCCGTCCGATTCGATCCGGTTGTCGGGTCGGATCGGACGGCCGGACAGATGGAAAAATCGGATGTATGCGCCCAGCCTATGACGCTTCAATGCAATTTTTCATCAATGTTTTCTTATGACGTTATCACGTAAAATTATCGTCCGTAAACCGACTTTCAGACAACCAATTTTTTTTTATGAAATGTAAATTTAAATGTCAACATATTTTTCCACCTCTCGCGACCGAAACCGATGTTTTTCGTGGTAACTAAGTTTAAAAGTAGCGTACTTTTAAAAATCTGTGCCTATTAGAAAAGCGGCGGTTCGTTCACAAATTAATAAATTAACAGTTGTTTCGCCTTCAGAAGGTGTTTCCTTAAAAACTTCAAGCGGTATCCCCGGAGATATACAAAAAAATATATTACGGGTTTTTCACACAGATGATTTGTATTCTTGGAAATATGTTGGTACGTGAAATGCATTATTACTTTATTTTTTAAAATAAATAAGTAGCTGGCGGAGGTTAAATTGCTTAACCTGTATGTAAAAGTCAAGAATTTAATAAAATGTCCTTATTCCAATTTGCGAAGCAGAAATTACTCAGGCGTAGGTGCTTCAGGGAAAATGGTAATTGTGTGCATCGGGAATTCCGAAATGAAGTTTTCCTGAAATTAAACGGTCTGTGAATGCAAGTGAAATGTTCGCAACCTCATATTACATTAGTTTTTTCCTGAGTGAAAGGCATTCTCAGTTTCGTGTATGAAGTGATGACTGGGAATCTGAAACGTTGATTAAACGATGTTATTTGGGGATTTTTCACTTTTAAATTTGCAACGTTGCTTTACTTAATGTTTTTTTTTTAAATTGGAAAGGGTAAGGTTTTTTACACTTGGCGGATGTGATTACCCGAAGCTGCGTGGCGGGCCTGATTGAGAAAAGACCATTTAACCTCTCTTGCCAGACTTTATCGTTGCAACGCCTTGCGACGCAGTGGAAGGGATAAATTCGTACGTTACCTGGACACCCTAACCCCAGATTTCTACCCATCTCTCATACATTTTTTCTTCCCTCCTTTCCTTTCCTTACTGAAACAGATCATCCATTCAGTGCCCAAAAAGGTGATATTTTTATGCACGTCTCTTATGATGAATTAACTTTACAAAAATTCGGTTTTCAATGTTTAACTAGACATATTACACATCCATCCAGGAGCAATACACACCTCACCACCAGAAAACACGTTGGCAGGTTGGTCCTATATACAGGAAGATAGAATAATTTATGAAAATGCTTTCTAAGATAGTCATCTAGACTTGCATGGAGTGAATTTTTTTAGGAATTTTGAAATCGGCAAACTTGGAAAAGATGGTCCATATATAAAAAAAAATACAATTTTTTTTATATTAACATTTCCTGGACATTGGAAAAGATTTATATTATATCATTTTTACCATTTTACCTAAATATATATAACTCATAAACGAGAAATAAATTATAAAATTTGTTTAATGAAAACAAATAACTTTGTGTACACCACTATTTAATTAACAATATCAACATGTTTCGAAAACTATGTTTCCTTCGTCAGGATAATAAGTTAATAAAAAATAACAAAAGACAAACAAGTATAGACAAATTAGAACATAGACAAAATATTAGAAAGGAGGGGTGATTAATTACTTAAAATATCATAAAAAACAATTATATAAAATAAAATATAAAAGCATGGGTAAAAAAATTACCTTCCACTCTGGAATGCGTCACTGATAACATTAACTAACATTATTTTAAAAGATTAAATTGCGGAAACACCACTCAATCAAATTAAATTTACTTGCGCACGCCGGGATTTGAGCCCGCGACTTCCAGATCGCTGGTCGAGAGCAAAACCCCTGGAAAACGTAGACGGAAGCTTCATGTATAAAGCCCATTATGGTCAGAAACTTACCCCTCTGCCAAATATTCTAAAAACGTATATTAATCATATACAACCAATACAAATTGCCGAATTGCAAAAAAATGAAAGTATTTTGATTTATTTACTTATGAAACCCCTTTTCTTATGAAAAATACATAAAACCAAATCGATTTAAAATAATCCCTTCGTTGTATTGGCGGCAGTTTAAGTCGACATTTTCCGATTTGAATTCCCTCTCTTTATGATTTTTTCTGAATTTATGGTGACGCACAACTTTGCAATAATCTCGCGCGTTTTTTGGCAACGGCTGCGATGAAAAGTTATTGTGCTTTGCGGTGAAATAATCTCCGTCGCGCGCCCTCCATCCATCAGGGTTAGGCACTTACAGTGATTTGCTAAACTTTGTTTAAACCACCCCTGTCCTAGTCGGTTTTCTGCAAGCTTTTCATGCTCAAGCTTTCAATTCTTGAGCTTCCCAGCAAAAGCTTGTAGCAGAAGGTTGTTAGGACTCTTGTTTTCATGACCCTGGTACAATGAAATCTTGAAACAAACGGTTGTTGATGTATCTTAGTTTCAACTGCCCGGTGGATCTGAGAAATCCTGAAATTTAACCCCTCGGGCTTAGGTAAAATAAAATCACATCTTAAAATATTCCCGCTTGACATTTAATAGATTCGCTGTTTTTGAAAGTATCTCAAAATAAAATACTATTTTCAAAATCAGGTAAAACGACTCTTCTAGATTTTAATCAATATCTTTACTAATATTATAATTGCGAAACTGCGTGTTTGTTACGCTTCCACGCATAATCCAATAAACTGTTTTTTTTTTCACAAATATAAAGCTGCATTTTATGCAAGTAATATAGGTTGCATAAAATGGTAGGATTTGGCGTTATGAAACTATAAATATTATGTGTTATATTTATTATAACTTTCCTGTCGCCTCCAAAAGCGGTTATTGCTAACGTCAGAAAACAAATCGTTGCCGTGGAAACGATATTGGTATATTTGCGGACAATCGTAGTTAATATCTATCCAAACGACTGCACCAAATTGAATAATTCTTTTTTTCACTACTGGTAAGCTCTTGCATTATGAAATGTAGGTGGCGTGCGAGCTGTTTGAAAACTGAATGTACTGGGAATGATGTATGGAATGCGGGAGGGTTGAGGGAGAAGGGGGGCATAGTTGAAAAGTGCAAGCGCTACAGTAATTTTCCCCTAATACCATTCGAGCGAAGCCGCGTGTAAAAGCTAATATATTATAGAAGAAAGTCCAAAAAATATGCGTCCCGCAAAAAATCAGAAACGAATCCCGGTACGATCAAGGGAGTTTATATGGTCTGGTAGATCTCTATCCCCTTCCAGGATGACGGTTCTCGTTTTTTCCTTAAGGGCGTGCTTTTGAAGATATAATGGCTGGAAGTCTCGGCCTCTTGAAATTTCTAGAACAGTCTCCCGGAAAGTTCTAGAAGGTTCGATAGAGCTCTAAAAAATTTTGGAAGGAGTGGCGGGGTACGTAGTGGAATGTTCGGGAATAGGGAATCGGGAACATTATTGTGGAACATTCCAGAACACTCTCGAATATTATCCTGAGCGAAGCCGGGAACCCACTAAGTTTTACATATAAACAAGCTGTTAAAAATATTAAAACTTTTAATGTTAATATAACATTTTTTTTTACTACGTCAAAATAATAAGTCAAACGATATATAAGGGATATTTCCAAATCACCTACTTTTAGTTTTTTGTTTTTAATTTGTAAAAATAGTGGCAAATTTTGACTAGATGAACTATTTAGCGGCTTTTTGTTTAATAAAATTTCCAGAAATTATGGTTTGTTGTAAACTTTTAAATGCAAATTGTTTTCACCAATTCGGTGTTACGCGGATGACACAGTCCATGATAGCTTTTGTTTGACAAGCACCCAAATGGAACCCAGACTTCAATAGTTCGGAGGGATTTGAAGAAGAAAATGGACGGTTACCTTGAGGTTTCCTCTTGGGGTATGAATAACCTAGTCGAATTTAATGTTTCAAAGTCCCAATCAAGTCTAATTATGGCTAAAAGAGACCGGAATGACAATCTAGTCTCCTTCAACATAAACAATCAATTTGGGAGGCGGATATGGGTACCATGCGAACCATTTATTGGAAAACCAACACCCTTGTCATAAAAGTGGTTCGCTGCGTTTGGTGATTTATCAGGGGTGCATGGGTTAATGGGGTGAGGTTTGTCTAGGTCTCGAAATCTCAATCTAGATCGAGAAAAACTGGTTTTGGGGGACCTAACCTAACCTAACCTCCGCAGCTGGTCTCTCGACCTTGCACTGTCAATCCGAGACACATTGACCCCTAGATTTCTACCCTCATACCCTTTTCCTTCCCAGACTTCCTCTCCTTCCTTTCCTTTAAAAGATCCTTTCCACAGTATCCCCAAATATTACATAGGCCCCGAGGGAAGTTATTTTCCGCAGGGCCTCCTGTATGAAGCTAATGTGAAAAAATCTTCCGAACAGGCCGTCCATTGGTATTCTTGGTGTAACTTTAAGTTGTAACTGCTGACCCTGTACAAATTGCAATTGCACCCCACTCTTGAATTCGGCCGCCACCTCTGGTCTGAAGCCCCCAAAATACCTGAAAAATAACATGACTATGCAAAAGCGGGCGGTCCATTTGATAGATTCCCCAATATAAATCACAACTTTCCTCCGAATCCATACTTACTAGAAATGGAAAAAAAATGTAGTTTAAAACTAATTTGGTTCCCTAAAAACAAAAAAAAAAAACTCATGCTAATCTTATAAATGGTCCTTTAAATTTATATTAACCAATTATTATTAAAAGATATCGTGATGAAGAGGAATCAACTCTTAATTAAATTCAAAATATATATTTTTTAATTCGGTGAATAAATTATGTTTTACGAACAGCTACGAGTATATACTAAAAACAAGAATCTCTGCGGTTTTTTCTAACCACGTTTTCGAAAGCATTTCAATTGTTTTCGAAAATGGTTTTTCTCAAAATAATATTTTACTAAAACCGAACTCTTAAGACTCTTAACTGAAATTCTGAGAAAAAATATTAATATGATTTTGTAACAGGGAGCACCGATACCGATATTCTTACCTTACATTTTTAAGGTTCTAAGAAATATTTTTCTACTCTTAATTTAATTTTTTTCCGGCAAGTCGAAGTTCGCTTCATAATTACCTGTTCCATGAAAGGGTAAAGCCTATAATCAAATTATACGCACTTTGAAAAATCCTCTCAAATCGTATTAGAATTATTAAATTAGGAGTTTATAAAATGAAAAAAAAAAATATAAAAGAAATGTTTTACCTCTAAATTGATTTCAGTACAAAAATATACACTTGGTACATAAGTCCGTCTCACTGAAGAGTAGGAATTGAAAGCACTGTGACTGTATTCATTTCGTCAGAAAGATGCCTTACGTTAGTTAGTAGATTCTTGACAATAAAAAGGAAGGAAATAATATAAGTGTCCCGGTAAGACAAAAGATTCTGGGTTCGATTCTCGGTTGCGACCGTTGCCTTTTTTTTCTTCTTTTTATTCTGTTTCATGTATCTTAAACATTGACGTAAGGTCAATCTCACTCGGGTCGGTATGAAATCAACAAATCCCAATTTAAGTATTTAGCAAGATTTCCAAAAACATGAATTCTTTTGAAATTATAATGTACACTGTGTGCTAGTCCACGAATCGTAGCTTGCTTGTCACAAGATTGTTCGCATTCTTAATGCGCGCGATTGGCCGAGAAGTGAGGTAGCGGTGAAAGTACTGACACAACTGGCCGATCGCAGAGCATTTAAGTCTCTTACGGTTTTAACAGTTTTTATTTGAAGATTTATTAAATCCGTGAATACTCATGTATTAAGATTCAGCGTTTTTTGATCAGTGTGTGTACATACATATAGTTAATAATTAATTTAATTACACAAATACATATTTTAATCAAAAATTTTATTATCACGATTTTTATTTCTATTTTCTTGAAAATATATTTTTTATCATTCAATTTAATCTTTATTTTTACTTCTATCATGGTTCATCTAATAAATGTGTCTAGTTTTTATTTCCTTAAATGCGTGTTTCCCTAATGTTTTATTATTTGTTTTTACAAAATACGATTTTTTTAGTTCTTCTATTACAATTTAAATCATGTTTAAATACCATAATACGAGCGTGAGCCTCACAAAAAAATGTTATTTTAAAAAAAATTAAAATAAAATGTAACAATAAATATTTTTCACTCAAGTGCCTTATGGTGAAGGACCGCAACCAGTGGGGAGAATTATTTGTGGAAGAGGCCAAATCTCGCCCTGGATCATAGCTCCATGATTATAATGTCAAAAAATGTGTATGTAATTCGAAAAATCAACGGTACTTGGCGTATCATCTTGTGAGCAGATGGAAGTTTTTTTAACTCAGTATTTATCAAAAAACGACTTGTTGTTTGTTAATTATTTGTTATTATTCCATTGTACCAACCGTTGAGCACGTGCACGCTGACGCTGGCAGGGTTGGCGTTGGAGGGCACGCACGTGTAGTTGCCGGAGTCGCTCAGGGCGGCCTTAGTGACCAGCAGCTTGCTGGTGGTGCCACCCTCCGTCTTCTCTGTCTCCAGGCTGATTCCGCCGCGGGGCGAGTCGAAGTCCACCACAGAGTTGCCGTGGTACCTGGCGGAAAAGAGGATTACGTTAATACTGTGATTTACATGGATCACCAACAGATCAGTAACAAAACTGAACAGTATCAAAACAGAACATTAATTTTTTTTTTAAAGAAAGACAAACATTCCTGGATTACAAGTAACACAACAATGTTTTAAAATCTCCTAATACCACCAGAGTAAGCGTAAAATGTTGCTTGTGTCGTGATGGAGGGCTTAGCCAGCCGAGGAATCGAACACGCAACGCCCGGTTGGGACCCAAAGGCGATGCTCACTCAGCCACTGACCGGTCACATATCAGAACAGTGATTATCAAACATTTTTTTTGTAATATTGGAACTTACCATCTATGTAAACTGCTGTAATCGTTTGTAAAATGTATGTTCGAGAACAGTAATAAATATGTCAGAAAAATAATAAAACAGAACAAAAAACAGTAAAAAAGGAAAGTAACTAAATGGAAAGTAGCAAAACGGAAAGTAATAAAAAAAAGTTTCATAATTTCAAAAAAGTTTCATATGTACATCTTCACATATAGATGATCCAGAAGTTTCAATTGTTCCCTTATATACTTACCTATTGCATAATGTCAGTATATTTATGTCATAATTAGTGTAACTCGCTCATCAAGCACAAGAACTAGCTTCTTCTTTGGTGAGACTGCAATTTTAAAGAATTTCTGAACCAATATGTAATTTATATTAACCCACTGTAAACTTATATATCTATATTAAATAAAAAAAAAAAGGATAGTAACAAAATAAAAAAAGTTACAAAACAAAAAGCAACAAAACGGAGTAACAAAATAAAAAGTAACCAAACGGAAAGTAACAAAACAAAAGTAACATAAAGGAAAGTAACAAAATAAAAATTAACACAACAAAAAACAACAGGAGTGACAAAATAAAAAAGTAACAAAACGGAAAGTAACAAAATGCAAGCTAACTAAATTGATAGTAACAAAATGGAAAATAACAAACGGAAAGAAACAAAACTGAACATTAAGGAAAAGTGAAAAAACCTGACCTAACCCATTATTTAACCATGCTTATTTTTTTACTGTTATACATGGTAATCATGTATTTTTTGGTTACCGGTTAACGCATGCGTTGCTTTGCCATTTAATAAAGGAAATGTTTCTCCCTGCGTGTCCTTTCCCTTTCTTCCCGTTCCTCTTCTGCCTCCCTTCGTCTCCTGCGTCCCATTCCACCTCCTCCACCTTCTCTCACCCCACTCGCGAACACACCTCACGAGTTCCCCTCCCGCCCACCCAGGTTCTCCTTCCCCCCTCCATGGTTCCTCACCCCCCCTCCCACGAAACCCCTACCCGAGTTCCCCACCCCCTCCTCCCTTTCTATCGGTAAAAGATTTTTTAAAATCGTTTAATTGTTGTATGCGTGAAAGCGTAAAAAAACAAACATACGCAATTTCGCATTCATGTAAATACAAGAATTTTTGCTGATTTTGAAATTGCGGGCGCTCGATAATGCCGATACTCGAACACTAATAATTTATATTTACGAATTATATAGGAGAACTAATGAGTAATAAATTTAGAAAAAAAAACAATACCTAACAATATTATGTCAACGATCGGTTAATGTGTACTTGATTAGTTGTTCTCTCAAGATACAGTCGAAAAATTACTACGTGAGCATCGAAACTGTTATGAAGGATTAGTTATTAATTATGACTGGGAACAAAACACGGACGAAAGCTGAAAGTAGGCATTGTTTAAATCAGCACCGACCATTGACCACCCAGTAAACCTAATAAATGAAGTCCATGTTTAACTATGAAACTATGCCTCCATTGTTCCCAGGTCAAGTAATCAGTACGGATTTGAGAGCTCATTATTTATACGGCCACTAATAGCGCTCATGAAAATAATTATTGCGCTTTATATCACTTTGCAAAATTAATTAATGCCGCTGAAAAGATTAACGACACTTGCGGAATAATGAATTGCTCTCAATATTGGCTGAGGGGTGACAGCGGAACATTAAATTATACAATTATTTATTTAATTTTAAAAGTTACATTTACTGTCTTGCTAGTTTGACAAGGTCCATATTATTATTTTTTTAAAGTTATGACCAAACAATTTCCCTTGAGGCCTACGTCGTCTTTGGGGATGCTTTGTGGAGGCTGCACCAACACAAACTGGGCGAAGCTGAACTCAAAGTCTAGCAGCTCTGCGGGCGGCTTTTTAACTGTTAGTTATTATCAATAGGTACTTAGCTAAGCGAAGTCAACGGTTTAAAATAAGGTTGATTTGTGCTTTAGATAACTTTTTAACTGAGGAATAAATTAAAAAATTCCTTAATTGTACTTAAGCTGATCCAATGGTCCAGGAAAAAATCGTAATCAAAATCCACGCCTCTTTTTGAGCGGGATTTAAAACTACTTGAGAAAAAGTTTTTGAAAGGTTGGAAAAGGTATTTGAGAGTTGTTTGTTACAGGTTAATTTCGTAAAGGCCCGTAAAAACATAAACTGCTTTCTTAGACATTGTTTATTAAAATAACAAGGAAATTTAAAATTGATTTCACGCAACCAAGTGCCGCAGAGTCTAGGGACGTCCATTTCCCACCGCAGACGGGGCGGAACTGATACAAAATGGGTGTGACAAGTGCATAATTCTTACGTCAATGGCATAAGGTTCGCTTTAAAATCCAAATTCGTCAAGTGCCGGCCGTCTTGATTGACGTCAAAAACAACAACGCGAAATTGCATATTTTATTTTATTTTGTGAAGTTCAGGCATAAATATAATTTTTTTTTGCAAATATTATAGAAAAAACTGAGTTTGCCACATTATACAATAAAACCATATCCAAAGGAGGGTTTATAAGTAGGAGAATTTGCATCAGAAAGTGTTTTTTTATAGACCTAATACCTTGTTATTTTATAGGCTTATAAAAATAATAAAAAAAAATTATCGATATTTTCTAAGGCCAAGATGTGTTCTACTTGCAGTATTTAATTGAATCATCTTACATTACTCGTTTTACGTTAAATGGAGGACTAATTGTACCTAAGCATTTAAACAAATATAGACAAAGAACGCTGGACTATATGATACCTAATTGCTTAAATATGTTACCTGCCGAAATTAAAAAATGTACAAATGGTAAAACAAATATTTTGTTGAGAAATTGGCTTGCCGAAAGAAATAATTTGTATTAGACTAACACAAAAATTCTAACTGCATTTAATTATGTAAGCGTAAAATAAGTTTATATATATCTCCAAAGTAAAAGTACCCATCGACAAATTGCTAAAAAGTAGTTTATTGGGACTTTTCTTTTTTCTGTATATTTTATGTCATATTGTATTACTTTGTATTTATAATAAATAAATTAAACCTTGAAAAAAAAAAAATCTGTAATAGGTTCATCTAAGCGATTAAATTTTCAAAACAAAAACACATGTTTTTATATGATTTTGCATTATTTCGCTTGGCTGCATCTTAAGACGAAGCTGTACGTGAAATCCTAATAAGATACTTTTTAGATTCATCTTTACGGCGAATCAGTTTACATTATGAACATCAAAAAATATGCTCCGGATAAATTGAAGCTTTTACTAGCTTTTCTTTGTATTGGAATTACAATAAAATTATTATTTACATTAAAAAATATAAGCGTAAACCACTAAAAAAAAGTTTTTTCATGACTTAACTATGAAGTAAAAAAGAATTTTAAAAAATACTGGCTAAAAAAAATATTATGGCTAAGACTATTTTTGAAGTTTTGTATGTTCTAACTTTTTTCATTCTTATAAAATTATGCACAAAATAAATTAAAAAAAAACACTTTTTCGCTTACTTGCCTCGTGCAAATACGACGCGCGATTTTAAATTTTGAATGGCATGAGAATCGAAATATTTCTAGCGTTTACATTCCTCTTAAAATGACTATGTATTCAACCAACTAACAATTATTGCATTTATATAATTAACATATTTAGACTACCATAATACAGGTATGTGCCTAGTGTGGTAGTCGAAAAACCCGTAAAAAACCGTATATAAAGTTATTTTATGAATAAAGGAAACCAAAAAAGTAATGTGGTACTCAGTACTCACCATAGAACCGATGCACTCGAGGGTGGCGTGGAGTGCACATTGACCGAGCAGGTAAGAGAGATGGTACTGCCCTTCTTCACATACACGTCCTGGGAGCCCCAGATGTTGGCCTGGGCGGCTGTAACAAAGAGAACATCTGTCAGGTTAATGCAGTCTTGAAAACAAACAACACCATTACGGAATTAGTAACTACTAAAACAAACAACAAAAAGCTGCAAGAATTACATTTCATAATATTTGTTTATTATATTATCCAATTTCTGGAAATCGACAGCTTACATTGTATCAGTTTGTACACGTGTAGGCAAAATAAAACCAATTAAGGGTTCCCTCCTTGTGATTTTGTCTCTAATATGACAACATTATATAAATAATGATATCGATATTGGAATTTTGAAATGCTGTAAAGGTCAATAAATCCAATAATTAGTTAAAAATGTTTCTCCGTTCTTTTTCTCTCAATTTCTGCGTCGCCGAAATATTTCTAGAAAATTAAGTGCTTTTTGGGACGTGTATTTTAAGAGGATTTTTTAAAAATTTAAACAAAATTTACAACAAAGTATTCTGAAGGATTTATTTAATATTAATTAATAATAAAAAATCATGTTTCTAGGTCCACAAAAACAAGAGATACAATTTTTTGAAAAATTAAAAACTTTCTTTACGCTCTCCTGAATAATAAACGTTTTGTCCTTTAAAGCATTTCAAATTTCCGTGATATAGAAAAAGCAAAAAAAAATTGGTATTGAAAAGTAACAAAAACATATAGTGTACACAAAGTTATTTGTTTTCATTAAATTAATAATGACGCTACAAAGTGGATTTGCGAAGTTTGAAGAAGTAACAAAAACAATTTATTTCATAGAGCTTGATAGTAATTATTGAAGGTACCATATAATAAGATACAATACCATATAACATCAATTAGGTTCAATACAGAATTTTTTGAAACAGCAATACCAATAATTCACTCAAGACGATAATAATTCAGAAAACATTGGTAACCCTAAAAATACAGGTGTGAACAAAACAAACTTAACTCATAACAGAATAATAAATATAAATAACGGAGAAATTACATATAAAATGACATATATATATGTCAAGAAATATCAGAAAAATCTCATCGGACTTTTTATAATTGCTGATCTCGCATTTTAAAATGTTCATTTTTGATATAAAGTTATTGTAATTATTTTTACAGCGTCTGTTCAAGCAAGAATTTAGTTTAAAGTTTGTTTAGTATCAATAATCATTTGTGCCCCTTGAGATGATCCATCGAGGCCAGAGTTAAGTTAGCCTCTCAGAAACTGAGCGTACTGTACAGGGCCCGCAGATACTTTAATAGTACACAACTGCTAACCCTGTACAAATCGCAAGTGCGCCCCACGGTTGAATTTGGCAGCCACCTCTGGTCTGGAGTCCCAAAATACCTGAAAAAAACCCTCGACTCTGTGCAGAAACGGGCGGTCCGTTTGATAGATTCTCCTAACTTAACAAATGGACTGCAATCTTTAGAGCACAGGCGTCAGGTGGGAATGCTGTCCTTGTTCTACCGGTATTACAATGGAAGATGCTCCGAGGAACTAGCGTCACTGATCCCCCCGGCACCGGTGCATAGTCGGGAAACACGCCAAACACGCGCTCAACATTTGTACACGGTTGACATTAGTCACATGAGAACGGGTCGTTTCTACGACTCGTTCTTGAGTTCAACAGCCCGGCTGTGGAACGATTTGCCGGCTTCTGTGTTTCCTCCCTCCTACAATATGGGTCTCTTCAAGACCCATGTTCACTCCTTCCTCTCCTCAACAGCACCCTCCACACAGCATCTCCAAAGATGACATAGGCCCTGAGGGAAATTATTTCCCTCAGGGCCTCCTGTGTGGAGTTAATATAAAAAAAAAAAAAAAAAAGATGAAAGGCTGAAAGTCCCATATTTATCGAAATTGAGTTATGATTTCATTTCTAAAACTCCACGTACCAGAATTTTTATTTTTATAATAAAAAAATAATTCATTACATTTTATTGCAGAACTGGCTTTTTTCCTAAATGGGTGGCGTCTCTGCTTTTACTGTAGATTTTCAGTTTTTTATACTTATAATCAATTGGTTTTAAATACAAATGAAACGTAAAAATATTATAGGTATACTAAAGCATGAGACCTAGGTATGTGTTGAAGCGACAAAAGCTTTGAAATTAATGTTAAGTTGTAATGATGGTGAGCGCATAGATTTTTTATTAATTTGTTAGTTTTTAGTTGTTAGCTTATCAGCTTTGATTTCTAGTGAAAAGCAGCCATGATTGGAGGAAATACGCACACAAAAATTGAGTAGGAAGATACCAACTATATGTTTCCTTATTAACTATATGTTTCATAACCATGGAAATTAAATACACCAACTCCCATCTAATTTATTTGTTGTTGGTTGTGTTTTTAGAGCTGCAAAAGACTTCAATAATTTAGGCACATTTAACATGTCATATAAAACCCTAGTACGATGCCAACTAGAGTATAACTCTACATTATGGTCTCCGCATTACAATTTTAATTCCAACAACATAGAAAAGATTCAAAACAAGTTCCTAAGATATATAAATTATAAATTGCATATTCCGGTACATTGATAATAATTACCTACTGGATAAAATTTCCATATTAAAACTTTTAGAAAGAAGAATAAAAACAGATTTAATACTATTACGCAAAGCACTGCATTACAAAATTGACTATCTTGAGTTGTTTCAATTAATAAACATCAATATTCCCATAAGATCTGGCCGACATTTATTACCATTTTACTTTAACAACACTAGGACACTGTCTTACAGAAATTCCCGAATTCTGAGACTTCACAGCTTCGAAAATAAATATTCTGATCTGGGGGATATATTTCACCTTACAAATAACCAGTATAAATATTGTTTATTTCAATTCTTTATATATTGTTTTAATTTTCAAATAAATGTGTACTCAACTTATAAATTAGAATGTAAAATAAATAACTTTGTTGTATTGAATGTCCTTTTCTTGTTAATTCTATTTTGTTTGCAAAAGTTCTTTTTCTACCAATATTTCGCCAGAAGCTTACGATTAACTGAATGATTGCTGCTATTTTTTAACAAAATATTTCAGCTGTGTTTGTAGATTACTTCTAAGAAAATCATCATCCACAAACAGAACTTCGTACCTTCATCAACAATTTTTGCAAAATCAGTCTTTGCAATCAACGGAATATGTAGCATCGAGTTTTGGTTTCCAATTATGCCAATGACATCATCAAGTTACGAAAAATATGTTGATCCGAGGCCCGGCTTGTAGACGGCAATATATCAACGTGTTTTTAGACACCAGGGCGGTAGAATTGGTAGGAGTCGGCAGGTTTGTTAGTTGAAACAGGAGTAGGGAGGAGTTCAACCAGCACGCAGACAGACAGACAGGTGAACGTACTATGTCACTGTGTTGTGGCGAGTGAATAGCGAACAGACTAGACTGTTTATTTATCAGACGTAAACAGTTTATTTATTTAAACCTGTTTAATAAATTAAATTCGTCAACCAGTGATTTCTCTCTTTTTGGGACTAAATGAATTAAAAAAAAAATTGAAAGCAGAATTTCTGTCTGTCTGAATCTAAATAAAAAAAAAAATAGAGAACGGTGGACCTCAGCGTAATGAAGAAAGCCATGCTTTTTCTGCCTATTCTTATTTCAACTCGTCACTCTAGTTTCATCATGAGTCGCCTTAGTTTGTTTTTGTCCAATAGACCACCAGAAAATTTTACACGAGAAGAAAGTTTTCTTTCATTATTTCAGGTGTTTAAGATAAAGCCTGCTAGTTACTGTCGTTACAAAAATTCATTGTATAACATTCTAGGTGCGAATAACACATATTCATGATTATTAAATTAATTGTATCTAATATTTTTATATTACTTGCGTGGCAACTTTCCCTTAACTTTCCTTTAACCCTCTCCTTCTCCTACCCTTCCCAACCCAAATACCTAATTTGCAGTCTATTACAGTTATAATCATAATTATATATAATCATACTTATTTTATTGTTGTGTATTGGTTTATTATTTGTTGAATTTGGATTTGTATTATTATTATTTTTTTAAATTGCTGCTTAGTTCTGTTTTTTTTTTTTTTTCATCTTTCTTAAATATTTTAGTTTACATTCAGTTAGTCTTTATAAATACCTATCTGTGAACATTAATAATTGGTCTGTTTTTTATTATTCTCTTATGTGTATTATATTACTAAGACTGTTTATGTTCCTTAAATAAATAAATAAATAAATAAATAAAAAAAAAAAGCAATTTCTGTAAAGGTAAAAGTCTCGATAATTTAAATAATTCTTTGTTAAGTGAGTAACTATAATTTTTTATACTTTATTTTTAATTTTAAAGTGGAGATTGAACAAAAACCAAAATGGTCTCTTGGAAAATAAGAACTAAGGCGATTAATGTATCGAAGTATTATTTTATTTTTAAAACAGACATAACGCAAAACAGGGCCATTGGGTGACACTTCATAAAAAAATGACATTACGTTATTATTAATTCAAGTTATTTTATTATTTGTAACCATCGAATATATCGATCATCCAGTTGATTAGTCAAACATTTCCGAAAAAATCGAAATTTGAATTTGATGTGCAGTTGTACGTAAGAGCTTGCCTTCTATCTGGTACAATACTCAGATTACTTATAAACACCACTCAATCAAGTACAATGCAGAAAATATTTTGTGAATTAAACGGAATGTTGATGTTTTCTGGGTCACTAGTAGGATATTTCAAAATTTCACAAATTAAATTAAATTATTGTAAATTTAACATTCGAATATTGCTTTCCTCCTTATCTCAAAACTTAGTATTTGGAGATATCTGACTAATCAACCTGACGATCGATATATATATAAAAAAATATTGAAATTAACTTTATAAGCATCGTTGACGTTTCATTGTTAAATTAACAACATTGAATTAATATTTAAAATAATATTCAGAGGATACAAAAACGGGAAAAGTCGCAACGACGTTGATTAGATAGAGTCTCGAAATCGAGACCAAATGTCGTATTTTACACAACTTTGCAGAGACAGCAATTATTAATAATAATAAAGAGAGGTTTTGTAATTTTTTATTAATATTAATTTTAAATTTAACTTATGTTATCCTTATAAAACAGAAACACATATTAAATTTTGAATGTCGCCCTTCCCGTTTACATAACACTAATATTTTCGGAATCCTGCCCGCACAGTGGTCATCACAATTACGCGGAAGGCCTGTTAATTTGCGGACAATCATTTGAGGTGTCGGACAAACATCAGTCTTGTTACCTCATCCGACAGCGGGAGTTGTCGTCCTCTGTGCGCGGAATACAATTGCCTGCAGGTGAATATAAATTTTTCTTTGATATTTTAAATTTATTTCTGCATTTTACCAACTGAGAAGAATCTTTATGAAAAATCCAGAACCTTCTTAGTCCTAATTAGTGCCAATTCTATTAGTCCCAAAAATCCATTATAAATACAGTAGAATCCGTTTATTATGACTCCGCCTATATTGACCAACCGCTTAATATGACGTAATTACACAGCGAAGTTTGGTTTTCATGTAAAATTCTTTATAACAAAGTCGGGTATAATGACTTCGCTTATAGTGACATGTCACTTTTTATGACCCATTTTCATTAAATTTTGTCCTTATTTCATGGAAAATTATGTCGGTTATAGTGACCGACATGATTCCTAACACCTTCGGCAGTGTTCGGTAGGGTAACTTAACGCTCGACGACGTTAATATGCTGAGTTTCTCTCGACACGAGTCTTAATATGCTGTGTTTCTCTCTATTAAAATAAAAAACAATCATACATTTATACCTTAAAAAAACAGGAGGTTGTTTATTTTCTACAAAATGCTTTGTATGACGTCCGCTTAGTATGACATGTTTGTCATTTCCCTTCGATGTCATTATAAACGGATTCCACATATATTCATATTTTTTTAATGCTCGGTGTACTAAAAAATGTTTCTATTGCGACTCATTAAAAGCCTACTTGCGCTGGTGAATGCAATACTTTTAATTTCCATGTTAGGTTTTTTTTTTATTAAAGGAAGATTTGTACTCTATCGTTAACCCAAATCAAAACTACGACAGTAATCATCTTACCAACTCCGAGTAAAAAGAAATAGGCACAAAGGCATTTCAAAATAAGCAAAACTCTCACAAACGAAACGGTCAAATGCAAAAATGCACCTCAAAGGGGGTTTAGATACAATGGAAGAAAACCACAGAAGAAACGCTAGGGAAAAAAGAAGAACTTGGAACAGAATGGCTACGGGGACAAGGCGGTCATTCTAAAAGGCTTTTGAGGAACTCTGGAAGTAATACGTAATTCTCGCACCATTAAAAGGTTTTATTTTATGTTTGTTAACAGTTATTACTGAGAATAATCCAGATATCAATTAATGTAGTGGATTATTCATCGTTTTGAATAATGAAGTTAATAATTAATTAGTGACCATTAATTCATTCACATGATTCCAAAATATTGGCTTTTTAATAAACGGAAATAATTTCGCAATTAAAATATAGCTCATTGTGCAACAATGCATGGTTAAGCCGCAGCTACCCGAATTTCTTTACATATCTCCCTTAAAAATTTGAAGTTTTTAAGCACTTAAAAAATATATGTTTTGAAGATTATATGAAATTCCCTCGATAGAAAAAAAATCGCAATATATGCTCCGAAAATGATTAAAAACACGTCTGTTTCTATTTTTTACAAGTTATAATTGTGAAAAAATCTAAATGTTTCTTTAAATGATGCTTAAGGCGCCATCTCCGAGATTTTTGCTTTATTTTAAACGAGTTATATTTTATTAAACATTTTTACAATTTTCGCTTCAATTTTATCATTTAAAATATTAGCGAGCTCTGTCCAACATTCGTAATTACACATCTCTCCATCTTCTTCTATTTTAGCGGGGAAGCGGCGCCCTAATAAATAATCTAAGTTTTTTATCTCATTAAAATTCTCGATAAAAAATCGCAAAATTTTTTACGAAGCTGTTTTTCTTCCAAAGGCATTTTAAAAAATTGATAAAGACAATGCCCAACAGACAATCTATTTTAAGAAAATATACATCAGATTTTTCTTAGGAGGTTTCTTTGCTTAAATTATCACGCTTTAATTAATATTGTTATTGTAAAAATTGGTGTGTTCAGTGAAAAAAAAATTGTAATTCATTTAAAATAAATGATGTACAAATTACTATAAATAATAGCTTTGGGTTAACTACTTGCTTTAATATCTACGGCAATATCTATTTTAAGGATTTATGTTTTCAAAATCATGCAGATTTTTTTAAGGGCGCAAACCAGGTTTAATGCGGAGTTATTTTAGGAAAAAAGCACAATGATTAATTGTTACTAAAAGTACGCCGAATAACAGATTTCTAAAGTAAAGCGCTACGTTTAAGTTCTACGAGAAAATCCCTCCTTTGAGGAAGTTCTTTATGGAGCTCTGATTACAACCAAAGTTGAGCCTCGAGAAGAATGAGATGTGAAGAAGTGCGATGAGAGGAATAAACAGAAAATGATGAAAGAAAAGAAAGTGTGAAGAATCTGACCTGAAGAGTGGTGAACAGGCACTGAGGTAGACGCGAGGTAGGATTCATCTGGAAAGCAGAAGAAAATAGTCGAATGAAAAAAAAAATCGTGAGATGAAAAATAAAGAAGGATTAAGTGCAAGGGATCTAAGGACTAAGGACTACTCTAGTCGAACCATTTGATAGGCCTAACTCCATTACAGGAATCATTGCACGATCTCTAATTATCAATCAAGAATTTAATCTTGGTGCTACCGTTTGTCTTCAGTGTGGAGTGTAGATGGTGGAATGTAGAAAAATTTAATAACAGCCTGGTCAAGATTTCTTCACATTTTCTTAGATGATTATGTAAGCAAAATTGAGAGTTACATACCATTACGCGGAGACTAACAGAAGCAATTAAAGTTCTGACATCTTGTTTGATATGTCTGCATCTATAATATCTTGTTACATATTAATTATAAAAATAAAGAAGTTTAAAAATGTGTTTATAATATCTCTCAAAGGTCCTCTTCAGAGACATTCGTTATTTATCAGTATTGCGATCAATACTTTTATTAAAATACCTTATAGAAATCACATGGACTGTTTATTGACGTATTGTAATTTATAAAAAGAGTTAAGATGGACTAACGTCCATATGGAAGCTTGGTTTTGTCTGTGGAGCTCTGGAATATAAAAATGATATATAATGACTGCACATCTGCCTTCGGTACATCTTTACCTTCGGCACATCTCGTAAACGAGACTACGAAAATCGATTAGCCCATAGACAACAAAGGCAATGTGAAAACTAATCATAGACTGTTTATTGACGTACCGTCATTTATATATATATATATAGTTTAGATCAGAGGTTCCCATACTTTTTTTCTCGTTAACCACTTTCGAAATCGAAATTTAACTGGTTTCGGTGGACCCCCTGCTGCAACATTTCTACCATATTCCCAAAACCCGACACGCGTTGTACTGAATATTGAATACGAGTATAACGCTGGAGTTGTGGTCTGTCACAACAGGGGGGGGGGGGTTATGTGTTTTGAAATGGGGGGCGGGATGGGATATGGGCATGGGATAGGTCTCAAAATGACCATTCTTCACCGAAATACTAGTGTACTTACTATCTACCCACATTGACAGGTAAAGCCAAGCCAACATTTTTGTTCTTTACTATAGCCAGCAGGCTAATTCTCTATCTTTTGTGGGATCGTTATCGAGATAACGTACGTGATCTCCTGACAGATTTGTGTGATTTATTTGCTTTTTCTATGTACAACGTACATTAAATGAATAAATAATCATGCATTCTTGCAAGAATTCATGTTTAAAACAATCTAAACTAAAATATGTTACAGTAAATATGTAAAAATCAAATAAATCTGACAGGAGATCACGTCCGTTATCTCGATAACGATCCCACAAAAGATAGAGAATAAGCCTGTAGGTAAATTTTCGTGGACCCCCATTTTTTTATCACGTCTACGTGGACCCCCGTGGCGTCTCCCGTGGACCCCTGAGTGTCCACCTAGACCACTTTGGGAATCACTGGTTTAGATGGACTAACGACCTTACTGACTGAAAGCTAGGCTTTATCTGCGGAGCTCTGGTATTATATATAATGACTGTGCAAACCTGCCTTCGGTTACCTTCGGCACATCTCGTAAACGAGACTACGTGACCCGAAAACCCTTCAACAACTAAAGCAATATAAGAACTAATCATAGACTAATAACGATACATTACACTAAACTTTGTGAAATAAAGATAGCTTCTATGGGAAATTTATTGTTGATTCTTTTTTAAATATTAACGTTGCAGTTAATCCGAAAAGTTTCCTCTTTCCTGTAGCTCGTTATTTAGCATTTTCAATGAATGAATAATTGGGTGAACTTAATAAACTAAATTCAACAACGACGCTTGAAATATCGCTGTAAAAACGGGTTGATTACACCTGGGAAATAAACAAAAATCTAATCAGGAAAATGTAACAGCGCAACTAAAAGGGTAAACCTAATTAATATCTGGTGAAACTTATATTAATATATATTATGGAAAAAACATGATAGCGTAATAAACCCACCCTTTCCCACAATATCTGCCAGATTAGTCTATGGGGAGTATCTTCTCTTCCCTTTCTACTGTTCGTCTCTTCCTCTTGTAATATAATATATATGTTAGTCAACAATCTCCAATGGAGGGAGGATAAAGCAATCAAATCCTACCAGATTTTAATGAAATTTCGTTTTTTCTACCGAAAAACGGTTGCTTTTTTTTTGAAAGACCTGTTTACAGAATACAGCTTTTTAATTTGTAAGTAAACCCTGCTGAAAACAGGGAGTAATTCGATATTCGTTGCGAGATTCGAACTTGATACACTAGACAATATTTTTCCGTAACAGGTATTGATATTTTTATATCAAATTTTGTTTCTTTAGATTTTGGCAAAAATGTATTTCATATAAATTCAAATTCAATTCAAAAGAGATTGACTGACACTTTAACGAAATGTTGATATTTCCTTCAAATTTTTACAAACACAGCGACTTTATTTTTATTTTTACTTTAGCTACACAATCCACTGACGGCCAGCGTAGTCCAGCGGTAAAACTCTTGACTTGCATTCCGAAGGTCGCGGGATCGAATCCCGGCGTGCCAAATCAGTTTTATTTGATTAATTTGTGTTATTTCACAATGTATTCCTTTAAAATAATATATTTAGTATATTTGCGGCACGTTCAAGAGTGTAAAATACTCAGTACCGCTCTGGTGTAAGACCACCATTCAGAATTGAAACGTTGGCTGAAAAGGCTTTAGCCGTGTTTGGCGACCAGATCCAAGCTTAGTACTTCCCACCCTCCTCTTCCTCAACTCTTTTCCCTCCCCACTACCTTCAGCGGGACTCTCGTGCGATATTCATAAAAACAAAAAAAAAAACAATCCCTCAAGGCCTAAGTCAGCTTTGGAAATATGTGTGGAGGGTCTTTTTAGGAAAAGGAAGGTGAGAAAGATCTGGGAGAAGTCAAAGTTAGGTTTCCCTAAACCAATATCTCCCGATCCAGTTCACTGTAGGTGGGCAAGACCTTGGAAACCGTCATGAACCTGGGCACCCCTGCTAAGTCACCAAACGTAGCGAAGCACTAGGGGTGATCAATGGCAGGGGTGTTAGCTATCCAATAAATGGTTCCCGGGACCCCAATGGTCGACCTCCCAAATTGAATTTGCTGAATGATCAGGTTTTCACATTTATAAGTACTTACTTACCTTCAACAACCGAAATATCTTACATTGACAATTACTTTGCATTGCGGCTGATCACGAATTTGATCAAAGCTAAAACGGGCAGAGAATCGGCGTTTGACGGGGACCGTTCAAATGTCAAAAATTCTGGACGGCTCTGATAGTCGATTTAATTATCAATATTTAATCGGAGTTGAAAAACTCAAAATTCTTTACACAAACCGTTCGAAGAAAAGGAATATTTAAAAAATATTATAAGCAAGAAAATTATTCACAAAGTGCTTTAGAACTTTGTTAAAATATACGGCTTAGAAATACGCATTTATTTTGTAATTTAATAATAGTCTGTATGCATTTTGGTGGTTTGTTCACCCTCATTGGCGCGTGGAATTTAAATTTATATTTACACATTATTTGGACCATGTATTCACCCCATTAAGGCTTCCGGATATAAATGCATTTAGAGACTTTGTGCGTAAATTTATTTTAAACCCAATGTGTAATTAATTACGTGCAATATACAAAAAAATGCGATTCTCGTTTTGTGGGTTTTTTTTTTCAACATTTGCTCCTCTGAGGAATATAATTCCACTACACAATTTTTTAGAAAAGGAAGGAGTGGATGCTCTGGAATGAAAAATGTACGAGGGATGAGTAGGAATCTGCGTGTCAGTGTGTCATTTGGGGTGACGTATGTGTAGAAGTGTAGTGTAGAACGTAGCGAACCATTTGGGGTAACGTATGTGTAGAAGTTTAGTGTAGAACGTAGCGAACCATTTGGGGTGACGTATGTGTAGAAGTGCAGTGTAGAAGTGTTGGTAGGATATAATAATACACAAACGTTTAGGAACATGTTAAAATTATTTTGACTTAAAATACATTACACCTAGATTTAAGTTACAGCTTGAAATTATTTTATCACAACATTTTTTATTTGATGTGTTTTATAATATGGGGGCCAAATAGTGGATTTGTATTCTTAATTACTTCTAACTAAAGCAGTGAAGAGAATTATATCAATTTTAAATTCTTTTAAATTATAATACTGTCTTGTTACAGAAGGTTGTACTTTAATATGTTACTTTTTTACATTATCTCAATCAACATTAAACATTATATAGGTTTCATGACAACTCGAATCAATTCAACATCTCCTTGAAAAATGGCTAAAAGCTTTTAAAAAAAAGAAAAGTAGCCCACAAACTTCTCTTACGTAAACTTTAAAACCAATATTTTTTCCTCACTTTATTTTAACGACTTTTCAAAAGAGTTGTTGAGTTGTTCAGTCACCATCTCAGCACAGGAGGCCCCGAGGAAAAAAATAATCGCTCAAGGCCTATGTCATTTTTGGAAATGTTGTGTGTAGGGTCTTTTAAGGGAAAGGAAGAAGTGAGAACTTGATATCCGCAAAGAATGTAAGGCTAATGCAAGCATAATTAGTAAGATTAAGAGAGGGACCCTCAGATGGTTTGGACATGTAGGGTGAATGAACGAAGAAAGTTTTGTAAGAAGAATATATGATGCAAATGTGAATGGTAGAAGTCGGGGACGCCCGAGGAAGACATGGTACGATCAAGTGAATTGGCTACTTGAGTCAGGCCATGTCGAAAGTCAGAATAATAGAAGAGTATGTATGAAATGTATGAATGTGAGTGGGGCAAATAGTGTGCGCCAAGACCGTGTTGTTTGGGCGGTTCGTCCTCTCTGCCTACCCCTTCGGGAAACGGCCTGATGTTAAGTTACTTAATCACACTTAATTTTTTCATAGGCTTATAAAAACATGATCGATGTAGCAAGCAAAATGTAAGCTAAACGCAGTGTTTAATTAAAGCATGTTCTATAAAAACTCAATCAAATTTTCAATCAAAAACACACAATTTGGGTTATTTTGCATTGCACGCCTTGATTATCAGTTCTCGATTGTCAGACGCGTGAAACCTTCAGGCCAAAGCCATAAATTGATGAAATGAATTTATGGGAGCGGTATTGGAGTTAATAAGAATTGCATAATTAATAATTATCTCTTTTTCTGTTGATGGAAGCACACTGTGCGCTGTGTAAATGTTAGTGGAAGACGCGGAAATGGCGGCTTCTTTCTTTCCCGGATATGATTAATTCGCGTGGAAACAGCCTGCGTAAAAAAAGGCTTTATGGTGAAGACAAATCGACCAATCAAAATGGAGCTCTAGTCTCGTGGTAAGGGATTGACGTTAGAAAAACAAACGATTTTCTACTTTAAAACAAATTTCACTTTGTCTTGGAAATTTATAAAAATTCAATTTAATGGGAGATTAAATCAAAACAAACAGATAAAAAACACGATATTAAAAAAAAATAGTTAGATAATTGGAGTAGGTACTTGTTTTCCGAATATGAAAACTTTGAAAAAATTCATTTCTCATTGAAAACATTTTTTTAAATTTTTTTTTTTTACGTGAGGTCCACACAGGAGGCCATGAGGTAAATAATTTTCCTTAGGGCCTAAGTCATCTTTGGGGATGGTGTGTGGGGGTTTTTTTTAAGGAAAAGGAGGAGAGGAGAGTTCTGGGAAGGAAAAGGGTTTAAGGGGTGGGTAGGAATCTGGAGTTCAGTGAGTCCTGGTCATCCACCTCCAATATCTAGACAAACCTCTCCCCATGAACCCGGGCACCCCTGCTAAATCACCAAACGTAGCGAATCACATTAACTCCATTGTCTCAAAGATACCCATGTTGTACGAAAGAGGAATCACGGAGGCCAGCAAATCGTTCCACAGCCGAGTTGTTGAACTCAAAATTGAGTCGTAGAAGCGACCCGTTCTCATGTGACAAATGTTAACCGTGCACGTATGTTGGGCGCGCGTTTGGCGTGTTTTCCGGCTACGTTAGTTCCTCGGAGCATCTTCCATGGAAATACCGGTAGAACAAGGACAACAATTCTACCCGACGCCTGTGCTTTAAGGATTGCAATCCAGTTAAGATTGGAGAATCAATCAATCAAGTCGAGGGTTTTTTTCAGGTATTTTGGGGCTCCAGACAGACGTGGCTGCCAAATTCTACCGTAGGGCGCACTTGCAATTTGTACAGGGTTAGTAATTGTGCACTATTAATGTCCCTGCGGGCCCTGAACTCTACGCCCAGTTTTTGAGAGACTAACATTACTTTGGATTCAATGAAGCCCCCGTTACTGAGCTGGTCACTTTTTGTTTTGTTTTTTTTTTTATATGAATACCCCACTAAAGTCCCAACTGCTCCCGTCTGGAGCTAGTGAGACTGCTTCACCAATTGGGATATGTTGTGAGGCTGAAGGTAGTGGGGAGGGGAAGGAGATGGGGATGAGGAAGGTGGGAAGGACCTGGCTTTTCAGATCTGGTCACTAAACACGGCTAAAGTCATTTCAAGCAACGTTTCAATTCTAATTGGTGGTCTTACACCAGGGCGATACTGAGAGTATCTTCCACTCTGGAACGTGCCGTAAATATAATAAATATTATTTTAAATGAGTTAATTGTGAAATAACACAAATTAATCAAATAAAATTAATGTGTCAGGCTGGGATTCGATCCCGCGACCTTCGGAATGCGAGTCAAGAGCCCTACCGCTGGACTACGCCAGCCGTAAAAAATATAGTTATTTTTACCAAGTATTTTAAAACATGTTTTTTATGAAATGAAGTCATTTATGGTACAATTTTTTTCTAATATTATCCAAAATATCTATTATTTTAAAAGTCGAAATTATCTGGCTCCAACTTGCTCGTGCATGGTTCATCCAATCTGCAGCATCCGCACGTCTCATCTCCCAATCTGGCCTCGGGATCCGGTCAAGGCGCGGTGAGGGGAGGCGGAGAAGGTGGGCTCCCGAATAAAACATCGCACGGAGGCCATTTCAACAACAAATCTGGCGCATTAGCACCCGAGTATTGGCCGACCTTGTTCCGCATGAGATAAAGAGAACGGAAAAATGAAATAATCCGAAAGGAAATTTATAAAATTAATAACATTTTCAAAAAATATTTTAAAGTAAGGAAAGATATAAGTCTGAAAAGTTTACCCACAAATCAGAAAAAAAAATTGTATAATAATTTTAAAAATTTGGCCAAAAATGCTTTTCGATTGTTCACTTTGTTTGCACCTATCATTAACTAACCAACTAACCATCACGTTGTTTTCCCGGAGGGGTAGTCAGAAAGGGCGGATCACTAAACAATTCTTGGCATACACTCTTTGCCTCTTTCATATTCATACATCGTCTCATACATTTTCTTCTATTATTCTGACTCGATCCGAATCAAGTATCTGATTCACCTTATTGTGCTGTGTCTTCCGCAGACGTCTCCGACTTCTTCGGCCATTCACACTTGCGTCATATGTTTTCCTTGCACTCTTTTCTTCGTTCATTTGCTCTACATGCCAAACCTTCTGAGGGTCCTTTTCTTAATCTTACCTTTAGGCTTACGATTTCATTTACTTACTTTTTCTTACCTTGTACGTACACATGCGCCTCAGGGATCTCATTTCTACAGCATTCAGTCTACTATCATCCTTCCTCTGCCAGTTCCATGCACACCAGTACTCCATTGTGAACTGCAAGGACGATATTCATTCCTCACCTTTTCTTATAAACAACGCAAGCCTTAAAATATATGGTTATAATGGGTCTATCAACCAAAGGACTTGAATGTTTTTCATCATAATAGCGAAGACATCTAATTTTGTGAGTAACTCAGAAGCATTAGAAACCAGAAATTCACAAAAAGATAATTACCAAAAACCATTTGAAAATTCAATAGAAACTATGTTCCCGATAAACCCTTCTCATTCCTCTGTGAACCCTTTACATATCCTTTCTTTTTGTCTTCCATTTGCATTTCATCTCCACTTACATGTACAGATATATACTTTAGGTGATTGTTACTATTTTTCAGTGTCCGACCGAAACAGGACTTTCTACCGAAACCGAATCTTCGGAATCTGTTTCAGTTTCGGCCGAAACCGAAACTTTTTTAAACATGATAAAAATCTTTTGTTTACTGAAATTTGAATTATTTCTTACACATGTAAAGACAGACATGTGTTAAATGAAATAAAAAAAAAACAATAATTGAAAAATGTAAAAATATACATTTTTTTAATATCAATGCTATAAAAAAAACAAAAATCATAAAAGATATGTTTTTAGGTTTTCACGGCCAAAAAGTATTTTTGTTATTGTTTTTGGGGTGTTATGCCGTGTTTCGCTACCTCCTTCTTTAGCCAACGTTTCGGACAGCGTTACAGTGTCCATCATCAGGGCAGATGAGAAAAAAAAAAAAAAAAAAAAAAAAAAAAATCATAAAAATTTACAAACATTAACTACTTCTTGGAACAAAAATTTGTCAATAATCAACACTTACATTATAAAGGAAAGACTTCACAAATTGAATATTAACCGGCCGGCGAACTCAGCTGATTATGGCGGGTGACACACGAGCCACGAACTCACCCGAAGTCAGCCGAACGACGCGCGATAATTGACGGTGCGGCCAATGATTTGGTAGATTTTCTGCCGAAACCGAAATTGATGCCGAAACTAGATGTTTTGCCAAAACCGAACCTTTGGTCGACCACTGCTATTTATACTTTAGTCCTACGAAGAAAGAGAACTTTCGAAACCGTGTGATATTTGAAATAAATTACTAGTTATAAAGTAGTATTTATTTCATAAAACTACAAAACACGAGGAGAAATTCACGTTTTCAAACCGCTGGTGATCTAAATTGCAATCTCAGGCAAAATAATCCTATCGATTCTTGTGACTTTTTTGTACAGACTGGCGCCAGTTAGAACAAAACTCTTTGCATGAGCACGAATGCAACCAATTGAAGCCATGCACTCGCTTTAGGGATTCCAAGAAAACCTATTACTTTTTTTCCCGCGTTTAAAGAAAACTGTTACCGTATCATACATATTAAGATTTCGGTTTAAATCTTATTTTTCATTTGGTTGATTTTTACCTACAATGTTGTGGTCAAATAAACTAAAAAATTGAAATGTAAGTTTAACTTTGGGTACCCTTTTCAAATGTGCCTTTATATATTTTTACTACCCGGAGCGCATAAAAGCAAACACGTAGCGGAGTTTTTTTCACATGAATGCCCGCCAGTGGTATATCTCCAGTGGGTTCCCTTCTGACAAGTATAAATGTTTCTTATGTCGACAAGTGTGTTAAACTTGTATGTATTTTTATTCGTTCATGAGTCCCTGGTGATCGGAAAGGAGGAATATTGGGAGACCAGTAATATTAACTAATTATTTAAAATAGTAAGTTATCACTGTTTAAGATATCACGTGGAACAACAGATATTCTGGCAAAGCACAGCATGACAAGAAAAATGGTGTTTTCGAACGATATTTCTAAAATAGCATTTATAATTAATTTCTTGAATGTTGTTAAGAATGTTCAAATGAGAATTCGTTTCATTTATCATGCAATTATTTAAAACATTCATGGATACATGTTGTTTCAATATTAAATTTTATTTACACGTTTTTGTGTTTGACATATTAAATATGTTATAAAATAACACCGGGGGGTGATAATAAAACGGTCTGATATATTAGTACGATATTTTGAAAAATCCTACAAGGGATTCAGAAAACATCAATATTTAGTTTAATGTGGTGGTTTTTATGAGTAAACTAGTGGTTCGTATGAGTAAAGTATTGTACCGGATAGAGGGTACAATAAAATTAATTTTCACGACTGGGCTTCCATCTTGCGCACTCGCATACTACTGTTAAAGTTTTTAATTTTAACCTACAATGCTCAACTCAAATTTCGATTTTTCAGAGTTGTCTGACTAATCAACTGGACCATCAATGTACGTAATTTAATTAAGGACACGACATGACACAACGGACGGGGAAGTAAAGTTTTTAAAAACACGAACACTTCCAAAATGGGTCATATAACTCTTGTTTATTTTCCGTGATTTAAAAAACACATCGTGGTGCGTAGTTTTCTAAATCACACATAATTTCAACGTCTTTTAGTGGTGGTCTTTAACCAGGGTGATACTGAGAGTATCTTCTTTTCCGTTGGTTAATAATCCAATCTTTCCGAGGTTCCGTCTCAACTTTCTAAAACCAGTGGGAATACGAAATCCCGAATTGGGGTGTGATGTGAGGATGAAGGGCGTCGCTACAAGGAGAAAATAGGGTAGATGAAGGTTGGTAAGTAACTTCTTGGAAGTAAGTCGTTCAGATCTGACCACAAAACATGGCCAAAGTAAGAACTAGTAACGTTTCTATTCAGAATGGTGATCTTTAACTACTATCTACTGAGAGTGTCTACCAATGATTCAAATTCAAATCTATTCAACGTTCTAATATTTAAATTAGTTCTCTAACAAACGGATAAAGCCAGACATAACTTCAGAGGAAAGTATTTTCAGTAAAATAATGTATTCTACGAAAGTATAACTTTACATAAAAGACAAAGAGAGAGATTTCTCTTCGAAAAGCGATCAGTTTCACCGGTCAGGTAATGTTATTCTGTATTGCACCTGACTTCATTAAAAACAAAAATAAACGCATTTTTCATTCGTATGTTTTTTCTCATCACGTCCGTTGATGGGGATTTTCTTCCTGAAGAACTTTTTTTTAATTAGCTTTTAATTGCTGCTTGGAAAGATACTCATTCGACAACGATTTATTTTTCATCAAACAATTTGATTAGGACTTCTTGTTTTACTTTGTAATGCGACTGTAACAAAAATCCTGAATTTAGACATCCAAAATGACATTGAAATATCGAAAATAGTAATGAACTAGAAACTATAGGTAGAAAGCGCTATATAGATTTCACGCTGCAGAACTCACAAATTGCAAGGACAGCGTGGTACTTTTATAACGTAAGTTGAGTCGAAATTAGGTAATAATGTAAAGAAATTACTAATGGTAGGAAACAATAATTACACCAAGTCAGTGGACATCTTCAGTTTATCTTTAAACAAATATAAATCCATTAAAATCCTTCTATTAAAATCATTTGCTTGTGGATGGAAGAAAAGTTTACATTTTATGTATATACAATTAAACAGTCACGTGTTTCACATATATACATATATAATAGGTACAGTTAATACAATCACATCGCAATCGAGACCCTGTAAAAACATCCATGGATTCCGTAAGAAGATGAACTTATCCATTAAAAAACGCTAATAAAAGCGTGATCCAATAAAAGGTTCCCGGGGCGGCGGTATCCATATTCACCTCCAAATCGAACAAGTTCCTTACTAAAACTTCATCTTTCTTTCCTTTAAAAGATCCTTAACATAGCATCCTCAATGGCATAGACGCTGAGGGAATTTATTTCAGGGCCTCCTGTGTGGAGCTACAAAAAAAAAAATTATGATGTACCTACTTACATCTTTAATTCTTAGTTTATTATGTTAAGTGTATGTACAAGACTTCATTATTATAATATATCATAAAACTTACAATGTAAAAGCCTTCAACGCGTGAAAAAATAAATAAAATACGCCTCAAAAATCGTCGATTATAATCCTAATTATATTCTACTAACTAACTAACTGACCATCACGCCGTTGCTCCGAAGGGGTAGGCAGAGAGGACGGATCCCCAAACAAAACGATCTTGGCACACACTCTTTGCCTCATTTACATTAATACATCGTCTCATCCATGCTCTTCTATTATTCTGACTCTTGACATAGCCCGACTCAATTATCTGATTCACTTCGTGGTCGTGTCACGTCATCCTCGGGCGTCCCCGTATTCGTCTACCATTCACATTTGCGTCAACCATTCTCCTTACACTCCTTTCCTCATTCATTCACTCTAAATCCCCAAACCGTCTGAGCGTGCCTCAGTCTTGCCTTATTCTTATCCATTACGCTTACTGTGCTTCAGACTCAGCCTTGCATTTTTTGCGAATCTCCACATTTCTTACATGGTTTTACCACACGTGCGCCTCAGGGATCTCTTTTCTACAGCATTCAGTTTACTTTCATCCCTCCTCTGCCAGTTCCATGCCTCGCTGCCATACATCAGGGTAGGTACCAGCACTCCATTATGGACGGCTAGCTTCGCTTCTTTGAACAGTTTTTCGTTGGCGCCAACGACGTTCAGCCCTCCATTAATGGAGTTACCGGCATTTACCCTTCTTTCAATATCACTATCAGTATTCCCATCTCTCGAAAATATACTTCCCAAATACATAAACTCATCCACCTGCTCCAAGTATTCATCATTATTGTTTCTTACTATCGTGGTACGAAAGCACAACTCGATGGAATTTGCAGGAAAACACTTCTTGTTATTCTTCAACACAATTTATTAAATAAAAATACAATACTGGTGACAATAGTGATCTCCAAGACCCCACCACACCGACAAATATCGAAGGCTTTATTTCCCTCGATATCTCAATACTCTACTGAAGACAGGCACCCATGTACCCCTCAGATCAGAGATTGATTACAACACTCTACTGGAGATAGGCACCTATATGTACCCCCCATGCTCGAGTTTGATTAAATAACTCCGAAGGTACAACATGTACCTTCCCGTTTCACCGTCAAAACAATACTCTCAATACTCTACTGAAGACAGGCACCCATGTACCCCTCAGATCAAGATTGATTACAACACTCTACTGGAGATAGGCACCCAAGTACCCCCCACGCTCGAGTTTAATTAAATAACGCCGAAGGTACAACATGTACCTTCCCGTTTCACCGTCAAAACAATACTAACTCTCCATATCAACATCGCTATTATTTAAAGTAAACATGGTACATAAAAAAATTGGTGAGAAAATGATATTTTAGCAGTTCCCACACTAATTTTAAAATCTAACTTACAGACAATAATAAAACAATTACCTAAAAGTCGGCCCTAGAGGCCTACCAATAAAAATACATCTTAATATTACAGGGATTAACAAATATTGCAAAATTTTATTACTTTTTTTTACTTGGCTAAAGCCGACGGCGCATTTATCCTTGAGGGTGACACTTCTCCTAGGGAGTGTCATAAACATAAGTAGGTGTTATTTGAGGGTACTTATTCAAAGTACCGACTTTACAAATAATAAAAGAATTTGTCCCAAATTTGCAAGGGAATGCATTTATATGATACCAGCCATATTATTCAAGGTTTGACCTTATTCATGAAACCGTGAGATAATATTTTGTTTGCACATTTTGCACATTTTAAAAGGAGAAACTACGCGTAACTTAAATGACTAAAATAATGAATATTACAAATGATATTATTTTACAGACTAAATGTATTAAATCGCATTCTAGGAACAAACAATTATAATAATTATATTCATGTAACATTAATCCATTTTGTTGAACGGCGCTCAATTAATTCGTAATTGTCTGCACACTTCAAGTCAAAGTACGGTACTAAAAAAACTTTCATTTAATTAAAAATTATCTCATAATATGATCAGCTTTAAGATACTGGCAGAATGTTAGAAAAAATATCATTTTCCGAATTATCTTCGCTTTTCAACATTCCTTATTATCAGAGAGAGCATTTTAATTTTACGGGTGCTTAGATAGAACCGGGTTTCTGTACTTATTCTTCTTTAAATCGTTTCGACGTCTGAGGTCATTAAAAAAAGTAATATCGTTATACTCCAGCCAAATGGCTATTTGGTTCCCTAGCCCCCCTTTATTACTCTTTAAAAACGTTCCCGTACTTTGTAAGTGATTTGTTTACCCTGACAGGAATCAAATAAAAACCTGTGAATTTTGAATTATATAATAAATTTGGATGAACAGGTTTTTTCAAAACATTTTTTCATATTTCCAATCTAAACTAATGTTATAAATGCGAAACTGCGAGTGTTGGTTTGTTACGCTTTCACGCATAAACCAATAAACTGATTTTAAAAATTCTCCAACGAATAGTTACATTATATGCTAGTAATTTAGGCTGTATATAATGGTAAGTTTTGGCGAAATTATAAATATTTTTAAATTATATATATTATACGTTTTATGTCGTTTACAAAAGCGAGTTACTGCTAACGTTAAAAAACAAATCATTGCCGTGGAAACGATGTTGATATATATCTTTAGTGTTAGTTAATATCTATCTTTCTATATAAATAAAAATGAATCTCCGAAATGTCTGTACGCGCATAACTTCAGAACGACTGCACCAAATTGGATAATTCTTTTTTTTACTACTGGTGAGCTCTGGCATCATGAAATTTAGATGGCACGCGAGCTATTTGAAAACTGAATGTACTGGGAATGAATGTATGGATTGCGTGAGGGGGGAGGGGGAGGAGGGGGAGGGGGGGTAATTGATAATTGCAAGCGCTACAGTAATTTCCCCCTAATACCATGCCAGCGAAGCCGTGGGTAAAAGCAAGTACAAAATAATAATCATTAAGCTTTATTATTGAAGTGCAAACTTCTTAAGCACCGTTGTGATTTGAAACTCAATGACGAAGATGATGAAAAAGAGACAAACACGTATATCTACACGATTTAGCCTGCAAGAGAATAATCGGTCTACTCTTTGTGCGGTGGTTCGTAGCCTCCCCACTCTTGTCTAGTTTAATTATCTGAAGTTTTCACTTCTATCGCGTGTTAACTGCACGCATTTTTTAAATATGAATAGTAGTAAATAAATTATCATGAAGGGGGTATTTCACCACCCTCTTAAAAAGCTTATTCAAGGGATAACGATTTTTTTACATTCACCCCACAGGTTCGTCTTTGGGGATGGTATGTGGAGGGTCTTTTTAAGGAGAGGAAGTTCTGGGAAGGATAAAGATATGAGTGGGTAGGAATCTAGGAGTCAGTGTTTCCAGGAGTGACGAACTGATGAATCTATCCCTCCCGCTACCGTGCAAGACGATAGGTTGAGAGAGATTAATTGGACTAGCTTCAAGACCTATGAACCCGGGCACCCCTGCTTAGTAATCAAACGTAACCACTTAGGGGAACCTATGTCATAAATGTTGGTTATCCAATAATTGGTTTTCGGGGTGGCGGTATCCATTTCCACCTCCTAAATTGTACTTAAATTTAATTCATAAATAAATTCTCAAAATTAAATTACGACAATTAAAATGCGGTATTGTAAGTATGGTAGTCTAGGTGAATACCATTCCTTAACTAACTACTACTCTTTCTTTATACGTAACTCTCTACTCTTTCTTTGTACGTCCTATTCTGTTAATATTTCATTACAGGCCAGATGCTTCATAAAACTGAAATAATCACAGAACTTGAATAAAACTTACACAAGACGTGAAAATTAACTATTTAAATTCAAAATAAAAAAAAGAAAAACTAACCTTACAACTGTCCCACAACGTAAATAGTTGCTTTTATGGTAAGCAATTACGTTGAATCGAAGCGTTATTTAAAAAAAAGGTGTGTTTAGCGTCTATAAAATTTAGCAAATTTTTTTAAATGCAAAACCTTCCGAGTGATGCCGTTAAATACATCAATCAATATTCTCGTATGCTCAAAGGTTCATAAATACGACGGAATACTGTTTTGATTTAAACCACGGGTTAAACAAATTCATTTGCAGACTTAGATATCCATTACCCGGAAACACATTCATTTAGATTCGGAATGAACTTTTTGATGCATTCACGCATTTAAAATTTAGATCTAACGAATTTAATCACAATGTATTTTAATTGATAGTTGCTTCCTTCGAGTCATATAACAGTCGACAAATGATTCAAATAACACAGTCATCCATACACGAGTTAATTTTATGAGTTAATTCAATCTTTACTTTTCGAGTAGCTAAGAATGATTTTTTTTCAAATTTGAGAAATTGCGTATTCGAATCCACCAAATATCACAAAAAATATTAAGATTGTTTTTGTAATTACATTATTTGCTTTCGTTCAATGCGGAGCGTTTGGTGCACCACAATTCAATGCACAAATCAAATCTTTGGATTTAAAATTCTTATGGCCAAAATTATTAAACTAATTATTTTTTCTATATTTTGCAATATTGCTCTTCTTCTGCTTTGTTGAGTCAATATTTTGGATAGCCTGCAGTATCCTAGTATCAGGGCAGATTTGTATTGGATAAAGTGCAGGGGAAAGTGTGTTTATTTACGTATGCAGAAACATGCAGACCCAGTGCTGCATCCAAAACTGTTTAGGTGTTTCGGATGCACTTATGAAATGGTGTTTGCTGGAATTTGCTGATTATTCGTGTAAGAAAAACAAGGTATGCAAGGAAAAGGGATAACAATCACCACCATATAAGGAACCGCGAAGGAGCATACAACACCACCAAAATATAGTTATGTAGTTCCACTGCGATGCCTCTAGATAATTGTCGCCACAACAGAACGAATGAGTACAAAACGATATTGGTCCAAGATGTTCACATTCCTTAATTTTACTTAAAATCAAGATTTTATACACGAAACACACCAAAAAGTTGCTTTCAAGGGAGTTCCAAATCTTCATCGGTTTTCAAAACAAATGCTCTCGAGTTTGCATTATTTTTCTTGCCAATGTTCCAAATTTCAAATTCTTTTCTAGCAAGGTTTGGGAGAGGTAAAAATTGTAAAAATGAAATTCAGGTATCTCGTTTCAAAACCAAACACCCATTCAAGTAAGTACCATCAATAAATCATTTTTGTAAAGTGAAAAATCCTCCTTTGAACATGTGTTTTCGAACTGCTTACTTTAACCACAGAATTTGATATTCATGGGTCACTGAACTTCACTTAACCATCCGTCATCCAACGTTCCCAATGTTCCTAGAATAGCAAGAAGAAGACATTAGGAGAAATGGTACAAACTTGGCACTCCCGAATCCAATGGAATATCTTCAATTTAAACTTTTCCAGTGATTAATCAACAAACCCTGCCATCGCAAGGCAACTAGTAACAGATGTTTTCCAATACCCACTGGTTGGTATCTTAACTTGGAAGATCGAGCTAACGCAAGTTCTCAATTGAAATACTAATTAACGTTTTTAAAATTGTAGAGCTTCTGGTGGAAATTCAATATTGCCAACAATTTTACAAGAAGATGATAAACACAAACAACTCAAAATAGAGTACAAACGTAGTCATCCAAATTAGCATAATCAAAAATACAAGTTTCGTTTGGATGTATGTGATTTTTAACTCTGGTTGTATGAATGTATTTGGAGGGTCTTTTGTGGAAAGGAAGGAGTGAATCTGGGTCTCGAAGAGATGCATGTTGTAAGAGCTTAGTTAAGAGTTTAATAATTTTTTTTTCTTCACATTATTAATAATGTAGGCTTCGTTCGACGCTTTTTTCTTATTTAAGCCGCCGTTTTACAGTTTTTGTGTCTCATGTTTTTTTTGTTTTTTCTTCGTCCATAGTTTTAATTAAATACTAATGCAAATAATTATCTTATATTTTAAGACGGTAATTAAAACCTAAGGAAAATATTGACATTGTTTGTGCTTCTTGTATATTTAGACCTGTTAAGTTGGGTTATGGGTTAGTTTTGTATGTTATGGGTTAGTTTAGAAATAATGCAGTTTTTTTAAAGATATACATTTGTGTTAATTTGCATTTCGTCGCCCTAGTACTTATTTATCCAACAGACCATTTAAGTTTTTGTTCAATCTCCACTTTAAGGTAAAAAATAAAGTATACAAAATTAAAGTTATTCACTTAACTAAGAACTATTTAAACTAATAAGACCTTTATCTTTATCTTTCAGCTTTATCATAAAGCTACCATGTTTCATTGAAATAATGAAAGAAAACCTTTTCCTCCTGTAAAATTTTCTAATGGTCTGTTCGACAAATACGAACTAAGGCAACGATTTTGTTCTCCATTTCAAAATTTTGCATTTTAATTGTTTTCGGATTCCCTAATATGTTGTATCGAGTTTAAGATTAAGTTAAATGAATTTATTGCCATGTACCTACATATTTTTGGTTTTGACGGATCTTTTTAACTGACAATCAAAAGATAAAATGTCTCAATGTTTGTTCCACAATTTTCAAAATTCCTACAAGGAAAAGTAGTGTAGACACGTGAGCGAAGCCGGGTACTAAATTCTGGTAATATTATGATATATTATATATACAAGGGAAACTGCTGGCTTTTGCTCAAAGTGCACAAGGTGATAAGCAAAGAAGCCTTGGCCCTAAGCACTACCTTGTGTATTCCGTAAACAATGTATGTGGTCTAGAATCTACCATCCTTAACAACCTTCGTTCTAAATATAACCAAAAAAATTTATATCAACTACCTCCCTCAAAAAATTGTTAAAACGTATTTACATTAAAAACTATGACTCAATGCAGACATAATTAATAAGACGAAAATCCATCATTCGTGTTCAAGAAAAATAATATTAAATTTAGTCTTCAGAACTTCATTTTAATTTTAATTTATTTCATGTGTTTGCGCCAATCAATGTTTTTTTTTTGTTTGATTTAGTACTGGAAAACTGCTTGTTCCTTTGCCCAGTTCCTTTACCCAAGTACCTACCTTTCTACCTATCCACAAGTACCTACCTATCCCACGCCAAGACAAAACGAAATAAAACGTTCTATTTCCGCATTCACTTGTTTTTTATTTGACTTGTTGAAAACGCACCCGTTTCGAGTTCGAAGAAAATTTGTACATTCTTATTTAAGTGAAAGTAACGCCATAAGTTCGATTTGGGAACTTATTGGATCACCGCCGCGGCTGCAGAATATGGGGATTGGGAATTTTATAATTGCGGTTCCGGACAAGGTTTCTCGTGAGGTAGGTATTCATATATTTGCAGAACATACCAAAAAATTCATATTAAATTCATAAATTAAAAGATTTCAATTTGAAATAAATCATTTTAATATAAACGGGTATAGTTAACTCTTTCCCCCCCTCCTCTCTCCACGGGAACCATTCATTGGATGAACAAAACCTCCACCATAGGACACCTCAAGTAGTTGGTTACATTTGGTGACTTAGAACTGGTACCCGGGTTCATGGGGTGAAATTTGTTTAGGTCTTGGAGATGAATGTGCCTAGGATTGGGAAAAACTAGTGGAGGGAGATTATTTTATCTCTTCAGCCGGACTCTCTCAACTCATTGCATTTCACCGCAGTGGGAGGGACGGATTGACACTCTGTCTCCCAGATCCTTACGCACCCTCTTACATCTTCTATTCCCAGAACCTTTATTCTCCATCATTTCCGTAATAGACATCAACCTCAAAGAAGACTTTAAAAACAAGACAAAAAAACAGTAGGGTTAAAGATTTTGACAATTTCCCTACATGTTTAGAATTGTGAAGATGTCGTTCTAACTTGAGTAAATACTTATCTACATTCCTGTAATCACTTCAAAATATTAACAATTTTACGGTGAATCAACAATTCCATTTAATTTTTCCAATTAGAACAACTCTCTTTTAGTTTGAAGGTTATTCCCATCTATGTAAAACAACATTGAAGAAGAATATAGCACTAATAATCTAAACGAAAATACGAAAGAGAACGAGACACAGAAAATTTAAAAAAATAACAGAAGCAACATTTTTTAATTTTTTTAATTTTTTTAAATATGAATACCGCACAAGAGTGCCAACTGCTCCCGTCTGGAGCCAGTAAGACTATGGCATTCCCAATTGGGGTATGTTATGAGGCTGAAGGTAGTGGGGAGAGGAAGAAGATGGGGAAGAGGAATGTCGAAAGTACCTAAGTAGGTAGCTATTCAGATCTGGTCACCAAACACGGTTAAAGCCATTTTTAATTGGTTTTTTATGTGATACCGCACAAGAGTCCCAACTGCTCCCTTCTGAAGCCAGTAAGACTATGGCTTCCCCAATTGGGGTATGTTGTGAGGTTGAAGGTAGTCGGGAGAGGAAAGAGATGGGGAAGAGGTAAATGTAGCACCTGGCTATTCAGATCTGGTCACCAAACACGGCTAAAGCCATTTAAAGCAAAGTTTCAATTCTGAATGGTGGTCCAACACCAGGGCTATACTGAGAGTATCTTTCCCTCTGGAACGCGCTGCAAATATATTTTTTGTGTCTTGTTCTCTTTCAGAATGAGTTAAGAGTGTTAGTGTTATCTCCTTCTTCAATGGCTCCATTTAAATGTCAAGTTTCCTATCGATCGTCTTATTTCTTTTCGTATAAAACTAAATGATTCTATGATATATCCCCTACATAAACAACATTTTACTAATTCTCCCCTGTTCCCGAAGAGTATGGGAACCAGTGGCGTCGCGATAAACTCCGTTCCCGACGTTTTGTTTGGGATGCTCCCAACAACACAAACACATCACGTGAGGAACATTTGTCTTGGGGAAGCACTTAAATATAAAGAGCCCCCGCCCACTAGAAAAGGATTACGAGGTCCGCCAATGGAGAGCTATCAATACCATCAAATGATGAGGTACTTGAGAAATACCCTAGCAATGGATTTAGACACAATGTCTCGTTGTTCATTACCTGACATAAAATAATTGCAGTGTTTAATTAAATGCTGTAATTCTCTTTAATTACCAACAAATTCCTTCAAGGACATTGTAATGTATTACAACAGTCGGAAATACGCGCTGTATATCCGACGTATTATTAAGAGGTTGCCACAAACCATAAACATGTCATTCTCAGTGTACCTTATATCAACACAAATACAGTTAACAGCCATTAAAAATCTCTTGGCAAATGACGTCCAGAAACGCGCAATTTAAAAAATATATATTTTGTTTGTAATTTTATAAGAGAGAAAACTGTTAAGGAAGGAATAATATCACAGATGTCTTAGCAAAAAATATATTTTTAACAACACAATAGTCGTCCTCTTCTGCTTATTGCAATCTGTTCAAAAGCTGAATTGGGATAAAACGGGGACCTTTTAACTATTAAAAAACACAAACTGACGCTGAATGGCCATTTGATGACAATGTAACATTTGAATTTCCTTGAAACACCTACTATTGCAGGTAAATATTTCAATTCTTTCGAATTCAATTCCAAAACACGAGGAATTTTCTTCCACGGAAAATACCGAGTAAATACAAGACATCAATTATTTAATTTACAACCATTGCCAAGTAGCTTTATCCATCTCAAAGAAGGAAGTTGTGATTTGGCCGATTCTAAAGTTTCTTTCAAAGATCTTGGATACGGAGTTTTATTCGCAGTAATTACTTGATTACTAATTCAATTAAAACAACAAATATAAGGAGAATACAAAATCCAGGATTTTACCCGGAAAATCGTTTTGAAACAACAAAAATCTGTCTGATGAAAACGTAAAACAAAACAAAGATTGCATCATGGTCAACAAGTAATTAATATGTTCTTCTAGTTCTTCCCCTTGACCTATTCGGGTCAGGGACCCATTGCATCGACAAGGCTCCTCCATACGTCCCTGTCTTGTGCTGATTGTTCGGCCTCCGTTCAGGGCAGTCCCATTATCTCCTTACACAGTTTCTGGAGTTGCCTCACCCAATTGTGTCAGGGGCGTTTGGGTCAGTGATAAGAAAAGCCGAGCTCAGCATCAAGACAAAGATGGCAGTGTTCAAAACGGTCTAGAGTACAAGCTACCAAAATGAGGTACTTGAGAGAAGTGGCAGGGGTTACGAAATGGGATCACATAAAAAACACGACGATCCGAGACGATCTGAACATTGAACCACTGCTACTATTCAGAGAAAAATCACAACTGAGGTGGCTTGGACACGTACTAAGAATGTTTGATGACCGAATTCCGATGAAAATACTGAGTGCGATTCCACAGGGTAGACGTCTAATAGGGTAATTAAAATGCATTTTTTCCATTATTTAATTAATGAAGAAATTATTAGCGAAACTCAATCGAAAATCTGTATTTAAAGTCAGAAAAGGATATGGAAACACATCTGTCAATCGAACGCAGGACCTTTGGCTGGCTGGAGTGGAGCTCTATCATTGAGCTAATGTGACCCTATTCGCTCATATTTAACTGTATCACACTTCGGCTAAGAACTACCAATTTTCTTAACGCATATTTTTACAAGATTCAATTCGAACTAAATGCTACCTAAACAGTGTCCCGGATAAATTTATCCATTTTTATTTAATACACGACATCTATAGAATTATTTGCAATCCAGGATAAATATTTATATATTTTATTTAACATTCATTTACTCATTAGTAAAACTTCAAAATATAATATTTAATTAATGAAGACAATATTAGCGATACTCAATCGAAAATCTTCTACATTTCTAGTAATTGAACCCAGGAACTTTGCCTTGCCGGGGCGTGGCTCTACCAATGAGTTAATCTGACCATATCGATTGAGTGCCGCTTACATTGATTGTCTTCATTAATTTAATATCACAATTTGAAATCTTTATTTATTGATTTATAAATAAAAATATATTGTTTCTTCCCCTTTAGATCGAACTGAACCAAACTATGTTTTCTTTATTTATTTATTATTTATTGGGTTCTTTTCGCCGGCTATTTGTGAATATGAACCCGGGTTGCAGAAATGAAAAGCGATGGGTGATATCTGAATCATAGTTTTCGGTTATTGCGTTTTTAGCCCCATTTAGGTTTATATCTCCCTGATATACGACCGGATCGTGACGTGACCCACCGTACCCTGACGTAGATGGGAAAAAGTAAGTTCCAGAAATGGGATGCTGTTTCCCAAAATATAAGCAATAAAGTGGGGTTACCCAAACCATAGTATATTTGAGAGGGTTGTATGAAACATGATGATATTTACTGCTTTGTTTTTAATTTGATACAAGTACAACTCAATTGTATATTTATTACGGCTGTTGTTTGAGAAATTGTCCAATATATTAGATAGTGTTCAACTTCTTTGCTAGGTAAATTAAAATTATGTTTATTACAATGATGCTCAGTTCTGTATTTTCCGTTATTTTTTACAATTTTATTAAACGATAAAGTGTTCACTTTGATGTTGACCTGCTACAAAATTAATAATTTTTGGGATGAAGCCATTTGTATGATTATGAAATTTTGATTATTGCTATGATATTTTGCACACATAAAGCAAAGATCTGAAAGAATCGAAAGTGCAGGTGCAGAAATAAGTAGAACCTAGAAAAATGTGAGAAATAAATTATGGATATATAATAGTAATTGTTATTTCGCCTTATCAACCAAGTAAGGTAAACACAGGAATTTTACTTACGAAATAAAACTATGTATACTCACATCAATAAATAAAGAATGAAAATAACAAAATCACTACAATTATTAGCTAATAAAAACTACTTAATGATGGTATTTTAGTAATGTTTATCATTCGTCTGTAAATCCATACGCCTATCAATTTTAAAAAAGGAAAAACGAAAATAAAATAATTTAGCAATAGGTTAATGATAATAAAAATATTATTTTCAGTTCAAAGTTTGGGAATGGTTAGTGAAATTGTACACAATTAACCTAGAGCGTCTCTAATGTTTAAAAAATCGCCATACCGAAGTTCCACAAATGAAAATAATCTACTAGTACATGGGACTAGAAGAGATTTCAAATCCAACGGAGAATATATACAAAAAAACTACCAGAAGTATGTGAAACATAAAGAGATCACTCGTCTTTAATGTTTTACCACGATAACCGAAGCGATCAAACTCGATAATACATAAAAAAAAATAAAAAAATAATCTCACTCGTGAAATTAAAGAGATCACTCACTTTCAGCGTCTCAAATGCCGAAAAACCAGCAATTAAAAAATAAAACTACCAGGAGTACATAAACTGTAGCAGATCACTCACCTTCTACATTCAACATGATTGCCATGTTGATCTTGGGCTCCGTGTTGACCTGACACTCGTATATTCCTGCATCCCTGGACTGAACATATTCTATCCTCAGGTTCCAGTCGTCTGATGACTCTGGATGGATGACTCCAAACCTTCCATCTCCAGTGTAGGTAAAGATATGAGATGTCAGGATGTGGAGATCACGTTTGCGCATCCATGACACCTGGAAATAAGAGAAAAATGTTTTTAATTATTTGTGTCCTGCATCACAACTTTTTTGAAACGATGTTATTCACAGGTTTCAGGCTTGTACCGCGAAACTTCAGGAGGTGACTGTAAGCCTTATTATTAAGAAATGTTACTATTTATTGTTTTTCCAATGGCTTTTTACTCATGAGCCAAAATGGTACTTAAGAGGAATGGCAGGGGTTACGAAATGGAATCATATAAGAAACTCGACGATCTAAACGTTGAACCGATGTTACTCTTCATAGAAAAATCACATCTGAGTTGGCTTGGGCACGCACTAAGAATGTCTGATGACCGTATTCCTAGGAAAATACTGAGTGCGATTCCAGAGGGTAGACGTCCAGTGGGTCGCCCCAGACACAGTTGGCCGAGTCAACTACAGAAACTGTGTGAGGAGAGGATGGGACTGTCATGGAAGGAGGTTGAACATTCAGAGCAAGAAAGCTGGGCGTATGGAGGCGCCTTGTCGATGCAGTAATGCACGTCCCCGACCCGAATAGGATAAGGGGAAGAAGATATTATGATGATATTACTCATAAGTTAAAGATTTCAATAAAGACACTAATATATAGTTTTAGATACGTAGTGCATTACATGAGGGTCGATTATTATTTTCGATCATGTCTATTGCACGAATGGTTACGGAAAAAGCTGATAAGTCAGCTGGGCTCCCACGTTGTTTGGTTCTCCAGCTTCAGAATAACTTAGAACTTCTAACAGTACGGACGTCTGCTTCAGTTAAATATTCATTGTTATCGGTACGATAACGTAAATAAAGCAACTTGTAATCTTGCCGAACCTCGGCATTTATTGGAATTTTCCAGATCATATTTCAAGTAGTATCAATCACTTGGGTTGAAGTACGTAATTTTTTTACAGAACATAAAAGCTATTATTTCTACATAGAACAGTTAAGCCGTGATTTATTCTTTGAAATGTTTTGGAATTAACCGGAATTAATCTGATGTTGTATTAAATATATTAACTCAGTGACAAACCAACACACAATTTCGCTGTTGGTGTAGGCCGAGCGGACTTATGCCATACATTCATCGTTTCATTAAATTTCAGAGATCATCTAATACATACTTTTGTTATTTGAAAAATCGACCCGTCTCAAGTACTTGAGAGGAGCAGCAAAGGTTTTTTTGTACACGATATTACGCAGGTACTAAAAAACCCTTGTGTTCGCTGTAATAAACCACTTGTCTAATAGGTTGGTTGCCATAGCCGTTAAGTTAGGCATATAAAAGCTTCTATTGGATAAGTTTCTCATTTGGGGGTAGGTCTTGTTTCATAAGATAACTAACACGAACATTACTTCAATGGAAAATACTCGCTTCGGTAGATAATGAACGAGTGCCGTAATATGTCATCCTTCATCTGATAATGTATTTCGTAGTTTAACGTGAACGTGGGTTGGGACATTGTAAGAGATAAAACATAGCCGTAGAGGATTAAAACGGAAAGGTTAGGATTAAAGTAAGATGGCTTTGTTTTAGATTATACATAGGTTTCTAAATAGGGGTTAATGTTGTCCATTTACGGTCGTTCACTGGGAGTAAATTATCAAATAAATTTATTAATGTGATAAACTACGCTTTGAAACTAATACTGAACGTAGATGAAATGTCAGGTTCGTAGGAGTCTCTGTGAAAACGGACTTCAATTTGATTGCGACGATAAAAGGCTTTATGAATAATAATGATACAAAGCCTACATTCAGGATGGGTTGTTTGGACGCGTTTTTCCAAAAAAATTGAACAATTCATCAAATATTTGTCGTTAATTTTCACGTTCTGTGTAAGTTCTATTCAAGTTCTGTGATGATTTCAGTTTTATGAAGCAGATGGCCTGTGATGATAAAATAACAGAACTAGAATAGAACTTACACAGAACGCGAAAATTAACTTCAAATATTTGATGAACTCATCAAATTTTTTGAAACAACCCGTCCTAACAGTTGTTCTCAAACCCGTAAGATGAAAGTATTCCCAATCGTAAATAAATAGTTATATTAATAAAAAAACAAATATTTCCACTGTTTTAAAAATGGTTCCTGACATTGGTAGATTGTCCGAAAATCGCTTAACTCAGGATGAAAATACCGTTGTAAATTAGACAGTCATTTTTGTATGGGCCTCAACATCAGCTAAGAGATTTCGTAATATAATGAACAAAATTGTAGAAGTCGTGATTACTTTTTGAGATGTGTAGAGGGGTTAGACTGTAGAATCACAATACGAAGATCGCGGGACCGAATCCCCGCGTGCGCAAATAAGTTTTATTTGTTTCTTCAAACTTCGCAAATTCACTTTGTGACGTCATTATTTAGAAATTTTAGAAATTAGGGAAAGTGTTAATAGTAAATTAAATATTGTAAATAAAGAAATGTTTTTTAAAAAAGCCATCTTTTAAATTTATTTTCATATTAATACTGGTATTTATAAAATAATTCATCAAAGTTTGGTAATTAAACATAAATTGATTGACTGCCGTAATGTAGTACCATATTATGAATACGAATCAAATTCGTTTTTAGAAAATGACTTTTATAAAATATATTATGATAAAACTATACTAACAGACAGAACGATTCGTCATAATAGACCCGATATAGTTTTACATGACAAAATTAAAAAAAATAACTTATATCATTGATGTCGCTATTCCAAATTCCTGTAATATTCAAAAATCTGTTTCTGAAAAAATTAGAAAATATACAGATTTAGAAAATGAGATTAAAAGAATTTGGCATTCTCGGACTATAAAAATATTACCATTTGTTTTTTCGGCTACTGGCATCATACCTAGCTCTCTAATTAAAAATTTAGGCTTATTAGATTTATCAAAGAATCTTTATATAAAGATGCAAAAATCAGTCATATTAAACACATGTAGGATTACGAAAGAGTTTTTAAATATTTATATTGAGGGATCAGTAGGATTTATCGGTTCAGTTAGGTTATTTATCGGTTAGTTCTATTGAGCCGAACCCTCTGATATGAAAATATCTGGAGTCGGTGAAGTATTTTCCCATTTGGTCTCTGGTAGGTTGACGTGTTGTTTTTGTATAGTTTTGAATTTATTATACTTATTCAATTCAATTACATCGCGTGGATTGACTAGATGATCATTTGTGGAAGTGTGTGGAAGGGTTAAATTTTTCCTGTGAGGAAGATTTAACCCGGACATAAAGTCTAGAGAACAATTAAAAAATTTATTTTGTTGTTTAGACTTCCTGTTTTGTTTTAAAAGATTTTTTATTATGTAAATGTAATTTTTTACCAATCCTAAAATAATTTTTATATTTTATTTAATATAATTGTTTATTATGATATTTTAAGTAATTGATCGCCTCTCCTTTCCAATATTTTGTCTATGTTCTTATTTGTCTATACTTGTTTGTCTTTTGTTATTTTTAATTAACTTAGTATCCTGACGAAGAAAACACAGTTTTTGAAACATGTCGATATCGTTAATTAAATAGTGGTGTACACAAGGTTATTTGTTTTCATTAAATTTTATTTGATTGATTTGTGTTGTTTCACAATAAATTAATTTGAAAAATAATATCTTTGCGGCACGTTCCAGTGGAAGATACTCTTAATACCGCCCTGGTGTAAGACCACAATTCAGAATTGAAACGTTGCTTAAAATGGCTTTAGTCATGTGTGATCTCCATAGCCAGGTACTTCCTCACCTTCCTCCACCCATCTCCTTCCCCCACCCAACATACCCCAATTGGGGATGCCATAGTCTCACTGGTTCCAGACGGGAGCAGCTGTGAGGTATTCATTAACCAATTTTTATACATATTTTTTTTTCACTCTAAATTACTTATTTTAAATGGTTCTGAGTTGGTTTCATTCCGAGTTGTCCGGTCACCAATCGTCACCTTAGTTGGATAAAGTTCTAACTACGCCTTGCCACTCTAAGAACTTTGACATCTAAGCACATGTTCTTAGGTATCAAAATCCTTTCCATTGTAAGGTGCATCCTATCCAAATGAGGTGACGAAATATATATATGCTTACCTACTTTTATGAATAATTTCGGAAACTCAAATAATTTCACAACAATTTGAAGTAGGTTATTACAAATCTACAAACAACTTTTACGATATCTGATTTGAAACTCGTCTTTTAACAAACTATAATTATTAAATTCATATCGATCGATCTACGAATTCCGTTGTACGGGTTAAATTCATGGATTGAGCTAACAGGAGCGCAGAGTTTCGGCAAGGTAAATCTTTCGACCTTAATTTCCGGTCACGTCATGTCTTTCCCTGCCGACCGAACCCTTTCGGGATGTGGTTTATGTTGCTTACAGTATCATTTGTTTTAGTTGGGATGCATTAATTTATCTACATCAACTTCTGCGCTCCGGGAAATTTTTCGCATTGTGATGGTGGGTTTAAGCTGTTAATTTTCTGGCGTCGAGACAAATACATTTATTTTACGGGATAATCTAATCAAAATAGGGTTTAGGCTGTCCCTCGACGTCAGATTCAAAAGGTTATAAATCAGTTTATTTCGTACCTCAAATGAAAATGACACTACGCTTTAATGTAAACGTTCGTATTATTTTCCAATCTACTTATGGAGAAAGACACAAAAGTCTGCCTTAAAAGGACTGTCTTAAAAAATAATATTTAAATGTTGCGTGCTTGTAGAAGTAATGGAATATTTCCAAAGAATAATGCCAAATGATTAAAAATATGTTTGAAAACATAAATAAGTAGGTGATCTTTTAGGAAGGTATGGGGAAAAAATATTAAATTATTATTTATAATAAATTTTCTAATATCGTCGCCTTAGTTCGTATTTATCCAACAGACAATTAGAAAATTTTATAGGAAGAGAAGGTTTTCTTTCATCATTCAATTTGGGAGGCGGGAATGGGTACCGCCGCCCCGGGAACATTTATTGGATAACCAACACCTCTGCCATAGGTCACCCCAAGTGGTTCGCTACGTTTGGTGATTTAGCAGGGGTGCCCGGGTTCATGGGATGAGGTTTGTCTAGGTCTTGGAGGCGGATGACAAAGACACACTGAACCCCAGATTCCTACCCACCCCTAAACCCTTTTCCTTCCCAGAATTCTCCTCCCCTTCGTTTCCTTGAAAAAACCCTCCACACAGCATCCCCGACGATGACATAGGCCCGAGGGAAATAATTTTCCTCAGGGCCTCCTGTGTGGAGCTCATGTAAAAAAAAAAAAATCAATGAAACATTATGATAGGTGATGAAGATAAGGCTATAAAGGTCTCATAATTCTTAGATAAGTGTTTAGCTATAATTTTTAAACTTATTTTTAATTCTAATTTATGTGGAGATTGAACAAAAACTAACATGGTCTGTTGGACAAATAAGAACTGAGGCGAACATATTGTGAAAAATTCAATTTCACCACTCCAATGTGAACATAAATACTCTGTAAAAATACGTGACTTGACTAAATTAAATTTATTCACAAATTTTGTTTTGCTTTGTAAAAGGAATTAGATATATTTGTAATGTCACTGTTTATCAACCAAACCTTGTTGAATCTGTCCCAAAATCCTATTAGTGTTTAAATCATTATTATTAGTACTGATAGACGAAATCGTATTATGCACTAATTAATGGAATCAATAAAGTGTACACTTATTTCATCATAAATATTAAATATTTATTACGCGACGTCCATCAGGATAAAATAAAAATTAACTTAAAGTAACAATAGACAAACACGTATAGAAAAGACGTAACTACAGACAAGAAATTGTCCATTGATATATTTGTTAACTTTGGTTTTATCCTGACCTATCAAACATGTTGATAATTTGATTAAATAAGTGGTGTACGTGTAAACAAAGTGATTTATTTTCTTTGATTAAAATGACACTACAAAGTGTATTTGCAATTATTGTTGAAACATTTTATGCACTTTTATCGTTTCTATAAACATGTATCACTTAGATGCCATTTGTTTGCAGCTAGGTAATAGGCACTGATCTAGATTGTTCCCAGCTTCTTTGGTATGCGAGGAGATAAATCATCGGATAATCGATTACCTCTCCCAGCTATTAGGGAAACATGAACCATCTCTAATAATTCTGGGTGAATGGCTCTCCCAGCCACGTTTAAGTCGTGCGTTAGATTAATTAGACTCTGAGGAAAACTTGCTGAAGTGCAAACTATTAGAATGATGCACTGACTGCATCCCAATTCCGGGTTGGCCTTTATGCAGCTGAATCCATTGTCTCTGTACCAACTGAGTTATTATTGAGAGAAACTTCGCCAGACGGCAATAATAATTGAGTTCGATTGTGCAATAACTATTTGCACCAGGGATTTGTTTTTGCATTATAAATATGGTGTTTAAAGGATGTTATTTATGCATGACTAAATTTGTACTATAATGGGACGTTTCACGCTTATGAAATGTAAAATTTTCTAATTATCTAAACGACCATTAGAAAATTTTACAGGAGGAGAAGGCTTTTTTTCATGATTTCAATGAAACATTGGGATAAGTGTAAGATAAAGCTATTTTCGTAAAGGTAAAGGTCTCATTAGTTTAAGTAATTTTTATTTAAATGGTTAAATATCATTTTTCATTATTTATTTTTAATTTTAATGGGGAGATTGAACAAAATCTAAAATGGTAGTTTGGATAATTAAGAACTAAGGCGACGATGTGTGGTTTTTTGTAATGCGCGCTTCCCAAAATTTGTTAATTTAGGACATTTTATCACAAGCAGAATACAAAAACATCGGTCGTCCAGTTGTTTAGTCAGAAATCTCCGAAAAACCGATATTTGAGTTAAGTACGCAGTTATATGTAAGAGTCTATCTGGTAAAAAAATTCAGATTACTCATAAAACCACCAAATCAACGATAATGCAAAAAGACTTGGGCTGAAACTGGGTGAACCAACCAAAATGTTGATGTTTTCTGGGCCACTAGTAGAATATTTCAAAATGTTAATGGTAATGTACTGGACCGTTATACCTTCCGGTTTTTCTTATTAGCATGTATAATGTGTAAAACAAGGAAATGCGTAATTAATATTTGATTTTTGGTGAGCATTCGAATATTAATTTCCTCATTATCTCAATGTATTAGAAGATGACTGACTAGTCAACTGGACTGATTGTTTATAATATGTATACGCTTTTCATTAAGTTTTTTAAAATATTTATAACAATAGAAAAATTGTACACCATCGACGAAAACAATTAAAAGACAGGATTTCGTTTGAGAATGTTTTTATTTGGACGCCCGGTTGTGGTTTTCTACTAAAATATTTAATTACTTACAAAATCTTAGGTAAGTTTTCTAACGATTGCATATATAAGTATGTTTTAGTAAGAATTTCGACATTTTCATGAGGTTTGTCTACGTAGGAACTTTCTTATGATTTTCGAGAAAAAGGGACTCACCCACTTCAGAACATTACCACCTCAGCCAGTCGTACGGTTGTAAGTACTTGTAATATTATTCAAGAATGATTGCATTACAAAATATCCAAGAAACCACCAAACCTTACTCAGGTTCCATTATTTGACTAAATATATTCAAGTGTCCCCTCATTGCCTTAATTGTTGATGAATTCGGCGAACCGAAACACAAATGGATACCGAACTCAGTGACCAGAGTCGCAGAAACGCCGGAAGATCTACGGTTACCGCATCATGCATACTGCAAAGCAAATCACGGACGTGTAGCTATCCCGCAAAGTGCTCTACTATGTTTACATGTGTTCTTGGTACATCTTGCTCGGCTGGCAGGGGAGGATTTGCGGTCGGGAACTGTCATAAGCTGACACCGTGAGAGAAATGCCAGGGGAGAAGGAAATAAGTTGTCGGAAGGTTGGAGGCACATGATGTGTACACGAGGTCAGCAAATATTAGGTACATACAATAATAGAACGGCCACTGGGAATGCTGAATATTTCAAATGATTCTGAAGTAGAATTAGGTAAAACGTTTTGCAGCCCACAATATGATTCACACGTATACATGAAATGAGAAATATCTCGTATCACGAGCTAGATCATAATTATTTTTTATTTAATCATTGAAGATAACATTAACGACTCTGAAAGACAAATGTTATACAGAAAAGTCAGCAAAGCCTCGGGGATCAATTCCTTGACGCGACCGAATCATTTCCTGATTTTTCTGCTTTATTATTTTTGTTTTATTCAATGATTAAATACGTACAATTATAGGTTTTCTTCATAATACAATTTGAGGTTTTCCTCATAAAGTTATTACATTTTTTTCCTTTATTCTTAAGGTGTAGTCTTTTTTCGTTGAATTCTTACAACTGATTTAAGAATTTTAGAATATCCTTGTTCTTCTTTGTGTTTCAGATTGAATAGCATATTTGAAAGCTGAATGCAGGAGCTGCGGTAAAGCCACTTTTAAGAAATTCCTGAGCCATAAGTATCGCCTCCAGCCATTTTACCGCATACCGTTCCGTGTATGCTGCAGCATTTAAATTTTCAGCTTCAAATTACATGTTCAATGTTTTGTTGTTCGTGTTGACAATTTCCCTGTATTCATAACGATTTCACAAGATCATTAAATAAATATCACACTGTACTGAGTTTCAAAATGATAATTAAATTAGCAATCTTAATGAACACGGAGTCCAGAAGGTAACACGAGTCAACGCGTGCACAACATGAACTAGGTGTTCCGGATCATGTTCTCTGGCAGACTATAATACTGTGTACCGGGGTTGTGGTCGAATGTACGTGGGAAGACAATACCTTCATTTCGCTTGTGGCGCGGAGTACATGACATGAATGTAAGTCCAGTAATTGTGTAGTGCAATAACTTCTTCATCATATGTCACCCTGATAGTGAGATATGTGAAGAAATGATGTTGGGGTGACAATAGAAACACGGATTTTCTTTACACGGTTGATTGATAAGTTTTAGGTTTATCGTAATCAAGTCAAGAATCTTGTCTCAAGTCTAAGAAAACTTAGGTAGAGCTCTCTTAAAACAGAGGAATTTTTTTCCCGAATTTCCCCTTTGACGGGTGATTGATTCAACCAACTAAGTTTCTGTGTTTAACTGATTAAAGTGTTCTGCCTCTATTCCTTAAAATAATTAGATTAGATTGTTCAAACAAATATAAACAATTCATCAATTAAATTAATTATGAAAGTTATTCTTAAAGTTCCCATAATAACAAGTACTATAGATATATTCAACAAATTCCACGTGTTAGATATTCGACAAATTTACACAAAAACTATCTTAACTCATCTGTTTAAAAATGAAACACTTAATTTTATGAAAATACCCAAAATATTGTAAACACGCGGCACAAAACCAAAGAATTGATAAAAACACTTAAAACAAACACAACATTTGGTCAAAGAAATTTCAAGTACATTGGGTCTAAAATATACACTAACCTACCCGACAAAACAAGACAATCGAATAATATTAACATATACAAAATCCTGATCAAACAATGGATCATCGAAAAAGGTTGTGCAATAATTAGTCACCTGACCCAAATATAATCCTGTATATCACTATTTTACCAGTACATACCAACCTAAAAATGGTTTTACAAATATTTTAGCTTTATTGTAAAATGTACCCTAATAATAATCTCGACACAGAATCACCTAGTGAGACAGGCCAGGACAAAAAAATATATTTAAAAAAATTTATATAGATGTACAGAATAAATAAATAAATAAAATAAAATAAAATATTTCATATTAAAGTCTATTTTCACGTTCTGTGTAAGTTCAATTCAAGTTTTGTGATTATTTCAGTTTTATGAAACAACTGGCTTATAACAGATATGATAGCAGAAATTGTATAGAACTTAAACAGAACGTGAAAATTAACTTCAAATATTTGATGAATTGTTCAATTTTTTTGGAAAAACGCGTCCAAAGAGGTTAACCAATGCTATTAATCATCAACGGGGAGAGTCATGAAAGAATAAAAGAAATTTGGCATTTTTAATTTTAGGACGTTGGCATGTACTCGTATCTATTTCGGGTATGTAATCATAAAATTCATCATTCAAAAACAAGTTTTAACTTTCTGAAAATAAAACTTTCTAGTTCATTTTATATATTTGTTTTATGGGTATGTTTTTAGGTTTTCACGGCCAAAAAGTATTTTTGTTATTGTTTTTGGGGTGTTATGCCGTGTTTCGCTACCTCCTTCTTTAGCCAACGTTTCGGACAGCGTTACAGTGTCCGAAACGTTGGCTAAAGAAGTAGGTAGCGAAACACGGCATAACACCCCAAAAACAATAACAAAAATATTTGTTTTATGATTTAATTTCTATTTCAAATTCGCTAAACACTTTAGAATAAAGAAAATCAATCTCATTATTTGTTTTTGTGGTGTTATGCCGTGTTGTGCTACCTCCTTCTTTAGCCAACGTTTCGGACACTGTAACGCTGTCCGAAACGTTGGCTTAAGAAGGAGGTAGCGCAACACGGCATAACACCCCAAAAACAAATAACGAAAATACTTTTGGCTGTGAAAATCTAAAAACTTATCTAACATCAATTTCAATTTAAGATATCTACCGAAAATGAATTTATTGGTAAATTGTGGCAAACGATGGAAAACAAATTTATGCGATTGCTGTCAAAAAACGATATCGTGACATATGAGACTGTAAATCTTTATTTTTTTGTGATGCAAAGACAATTGATTGCGTTTTTTAAAATCAGTCACAGGAGTAAGTTGAAAAGAGAAAGCCCCTACCTTTGTTGTGTTAATAGGCTGCTTGGATCCAAATACTTGGATCCAAATATTGGGAATTGATCTTCCGCAATGAAAGCACAACAGGGGTTACACATTCCCGTCACCTTTTGTACTATCAATTAGTATTTTTACGACTTTTACGCGAGATTGCAAGAGCGAGCTGTGATCCGTTTTAAGACGATTTTCGAACTGAATTTAATGTGGGTAATTTTATTTTATTTATGCAATATTGTGTATGTGTGTCAAGTAGGTAGACAATATGTTCTTCTTCTTCTAATAAGTAAGTAACAGTCTTCCTAGAAAGGAGAAGGAAAAAATGGAAAAACGACAATGCAAGGAATTTGGGAAAAAAGGTTTCAGTTCATGTTTGAACAAGTTGTTTCAGAACTAAACAATCACAGAATAAATTCGGTTTGTTTACGATACAAAGACTATGATAATTTATTTATTTATTATCTGACTGTGTCCAATTACAACATCACATTGTGTATCACAACCAAGTGGAAGTGATCATTTACAGGATTTAAGCAAAAAAATACAGATACCCCAAAAATTTGATGGAGTTCATGACTTCTGCCACATCAAAATAAAATAATTGCATTTCTTGCGTAATAACTGACAAAAACCAATAAGACTTACGAGTAGATACACCAAAAAGTCAAGGCCCTGACTTAAAATGACAATTCTGGCATTTCTTGACCTTGGTGGATGGAATCCATAATTTTTGGGGTGTTCATTGAGGAAAAGCAATTATTATTATTTCTCATTTATTTTTTATTTTAACTTTATGAGTAAAACCTCAAATTGTAATATTTAATTAAATGAAGACAATATACAAGCATATTTTATTGGCTGCTATCTTTGTGTATGATTGCGATTGAGTTTCGCTTATTTTGTCTTCATTTAAACAAATGTTACAATTTAAGGTTTTACTCATAAAGTTAAATAAAAATTAAATATTCATCCCTGACTTGCAGAAAAGTCAAAAGGTTTCGCATATTAAATAAAATGGATAAATATTTATCCAGACACTATCTAGATACCATTTAGTTCGGGTTTGAATTTTGCAATCATACATACAGATAGCAGCCAATAAAATACGCGATAAGAAATATGTAGATAGTGTGGGTGGGTACGATTTTAGGATTTCACGGCCAAAAGTATTTTTGTTATTTATTTTTGGGGTGTTATGCCGTGTGTCCATAATCAGGGCAGATGATGATGGACACTGTAACGCTGTCCAAAACGTTGTCTAAAGAAGGAGGTAGCGCAACACGGCGTAACATCCCGAAAATAAATAAAAAAATAGTGTGGGTGGTTCTTAGTCGAAGTATGATACAGTTAAACATGACCGAATTGGATATCGACACCTTTGCGCAGTGATTCGCGCTCGCCCGGAAAGCGAAAGTTCCTGGGTTCGAGTCCCAGAGGTGCCATTATCTTTTCCTGATTTTTCTGTTTCCAGATTTTCGATTTATTTTCGCTTATATTGTCTTCATTATTTTAAATATTATTTCTTAGTCTACGGAAAGGAATATTGAAAGTGATAAGTTGCAACAAAGAAGGTGAGTCAATCACGCCGTTAATAACTTTAAAATGCAAATGAGAACGTCTTTCCCACGTTTTTCTAAAGAATAAAGGTATAATTTAACTACAAGTTCATCGTATGAGTTATCGCCTCTTTCTGGTCCTAATCTCCAACCTCCAAGAAATTCCCATTAGTTAAGATTAATGTAAACATCATCAGATAGCAGATCAGATTTTTAATACCATTACAAACTTTACTCGTTTGAAGACAATATTAGCCACTCTCAAACAAAAATTGTGAAATAGAAAAGACAGAAAAAGATTCGATTGCTTCTGGGAATTGAACCCGGGATCTTTGCTTACCGGGCCATTGCTCTGACCACTGTGCTTAATTGTACCATTTTTCAACTTGTGAGCTACCAAAAAATCTTCATTTAATTAAAGCTTATTTTTTTACACAAAAATTCAGTCAAGTTGTGGAGAACTAGTAAGGAACAATAATAAATAAAAGTTGACGTGTTATTTCATTATGAAGTATAGTTGCAGGAGACGGAACTTAATGCCAACTTACGAAAACTTGTTTGATTAACTAACAACTTACAGCTTTAGTGACATATTTCCGCAACACGTTTCATTCCGAGCGCGTCCTTTCATTGGATGGGGACAGGGACGGATTGGGCTGGTCTCTTTATGAGACGATAAAATTATCAGGGAAGATTTTTTATAAGTCATCAAATTATTATTATTATATTCTAACTGTTTAAAGAATAATAATGGATAAATGTTTCAGTTCAAATTTTAAGATTCTTTCACTAAAAAGAGATGTGTGATAGTATTCAATGATAGAGTTTCGTTCAGCGAGCGCAGTTGATTTCTGTCATGCTTTACTTTTTATTTAATCAAAGTGGGTAAGTTAACCGAAGCCAGAATTAAGCCAGCCTCACCAAAAATAGGTCTACTGTACAGGGCCCGCAGAAACTTTAATAGTACACAACTACTAACCCTGTACAAATCACAAGTGCGCTTCACGGTTGAATTTGGCAACCCCCTCTGATCTGGAGATCCAAAATACTTGAAAAATTTCCTCGACTCTGTGCAGAAACGGGCGGTCCGTTTGATAGATTCTCACACCTTAACGAGCGGATTGCAATCTTTCGAGCACAGGCGTCGGGTGGTAATGCTATCCCTGTTCTCCCGGTATTTCAATGGAAGATGCTCTGAAGAACTAGCGCTATTGATCCCTTCGGCCCCGGTGCATAGTCGGGAGACACGCCAAACGCGCGCCCAACATTTGTACACGGTTGAAATTTGTCACTTTCTTGTTTGTTCTTGAGTTCAACAGCTCGGCTATGGAACGATTTTCCGGCCTCCGTGTTTCCTCCCTCCTACAACATGGGTCACTTCAAGACCAATGTTCATTCCTTCCTCTCCTCAAAAAGACCCTCCACGCAGCATCCCAGATGACATAGGCCCTGAGGGAAATTATTTTCCTTGGGGCCTCCTGCGTGGAGTTTATGTAAAAAAAAGGTACCTATAATCTAAAATATAAAATTTTTAAGGCTGCGACCAAGCAGTATCACTACAAAAAATAATTAAACCCTATTACCGCGCTTAAACCAAAATACAATAATTTTTATGAACTTTACGTACCTATTCTTAATGAAACATAATTTTTTTTTTTATAAAACATTCTGGCGTCTGTAGTATTTATAATAAAAATGATTTATGTGTTGAAAATTGTACATTTGAAAACCAAACCTTCCTCTTTATTATATCCTTTAGCCATATCCATAATGAGAGTTATTGGATTTATTTCGTAATGCAAATTTTAGATTTGTTCATGTGAAGCAGATACTCTGTGATGTGACATTATAATTTAAAATAAAACAATTACTTAGTAAACACCTCTTTTATTTTTATTTACTTAATATCTACCGCGTTTCGCTTTAACCGTTACGTAGCTTCTTCAGGGCATTGGAGGTTATCTACCACTTATCCGCCCCGGTATAAGTAACAGATGGTTACTCCTTCAAGGCTCTCGCAAGAACTCTAATTTTTTTGAAAAAACGAAGCTACATTTAATTTAAAACGAATCTAGACCTTCAGTGTCCTTGCATACGTTGTTAGTAAGCAGTAAGCAAGTGCTTAGCGGGAAATACAAGCTACAATATGTATTAGTATGATAAAATATAGACAAGTCAATTTGACACGTTGGTGACAGTCTACGAGGCGGCAAGCGCTGGGTGATTGCATCCTTCTTCAGGGCAGCGTAATTCTCTACTAAAAACTAACAATTTTGTGACACGTCATATAAATAATATATTCTGCTTTCACAGTGGGTTGAAAAAATGGACTGCACTTTCAGTAAAGGAATAAATACGAGAAAGGATAGATGAAGAAATGGGAAATGAGTGTTCATTGTCAATGGGGAACAATGTAAGTACCCGACTTTTATTTAGATTTATTTTGTCGTTAATTACTTTGCTGGGCAAAGCTGTGAAAGCAGAATATATTATTTATAACAGAAGTGTCAAAACTATTAGATTTTATCAGAGTATTATACTGTCCTGAAAACCCTACGGTTGTAGCGAAATCTAGTCGGTGTTAGGAATATAAAATTGGTGAATAGAGTCAGAATAATAGAAGAGCGTGTATGAGACGATGTATGAATGTGAACGAGGCAAGGAGTGTGTGCCAAGATCGAGTTGTTTGGCGGTCCGTCCTCTCTGCGGTGGTCCCCTGTGCGGAAACGGCGTGATGGTTAGTTAGTTAGTCAAAGTGTTTACTAAGCTATTGTTTTATTTAAAAAAAAAACACAAATTTTAGAGTTTAAATCGTTGTTTCCTTCTTCATATACCGTATTTTTTCTTCGTGAGATATATTTTCAGCAAGATACGTTTATGTAGCCATTGAGCGCTTTTGTTATTACCATGACAATCCATGATTACGGTGCCGTAACGGCATAGAAAAGGAAATAAACGTACGTTCCTTATCACAATAATGCTGCAGCTCTTTGAAAAGATGAGATACACCGAGTTTCCTCCAAAGGAAAAAGTAACAACTTTCTTGCATCACTCTCACACACCGCACCGGGAGGTCTCCGTAAACTCCTAGAATAATACGTGCCGTGACAATAATTTTTAATGTATGGAATATAATAACAAAGATAGTATTAAAGATTGAGTGTAAACCAAAAATTGAAAACATCAATTGTCAACGCGCTGATGGTTTTGTTTTGTTCTTAAACATAAAATGCTGCAGCACTTTCTTACACACTAAGTAACAACAGTTGGAAGCGGTGAACGTATGTCTGCGCCCTCTCAAAGGAAAAATATAAATAATACATACATCTCCCTCACACGTATAAAGAAAATGAAACGCGATTCCAGTCGCCGTTGCAGAGATGTTATAAGATATATCAGTCACACCACGTCACGCGCATTTTGTGCGTCTCATTTTTTGTCTCACCATTATGTGTAAGAAAAAGCAACAGCGTTACAGCGTTGAGAAACGTATGTTATTTGCCTTTTTTGCCGTCATGGTTCCGTAAACATGGGTCATCACGGTAATAATAGAAGCACCCAATATATATTTTTTTTCATTATTTGATTGCTGGTTCAACCCTGGATACCTCTGCTACATACCCAGTGAAGTGTGTCACCATGGCAACCTGTCATTGAAAAGCGATCGGTTCCAGTATGAACTCAACTTTGCAATTGCAAACGTGCTTTCAATTCTATAGAAATGGTATTTGTTTGGCAAATGAAAATAATAATGCGGAGAAGGATGCAGCCGTGCATGAACTAGTTTTATGAAAAATGCGTTTGCGTTATATTCATGATGATAATATATCTCAAACTCCATTTTACAATTTGATAGTAACAAACAATGATTGCTTCCTTACACTTTACTACTGTAGCCACATAGTGCTTCGTCTATCACCAATGTGTGAGGCGGGAATGGGTAACACCGCTCCAGTTACCATTTATTGGGGAACCAACACCCCTGCCATAGATCACTCTAAGCGGTTCGCTACATTTCGTCGCCTCAGTTCTTGTTTGTCCAATAGACCATTTTAGTTTTTGTTAAATCTCCACTTTAAAATTAAAAATAGAGTATAAAAAAGTATAGTTAATCACTAAACTAAGAATTATTTAAATTAAGGAGACTTTTACCTTCACGAAAATAGCTTTATCTTAAACACCTATCATAATGTTTCATTGAAATAATGAAATAAAACCTTCTCCTCTTGTAAAATTTTCTAATGGTCTGTTGAAGAAACAAGAACTGAGGCGACGATTTGGTGATTTTGCAGGAGTACCCAGGTCTTGGAATGAGGTTTGTTCTTTTTAACCAATTGTCTACAAATTTACTCGTTTTATTCTTCTTTTCAACGCTACCTAATCTGTCAATAACAATACACTGAAAAATTGTTGTACACTAGACAGTTCCCGGCATGCATTGCAATGCCGCTCTTAAAGAAATGGTTTCTCACTGCGTGTCCTTTCCCATTCGTCCCCGTTCTTCTTCCAACTCCCCTTCTCCACCCTCTTCTTCCTCTCATCCCTGCTGCTAAACTATATGAAATGCACCCATTTTTCAAACTTTCACGTCACTTATTGGAAAAAATTTATACAAAATTCATAACGCCAGAGCTACTTATATATACATGCACAAAAACTCACCAAAGTTTAATCGCAATCGAATGAATAGTGCAGGAAAAACCGGTCAGTGGCTGAGTTGGCATCGCGTTTGGTTCCCACCCAGGCGTCTCGTCTTCGGTTCCTCGGCTAGCTAAGTCGTCACGGCACAAGCTTACTGTGATGGTTGGTAGTAGGAGATTTTCAAATATTTATGTTTGTTTTTCTTTTAAAACAATAAAACATAAAAACTTTCATAAAGCCAGAGCTCACTAACGTATATACATTCCATCCCAGGCCTATGGATATCAAATTTCCGAAATTTCATCGCAATCGGATGAACGATTTAGGAACGCATGAGGGACAAACCAAGAAACATTCATTTTCATGTTCACCTGCATCGAAACACGTTACACCTAATGAGGTAGGTAACATTAAAAACTATTTAATTCAACTGTGAAGGAAATTTTGCATGGTACCTAATTTTGTTGTTTTTTGTAAAAAATTATAAAAATAATATTTTTTATTTATTTGATTTCTCGTAGAGGAATATCATATTAATTTTGTTGTACTCTATTTCTTTCTCCAACATAAGAGCGTTTGTTTGAACTGAAACTGACAACTGACAGCGCGCTTAAACAAAAAATTACTCAACCTCTTTAGATTTTCTCTTTCTTGGTGTATTCTGTTCGTAATATTTATGTACAGGGATGATTTAGTTTTCCTTTAAAGCAAACTGGAATAGAAGATAGATAAGCCTGTGCTGAGTTAATAATTTTATAAAATACAAGATGTGTTAAGGAATTGTGTTAAAATAAATATTTTACATGATCCACAGAGTTTGCCAAGTTGACATTAAATATGTCAACATCACCCACCAGTATTGATTTCCCATAGTCTGAAATCGTTGAATCGGAGAGTGGGCAATGTAGTTATGCATATGAATGCTGCGGTAGAATAGGGTATTTTGTCATGTATTGCTGTGGGTATTCGTAAGTTAACTTTTGGTACTCCAAATATGTTCAGGAACCACTGGTTAAAGTTGTATTTTCTCTAGCTCTATGGAAGTGTAAATGGGTTTTTCTTTTTAACTTACATAACTTTTACCACTTTGTCACCTGTGTGGAACTCATGTAAAAAAAAAAAAAAAAAAGGTTTTTATTATAAATGAACCTCTCTGGATCTCAGAGAGGAAATTGTAGCAAGGGGGGTAGGAGGCCTAAAATGCCTATGGGGGTGACCAAACATGAGCTGCGTGTGCACCAATAAATGATAACCCATGTGACAGAATTGTCGTATGACATAAAAATTGTTGGAGAAAAGTTTTTAAGGTTTTTTAAATATTTTATTAAATATCATTAAAAATAATAATCGCTGTTACTTGATAGGTTACACCTTTTGGAGTTTAAAAATAGTTTTATATTTTATGTCATAATATAATTTTTTGTAACATTATAGAATACACGCATTATAGTCGAGATGGCAGAAGACAACTGAAATTTGTATGAAATACACTTTTATCACGAGGAGTTACAACTCTGTCACGTAATTTTTACTTCAAAAATATAAACACATATTTTTTTTAAATGTACAGAGTCGTTACGTCTTTAGTACAGTAGATTTTAAAGTAATTATAAATTGATAAAATTAGAAATTCTGTTAAATTTTTCTCCTCTAACTGGTGGAGACAACTTTATGTAGGTTAAAAAGAAGAACGACGCATATGCATAAATAATAATTATTTAAAATATATATATTTAAATCTTTTTACTGCTTGGCATGGGTTTAACTGATTTCTCGGTGTAATAAAGACGACTAAGCTCTGGCCGTATAAGTTCCTCTGGGATTATAATTAGAATTTAATTTCCCATAAAGCGTCTTTGGGTGTCCGTGACGAAATTTATAATCGTGCCATTTCGAGTTTCGAGAGTGTAGGGCGCGGGGTGGGGAAGGGAGAAGGTTTAGGGAGGTGAGAGGGATGTTGGTGGGGTTTCCGGGTGAGCGGGATATTTGGGTGGTAATCTTGGGCGGGATATTTGGGCGGAGGGCTTCACGTGGGCGGGGCCGGGGTGCCATTTTCTCGGTGAAACGCCGAGGAAAAACCGAGCCAAGGAAGATCTCGGCTGTCAAGATTTTGATCTTGAGACTGTATGCAGTAAGAGCATGCCAAAGTGCACCCATTACTAATGATGATTACTGCGATACTCACTGAACGGGCGTCGGCTTTTTGCAAACTCGAAGTAGGTACCCACACCAAATAGTGCTAAACACCAATATGTTTACATATATAAACACAATTTCTCACCCTCGTAAAGTTTAATATTTATTCTTTTTTCTTTTACATTAACGCCACACAGGAGGCCCTGAAAAAAATAATTTTCCTCAGGGTCTATGTCATCTGAGATGCTGTGCGGAGGGTCTTTTTGAGGGGTGACCGGACAACTTGGAATGAAGCCAACTCAGAACCATCTCAGTAAAGTCATTTAGAGTGATAAAAAATCTATATTAAAAAAATGATTAAATAGGTTACGTTAGGTTAGGGTTATCGGAAAATTTAAAATAATTTTTTCATAGCTTTAAAGAGCTGGTTCAAACACAGCTATCAAATATAAAAGATCATAGCACGCCAAATAACGCTCTCCATACAATCCCTTCAGACCGTTCACACCTAGCGGTTTTAAGCGCAGATCAATCATAGACAATACACATCTTACGACGGAACCGCTCCAGAAGCGATATACCAAAAGATAAGCCTCCCCCTCTCCGACGAAAACAGGAGAGGGGGTCATTGTAATTACGGAGCTGCCTAGACCGGTGGATGACAGATGACAAGTTGACAGATTTCAGTACAAAAAATGTGCATTCCTTTGCCGCTCCCTAATTCAATTGGCCCCCCCTCCTAACACAGTCAGAAATATTTGATAGCGTCGTGTGAAAGTACAAAAGATAAGCGCTCGCGGTTCAACAGATATCTGCTCGCAGATTTATATCTGTATGTGAACGAGCTTTATGACCTTTCAAGGAGGTGTTGAGTTGACTTTATTCTCAGTTGGCATAAAACCTTTTTGAGGAAAGGAAGGAACGAACATTGGTCTTGAAAATACCAATGTTGTAGGAAGGAGGAAACACAGAGGCCGGCAAATCGTTCCATAGCCAAACTATTGAACACAAGAACGAGTCGAAGAAGCGACCCGTTCTCATGTGACAAATGTCAACCGTGTACATATGTTGGGCATGCGTTTGGCGTGTTTCCCGACTATGCACCGGTGCCAAAGGGATCAATGACGCTAGTTCCTCGGAGTATCTTCCATTGAAATACCGGTAGAACAAGGATAGCATTCTCACCCGACGCCTGTGCTCTAAAGATTGCAATCCGTTTGTTAAGTTAGGACAATCTTTCAAACGGACCGCCTGTTTCTGTACAGAGTCGAGGGTTTTTTCAGGTATTTTGGGGCTCCAGACCAGAGGTGGTTGCCAAAGGTGCTCTGATAATTTTTGCAAAAAGATTATAAAGCATCGCGTTCATACCCAAATTAGATTTCATATTTACGCATTTTACTGTATACCACAGTAACCACGCGTACATGAAAAAAACTTACGAAATAAAAATGTATGACATGATGTATAAAATGATGAAACGTTCAGCAAATAGTTTGCCCTATTATTCCCTCCGTAAAGATGCGAGATAAGTGGCATTTAATGCTACATAAATCTGGACCGCGGATGCTGGATAATTTATAAAGCCAACTTTGAGCTGTCTCATATCTAACATGATACAAAACAGACAGTGAATTCGGGACAGGCGCGGTCTGGGGTGACCTTTGAGGTCAGGTCGATAGCGACTACTTATTTTGACTATCATAGACCTTTTTTTAACCCTTAATTTACCCGGTAGGTCCCTGGGACTCCGTTGAAAACTTTCAGGGCTCATAAAACCGTTAGTTTTTGGAATTACAAATTGTGCGTTCCAGTACCTTCACGCAGTGATGCGCCAAACGCGGGTGAGAATGAATGTCGATGCAAGCGGCTCCGATCGATAAGTAATCACGATAGTGGAGTGCATGGGACTCCACCGGGCTATTAATATTAAAGTTTTAGCCTATTGACGGTATTGAACAAAAAAAGCAAAAAAAGAACCTTGTTATTTTTTTTTGCTTTTTATAAGAATCGATTATGTTTTTGTTATATTTTGTTATATTTTGTTTTACTTTAAAAAATTGTTTTGTTTTTGAAATGTTGAGACTAGAAGTTGGGTCTCATAATTTTGTTTAAAAAAGTGCCGTATTCTAGAAGTTTCTTAATAAAAGGCTGTGATTCTATTATTTTAAGTAAAAACCTTTGCCATTTTAAAGCCAAATAAGTCCTGGGGACTTCACCGGGTAAATTGTGTGTGCATAAAGTTACCGCGTAAATCAAGGGTTAATTAATGCTTATATCGCACAAGAATCCAAAATGCTCCCAACCACCTGGAGCTGTTACTGAGATTACGGTATTCCCAACTGGGGTACGTTGTGAGGCTGAAGGTAATTGGATAAGGAAAGGAGATGGGAAAGAAAAAGGGGAAGTACCTGGTAATTCTAGCTTGTCACCAATCACGGCTAAAGCCGTTTCAATTTAGTTTTTTTTTATTTTGTGAAAAGGATGGGAAAGAAGAAGGTGGAAAGTGTCTGGCTACTCAGATCTAGTCACCAAATACGGCTACAGCCATTTCAAGAAACGTTTCAATTCTGAATGGTTGTTTTACACCAGGGCGATGTTGAGTATAACTCTCACTCTGGAATGTGCTGCAAATGTAACTAATACTATTTTTAATGATTAAATTGTGAAAACACAAGTCAATCAAATAAAATTTACTTGCGATTTGAAACCATTTGGTAAATTGTGTGTGCATAAAGTTACCGCGTAAATCAAGGGTTAATTAATGCTTATATCGCACAAGAATCCAAAATGCTCCCAACCACCTGGAGCTGTTACTGAGATTACGGTATTCCCAACTGGGGTACGTTGTGAGGCTGAAGGTAATTGGATAAGGAAAGGAGATGGGAAAGAAAAAGGGGAAGTACCTGGTAATTCTAGCTTGTCACCAATCACGGCTAAAGCCGTTTCAATTTAGTTTTTTTTTATTTTGTGAAAAGGATGGGAAAGAAGAAGGTGGAAAGTGTCTGGCTACTCAGATCTAGTCACCAAATACGGCTACAGCCATTTCAAGAAACGTTTCAATTCTGAATGGTTGTTTTACACCAGGGCGATGTTGAGTATAACTCTCACTCTGGAATGTGCTGCAAATGTAACAAATACTATTTTTAATGATTAAATTGTGAAAACACAAGTCAATCAAATAAAATTTACTTGCGATTTGAAACCATTTGGATTTGAAGCTGCGACCTGTCGTCCGTCTAAGACCTAGATCAATTGAAAATATTTTACATAATATTAACAAATAACTTAACTTAACTCAACGTTGCCCAGGTTTTAATCTGAATTTTATTAAATCAGATGTGTGCACTAATTTTCCATCTCTTTTGAACGTGAAGTAGGCGAAACTTTATCAAGAAGTATCAAAATTCGGCTCGGCGAGTGGTGAAAGGAATTGAGGTAAGTTTTTTGAGATCTGAAGTAAAAAGTTCCTTCCTCTTATTTTGTAGGTCAAGTGTGCAAAATTTCATCAATCTCGGAATAAAACTGTAGATTTGTACAAAAAATAAGCCAGGCCGCCCGCCCGCTCGTCACGGAACTCTAATTTATATTTATAAATGCTAACCTTAAATCAAAATTTGACTGCTCTCTCTCTCTGGCAGTGTTTATAATAATTTGAATTTCAAAATCGCTGAGCGCATGAGAGAAATCTTGCAATTTGCTTTGAAGTTTGTACATATAAAGCGTGGAAGTCTCCGCGACGTTGAATTTGATCTCTTATTTTGATCACCTACTTTGGGTACGTAAGTTGATTTTTGGCCGATCCATATCTCTAGTTAGAAGCGTAATCGAATACAACTCAGCAGTTTGGTCCCCATCTTACAAAATGCACATATCTGCCTTTAATAAATTTTAAATTAAATATCCCAGTAGAAGACTTAAAATACGAATACTCTTAAACCACATACATCAGAAGACACATGTAAAAAAAACTATCTGACATTTTTATTCATAATACTTAATTCTAAATTCGACTGTTGTGAACTCCTGCAACTCATTAACTTACAAACACCCACTGTAACAACACGACAAAATACAATATTCTACAGCGGCACTCATAAGCGTAACTACATTGCCCACTCTCCGATACAACGACTTCACACCATGGGAAATCAGTACTTGGGTGATGTTGACATATTCAATATCAAATTGGAGAGTTTTATAGATCATCTAAAGCATTTGTTTTAACACTATTACTAAACACATCTTGTAAACCTGTAAAATAGCTGTATTTTTCTGTTTTTGTTTCTGTGTTTGTATGACATCTATGTATAAATGCAGATAGATTCTTGTTACTTTATAATACTATGTTACTAATACCAAATTTGTAAGTACCCAAAATTACACTTATTCACAAAATCATCTACTTGACACTGGGTAGAACACTCATTTGTGGTGAAAAGTCATGGAAAAAAATACATCAAATCTTGGATCATCAGCCAAGACAGATCTCATCTAAAATTTTATCAATGCCATTTTATATAAATATACAAATTCAATAGTTCGACGCTAACTGATTTTAATTTAAAATGTTATTGTGTTGTTATTTGTATTTTTGTTATAAACTGATTATATCATAAACTGCGCCTCCACTCACAATAAGAAACTCCGGTCCAATTTTTTAATTTTTTTTATGAATAATGACCTTCTAACTTAAATAACTGAATATTTATTTCAAAAATTAGTTTTAATAGTTAAAATAATTGTCAAAGTTTTAATTTTTCAAGATCCCCTGTAAACCACCGTATCTAGTGTGAATCTTGTGACGTCATCAAGGCCAACATTTTTATTTATTTTCAACAGGCGTGTGTCATTTTGTGTGAAAGAAGCTATGAAACTTTTCAATAAGTAAAACATTATTAAGTAGGAATTATTGATTTATTACATTATATTTATTTCATATTTTTTTACATTTTTAATATTATTACGGGAGAGTGGTATGAAAATTGTTTGAAATAATTATTTTTTTAGCTTTACGAATCTAAATCAATATTATGGAAACCGAAGAATCAATTTTGTAGGCAACTGAAATCAGTTGTTCGTCGCACGCCATTTTGAAATTCAAATTTGGAGCGTTGCGGCAGGCATAACGATAGTTTAAAGTTTTTGAATATTTTAAATATTATAGATGAACTAATAGAGATACTCTATTTTTGATACTGAATTATTTAGGCCAAAATAATGTTTCAATAAAAACAACAACCATTATGAATATGAATCTCTATAAACCAATAACACGGAATGTTGAATGGCTTGTCATAATTTCTATACATTATCACCAGGTGACTGGAGAATTATGGACGCGGTGACGTCACGCCTCAAAAATCCAATAACACCAACTTGACAGGGTGTTTTAATGAACTGTTTTAAAATGGACTATTTAATAATTTTTTTAATACTCTACGTTAAATATTATTTAATGAAAATTATATAGAACAATTTGGGAGGCGGGAATGGGTACCGCCGCCCAGAGAACCTTTATTGGATAACCAACACCTCTGCCATAGGTCACCCCAAGTGGTTCGCTACGTTAGGTGATTTAGCCGGGGTGCCGGGATTCATGGGGTGAGGTTTGTCTGGGACTTGGAGGCGGATGAGGACACACTGAATCCTAGATTCCTACCCCTAAACCCTTTTCCCTCCCAGAACTCGCCTCTCCTTCCTTTTCTTGAAAAAAACCTTCATTCAATATCCCCACAGATGACAAGGCTTCCTGTGAAGAGCTCATTTAAAAAAAAATGGAATTAAAAAATAAGAATTTAAATAAATAATAATCAAAGAGTTTTTTGTTTGTTTAGTTATTATTTAATTTTTCTAAAAAAAATGTTTTTTGTTAAAATGTATTTATATATTTTATATTAATATAAAGACGATGTATTTATATTAATACAAAATATACACATAATTTATTTATGAAAGGGATTAATTTGCTACTAAGAGATTACATACATTTCTCGACCACGATCATATTAATGAGGTTTCTTTCTAGATCTAGAATCCTCCGGGCATTATTCAAATCGAGAAAATACGACAGCTAAAAATATTTAAATAGTGCAATATGATTGTCTTTTTTAGCTCTCTTCGTTAAAGTTGATATTACAAACTCTTTTTATATCATTTCTCTTCCCTCAAAGGGAAAGAATTGGCAAAGCTTAGATAGAGAGAGGTTATTGAAGAAAAATCTTTGTATAAAATTCCATCATGTTTCTGGAGCATTTTCAGCCAAGATAGCTTCGTGGATGTTTGAGAAAAAACACACAACAACCAAAGCATTGTGAGGAGACTATAGCTTCGGCAAAGGCAAAATTACTTTTCTATTGACTATGGTCATAGACTAGCTAGTCGGGGACAGTGGTTCTAAAATATTATGACATTCTTGCTGGAATATTTCAGTGAGAAGGCTGAATTTTTCAATATTAAAAAAAATACTAGCAATTATTTTGTGCCTTTTCATCATTCATTTAATATTTATTTACGCTGTGCTCTTACAGAGGTTCTCACTAACAACCGCGAGAAAAATCAATTGAATAATATTAAAAAAAAAACTATTAGAACATATCTAAATGCAATTGTAGTTAAAAATTATAAATAAAACCCTAAAACATTTATGGAAAACTATTACAGATATTGGAGGCGATTGGAATTAGGGGAAAATTACTAGAACTACTCAAAAACTATTTAAACAATCGACAAATTAAAGTGAAACTCTTTCAAACTTACAGCAAAGCTAAATTTATGTCAACAGGAGTCCCGCAAGGGTCAATCCTCGGTCCATCATTATACATAATATTTGTTTCACTCATGAATAAAATCTTCACATTTGTTAAACATTACGTTTATGCTGATGATACGGCACTAGTTATTTCGCATGAAGAATTAGAAATTGCAATAAAACTCATGCAGCACGATTTCTTATCCTTACAGAAATGGTCACATGATGCGGGTCTTATAATAAATTAAAAAAAAAAACTAAATTAATTCATATACGATCTCCACATGCCAAATATACCATCACACCTGTAATAGAGTCGCATACATTTGAGTGCATACACAATTCGTCACAGTCCTGCAAATGCGGAACCATTGAACTTGTACAAACATATGTATATTTGGGGATAACTGTAGATATGCACATGAAATGGGATACCCACATAAGCAACATCTGCAAACGCCTAAGAGCTATTGCGGGGCGAATTTACAAAATAAAATATTTTATGCCCATTAGTACGCTAAAAATAATTTTTTTGTCACTAGCGGAATCCACTATCAGATACGGAATAACATCTTGGGGAAACTCGTGCAAGACAAATATAGGTTATATTCAAACGATTCAAAACTCTTTGACTAAGCTCTTGGTAAGCAAAAGTGTTTATGCACAAAGAAGGGACATAAAATTACTATATGAATCAGTTAACATATTACCTGTGCGAGGAATATTATGGTTTAAAATTGTATGCCAAAACCTATTGTCGGACTCAATTTACAAAGAAAAAGTAGATCATGAACATGGCACTAGATTTAGTAAAAATAAGGGTTTGTCCGTTCCGAAAATTATAAATAAATACGGCCAACGGACATTCACTTATCTTGTCCCCACCATATTTAATAAGATGCCGATGAATTTCAAAATCGAATCCAATTGCCCCACTGATCTCAAAAGAAAAATTAAAAAATGGCTAATGGGTCAAAACTTTTTGTACTGATATTGTTTGTAGTCTTATGTATAAATACTATCTATAATTAATTTAATCTATCAGTAATTTACCAGTATTATATTTGTCTGTCTGTATATTTTATGCTTTTGTATTGTAGGTACTTAAAAGTTATTCTTCTGGAACTATTTTGCTATTGTGTTTTCTTATAATATTTTATGTTTTAGTGTTTTATTAATATTGTCAAATTGACCCGCTGACAAACTGCCTTGGCAGTTTAGCGGGTGATTAAAATGAAGAATAAAAAAAAAAAAAAAAATAATAATACAAAGAAAGTGATACAAAAATAATATGTATATAGCCCATCAATTGTTACCCACACTAAAATAGGTTTTATACCATCTCTTTTTTCAGCCCGATTCCACTATAGAGACCAAAGACAAAATTTTTCGTTTTATTTCATATTTACAATTTCAATTGTCATCACTGCAAACAACAAATGAACCATGCTGTTTGCTTTGATGCCAACTGAAATAGTAGATACGAAAATTGAGATGAAAATAGCGATCGCGTAAAGCGAAAATTTTTGACTTTGGTCTCTATAGTGGAATCGGGTTGAATAAAAATATGATGTAAAACCTACTTTAGTGTGGGTATTAATTGATGGGCTTATTATGTACCTGTTATTTTTGCATCACTCTCTTTGTATTGTCCATAAATTTCCATTTAAATTATTCATTTAAATTCTTCCATTATCCATTAAAATTTTTTTAAGGTTTATTTTAGACCTTAAGACTAAATCGAGTTATTTCTTGTATGAAATAAGTGAAAATCATTTCAAATAGTAATGTGTTATTCTTCCGAAACTTAAAAGGCGTTTTTCTGAAAACTATGTTTTCCAAGTCGGTGACCAAGATTTCAATATAACGGCTCAACCGATCGGTTTGAAATTTTAACTCAACTTTTTCAGATATATTCCTCAGGTATTTATCGAAGTAAAAATATTTCGAATTATTGTTTCTATTTTTTTTTTAATCTACGTGGCAATTTTGGTCGAAAATTCTGAATTTTTTTTTGAAGCCGCCATTTTATGAGAAATTGAAATTACGATTATTTTTTATCTCTTTACTCAGTTTTATCTATCCGCTAAAATAATCTTTTAGATTTTTTGATTTCAGAAGAATTATACCGGAGAAATCGTGGTCACCGCCGAACACTTTTCAAAGACCTTCGGGAGATTGTCTGCAGGAGCACACCAGATGAGTATTTTTACAAATCATTACTGCCATTATAAACTTAGATATTGCCACTAAATGTATTAATTCTTTTGATTTAAAAATACCTATTCACAATTTTTTTTTATAAAAACACGTATTTTTTCGGCCTTTTAACCGCGTATAACCCCTTAAATGGAATTAGCAAAATTTTTTTTATCTGAATATTAAAAAAAGACACAAATTTTATCATCTCGGAACATCATTTCCGTCGTGAGAAATGGAGCTTAAAAATATTTTTTTTTTTATTTTTTTTTATATGAAATACCGCACAAGAGTCCCAACTGCTCCCCTCTGGAGCCAGTGAGACTATGGCATCCCCAATTGGGGTATGTTGTGTGGCTGAAGGTAGTGGGGAGGGGAAGGAGATAGGGAAGAGGAAGGTGGGGAAGTACCTGGCTATTCAGATCTGGTCACTAAACACGGCTAATGCCATTTCGAGCAACGTTTCAATTCTGAATGGTGGTCTTACACCAGGGCGATACTGATAGTATCTTCCACTCTGGAAATATATAATATATTTATTTGTCAGAGAATTATGCGAAACGCCATACTATCGATGCAATCTTCGGGCGAAACCGGGTAGTAAAGCCACTCTTTGTCTATGTAAAGTGTAAATGGATATTTATTCAAAAGAACCCTTAAAAACCACTGATTCAAGGAATATCTGTGTGCTTTGAGGGGGGTAATGGTCCATCGATAGAGTTGCGAAGCGGAAAATAAGTCATAATAAAACCCTTGCGAAATGCATTTCAGAGTTAATATTTTGGAACGGGTTGTTTGAAGTACTACGTGTACGTGAAATATACATAAAAATACTATAAAACAAAATTTTGTCCCAAAAAGAAAATTAACAAGCACAAACTATAATTTTTAGACCAGTTAGACCATAAAAAAATGCAAAATCTCCGACGGTAACACAAGCTTTAGACCCCACAAATTAATAAAAGGCAATAAAAGCATTCAACAATCTTTCATTCGTTTAAAAAAGGAAAACATAAAACATTTCTGAAACAAAAATAAAGACGTATTTGAACAAAAAAAGGCAATATTACATAAAGCTTATAGCGTAAAAGAATAAAACATATATTTCAATACTGAAAATCATTACATTATACACTTCATTAAATTCAACTGCACCTTACAATATAATATAATAATACATGTAATTAATATTGTTAATTATATATTTGCTTCTTTTCTTGTAAAAGCCCACTAGGGCGTTAATAAATATAAACTAAAATAAAATAAATAAAAATATATATATATATTTTTTTACATTAATTCCACACAACAGGCCTAGAGGAAAGTGATGGCCTATGTCATCTGAGAAGCTGTGCTGAGGGTCTTTTTGAGGAGATGAAGGAATGAACATTGATCTTGAAGAGATACGTGTTGTAGGAAGGCAGAGGCCCGCAAATCGTTCCACAGCCGAGCGGTTGAACAAAGGAACGAGTCGAAGAATGTCAACCGTGTATATATGCTGGGCACGCGTTTGGCGTGTTTCCCGACTATCCACCGGTGCCGAAGGGATCAATGACGTTAGTACCCCGGAGCATCTTTCATTGAAATACCTGTAGAACAAGGAAAGCATTCCCACCCGACGCCTGTGCTCTAAAGATTGCAATCTGTCCTTTAAGATGGAAGAATCTATCAAACAGACCGCCCGTTTTTGCACAGAGTCTAGGGTATTTTTCAGGTATTTTGGAGCTCCAGAGGTGGCTGCCAAATTCAACCGTGGGCGCACTTGTGATTTGTACTGGGTTAGCAGTTGTGTATTATTAAAGTACCTTCGGGCCCTGTACAGTACGCCCAGCTTACGAGAGGCTAACTTTACTCTGGCTTCGATGGAGCCCCCATATCTGAGCTGGTCACTTAGAGTTACACCAAGCATATCAACGGAGGGTCTGTTCGGAAGATTGCTTCCGTTGAAGGAGACTAGATTTTTATTTCGATCCCTTTTAGACGTAATCCCTTATCAGACATGATTGGGTCTTTAAAACATTGAATTCAACGAGATTTTTTTACCCCACGAGAAAACACTTTCGAGGTAACAGTCCGTTCTTTGCTTCAAAGCCTTCCGAGCCGTTGGATTTTGTATTTACCAATTTTTTTAAAATATATTAATAACCTCCTTTATTTTGGTAGTTTATTTTATTTCAATTTAATGTATCGTAATATCTTTTTATTGAATTGTAATTAAATTGTAATTAAATTGTAAAATGGGAGCAGTACGGGCAATTTACCCAGTGAGGCCCACAATATCATTTATATGTTTATGTTTTTTACATTTTCTGAGAGGCCAACTTAACTCTGGCTTCGATGGAGTCCTCCTACCCGAGCTGATATATACACCAAGCCTGGAGCATATATACACCAAGCAATGGAAGGCCTGTTCAGAAGATGGCTTCCGTAGAAAAAGACTAGATTTTCATTTCGTTCCCTTTTAGGCGTAATCAGACATGAATGAGTTTTTGAAACAATGAATTTGAGGAGATTATTCTTACCCCAAGAGGAAACACTCTCGAGGTAACCGTCCATTCTCTGCATCAAAGCCCTCCAAGCCTTTGGAGTTTGTGCGCCCTTTGGGGGTTGTCAAACAAAAAGCTTTCATGGACTGTACTTTTATCCGCGTAACAATGAATTGGCACACACGACAAAAGGTCGTTGTTGTGCAACAAAAACTGTGCTGCAAAAAGTTGGAGAAAAAAACATGTTTCAAAACACTTATTTTGTACCACATTTATTATTGTACCAATAAAAAAAATAAAAATTAATAGGCTTGCGTCCGCGTGGTTGAAATTCAAAACCCGGCTTCGAGTGTATGTCTGACGCCACGCCATTCGAATTTCAAACAAATCTACCGTTGTAATTTGGTTTCGAATTCAAGAATTCGTCATTAGATGTTGCCACTTCCGCCATAAGTAGGTACTTCAAGTAAGTCAATTTGTAGCATCTCTCCAGTTATGGAAAAATTGACGGTTATGCTCAGTTGTGAATAATAGTATCAAGCGACTATATATTACATATGACGTCATTGCCCATCCCGGTTACTTTGTTCCGGTGACTAGCTATCACTGGATGACAGTGGATTCGAAGAACGGGCGATTTGTGGAACCAGTTCCTGTTGGATTTTTAAAATGGTCAGTATGGTCACCAACAGTAACTGGGCAAAGCCGAATAAAAAACCACCCGCAGGGCCTAGCATAAATTGTTATGTTGTTACTCGACCCTACCCTACACAACAGTTGCCTACACAACAGTTGTCCTACACAAATAATCTATTAAATTATAATTTAGTAAGGGAATAAAAAATTATTTATTTAATTAATTGTCAATATTATTTGTTCTTATATTTCGACCGTCCAGTTAATTAGTCAAACGCCTCCAAAAAAACGGTATTTGAGTTGAGTTTGCGGTTATACGTAAATATTTATTTCGGTTATATGTGTGTCCTCCATCTGGTACAAAACACGGATGGTCCGACGCCCTGCGGGGACACCTGCATAGCGCGGGTGTAAACCATGCGACCTAAAGTTTGAGTTTAGACTTACGGAACAATACTTCATTTGTGTGTAATCATATCTGATCTCATTTGTTTCTTCAAAATTATCAACTGTATTATTGATTCACCTACATTACTACCTTTCATCCCATTCAATATATCTTCCCGTAGACTCAGAAATAAAGAACGGATCTTCCTCAATCAACACTCGACTAATTATGGTTATAATTCACCACTATCCAGAATGTGTAGAATGGTCAACTCAAGTCAAGACCTTGATTTTTCTGATTAAGCCTAAATGATTTTTGTCGCGCACTAAATAATTGAAGTCATTTTATATTTAATTTAATTTTAGCAAGTCCTGACTTGACCTGACACTTCTATTGTCACATTGTCACTTCTATTTTCTTTTGTTTATCTCTGTTTTGTCTTTTGTATACCATCCTTTATTCTTACAATGTTAATCATCCCAAATTTCTTTTTTTTTTTATTATTTGTAAATTGGACGTTAATCCATTTATAAATAAAAAAAATAATAAAGATAAAATACTCATAAACACCACCAAATTAATTATAATGAATTAATTAATTATAAGAAAAATTTGTAGTCAACTGAACAAAACATTTTATGGGTCACTAGTAAAATATTAAAAAATATTATACTAATGTACCTGACCGTCATGCCTTTCAGTGATTTTTTAAAGCATATTTAATATGTAAAATATAGAATTATTAAAATAATATTCGATTTATGGTGAGCAATCGAATATTACATTCCTCATTATCTCAAAACTTAGTATATAATATCTGACTAATCAACTGGACGATTGATTTGCACTCATTACAAAACGTTTCGTTATTAAAAGGAAAATATGATTTTATTAAGCTTAAAATAAAGATAAATGCTTGGAAAATAAACGTTTTCACTTGGTTCCGTAATAATTCTTGGTATTTATTGTAATGAAGAAAAAAAAACAAAATAAGATTAATAATTTCCTTGAAGCTCTCAATTAGACGCCGTAATTAGATTTTTTATTTACGAAATGCTTTTAAAGTAACCTTCAATGGATGAGAGGATAATAATTTAAGATTTTTTCTATTTTAATATATTTTCAAGATGTCTTCCTAAAAGAAAAGCGAAAAACGAAAGATTTTCATAGCAGATAAATTAATATAACATCTTACGTAAACAACAATCAATTTGGGAGGCGGGAATGGGTACTGCCGCCCCGGGAACCTTTATTGGATAACCAACACCTCTGCTATAGGTCACACCAAGTGGTTCGTTACGTTTGGTGGTTAAGCAGGGGTGCCCGGGTTCACGGGGTGAGGTTTGTCTAGGTCTTGGAGGCGGATGACCAGGACACGCTGAACCCCGAATTCTTACCCACCCCTTAAACCCTTTTCCTTCCCAGAATTATCATCTCCTTCCTTTCCTTAAAAAAAACCTTCACACAGCATTCCCAAAGATAAAATAGGCCATGAGGAAAATTATTTTCCTCAGGGCCTCCTGTATGGAGTTCATGTAAAAAAAAAAAAAAACAAGTGTTTCCTCTCCCGGGTGCCTTACTTCTCAAGTATTATTAGCCATGGTCGTTACAAGCATTTTTGTGTCGATTGCCAATCGGAGAATCACTTTGTTATCTTAAATACTTGTCTACGAATATATGATCTTCCGTAACAATTTTGCTTCCAACGTCCTTTGCTCTTTGCCCATTTTTCCTGCTGCTACGTAGCATGATGCCAAAAGTAGGCTGTTCTTGCTTTCCCTCGCATAGATCCTTCCCAGTATCGCACTGGCAAAAGACCATCATCCAGAATCGAAAAGTTGCTTAAATTGTCTTAAGCCTGGTCTGGTGACAAGACCCGAATAACCAGGTACTTTCCCAATTTTCTTCTTATCCACCTTTTATATTTTTAATTAACTCCACACAGGAGGCCCTGAGGAAAAAATCTCATCTTTGAAGGTGCTCTGTGAAGGATGTTTTTGAGAAGAGGAAGAAGTGGACATGGGTCTTGAAGAGATCGGTGTAGTAGGAGGGAGGAAACACAGAGACCGGCAAATCAAGTGGTCTAAGATTGCAATCCGCTTGTAAAGATAGGGAAATCTATCGAATGGCCCATACGTTTCTGCATATAGTCGAAGGTTTTTTCAGGTATTTCGGGACTTCAAAAGGCGACTGCCTTCTCCTTCCTTTTTCCAGTTCCTTCGGCCTTAAAACATACCGCAGAAGTGGATGTCGCAGTCTCACTGGCTCCTGAGAAAAGGGTTGAGACTCTTGTGCGATATTCAAATAAAAACTGAGAAAACGTCGTTCAATTTAATGGTGGTATCTCTGATTTTGCGCAGTAACTGAAGGGTTTTTATGTGATTTTTACCTCATATCATTCATGCTATTTAGATGAGACATGCGGCGAAAAATGGGTTTAATTTTGGCCGCCCTATTAGTCCGATTTGGTCTCCAAGCTCTAACAGTTCGACCGGATACTACTAAATATGGTCAACGCGTAGTGTTCATTGATTATCACTACTAGAACACGAGATATAGTACGCAATGTCACCTCTAATTTTATTGCTCTATGCTTTACAAAAAATATTGAAGCTTTTGCATTAGATTGCAACACATTTTTCAATGTATGACTCAGTTAATACACTGTTCCGATCGTACTCACTGCCAAGTAAACAATTGTGTCATAAAAAACCAATCATGGTTTTGGCGAAAATAATTTAATATTGAATTATAGTTAGTTTCATTGAAAGCACGCGAGAGGAGCCTCCAGCCTTATAATGATAGTTCCAACTCGGCAATTTCCAAACAATGTCGGCTGGCAAACTACTGTTGGCGTGAATCTCGTGCCATGCCCACTGTAATTACTCGGGAATACCATGACAAGTTACTTAGCCAAGAGCTGGTGGGATTTAAACGGTTGATGAAAGTTTGCCTTTAATCAACAATGACCATCAACGAACTTGACAAGTTTGCGAGGCATGAACCGTGCTTTGTACGGGAGCACTAGGCTGCAACGGGAGGAAAACGAACTAACGCTGGTTTACAAAGATATAGAGACCGAATTATGAGATTATTATCGTAATTACTTCTAACACATGGATTTAAAAGACTCCGTTGTGTTTCAAACTGTTCAGCAGATATACGTTCGCAAACGTTCATTTACGTTCATGAACACCTTAACCCTAGAAGCCCAATCATATTTTGCTATCTAAAAAGCCCAATCATAAGTCAAATTTACCAACATGAATAAATACACTTGTAACATAGTTTATTCTGTGTAATTTATTATTTTTTTTCATGATTTATTCGTATTAACTATTTGGGAAATGAAAAAACGCATCAACAGAATAATATTTATTTATTTGACTTTGAAAAAACAACTAGGTATTACTAATTAATACGAAAATTTGATTCAAAATTAGTTTCTTTAGGTTGGCTTCTTTTAATTTAAAAATATTTAAAAAAAAACTGAACAAAATTTTTATTTTTTCTACTAACCAAAAAATGTTTTATAACAATTAAACAATTTTATAAAATTATTTTTTCTTTATATACACTTTTCAAACACATTTAAAATTACAAAAAGCCTAAAAACAGGTCAAATTGACCTACAACAATACGATAACTCGATTATGAAGGGACTTACCTGGGCAACACTGCCGTCTCCTGTGGGCTCTTGGCGGGTACTAAGTTGGTTCGATCAATCAGTGCAATCGAAAGTGTGCGAAAGAGAAAGCAGATATTTGTTTGCGTATCGGTGAAAATGACCTAGATTGGGCTTCTAGGGTTAATAACTTTTTTGCGTTTACGCGATACATCGATAGCATTAGTAGCGTAGTTGGGTATCTTCGCCCGGGAACCATTTGTTGGACAGCCAACAACCTGTAATCCCAAGTGGTTTGCTACGTTTGGTGACTAAATAGGCGTGCCGGGTTCATGTGGTGAGGTTTGTCTTGGTTTTGGCGGCAAACGCCCACCTACTGCGTGGCGGTTTAAACCGACAGACCTTTCAACCACTCAACCTGAATTATCTCGACTCATCCCCTCGCAGTAGATTCCAAGGATTGGATTCACACGTCCATCACTCTTGACCAGATTCACACCCTGATTAGTTTTACTTCTTACAATAACCTTTATAATACGTTTGTGGAAATTAGTAGGTTTTTTAGTTTTATATAAAGTGATATTTTCACATTAAAAAAACCGAAACAACAGTCGTAAAAAATTCTGTGAATTTGAAAAATAAATTTTAAAAAATTAATTGCATATTACTCGTTATATGACCCTAATCTGGAAGAGTCTGTTAACTGTTTTCATGTTTAATTTTGGGATGCGTTCAAAAACAACAAATCTGATAATATCAACTAGGAATATATCTAAATATATCACGAATGTGACAATATCGTAAGTAACTTGCGTCAAAACTTCAAAATGTCCCATGGGATAAAAAAAAATAATATTTTTATATTTAGTTTCAGTTAACACTTTATTTTTGAAGAAAATAATGCTCATAAATCTAAACCAAATTATGAAAAAGAACACGACACAGGAAAAAAAATATGTAACAATTTTTTTTTTTTCATATTTTCGTTGAGATTTATAAACTTATTATAAGATTCATTATTTTATTATAGAATTATCTTTTTATTCAATTATGAATTATATTTATGGAAATAACCTTCAAACGTTATTATAATGAGAGTAATTCCAAAAAAAATTTAACGTTTTTTAATTTTGGTAATTTGTTATGAATTTTATTAAGGTATTGTGAAAATATTTATGATTGTGCATTCACATTAAACGAATTTTTAAACTTTGATAAGTACTTACTCAAAAATGCATCGAAAAAATGTGCTTTGTGAAAATGCTCAAAAAAAAAAAAAAATATTGCACAAAAGTGTTGAAGTGTTTTTTTTTATAATTTATTTTAAAGCCATAGTTAAATTACACCGGGTCTTTAATGTGCAGGTGTATTTTTTAATCCTGCATACTCGTTATTCTGGATGAAGCTAGCCTGCTATTAATTTGATTATACAATAGGCTCGGTTCGCCACGGAAAAAAAACAAATCTCTTGTTCGCCGCGGCAAGGGTTGTTCGAAAAAATAAACAGTATGGCGGCATTCGAGCGATGCACGATTTTAAATTAAGAATACTTAAATTGAGGCGAATCGGATTAAAAACAGAAAAACACGGAAAATGGCGTGATCCGGTATGTGCGGAAAATGCACGCTATCGAAAGGAGTAGGATTTCGAGGAAGGTGCCGGAAAATGAATGCATGTATATCTTTTTTTAAATATAATTGGTCCGAGAAAATCACGGCACAATCAAATGAATCACGAATTAGCATATTAAAAAGTAGATATCCATGATCAATTTATTAATGTAAAGAAAGCTAAGAATGGGTTTCAAGACAGAGTGGTGTTTTGGTCTATCCTTTTCAATTTGGGAGGCGGGAATGGGTACCGCCGCCCCGGGAACCTTTATTGGATAACCAACACCTCTGCCATAGGTCACCCCAAGTGGTTCGCTACGTTTAGTGATTTAGCTGGGGTGCCCGGGCTCATGGGGTGAGGTTTGTCTAGGTCTTACCGGATGACCCCCGGATTCCTTCCTACCCACCCCTTAAACCCTTTTCCTTCACAGAATTCTCCTCCATTTTCTTTCCTTAAAAAAACCCTCCACACAGCATCCCCAAAGATGACAATGGCCTCGAGGGAGATTATTTTCTTCTGGGCCTCCTGTGTGGATTTCATGTAAAAAAAATAAAATCCTTTCTGGCTACCCCCACGGGGAAGCGACGGGCGTATAGACAAGCTTGTTTTTATTTAACTTTTAACATTTATATTTATAGAAGACAAATTATTATGTTATGGCCTTCTTGTATCTACATTCCAGGTAAAATACCTCAGCCCCCTCTGCGTATGTATAACTGATGCATGCAATTTAGACGGCCTCCATGGTGGAGGCGAATGGCTCTCGACTAAGAATCCGAAGCTTATTTGGTTAATTTCTTTTATTTCACAATTTCATCAACTAAAATAATATGCAGCATATTTGCGGCACGTTCCAGAGTGAAATATATACTTTCAATATCACTCTGGTATAAGACCAACATTCCGAATCGAAACGTTGAAGTGGCTCTATGAATTGTAATTGTACAAACATTGTAACTGAAAAATCATTTTAATTGAACAAACATTGTAATTGAACTAATATGTAACTGTACAAACGTTGTAATTGATCAAACATTGTATTTTTTTTTTAATAAAGACAAACATTCCGGGGTCACAGTACCTAACCTAACAATATTTGAATAACCTGAAAATATTTGAAAATTTCCTACTACCACCGCAGTAAGCGGAAAATGTTGCTTGTTTTGTGATGGAGGACTTGGCCTGCCGAGGAATAGAATTCGGGTGCGCGGGACCCAAACGCGATGCCACCTCAGACACTGACCGGTCAACTCAACTCGTCAATTGTAATCTTTTAGAAAAAACAAACCAATTTTTAATTAAATTAACACCCCGTTGACCAACTGCTAGTTGCGCTTTAACTGGATTGTACTTTGAAAAACAATATTTGTTTTTTAATACCTTGTATTTGAATTTTTTTAAATCAAGACACGGCCTGGAATATTTTGGAATATTTCCACACTATTTCTCTAATCCACGTTTCTATCCCAGTAAATTCCTAGTAATGCTGTATAAAATGCATCAGATTGTGTATTAAAGCATAAAGGAAAACAATCACAATAACCAGAGGCAGAAAATTGCATGGTCACCCTTTTCAACAGTATTGGCATCTAGTTTTCAATATTGTGGCTTACAATACAATACAAGATTTGGTTCTATGTTCCATGAACATTGTTATTTTCACAATTTCCAATTCATTTCTAAATTAATATGATAAAACTGTTTATTTGTCACAGTGCTTCAGTTTTATGTTTTAGGAAAGGTGTTTATTATTGGTGAGCTGTATGTTAAGCTCGCTGCAGATTGACAGCTAGCCCTTTCCAATTGCTGTAGCCGCAATCGTGTGTAAGGAGATATTTTTGAATAATAATTCGGATTTACTCAGTCACATTTATTTACAATAACTTCGCACAAATTAAGATTAGTCGCGGTTAAAGTATACTGGAGGGAATTAATTACACCTAGAAGGTTGGGATGTAAGCAATAGAATAAGCTTGCAATTTTGTACACTTAGCCTGTCGGTTGGTCGTGGTGATGCCAGTCGGTAAAATTTGATTTTATTAATTATAAAGCTGTTCGCCATAATGTTTTATGAATATTTAGTTCTAGCAGGATTTGCATGGGCGATGCAATACCCAATCTGCCACATTTCATGAGATACAGGTGTTTTAAAATCTGCCGAACTTTCGACCGCATCAAAACCGTGAAAACGTAGAAAAACTGCTTTTTTAGCGTACAATATTAGACTATTTAATTACAAATACTAAAATTAGTCAGTAAAGTAATAAAAATATTTCGATTTTTTTATTTTTTTATTTAAGAACTTAATTGTCATACAAACTAATTATAGAAACCTTTGTTGAGACCGATTAATTTATCATAAGAACGGTATTTTTGCCTTTTTTATTTCTTTGTTGAGACTGATAAAAAATTACTAGTTATTATTTAGGTAATCACACATTACTAACTGCAATTAAAAGATCTCAATGTATGTTAAATTAAGTCTTAAGAATGTTGTGATTGTAAACGCAATTAAAATTAAAACAATCAATTTTTTTTCCTGTGTTAAGGAAAGGAAGGGAAGGAGAGTTCTGGGAAAGAGGTATTAAGGGGTGGGTTGGAAATCTGGGGTTCAGTGTGTCCTGGTCATCCGCCTCCAAGACCTAGATAAACCTCACCCCATGAACCCGGGCACCCCTGATAAATCACCAAACGTAGCGAACCACTTGGGGTGACCTATGGCAGAGGTGTTGGTTATACAATAAAGGTTCTCGGGGCGACGGTACCCATTTCCGCCTCCTAAATTAAAGAGGACTTTCCTCTATAAGTGTTGATTATTGATAAATTTTTGTTCCAAGAAGTAGTAATTTTTATAATTTTTGTTTGTTTTACAGCAGGAATATAAAAAAAGATTTTTTTCACGTACTCCAATAATTATTGTTTTTAATTTCTTTTAACACGTGTTAACTGACTCTGTAATAAAAAGCCAAATTTCAGTAAACAAAAGATTTTTAACATGACTTAAAAAGTTTCGGTTTCGGTTTCGGCCGAAACTGAGACCGGAAAAAAAATCAACGTATTTTCATTGTAGTAAGTGGCTTTTATTTCGTTAACAGGATTGAATGTCATCTTGAAGGGGAGAAAGGTTATAACATCAGTCAGGCATATTAAGTTTCTTTAATAAATGGTGTATATAATATGAAATTTCTTTCAGACACTGAATATACTACGAATTTACATTTGAAAATAATGCACTTTATTTTCCCCTTTTCTATATTCCTCCCCCATCGGAGGAAACAAGATTTATTGGATAAAAAGTGATATAATATATTTAATATTGTGATTTATTCAATGATTGCGACCCTCGTCAATAAAACTAAAAATGTCAGTTTTTCACCAAAGAAAAACCTAAAGAAATCATGCTTAGGTCAAAGAGTTGTACACATTTAAAAAAAAAAAAAAAATAACTCAAAATATCTTGACTGCCTCCGTGTTCGAAGATAAGACTCTTGACTACCAATCCGAAGGTGGCGGGTTCAAATTCTAGCGTGCGCAAATAAATTAGATGTCATTGAAGAAGAAGAGAACAATAATAATCCAAACGAAAATATGAAAGAGAACAAGACACAGAAAAACAGAAAAGATAATGGTCGCAACTGGGTCTCATTGTCTCATCTCAATCATTGTTATCTTTTTCTTCAATGATATATTCATTTTTTTTTTTTACAGTTAATACCGCACAAGAGTCCTAACTGCTCCCGTCTGGAGCCAGTGAGACTATGGCATCCCCAATCGGGGTATGTTGTGAGACTGAAGGTAGTGGGGAGGTGAAGGAGATAGGGAAGAGGAAGGTGGGGAAGTACCTGGCTATTCAGATCTGGTCACTAAACACGGCTAAAGCCATTTTCAAGCAACGTTTCAATTCTGAATGGTGGTCTTACACCAGGGCGATACTGATAGTATCTTCCACTCTGGAACGTGCCGCAAATATACTATATATTATTTTAAATGAATAAGTTGTGAAATAACACAAATATCAAATAAAATTTATTTGCGCACGCCGGGTTCGAACCCGCGACCTTCGGATTGTGAGTCCAGAGTCTTACCTCGGGACCACGGAGGCCGTCATTGATGGGAATAACCTGCAAAAATTTAAAAAGAGGGTTTTTCTTATAAAAATTGAAATTTCATGTTTTTTATTTGTGTTATATCACAATTAATTAATTAAAAGTTAGCATCATATTCGCGGAGCGTTCAAGAGTGATAGATATTTTAAGTATCGCCCTGGTGTACGACCACCATTCAGAATTGAAACGTTGGCTTGAAATGACTTAAACCATATTTGATAACGAGATATGAACAGCCAGATACTTCTCCACCTTCCTCTTTTCCATCTCCTCCCTACCTCCACTAATTTCAGCCTCATAACATACCCCAATTGGAGATGTCAATGTCACAGGCTCCAGACGAAAGCATTGGGACTAAAACAAAAAAAATACCCATCCAAAAGTTCGCATCGCTTAACATTTCATTTAACTCTCATGTCAATGCTTACCGTAAAAAACAATTTTTTGTCAAATAACATTATGGATGCCCCGTTTAAGGTGTTTACATTATGGATGAACAACCTTAAAACATTACTTAAGTTAAATTTTACCGACTGGTATCCCTGAGAGTCGCTCTCCGGTCCAGTGCATGATATTGCAAATTCATTCCGGTTCCCACGTCCGCTCAGTGCGCCGGTTTTACATTTCCTCTCGTGTCACCCTCTTGTTTTTACGATTTTTATTTTGTACCAAGTTTATTATAAAATATAACGTAACTTATTACATATTATGTTTGACTCGCATAATCGAGAGTATTTACTGGCATGTTTCCCCTACACACGCATCTCAGTTAACAGTGCTCGGAAAAGCTGTAAGCTGCAAATCCAAATCAGGATAAACAAACATAATTCACCACCTTTCCAAAATATTTTAAAGAATTCGGGAACTTTATATGGTTATTTCCGCAGCCTTCTTTTCTTTGTATTAATAGCCTCTCTCAACAGACGGAAGGCTGGTTTGCTGATAATGGTCTATAACTTCTTGAACGGTCACATCAGTGGTCCAGAGATTTAAGAAAAAATTACCTTTATATCCCCGATAATTTTACAAAAGCGAGCGTTCTCACATGCAGAACTAATCTACTAGTAATGCTCGTTGGAAAAATGGTCGTGCTCTTCAATGAACCTTCGTCTAATGTCGAAATTTTCCACGTTAACGTTGTTATACAAGTTCAAAATGCTAATAATGTAATTAAGTGCGCCCCACGGTTGAATTTGGCAGCCACCTCTGGTCTGGAGCCCCAAAATACCTGAAAAAAAACCCTTGACTCTGTGCAGAAACGGGCGGTCCGTTTGATAGATTCTCCTAATTTAACTAACGGATTGCAATCTTTAGAGCACAGGCACCAGGTGGAAATGCTGTCCTTGTTCTACCGGTATCACAATGGAAGATGCTCCGAGGAACTAGCGTCATTGATCCCCTCGGCACCGGTGCACAGTCGGGAAACACGCCAAACGCGCGCTCAACATTTGTACACGGTTGACATTAGTCACATGAGAACGGGTCGTTTCTACGACTCGTTCTTGAGTTCAACAGCTCGGCTGTGGAACGATTTGCCGGCCTCTGTGTTTCCTCCCTCCTACAATATGGGTCTCTTCAAGACCCATGTTCACTCCTTCCTCTCCTCAAAAACACCCTCCACACAGCATCCTCAAAGATGACATAGGCCCTGAGGGAAATTATTTTTTCCTCAGGGCCTCCTGTGTGGAGTTAATGTAAAAAAAAAAAAAAGTGTAGAGTATCGACTAACATTGTAAAACAAAATACATTCTTCTGTATTTTTTGGGTATGAAGTATTTAACAATTTTTATACATTTTGTTCAATAGTTATTCACAAAGTATTTATTACTTTTTAATTGAAATAAACTTTATTTATTTGCTACCGGTTTCAACACATCCGTGTCATTCATGGCGTTCTTAAAATGGTTTTTACACTTGGTAATAATAACAACAAACCTAGTAACAAACTAAAATATAAAAAAGCTTATCTAACAAGCAGTGGCGGTCAGTGAGTCTTCAGTGAGCTATAGTGCTAAGATTAAATACGACGTTTATTGATGTTGTTGTAGCTGAAAACGAATTTTATTTTTTTTCAAAATTTCAACATTTTGTATGAAGATTTTCAGTAGGTATATAATTTCTTCAAAGGTTCAAAAAGTTGAAATTTTAAAAATTTATAAAATTCGTTTTCAGCTGCAACAACATCAATTACGTCGTATTTTTCAATCGTGGCACTCAAAGCTCATTGAAAACTCACGGACGCTACCGCTGTACAAGAGGCTTATCTTTACAAATATCCCGCATATTACCAGATCATATTTCTCCAGCTTTCTATACAAATTCTCAAATAATATTTTTTTTGTTAATAACAAGGATGTTTTTTACCTGTATAGAATTTTTTAGCTAGTTTTAAGTTTGCTAGGGGGAGATAATTGATAAGTGCAAGCGCTACAGTAATTTCCGGAAATACCATGCGAGCGAAGCCGCGGGGAAAAGCTAGTACTAAATATATGTCCCCTTCTTTTATCACTTTCTAAAATTTATATTCCCTTCTTTGCGCCACATTCACCAGCTCAGGAGGCATGGGGGCTCCATCGAAGCCAGAGTAAAGTTAGCCTCTCAAAAGCTGGGCGTACTGTACAGGGCCCGCAGATTCTTTAATAGTACACAACTGCTAACCCAATACAAATTGCAAGTGCGCCCCATGGTTGAATTTGGCAGCCACCTCTGGTCTGGAGCTCCAAAATACTTGAAAAATACCCTCGACTCTGTGCAGAAACGGGCGGTCCGCTTAATAGATTCTCTCACCTTAACGAACGGATTGCTATCTTTAGAGCACAGGCGTTGGGTGGGAATGCTATCCATGTTCTACCGGTATTTCAATGGAAGATGTTCTGAGGAACTAGCGTCATTGATCCCTTCAGCACCAGTGCATAGTCGGTAGACACGCCAAACGCGCGCCTAACATATGTTCACGGTTGACATATGTTTTCGACTCGTTCTTGAGTTCAACAGCTCGGCTTTGGAACGATTTGCCGGCTTCTGTATTCCCTCCCTCCTACAACATGGGTCTCTTAAAGATCAATGTTCATTCTTTCCACTCCTCAAAAAGACCCTCCCTACAGCATCCCAGATGACATAGGTCCTGAGGGAAATTATTGTCCTCAGGGCCTTCTGTGTGGAGTTAATGTAAAAAAAAAACAAAATTCACCCACCCCCCAAATCACCACTCCCACTACCTTCATCTAATAATATCTAATCATTTATTTACTTGTATAATTTTTAAGTTTTAAAAATGCTAGTCAATGACATCACTTTTACACTTAATTTAATTTTGAGTTCATTACACCTGATTTCATGCATTACTACCACGCACCACAGACAACCGAAAAAAGCATGTTTGATTCACGAGTTAGGTGCTTCTACGTAATCATTTACTGATATGCATGTAAGGTGCCTTGCCATACACAAATTCAAATAAATATCCCTTACCCGTACGAGTATTTTCAAGTGTGGTTACTTTTTATTATCATGACAACAGAAACAAATCTTCTGGTTATAATAATGTTGTTTTGAGTATTATTCCCGGGTGAAAGAGACTGCGGAAAGTATTCGGAATAGCGGGAAAGTTTGGAGACAAGACCGACCGCCATTGTTTGAAACTTGCTCCACGTTATTCGCTGCCTGGCTTTTATTTTACCAAATTCCAACTTCTACGGTCGCCCCCGACTTAGGTACATTTATGGTCCGCCTAGCCAGTTCATGATAACAGGGATATATCTTTTTTAATATGCACGCGGAACTAGCTACGGTTCACGAATAATGGGGAGAGAAGTATCGGATGGATTTTATTCGATGTTCACAATATTTTAGCTTTAGTAAAGGGTTTTCCAATAAGAGGTGTTATTTTGAATTGGATTGCGCTATCGAGAGATGATTAATGATTTTTTATGGCCGGAATGGGATGGTATTGATCTGGACAACGTTTACTTTCAACAAGACGGCGCTACGTGTCACACAAGCAACGAAACCATTGATCTTTTACGGGAAAAGATTCCGGACCGTGTTATTTCTCGAAGAGGTGATCACAATTGGCCACCGAGATCTTGTGATTTAACACCTTGCGACTTTTTCCTTTGGAGCCACGTGAAAGAAAAGGTCTACGTCAACAGCCCAGCGTCGATTCAAGACCTCAAAGATTGAATTCGTGAGGCTATCGAGGACGTAGGGCAGCCACTTTGCGATTTGGTTATGGAAAATTTCATCAAAAGGATATGGTCCTGTAAGCGTGGTCGTGGTGATCATTTGCCTGATGTTATTTTTCACTATTAACGACATACATTTTTCTTCAAAATAAAATAAACACCTGATCATTTATATTTAAAAATGGCATTTTTCTTTGAATATCAAAATAACACCTCTTATTGGAAAATCCTTTATTTGCTTACCGTGCAAGTGTCAAAACTGCCCGGAGCTGGTGAGCATATGTCACCCCCATAGAAGTTTGTTGCGAGGCTTAAGTGGAACGTTTGTGCGGCCCATTTCGGTCAGTTTCATACAAATCTTAAATTTTAATTTGAAATCAAAATACCCAACCAAACTGAAACATTATTTTTTAAACCAAAAGGTATATCAAATATTTAGTACCGATGTGAGCTACTTTATTTATTTTTGCATTGAATTATAAGATTAAGTTATTATCAAAATAGTGTACAAAATTTCAAAGATCGGTTAAGTAAATTTTGAGTTATAATGTTCACGAACTTTGAAAATTTATTTGCGAGAAAATCGATTTAAAGTTTTTTTATACTCGAAATATACTTGAATAGAGCAAGAGGGCCGGTCGCTTGAAATGCTGTATCTTCGTTACTTTTGCTCCGACACAATACTGTCGACATGTTGTACATTTAGAAAAAAAAAATTAAAAATTAGTTTTAAAACCTTACCCCCCCCCCCCCCCCTTAAGAAGAATTCGTTTCATAGTTTTGTGAACTTTATTTGAGCTTATGGCGCTGGAGCATTCTTCATAAAGTGAACTAGATTATTCAGTTACAAATTTGCATATCCAGAGCAATAATTCAACGGAAACTTTCCACATTGTTATTCTTCAACGTCACACCATTTGGCCAATGCTGCCTTTCAGGTTTTCGAGATGTATTTTTGAATATTTATGTACTTCTATACTTCTTGCTTATTGCAGGTAAAACACAGTGAAAAAATAAACTTACAGCCTTACTAAAAAAAAAAAACACCACGATCTTTAAACAGTGTATTTGTTACACATTGTACAAAGATCGTACATTTTACAATCGATTTATTACTTACTAGCTTTTTTCCGCGGCTTCGCTCGCATGGCATTAGGGGAAATTACTGTAGCGCTTGCATTTATCTATTATCCTCTCCCTTCCCCCAAATCCCTCTCACATTCCATACATTAATTCCCGGTATATTTAGTTTTCAAACAGCTCGCGTGCCAACTAAATTTCATAATGCTAGAACTCAAAGAAAAAAAGAATTATCCAATTTGGTGCAGTAGTTCGGAATTTATGCGCTTATAAACATTTCGGAGATTTATTTTAATTTTAATATGTGGAAATTTGTTAATATAATTAAAAAAAAACGCTATTTATATCTAACTCCGCTTACTGGTTAATACGCAATATTTCTTATTCAAACAATTAGATTTAGCTTTATTATCACGAAAAGTGAGTATTTACGTCGGGGGAGACGAAAAACTTTGCATAAATTATGCATGTTACATTTAAATTTTGTTAAAATTATTTCACTCGCGCGGCATACGCCATTCGTATTTTCATCATTTTTCGGTTTACATTTCATAGACAATCAAACATCAATCAATGCTGCCAATCAGAAAAATTATTATTGCCATATAAAACAATACTTTATTCGGGTTATGAAGTGAATGCATTATTGACAAGCTTGAACCCGTATTTTTAATAGAAGAACATGGAAACAAGGGTATTAGAATAATTACACAAACCCGTTAGACAAACCCTGCTTTGCCAAACAAACCATTCCCTGGGATGTATATCTAAATTATGATGACATCCAGCAATCGCAGCCTAATCTCTACCCAGGAATAAATCAAAGTAGGTACTTTTGACGAGAATTTATTTTATAAGATTGGTACTTCAAACAAATGTCATATTTGATTGTCTATTAGAAATAAAGGAATATTCCGTATTATCCATGTATCGAATTTGAACAACACGAACGTTCCGTATTATCTGTGAGGTAGGCTTATACAATTTTACCAAAAAAACACTATTTATTATACAGTCTTTATAATCGTTAAAAATTATATTTTTAATGTAGGAACTCTAATCTGACATTTATTCCGAAACATAGGCTTGTCCAAAAAAAACAAAACATATTCTAATATTTGAATTTTTTAAAGCAGCAGTCGATCAGTAGATAAGTGCTAAGTACCTACCAGCATAGAGCCCACGAATGTATCAACATCGTTTCCATGGCAACGATTTGTTTTCCGATGTTTGCAATAACTCGCTTTTGTTAGCGACAGAAAACGTATATCATATGTTATACGTGGTGAAAGCATTTTTAAAATCTTTTTATTGATAATACGTGAAAGCGTAACAAACAAACTCGAGCAGTTTCGTATTTATAATACTAGTATAGACTAGTATAGATAATAAAAATTTCCAACTTAATTTTTCACAATGGGCTACACTGAATCACGCATGCGCTGATTGCAATTATATTTTCACACTATCTCTTGCAGTGTGTTGTCTTAAACGTATAAAAATGTCTAAAAATATCTACATAAATCGCAATAATCAATTAGTAAAATTATCAATTTTCTACTATATTCTTATAATTCCACGTTTTTCAATCTATTTGCTTAAGTTTTTCTCAGTTTTAGTCAAATTTTCAAATAATAATTGTACGTTATTAATTGAACTCTCAAAAATGGTTTTATTGATTATATCAATATTCAAACTGCGTTTTAGGGTGTTTATTTTGGTGACCGGACAACTCAGAATGAAATGAACTCAGAAATACCTCAGAAAAGTCATTAAGAGTGATGAACAAAAAAATTGTTTAAATATGTTACGTTAGGTTAGGGTCATGGCTATTTTAAAATTATTTTTTTCATAGCTATTCATGGCTTTTCAAAGAGGTGTTGTGTTGGTGTAGGTGTTTTTATTCTCAGTAGGCGTGGAACCGTTTTTTGTGAAAATAGGTTCAAAGCAATGAACCTTTTAAAATGTGCAAGCAATGCATTAAAATGTCAGTTTTTTTTTGTTAATATTTTGGAATTAAAAGCAAACTTTTTTTAATGTTTTGTTGTATAAACGAAAAAAAGTGAGGTGATAGTTTTCTTCCTAAGTACGAGTAATAATTGCGTTTTTTAATTTTTTTTTAAATTTCTCTACAATTGTTTGTGGTAAGCTTTTTTTTCATTTTTTTTTCATGTTTCAATCTTTAAATATGGCAATTTGTACCTAATTGCTTAAGATTATTTAAAATACAAAAATCTTTTTGTTGTAATTTTTTTCAAGTATTTGTATTTGCGACCTCTTCAAAAAAAGAAATAAAAAGGACATTTAAAATTCGTTAGAAAAATTAAAAAATTCGTTCAAAATTCAATATAAGTTTCTATGTTAGTGAGTAATTTAAGCATGCGAAGTGTTTGAAACTTTCAAAATACCCTCTTGTCATTCTCGGAAATTCTGGATTATTACAACCACATGACAATACATCTGAAAAATTGGTCAGACTGTAAGGTTGGTCAATTCCTTTGAATTACGTATGACAAAACCCAGCATTTTTGTAGCTGATTTACAGATCTTTTCAATGTGAGCATGAACACATTTCCTAAGTCCTTGCAAGTCACCATATGTTTCAATGTCGTGTCTTTCATTTAAATAATCATATAATCAACTTGTAAAAAGTCAGACAAGAAGGAAGAGAGAATAGAGAAAGAAAGGAGAAGAAAGTTCTGGGAAGGAAAAAATACGAGTGTGCTTTGGATCACACGACTGAAGTAAAACTTCTATGAGAGAAAGAGAGAAAGAAAATTTGCGCGCGCACTGCTCCCTCTTGCTCCTACAGTGTGATACAGACAATAGGCCTGCACTGTGTTTTAGATATACGAAACGTAACTGGCTATGAGAGAAAGAGAGAAAGAAAATGTGTGCTTGCACCTCCCTCTCTCTTGCCTCTACAGTAATAAACGAAACGTAACTCTCTCTCTTTCTATCTTCACTAACTTATATCTCCCTCTCAACTTCCGTTGGTCCCCCCGTCACTTGTCACGCATTCACCTCTTACTCCCCAAGTCAAGCGTGCGTAAAAAAAATGCAATCGGTGGGACGCGAGCTGTTTGAGAATCTGAATGTACTGGTACTGTTTATATTGAACTTTGGAGAGGAAAGGAGGGGGATTTGCGGGAGAGAGAGGGAAAGCGAGGAGGGTGAAGGGGGAACGTGAGATGTATAGGGGACATGAGAGGGGAAGGGGAGGCGGAAGAGGAACGAGATGAATGGGAAAATACACGCAGGGAGAAACAATTTCCTTATTAGTGGCATTGCAACGCGTGCCGGGAACTCGCTATTTATTAATAAAACAAGTACATATACTAGATAAACTACCCTCTTCAGCTGAATAAGGAATGTACATTACAAAGCAGTGAAACTTGTTTTTTGAAAATTCAGATATCGGCATAGTTTCAAAAGATGCTTCGTATATTAATAAATAAAACAATTTTTTTTTTTTATTTAATAATTTTCGGACATCGCCAAAGGTTTTTATTTTATCATTTTATTGATTTTGCCTAAGCATTTATAGTTCATATACGCCAAATACAACACACACAGAATTTTATCGTTTATTTTACAGATAATGCATTCATTGATTGGAAAAATGGAACAAAAAGTGGAAAGAAAACATGTACAGTGTACACACATATTATTTACCGCATTATTTAACTTGAAAAATGCTAAATTTGCTATGAATGGTAACTGCATTTCGGTGACAAAAAGAGATTTAAGGTTTCGTGAATCTAACCTTATTTTTATTAAACCATCTCGTCTCAAGAGTCCACAGACAGCAGCTAAGGGTTCTTTTACAATTTTCACATATCCCTCTGTGGCTTGAGTGGGCAAGGAAAATTCTTTACCATCACATCGTCAATTATCGTGTGATCGGTGACCTGAAAATTGTCTCGTCACTTACGAATTTGATGAGCGGTAACTCGGTTACATTTTCCCAATTCGTAACGTCAATATAACCATCTACCGAAAATAAAAAAAATATGCACTTTGAAGGTACGAGTAACGTTTGATTGCATTTTCATTTGCCGGGCATCAATTTCCTTCTCAACGCCAACATGGCTAATGATATGTTTTTGTGATGCTCAAAAAACATTGCGCGGGATTACTGGATCAATAAAATATTTTAATCACTGGACAAATATTGCACTATTGTTTCATGCAAACGCCTAGCACCGAAAATACATAATGGTTTGGTCTTAACATTGAATCACCTATGTGAGTAAAATGTCGTTAAAGATAACAAATTTTCTGATGGTTTTAGAGCCAGAAATGTAAAGCCAAAGAACCCACTTCACTTTAGTGAGCCACCAGGAATGTACAATTTTACCGAGATTTCATTTTGACAAGTTTTCATTACGGAATCTGGAGTCAATGGTTTTACGCATTTTCAGTATATAAAGCTGATCTGTAATTAAATCCTGTTATTTTTTTATGGCAATGAACGTTGAATGACTTTAAATTTTACGAGAGGAAGATTTTCACACCTTTTTATGTATTTTCCAATAATTTCAGCAAAACAGTCCAGTCGTGATTTTGTCGATGTAGTTAAAAAGTAGCCCAGAATGGGCCAGTTTGCGTGTAACATTGAACCACACCGACCACCGACACCGACCACCTGAAGGGCCGTTTGAGACGTGGTTCAAAACATAAAATCACATTGCCTTTGTAGCCCGTATTGACTGCAGTTCCATTGCATCCAATTGTATTTAGCTATATCGACGAATTTTATTCCTATACACAATCCAAGATGTGTCATTCTGTGAAATTAAGCCAATATCTTGTAATACAGCAGAAAAAATATCTGCCCAATGTTCTGGCCAAAACAGAGAAAACTTTCACTGCAGCATGATCAACACGTTGCTGAATATTTTTTAGTTACGCTTCATTTGGAATTCTTGAGAATTGAAGCCAAAGTACATTTTTGAGGGTCTGAATTTCAAACCGCAAGAAGGAATAGCTTCAGTTAATTTGCTTTTGCACTCAACATCATCAGGATGACGATTTCTTGTCAATAAATTCATATTTTCTTTTTAGTGTGTTGGTTTATACTATCGCCATTTTTCGATCAGTAAGAAATTTTGTTATTTGTTTGATTTTTTCGCTTCTTTCATACGAACACAAGTTAAAATGTGTAGGTGCATGTCGCTATATCAAAAATAATCTGTGTTTTTTCTCTAAAAAGTTTTTGACTGTAAGCTGCAATATTTTTTCTGCTTTTGTACTCCTGATAAATGACGCTTTATCCCAGATATCCGCCACAGAAATTTCTTCACATGATTCTTTAAATTGTTGTTTTTTAGAATGGTGCACCCGTAAAACATCGTAATACATCGTCACAAGTAGGCAAAACATTCAAAAGTAATTTTCATCCAGATACCACATAATATAATATAATGCCATAATTTTTGTTATGATTTTTGGGGTGTTATGCCGTGTTTCGCTACCTCTTTCTTTAGCCAACGTTTCGGACAGCGTTACAGTGTCCATCATCAGGGCAGATGAGTAAGTGATATATGTGAGAGTGTTTACTTATGTGTGTCGAAGCGATACCGTGCTGCCAGCTCCATTTCTCTACGAGCTGGTGTTTAGAAAAAATTCAGCATGGTTTTTTGCGTTTAGCTTTGGTGTAGCCGTCAATTACTGGATACCAAGAACTATTGAGCTTAGCTCCGTCGTCTCTGTTGATATTGATGGGGTTTTTATGGATTTCAATTGCCTCCGTAATTAGGCGTGCTTTGTAAGTTTTGGGTCTTCCCGAACAGGACTTCAGGAACAAATCCAAAGTAATGGCCGGTTTCGATTAAGTGCTCGGCGATTGCCGATTTGTCAGGGTGGCCAAGTTTACAAGCACGAAAGTGTTCCGAAATCCTTTTGGAGATCGTCCGCTCTGTCTGGCTTACATAGACCTTGTCACATCCGGAACAGCTGAGTTTATATACTCCATCTGTTTCCAGAGGAAACTTAGTCTTTGCCGACCTCAGTAGGTCTTGGATTTTTGTTGTGGTTCCGAAGACCGTCTTGATGTTCTCTTTTCTCAACAGCCTGGCAATTCTGTCTGTTACATTATGGACGTAAGGCAAGAAAGCGTAGCCTTTTGTCTCTTGTTCAACCCTGTCTTCGTTTCGTGCTGATTTGGCTCATATGATTTGCCTTGTCTGCCTTGCTGATGTAAACTCACCGATGCACTGGAGCGTAACGGCTACCTATTTTTGAAATATAGAGTGTATAAGCATTCCTCTACATTAGTACATCACGTTATGAAATAAACAATATTTTTTTATTAATATTATCTAAATTCAGCAGAATTGGACCTACGTATTTCAAAATATTAATATATTTTCTGTATTGATTATCAATTACATTGGCCTGTGTGGAGAATCAAATAAATATTAAACTTTAAGCCAATAGAATAAATTTAATTAACTATTAAAATAATTTTACGTGATGACTTAAGTGTTTCCATGCATTCGAAAAGATTAATTTCTGATTTTTCGTACACATTATACGTACCTACTTAAATCAGTTTCAGTTTTGAAAATATCACACAAGTATACCTAAGCACAGTGAAAATAATACGTTGTTTGATATTGCCATGATAAAGGAGGCAATTTTCAAAGCTCGGGAAGAGAAAGAATGCTAAATAGTGATGTTAAATTTATTACAGATCAGAAGGACTCCTAAAACCTTTTGAAAGCTTTCATTCAAAGGACCAATATGGAATAACTAGAAACCTTTTTAATATTAACAAATCTTTAAATAATGAAAACTGTATCTTTTGTAACTACCGAAATATAATATTTCAAAGCATCAGTTGGACACGCATTCAATATACCAATGATAAAATCGATGTTTTATTAATTCCCCTACACCAGGAGCGCAGCAAGCGGGGGGATAATACCGCAATTTGGCATTCATAGTAGTGTGGAGCGCCCGCTTTTGCCGAATCCTCCCACCCATTACCGACACCCGGCGTAGTACAGGCCATGAGTACACTATACCCCATACCCATCCCATTCTCTGGTCGCCTGGTACGTTTGGGCTTTTGTTTTACATTATGGTGTAGCTTATTTGAGGCGGACTAACCCATTACTAAATCATAAAGTATAGCTAGGACTTACGACGGAGTTTTGCCACGTATTTGGGACCCATATCCAAATTAATTCAAAGGGAAGAAAGAATTAGATATTTCAATAATGAGTTTTCATCTTAATTTAAATTACCAGAAAATAGTCGTAACATTCAAGTATTGTCACAGAATATTGAAACGAAACCAACATTCTCATTATTTAAGTATACCCACATTAGTGATGTGCCGTTCTCGCGGAGAAATCTGTCACGTGATCTGTGATCTGAAAACTTCATGATGATTGCCAAAGTGTACGAAGCACAGTGTAGGCGCTTGCGAGGCGTTCCAATCACGGTCTACCATTCCCGCCGCTGCTGTGGCGCGAGACGCAAAGAACACACACGCAAAAACATCAAAAATCAAATTTGCTAGCGGATGCCGGATGAACATGGACTGTGAATGGATAAAAGTACACTCAGGATAATAGTTAACATATGCTCAGGAATCGCTAGTCAAAATCCTTAAAAAAAGTGATGTTACACCCATAGACATACACCATAGTCAATCCTTCACATGAGGTGTGTAAAAGCAAAGGCTGCAATCTCAAAAATATCGGAAAAAAGTTGTAAATGCTGTTTCGTAGTGATTTGAATTGAGAACCTAAATTTAATTTGCAAATCTGGTTAGTTACAAACTAAGCTTTCTCCCATAAAAATCATAATTTGAAAATATGTATCAAAAGCAAAGATATCAATGTATTTTTGGCCTTTTTTTCAAAAAAACAAAAGTGGAGATTGCTGCCTTTGCTTCTACACACCTCACATTACTCCGCAATGGTTCTCCGATGGGATAGATGGGGTGGCGGCAAATGCAAATAGGTGTAGATAAAAAATAACCCATTTTTTAAATACAGTTTATTAATTAATAATAATACAATTTCATGAATAACTTAAACACATTATCATGTACCAATCAGTTTGTTTTCCATTCCAACAATTTTACTGGCAGGTGTTCCATTACTCGGCTTCTGCCAAATTTATTTTTCTTGCGTGGAAGTTACATGGATGTTTAGTTAAAGAAATGTTCAAGCACAAAATGGCAGGAAAAGTGCTATTGAATAAAATTTAAAAAAAGAGTGGATATTTTAAGTAAATTGTCTTCCTGAAAATCTGAATAAGCAATTTATACAATAAAAACAATAAAAAAAACTTTTGCTGCTTTAAGCAGACTAACTATTCACAGTAAAAACACGATACCAAAGTCGTTTTTTTTAAATTTAAATGGAATCGACATAAAAATAGTAAAATAAAGTTGAGCTTTTGCTGTGAACAAAAAAGATATTTTATGTGGATTTGTTATACACTGGTTCAAAAAGCAACGCGTAAACATAATAAAAAGCAAAAAAAAGAACAAATTTATTTAATGTTAAGTAAAAAAATGAGTATTAAACAATACAGAATACCAACTCCAGCTAAAAATATAGTGATGGATGATATGATTATACACGGTTTCATCGATTGTTTACCATACTCATCAGGATCAAAAATAGCAGTGGGTTTTGGAGAGGTTTGTTGTGATGTGATAGGTAGACCAGTTGTAGATGTCAAATTTGAGCCTTCCGCTGTAGTTTTCCCCTTACTTTTTTCCGTCGTAGTTGTCTTGCCTGTCGGAGTGCCTGTCGGACCTTCTGTCGGAGTACCTGTCGGACCGTCTGTCGTAGTACCTGTCGGACCGTCTGTCGTAGTGGCTGTCGTACCGTCTGTCGGAGTGCTTGTCGGAGGTGGTATCGTAGTGTTGTCTGGTCTTTTAACCCTGACGTGAGAGGGCCGATATGGAGTTGATTCTCTTACTACTCGTATATCCTCGCGAGGATAGAAAATTGAGTTCTTCTCTTTGTCAAATCTTTGCTGATCAATATTGTGGACGTGGTGATGTTTCATCAATTCTTCGTAGAACTTTTCATTTTTGGGTATTTTGATTTCATCATCTGGCTTTGTTAAAACAATACTATGGATTTCCACCGAAGGGTCCTCTGATGGAAGCGGTTGCTTTATGTTAAATTCTGCGATCAACTAAAAAAAAATGTTTGTTAGTTTCATTCGTGGTTTAACAATGGTGAGGCTGATGGTAGTGAGGAGAGGAAGGAGATGGGAAAAAGCAAGGTGGAGAAGTACCTGGCGATTCAGATCTGGTAACCAACACGGCTAAAGCCATTTTAAGCAACGTTCCAATTCTGAATGGTGGTCTTACACCAAGGCGATACTGAGAGTATCTTCCACTCTGAAACGTGTCGCAAAATACTACACGTTATTTTTAATTAATTAATTCTGAAATATCACAAATTAATCAAATAAAATGTATTTTCGCACGCCGCGTTTGAACCCGCGATATTCGGATTGTGAGTCGAAATTCTTACCCCTAGACCATGGAGGCGAAGATATTGTTAGCTTACTAAAGAAAATTTTCTTTCCTAATGATTACCCGTATAGAAATTATTCTAGTGTGAATTTTAATATTTTTAATTTCTACTCTTCACCTTTGAGTTATGTTTTACAAAAGACTGCTTGATTTTCAGTTGTAAGGTTATCAGTGTCAGTAGAATGAATGCAGTAGAGAGCAATTGTTTTGTAATACCAAGCGCGACCGTCCTCTTGCTAGTGGAAATCGAATGGAAGAAATTGAATGATCACTTGAGGATATATATTTTTTTTACATGAGCTCCACACAAGATGCCCCAAGGAAAATCGTTTCCCTCAGGGCCTAGGTCGTTTTTGAGGATGATGTGTGGAGGGTTTTTTTAAGTAAAGGAAGGAGAGGAGAGTTTTTGGAATAAAAAGAGTTTAAGGGGTGGCTAGGAATCTGGGGTTCAGTGTGTCCTGGTCATCCGCCTCCACACAAACCTCACCCCATGAACCCGGGCACCTCTGCTAAATCACCATGGATCGATGGGTTAGGTCAAAATTTGGAATTGCACTAGGTTGTGTAGAACGTCAACTCTTTTTAACCTTTGTAAAAATGGCGTAATGAGCGCTTTATATGAGAGGGACAACACGAAGGCCAGACAACAACTGTTGGTGTATGAAAAAGTAAGCATGATTATCCGGTACCTCTTCATTATCACCTGTCATCCTAAACCTAGTAAAAACTGTGTTGGTTATAAATCCTCCATCCCAATATCACAGTTTATATCTCAATTTAAAGGGTTAATGTACAAACGGAGGATACATTACCGCAAGCAGTAAAGGGTTATTGTACAAACGGAGGAGATATTACAGCAATAAGTAAAGGATTACAAATGGAGGAGACATTGCAGCAAGAAGTAAAAGGTTATTGTACAAATGGAGGAAACATTTCAATAAGTAAAGGATGATTGTGCAAACGGAGGAGACATTACAGCAATAAGTAAAGGAATATTGTACAAACGGAGGAGACATTACGACATGCAGTAAAGGATTATTGTACAAACGGAGAAGACGTAATGACAAAAGATAAAGATAAAACGTATTACAGCAAGAAGTAAAGAGTTGTTGTACAAGTAGTGGAGACATTACAACAAGAAGTAAAGAGTTATTGTACAAATGGAGGAGACATTACAGCAAGAATTAAAGGTTTATTGTACAAACGGACGAGACATTACAGCAAGAAGTAAAGTGTTCTTATTCTAAAGCTTCCTCCAACTCTTGATAATTAAAATTGTAAGAAGTGTGTATTAAAATTTGTTTAACATTACCTGAAAAACACCACCTTCTTCGAATATATGTGTTAACAGATTCCAACCCATATTCAGGCTATTGTAACATATAATATGCTTTCCATAATTCAAGTGAATGTCGGTTTTGATGTTCTTCAGATAGAAAAATATCTCGAGTTCAGCATGACGCTCGACAAGTGCATCTATTTGAATACAGCCTGTTTTATAAATTTTAGGTCCGGCGTCTTCTTTTATTGTGAAACTGCTGTGGATATTATTAATTCCAGTGTATTTTATGCATTTCGAATATTTTGACCACGACCAATTCGAGGATGAGTGTTCTCCAGGCGTCTCATTATTGATTGACCCAAAAGTGCTTTGATTAATAAGTAAAACTATTAAGAATATGTGTGATATTTTCGTCTTTAACATTTTTATCAGCTTTTTTAAATTACATAAAAACGTTCGTTTGTTACAAAAATATTAACGATTGACAAGGTCAATTGTTTCAACTGTTTTTAAAGAAACAGTTTTTGGAATTTAAAAAACTCAGGTAGGTAGGAGTACCTATTAAATGAGTCTGATGAAATAGAAATTTGTCAAAAAATTTTTAAAAAAACTTCCACATATAACAATCAATTTATGAGAATTCTTGATTATAGTTTTAGTATAAAAAAACTTGATTTGGACACCGCATTATTGAAAATCCATTAATAAGTTAAGACGACGTAATGCCCTAAAATAAAGTCGAAATTTTAGCAACGTAGGGGAAGAAGGCATATACAAAAATATTAACCCGTACAGTTTGTCAAATAAGAATAGAAAACATATTGTCCAGTCAGTGGGGAGTTTTGCCTTGCAAAAGTTCAAGTAGTAGCGATTTTGATATATGTTGTTAAGATCGGGTATCTAATAAAGAAAAAAAAATTTTGCCCTTGGGGGGGTCGAGCGCGAGCCGCCAACTTGGATTTAAGGTGCCAAAATTAGGTTTTTTCAAAATAATTCCTCAACGGTTGACTTTACAACAAAACTGTTTGATGCAAACTTGAAGAAAACTAAATTACGTACATTTTTTGTTTGAATTTTTTTTACATAAGTCGAATATATAATGAGTTACAGTGGTAGAAAGAAGAAAATTTTGGAGAAAATTTATAAAGAAAACTCAAGTTTTCTTTATAAATGTTGTAAGAACAATATCATTTTAACACAATATCATTTTAACGTATTTCCACAACACAGTATAATTATACAACAAAATTTTTATCAAATATCAGTAATTTTTCGTGTTACGTAGAGGAGAGAAAGAGACGTCCTAACTGTAGCGTTGCCAGCTCAGCTCCTGTATTGCTACAGGCTAGGATCCCGTTATGCCACAAATTGTATAGTTCCATTTTTAATATTTTATTCTCTTAATTAACAGACTATACCTACCTATGGTTCAATTTTCCCTTACAAGCCTACAAAATAGAACTTAAGTGGAAAGTTCGCGCTGCCCTTTTCGACCCGTTTCATACAAATCTTAAATTTGGATTTGAGACTAAAATACCCAACCAAACTGAAAAATTATTTTTGAAACCAAAAGGTATATTAAATATCTAGTACGAATGCGAGCTACTTTATTGATTTTTGCTTTAAATTATAAGAAATAGGCCATTAAATATGTAAGTGTTTCATGATTTTAGAGGCAGCTTGGGCAATTAATTGTTCGTGAGTAAATGAAAAACAATAGAAAAATAATTTAAATATATTTATCATAGAAATATAATGATATTTAAAAATTAAGAGACTAAATCGTTATGACAGGTGTAAATTTAAAAGACAAATTACCTATTTACGGCGGAACAAAAATTCGTTTATACATTAAAATTACTACCAAAAAAAATTTATTTAAGAATGCTTTATTATTATGTACATATTTATAAAAAATATATAAATATACTTAAAAATATTGTACATATTAATAAAATATTGTACGTATTTGGCAATGAACAAATAATTGCAAAAGTTTCCTCTAAAATCATTTAATAATTTTATAACTTAAAGTAAAAAATAAATAAAGTAGCTCATATCCGAACTAGATATTTGATAAACCTTTTGATTACAAAATGTTTTTTCAGTTTGGTTGAGTAATTTGATATCAAATCCAAATTTAAGATTTGTATGAAACTGGCCGAAATAGGCCGCGCATACGTTCCTATTAATATGGTTTATAATAATTAATTCTGGTAAACATATTATTAAAATTTCAGATATTTCTAACTGAATACTTCTGGAAGTTACGTTATTATTTATTGTCTAGAAAAATATAATCTGATGCTTACGGCCCATTATTCAGCGGCTGAGAATTTTAATTGCAAAATCCTTGGAACTGTACAGGGCGGTTCCGATAAGAAGGAATGATTATTCTCCTTACCAGCATTCTTAACTAATAACTCAATATCGGTTAAATTTCATTCAAAATTAGCTTATCTTCACGGGTTTGAGAATTTTTATGTTACCTACATCAAAGTTAGCAACAAAAATTTTCAACCTCTGATGTTAAAATTACGTACTTTTGTAAATATTTTTTGATCATTTTTTCTAAGCAAAATAAGTGTATTAAAAAATCTGAAATATATTACGAGTAGTTTGTAAGACCGTAAATAAATAAATGAAGTATTTTCGTCACAAAAAAATGTGCAAGGGGTTTTTTTTAATGATTTTATTAGAACTAAAATTAAAATTCTGAAGAGTAGCTTTTCTATAAAATTTATTAATTTACTAGCTGATACCCGGCGTGCGTTGCAACGCTACATTCAAAGAAACAAACTGTTTCTCCCTGCATGGCCTTTCTCGTGCGTCCCCGTTCCCCTCCCGCGTCCCGTTCCCCTTCCACCATCCCCGCCTTCCCCCTCCCTCATCTCTCCTCTCACTTTCTTCGTTATCCTCCCCCTCCTGCCTTCCATGTCTGCCGCTTAAATATACGAAATACACACATTTTCATACAAACAAATTTCAGGACGCCAGAGCTTACCATTATATATATATATATATATAGAAACACTCTTCTGCTAAAATGCATTTTTTGTATAAAGTTTGAGTCTTTGAACCTAAATTTTTCAATACGAGTATTAAGGTAGAAGATATTAACGTACGATTATATAATTTTAAATGTGTGTTGTATAATACAACATTTTGTTTAAAAATTTATAAAATCTTCAAACGACCGATGGTGTAACATATTTTTTCAAATTTATAATTTATCTTTGCTAGATAAAAAAACAAAATTTGGGAATCAATTTAAATTTTTTTTGTAGAAAAAAATCGATACGTATACAATTTTATTTATAAATGACATATTTCTGGTTGTGTCTGGTTATTCTCTCTAACTTACCGCTAATTTTATTGTTAAAACAATTTGTTAATTTTTCTGACCATTTTACGTAAAATATTGTAATGGTAGGGTACCGCTTTTATTAAACTAAAAAAAAAAGTTCATCCTTCGGTATCGGTCTAAAAATATATATAGTTAAGATTTCGACGGAATTAATTAAAATGCTTTGAGCAAATCTTCGTTACTAGAGCCTTGTGTTGCCTATATTATAAACCGAGACAGCATCATAAAATAAAATAACATGACTTTTTAACACTTTTGAGGTGAAAACTTCTTTAGCATCGTTGTGATTGGAAACTGGATGAAACAAAAAATAGCGACACTTAAAAGAGACAAACACAAACATCTGTAGGATTTGGGTGGTGCTTTGTAGCCTATCAGTCTCCTCTTTGTGCGGTGCTTCGTAGTCTCCCACTCTTGTCTACTTTTGTTTTATGATGGTTTCACTTCTACCGCGTGTGAATTGCTCACTGTGATTTTTTTTCACTCTAATGAAGAGTCAAAATTTGAAGCTCATTATGTATCACTCATTGTATGTATGCTCATTATGACGGCCTTCGTGGTCCCGAGGCAAGATTCTCGACTCACAATCCGAAGGTCGCGGGTTCAAACCCGGCGTGCGCAAATAAATTTTATTTGATTAATTTGTGTTATTTCACAATTTATTCATTTAAAATAATATATAGTATATTTGCGGCACGTTCCAGAGTGGAAGATACTATCAGTATCGCCCTGGTGTAAGACCACCATTCAGAATTGAAACGTTGCTTGAAATGGCTTTAGCCGTGTTTAGTGACCAGATCTGAATAGCCAGGTACTTCCCCACCTTCCTCTTCCCTATCTCCTTCCCCTCCCCACTACCTTCAGCCTCACAACATCCCCGATTGGGGATGCCATAGTTTCACTGGCTCCAGACGGGAGCAGTTGGGACTCTTGTGCGGTATTAACTGTAAAAAAAAAAAAAAAAACTCTCCGCCAGGAAACTTCTTGCTTCCGGTGCAAGTTCCTTCCTTTTTACTATGCGGCAGCAGGATGTATAACTGGAGGCTGATTTCACGCAGTAAAGTCATGCGGCGCCGTGACGCCCGGCGTTATGCGAATGTGACGTCAGGACCGGCGCCTTAATTAAAGTAGTTACGAGTGCCGCCATGAATGCAGTAAGACTTTGCATAAATTACAATCAATGTTTCCTCGAGATTTTCATTCTTTTTAATTAACGGGAAATATACTCACCTTATAAAAATTGTTTATACTTCGCTTGAAGTCCATTTAGTCCCGGTGTAGAGGGTTAGAAGCCCAGGTGAACTGTGAATATGTTGACATTCGTATATACTGGTATTATATTGGTATTTCTTACCTTAATATTATTTTTATACAATTTACGTTTAAAAACTACAAAAAAAAAAATTCTTTGCATTTTCTTTTCTCTACTTTCTTTTTTAATCCATTATTTTTTTTTCTTACCCATTTTTTGATTTTCGAGTTGATTAATTCATCAAAATCAATACTAAAATTTCTTGAATTGGTTGAAGAGCATAAGTGCTAATAAAAAAATAAAAAAACACTTTTTTTATTTTCTTTTGGAATGTTCTTGTTATTTCTCTTCTCTATATTTTATTTTCTATTGATAAATATATAATTTACACTTATAAGTAACTTCTTGTATCTACCATCAAAACCGTTAAAATGTTATATTTAAGTTTAAATGTTATATTTAAGTTTAAGACAATATTATAGTCAACACACTATTTACATGTAAAATATGTATATAAAAAAAAAAAAATAAAAAAAAAATAAAAAAAAATAAAATAAAAATAAAAATATATAAAAATAAAAATAAAAATAAAATAAAATAAACTTCATGATTAACTTTCCATTGCCTTAAAAGTTTGTGTGTTTGTTTCAATTTTAAAATATTTTTCTTGCCTTATTGCTGAGGATTGTAACCCCTACTCCGATTGCTATGATAATTCTCTTCAACTCTCTATGGACGGATAGCCGTGGACGACGATGTTCTGAACGCTTCGGCTGTTTCTAAGAAATCTCTCATTCTTACTTATTTATTGGTTTACAATGTAGAGTTAGTCCAATGCAAATGGAAATAGTAATGATGCTCTTAATTTTCTTTTAAAGTGTGCAGAATTCCTTCAAAATTATCAAAAAATACTACTTCAAGGGATAGGAAAAAGGGGTGAAAAAAAGGGATGGGAAAAAGAGTGTTGCAATAGTTTTTCGGAATCTCATGTTAGCAGTGACCTTCTGTTTGTAATGCGATTCTTCTTAGTAGTGCCAACTGACCTTTAAAACAAGAAGAAGAAAAACTGTAGATCTGTATTTTTAAAAAACAAAGTCGTACCTGGACATTTGTTAATATATATGCGGATAATAATAGATTATTTATTTATTTATTTACGCCCTAGCAAGATTTTACAAGAGAAGTAAACAGGCAAGTTGTGTTAGGTACATACAGTTTACAATATATAATGATTTATGTTTAAATTAAGGCAAATTAAAATTAATAGTATGTAGTAAAGAAAAGTAATGTGTATAAAGAAACATAGAAATATAAAAATAAAAAAAGTGTATTCAAAGGAATCTTGAAATTATATATAATAAAGATTATAATATACTAGCTGGTACCCGGCGTGCGTTGCTTGCCGTTTAATAAAGAAATTATTTCTTTGAAGAAGAAGATAACACTTAAAATCTAAATGAAAATATGAAAGAAAACAAGACACAGAAAAATAGAAAAAGACAATGGTCGCAACTGGGACTCGAACCCAGACCTCTCGTCTAACCGGGACGTGCGCGTTTTTCCAATTTCGCTATTGCCACCTTCTGTCAAACCGTCATATTTGTCAATCTCATATTTCAAATATGTAAAAAGAGAGTTTTTCTCATAAAAAATTGAAATTATTTCTTCTTGCGGATCTTATCCCATTTGTCCCATTCCCCTTCGCCTTCCCTTACTCTCCCGCGTCCCTCTCTCGCGTTCGTATTCCACCTCCTCCACCTTCCATCTCTCCACTTCACTCCCCCCCTCCCGCATTTATTACGTTCATTCCCGGTACATTCAGTTTTCAAACAGCACTTATTTCAATTTGTTTATACAAATTTCAAAATGCCAAAGCTCAACAGTAGTAAAAAAAGAATTATCCGATTTGATCCATTCGTTCGGAAGTTATGCGCGTACATACATTTCGGCGATTCATATTTAGAGATAGATATTAATTACAACGACTGAAATATAATTTCCTGCAAATATATTAACAAAGTTACCAAGACAACGATTTGCTTGGCTTTTCTTCTGACGCTATCAATAACTCGCTTTTCTGAGCGACATAAAACGTGTAATAAATATAATATATTAATATTTATAATATTTACAATTTTACATGGCCATTATTACTCGCATTTAATGTAGCTTTCTATATGTGAAAGAATTTTTAAAGTCAGTTTATTGGTTTATGCGTGAAAGCGCCTCCTAGTCATAAACAATTTGAAATGTACGTAAAGTTACAACAGGTACCGATTAATGAAATGAAATGAAGGAAAGAAATGAAATGAAATAAGATTACCGAGTAATGAAATAACAGATTTACAAATGAAAGCCTTGCTAATTATAAAAATCTAAGGTAATAATTGCCAATCAAAATAATGAGGCTTCTCTGATACAAGTATCTATTTTCAGAAACAAATAAGACTCTGCCCTCCTGTTACGGAAATGAAAGAGGAGATGTAACATGGAGTAAAAATAATTTTCGATTCAATTTTCGTAATGTTTATAAAAATGAACTTATTTCACTTTAATTTAGACAAACAGTTGCTTTAAATTGTCTAGAGCAGTGATCCCTATCCCCCGGTTCGCGGACCGGTAGCGGCCCATGGATCAAATGGTACCAGGCCACATAAGGCCTTGCTTAAAAATAAAAATTTCTTAAAAAAATCGAACACACCCAATAAACAATTGAATAATTATTCACTTGAGAACTCTTTCACGCCAAGTTAACGACGACACACAAGTAAAGAGCTCGAGTGAGATGCAACAACGCGAGTCACCGCTCTTATATTCTGCTTGCCCAAATGCAAGTGGAATCGTTTCATTAAGAACACGTGACACAGATACCTAACACGCGTTTGATTGAATTGGTGAATTTATTTCGTTTTTCAACAAAATACTTCTATTGAGACCAACGAGAGCTTCTTGTTAATCAACGCCCCCCCCCCCCTCCCCTTAGCAGGCCGCGGTAAAATTATCAAACGTTAACCGAGATAAAAAGGTTGGGGACCAGGTTCTAGAGAAGCAGATTATTTCTTTCTCAACAGAAAGCATATTTTTTCAATGATAAAATATGACATCACCTAACCGCCACGCTTTAAAACATTTGAAGCCAATAAATTTCACAACCCGAAGCAAAAATCTGTTACAGCCAGTACTCTGAATAAATAAAATAAAGCTTAATTGGGTACAGCAGAAAAACAATTTAATGCACTTGTTTATTCATGAGTACGAGCATTAAATTCACGACTCATTTAAAGTGATAATTGAAAATGAAAAAAATATCTGTTTATCATAAGGGTTAATTAGATCATGAATTGAATAATAAATTATGTAGTATATTTTGAATTGTTTTATTTGTTTATTAACACGTACACAAAATATTATAATACAAATTATAAGGTATGTTAAATTAAGTTATTACATGGCTATGTAATAACTTAATTACTATTAACTACCTATTACGTAAGTCCGTAAAATGTCATTAGGTAGTTTCGTCTGACATATGAATGGGTCTTAAGATTTAATTAGAAAATGAATGAAGATTAATAATAAAAATGGAAAAAAGGGGGGGAAGAGGAGAAAGAGAGACATTTTGAAATCAAGAATTGTGTGCTCACCGATTGTAATTGACTGATTAAAGTTTAATGAAAAGTTATGTGTAAGTGAAGTAAAAATATCCAAATGTAGCAATTTTTCGTTAAATTGTGATTGCGCGAGTAATTGGGAGTAACTTGCTGCGTTAGTGTTGTTAGCTTCAGTATGAAAAAGGGAAGTGTGCTTAGTACGCCTCATTAGAACCTTTTATTTATTTATTAATAAACGCCCTTTTTCGGGATTTTTACATTTATAGCATGGTTAGAAAAATACATATTTATTGTACATAACTGAACTGCCTCAATAACAATATTTTATATTTATTCAAAGATAAATTGAAGATGTCCGCTGACTTGGGATGATTGTTTCCCTCCATTAGTATTCTGAGCAAAGAAGAATACATATGGTAGTTAGTCCCAGAATTTCTGCACTGAAATAAATCCTGACTTCTAGTATTACGAAGTGGAATTCGGAAGCTTATCAATTCAAGTAATACCGGACTATCAACTAAATCATTTAGAATTTTATATAAAAATACTAAGTCAGTGAAAATTCTTCTGTCTGACAATTTAAGCATATTCATATAGTGTTGTAGTTTAACATAATTGCTGGATAACCAATTTTAAAATTAAGAAAACGTAAGAATTTGTTTTGTATTCTTTCAACAGCTTGTACATGCATATTATAAAGAGGATTCCAGACAAGAGAATTGTACTCAAGTTGGCTTCTAACATAAGCAAAATATAACAGTTTAATACACTTGGATAGCAATTCAGGACTATATTTTTTATTATTTGTCCTTTTACGTAGAAACAACAGATCTGACAATGAACGTCTTTTTTGTAAAGTTAGCATATTATTTGTAGTGTTGTATATCTTTATTGGATAACCAACACCTCTGCCAAAGGTCACCCCAAGTGGTTCTCTACGTTTGATGATTTAGCAGGGGTGCCTGGGTTCAAGGGGTAAGGTTTGTCTAGGTCTTGGAAGCGGATGACCAGGACACACTGAACCACAGATTCCTACCCACCCTTTAAACCCTTTTCCTTCCCAGAATTCACCTCCACTTCCTTTTATTAAAAAAAATCCTCCACAAAGCATCCCCAAAGATGACAGGCCCCGAGGGAAATTATTTTCCTCAGGGCCTCCTGTGTAGAGCTCACGCAAAAAATATATATGTATATATATATCTGGAGTAAATGTTTCGAAAATTTATTCTGAATACTTTCTACTAAACCTAAATGTATCAATCTTATATATTCCATAATATGACATCCTCAATTTTATTGAGGATTCCATATTATGGAAACATACTCCAGTGGACTTCTGACCAATGAACATAACAACATTTCTAGAGTCTAAGCACTTTTTATATAACCATTTCATTGTACGTTGGTAATATCATATTGAGGGGGGATTGTAACCCAGCTGACCCAAAAAACGACTTTTTTGTTGAAAGATAAATAGTAAAAATCTTCCTATAGATGTAAAAATACATTTTCTACGTTGAAGTATCGAATTCGACCTTTAAATATAGTTAGGAGCGTTGTGCGCCACGCTAGTACACCGGAAAAAGGAGCGGCCCGGTTGTAAGTGAAATTAAGCGTTTTTCTCAAAACCACCCTTTTCAAGTTGGCTGGAATCGTTACTCATCAAAGTTTTCATCCGATTCACTTAATTAAAGTTTAAATTAAAGATATTAAAATATAAATATGCGGATGAACCTCTATTTACGAAAAGTTATTATTCAAAAACTTTTATAAAAACTTTCGATAAAAAAATAAATTACTAACCATTGTTGCGCGATGTAATAGAAATTTTTGCTCCAGTTAAACGAAATATGTTATCTTACTATGGTAACTCCCAGAAAATCACCTATCTCTTTCTATTTAATGACTTTCTTTGCGCGAAAGGGTGAAATGGGTGGGTTTTGTGGGCTGCGTTTCATTCAGATAATATGTCAATTTCCTGTGAGAGAAATCTGCCTAAGATGACAATTCAAGATAAAATGAGAGGTGCGAAGATATCTTGTTTCCTGTTGAAGTTGGAAATTTTACTCGTGTAAAAACACTCCGTTTTTCCAGCAAAGATATATTATGCTCCTGATATATACTTTTCCCGTTCCATTGGACAAGCAATACTATGCGAATGCCTCGTAAAGAGGTGATCGGCATCTTGATGAGTAGGATACTCGAATAGAAGTCAGTCAAACGATGGGTTTCACGGCCTCCGTGGTCCCGAGGCAAGACTCTCGACTCACAATCCGAAGGTCGCGGGTTCGAACCCGGCGTGCGCAAATAAATTTTATTTGATTAATTTGTGTTATTTCACAATTTATTCATTTAAAATAATATATAGTATATTTGCGGCACGTTCCAGAGTGGAAGATACTATCAGTATCGCCCTGGTGTAAGACCACCATTCAGAATTGAAACGTTGCTCGAAATGGCTTTAGCCGTGTTTAGTGACCAGATCTGAATAGCCTAGGCTCCAGACGGGAGCAGTTGGGACTCTTGTGCGGTATTTCATATAAAAAATAAAAAAAACATATATTTTTGAAGTGAAAACTTCTTTAACATTTGAAAATTGATGAACAAAAAAGCAACACTAAAAAGAGACAAACACATAGTACCGTCCGGACACCACTGCGTAATACAAGAAGTCAGGATTTATTTCAGAGCAGAAATTCTGAGATTAACTTCCATATGTATTCCTCTTTGCCCAGAATACTAATGAAGGGAAACAATTACACTGAGTCAGTGGACATCTTCAATTTATCTTTAAACAAATGTAAAATATTGTTATTGAGGCAGTTCAGTTATGTACCATAAATACTGTATATTTCTCACCATTTATGCGTAAAAGCCGCGAAAAAGGGCATTAATCAATAAATAAAATTTAGCCTGCGAGAAAATGAAATAGAATAATCGATCACTTTGTGCGGTGCTTCGTAGCGTCCCCACTCTTGCCTACGCCAGTTTTTTGAAAGTATCACTTGTACTGTGTGTGAACTGCACACTTGTTATTTTTTTTACATAAGCTCCACACAGAAGACCTTGAGAAAAACAAATTCCCTTAGAAGCTTATGTCATCTTTGTGGAGGTTCTTAAGGATGAAAGTATGGAAACGAAGTTCTAAATAGGAAAAAAGTTATGAAGAATGGTTAGGAATCTGGAAGTAAATAACTCCAAGAGTGACCGACGGACGTATGAATCCACCCCTCCCACTGCGGTGTAAGACGATGTTCCGAGAGAGTCCTGCTGAGTCTCTTTCAGTCTTTCCAAATCCAGTCACACGAAACTGGGGTCCCTGTCAAGATACCAAACATAGCCAACCTTTTGTGGTGACCTATGCTAGTGGTGTTGGTTATCCAATAAATGCTTCCCGGGCGACGGTACCGGTTACAATATTTAATTGAAAAGGGAAAATGTTGTCCCCCTTGAGATGGCGTATTCTGTGTGCATTTCAATTAGAATTCGATATTCACAAAGTACAAATGTCAAATAATTGGTCCCAAATGTGATCCTTCATGAACGCCGCTTGCAGCTGTGAATTTATATGTGTCATTAATTTTGAAAGCCAGTTGTCTGTGTCATAAACAAACGTTAAATCGCATTGTATAAATATGTACCCGGTTTTACCGACTTGCCGACAATCTGAAGCTAGTTCCGCAGTGTGTGATTTACGAAGATGACGATTTGCATACGGGGTTAATTTATTTTAAACTTTTGCAAATTAATTGAAAATCTTATTATGAGAAAAAAATATTGCTATGTATGCAAAGTCTCGGGCTTAAAGTAATTTCACGGCCATTGGATTCATTAAATCCAGACCGAAATATTAACCGCCTCAAGATGGCCCATTTGGTGTGCAATTCCCCGAGGTGTGCGCACGCTAACGCGCAGTTTTATCGCAAAACTGCCCGGAGTATTACCATAAAAGTTTATAGCACACTATTTAGCGATTCCGGTACGTGGTTTTAATGGTGCGATCATTAAGATATAGCGCCGTGCACTTTGGTCTATCTCGGGGTGTTTAGTACCTCGGGATCGGAAGGTATGGAAGTCATCAGTGCACGGTGAGGTGGAAGGTGAAAAATGCGTTCACGATTTACAAAGTTCTTGCAGTAGACTATATTACTTCAACCACTAGGGTGACGTGGAGCATAACATATGATATGTCCTCATTTTTTTCAGATTTAGATAGAGAGAATACCAATATTTCGTATTTACACAAAAGTTTACTATAAATGCTCTCGTAAAATCTACACTTACGGCGGCGCTTCCCCGCTCAAAAAGAAGAAGATGGAGATATGAAATTACAAATGTTGGACAGGGCGCGCTTATATTTTAAATGATAAAATTGAAGCGAAAATTGTGAAAATGCTTAATAAAACATGACTCATTTAAAATAGAGCAAAAATCTCGTAGAAGGCATCTCTGACGGGATCAGTTGGGACTCTTGTACGGTATTCATAAAAAAATAGTTGATTATGGAGCGAGGGCCGATTTAAGACTGACTTGGATCAAGCAAAAATGGCAGGAATAAAAGGAAGGGTAGGATGGATTGTAACAATACTAACTACAAGTACGGGGTCATGATGTAAAGATGCATGTATGTAGGTACGTGTAGCTGTATTGTGTATACGCCCAACCAGTGTATTAAAATCTTATATTTTGTTTATGTTAGAAGTCAGCTGGAGTACAATTCTCCTGTCTGGAATCCATATTATAATACTCATGTACAAGTTGTTGAAAGAATACAAAACAAATTCTTACGTTTTCTACATTTTAAAATGGGTACCCCAGCAATTGTGTTGAACTATAACACTTTGTTAAATGATATGAATATGCTCAAATTGTCAGACAGAAGAATTTTTACTGACTTGGTATTTTTATATAAAATTCTAAACGATTTAATTGATAGTCCGGTATTGCTTGAACTGATAAGCTTCCGGATACCACAACGTAATACCAGAAGTCAGGATTTATTTCTGCAGAAATTCTAGAACTAACTACCATATGTATTCCTCTTTGCCCAGAATACTAATGGAAGGAAATAACTATACCAAGTCAGTGGACATCTTCAATGTATCTTTAAACAAATATAAAACATTGTTACTGAGGCTATTCAATTACGTACAATAAATACTGTATATATGTTATTATTCATAAAATATGTAAAAGCCCCAAAAAAGGGCGTTAATAAATAAATAAACATCTTTCTTATCACAACAATACAATAGATATATTAAAATGCTTTTCCAGCTATTGGAATGTTTGACAACTAGTTATACAACTATACCCTTATGTATGTCACATTATTAATATGCAAATAGACTAAGCCTACTCAAACAAACGTAGGAGGAAACTCATTAGATGAAATTTTATTCAAAATGAATGCCAGGAGAACAGGAATGGTGAAGAGGTAGAGCAGGAACTTGAGTTCAGCCCATCTAAAACTTTCACGTATGACTTCTACCGTTTCACATAGTTGTAAAGCCGTTCCACCTACAACGGTCCTACATGTTACAGGGACGAAATGGTTACCTCGAACAGGAAACAAGTTATTTCAATTTATAATTCTGTTGTTCCTATTTGGAATAGGTTCAGCTCTTTGGGGGCTCTGGGGTGGGAGAAATCGCAATGTTATTTAAAGTGTATGGCTTAAATTACTATAGAACCTGAAAATTCACTTCGTAAGCAAAGTCAGTAAATTAATTAACCTATTAACGTATTTAGTAACGCAATAAATCAAAACTTTTTTCACTTATCTTAATTTCTGGATACCGTTGTTGAGTAGAATGGATACCTACCAATGTTAAAAGCAATGTCGTGGCTTGAATAGTCTTATTATCTCATTTCTTTTAATCGAAAGGCACACCTAAAGCCGTAATATTTATTCTTAAAGGTATATTGTGTACATAATTCTGAATTTATTCTAAAAGTGCTTTATAAAATTCTAAGTATTATATAAAATTTGTTCTTCCCAACATTTTTTTTTCAGTCCATAAAAGTAATAAGTTCATAAGTTCTCCATAAAACTGTTATTTACCAAAAAATTATGAAGAGGATTACAAAATTTAAAAAAGTGTGTACCGAGGCAGTTTAAGTATTTTGTGACGTATGCCAAAAGATAGTTATTGAACTTTTTGTAGGTGACATTGAAGATGTCGATGCTCAACGCAGAGTCGTTAAGCAGTTGAGTTGCTCTGTTTAATGGCGCATTCTGATACGCAGAAGTTCTCGCTTTCGGAGCATAAAAAGCACGAGTAAGCGCGTTAGGGACAAATATATAAGTTAATCTCTTTCATCATAGGCGGACTTATAATAGTAACGGATATTAGCTTAAAAAAATGTTTACCTGAAAATATTTTCGACGGGCTTCTAAGGTATTAAGATTGAGCATTCCTGTTAAGAACAATGATGGATACAGGAATGGGTAGTATGTATATTCCCTCATATACAGCTATAGCTATAGCATAAACTGTTTTTGTAATTTTCTATTGCTAGAATTTGGTTTTGTTCAGAAGGGGCCCAAATAACGGAGTTTTATTCCTGGATGCTTCAAACAAGTGCTTCATATGTTCTTCTTATTTAGGTATAACACACGAAAAACCGCAAGGCTTTAAACTTCCTTAACATTTGCAGGGAATCATTGAACATTTTAAAACCTTTATAATAATTAAGTGCGACTCAATAAGGCATACAGCATTCAATATTTGCACAACAGTAAAGATATGATTTTGTTAATTGGGGTATCAGGTAGGAGAAACGTGAAGCTTTTACGCGATATGCCGGTATTTCAGTATTATAATTACATAGTTTTAAAGCTTCAATGTTGGTGGTACTCGGTACTTGACAACTACGCAAACCGTAAACGCCGAAAGCAATAATAATTTAACTAATTACTGAAATACCGGCCCTAAGATTGCCAACGCGAGCAACACATTCTATGTACATAAATACACACTTCCAATTCCAACACAATCTACACACTTGCTCTGATGATGGATGCGTAACACTGTCCGAAACGTTGACTAAATAAGGAGGAAGCAAAACACGGTAAAATAACTCTAATATTATTAACGATAATTTATTTTTATTCCTCCATATACATGTAACCAAGAGCGTTGTCGCACAAAAAAATTGCAAAAGTTAACCCTTATGTGTGACATATTAAAGTCTTAAAAACCGATACAAAATACATTTCTTACACCGAATAAACTTGCTTTTAGTTTAGTTGTGTTATTACTAACTACAAAATGAAATATTTAATACATTTACCCTTTTCAATAAAGAGTCGAGGGAAGAAATAAACAAGGGTGTTCGAAGGAAATTTCCATTATAATTTGCCGTATTTCATTTTCACACTTCCTCACACTAGCGGACCTCCGGCATAAATAATGGCTTTCTTAATCAGGAAACAGAAATATTATGATTTAATAATGCGGAGCTTGAAATCCACGTAATGAAAAACTTTATCCTGGTATTTATTTACATACGAAACAAGTCTGTTTGTTTTCAATTAAAATACCAGTTGTGGTTTTAGCAACGTTCAACAAAAATAAATAATGTGTTTCCATCTTTAATGTGTTAATTTTTCTTTATTATTTGTATTCTATATTATTCGTTTTCAATTAATTATTCTTTATTATTCGTATTCTTTTTCCAGCATTAAGTTTTTCTATTTTTTTTTTTTACGTGAACTCCACACAGAAGGCCCTGAGGAAAATAATTTCCCTCAGGGCCTATTTCATCTTTGGGGATGCTGTGTGGAGGGTTTTTTAAAGGAAAGGAAAGGAAGGGGAGGAGAGAGTTCTGGGAAGGAAAAGGGTTTAAAGGGTGGGTGGGAATCTGGGGTTCAGTGTGTCCTGGTCATCCGCCTCCAAGACCTAGACAAACCTCACCCTATGAACCCGGGCACCCCTGCTAAATCACCAAACGTAGTGAACCACTTGGAATGACCTATGGCAGAGGTGTTGGTTATCCAATAAAGGTTCCCGGGGCGGCTGTACCCGTTCCCGCCTCCCAAAATACAAAATTTCTAATGCATCACGATTTTCAAAAGATGTGCCAACTCAAACCACATTGACATTTTGAAGGTATCCGACAATCAATATGGTAGGCTGGTATGGGTACCGCCGCCGCCCGGGAATTATTTATTTAATAACCAACATCTCTACCAAAGGTCACCCCAAGTGGTTCTCTACGTTTGGTGTCTTAACATGTCCGGATTTATGCGGCGAAGTTTGTCTAGGTCTTGACGGCGGATGCGTCTGCCTACTAACTGTGCGGCAGGCCAAAAATCCCGCCTCCCAAAATACAAAATTTCTAATGCATCACGATTTTCAAGAGATGTGCCAACTCAAACCACATTGACATTTTGAAGGTATCCGACAATCAATTTGGTAGGTTGGTATGGGTACCGCGCCGCCCGGGAATTATTTATTTAATAACCAACATATCTATCATAGGTCACCCCAAGTGGTTCGCTACATTTGGTGTCTAAAATGCCCGGATTTATGCGGTGACGTTTGTCTATGTTTTAACGGCGGATGCGTCTGCCTACTAACTGTGCGGCAGGCCAAATCGGAAGAGACTGCTTGAGGGAGACCTTTTGGCCTCTTCAGCTGGGCTCTTTTGGAACATTATCTTACAATACCCTTACCCTTTCCAAACCAAATACCTATTGTTTTAGTTATAATCACACTTATTTTATTGTTGTGTATTGGTTTATCATTTGTTGAATTCAGATTTGTGCTATTATTATTATTTTTTTAATTGCTGCTTAGTTCTGTTTTCTTTTCTTAATTTTTCTTAAATATTCTAGTTTACATTTAGTAAGTCTTGTTTCTAAATACCTATCTGTGAACATTAATAATTGGTCTGTTTTTTTTATCATCTTCTCATGTTTATTATATTACTAAGACTGTTAATGTTCCTTAAATAAATAAATAAATAAATAAACAACGCATTCATTCGTCCATCACTCTTCCACAGATTCCTACCCATCCCTCATACTTTTTTCTTTCCGAAATTTTTTTCTCCTTCCTTTCCTAACACTATCCCCGAAGATGTCAAAGGCTTTGAGTGGAACTATTTTTCTCAATAATGTAAAATACATTTTCTACAATGGGCTTTGATATTTTTATGTTATTTTGGTATAATGAGGATTTTGAAAAATATTTTTTATCATTTAGATAGTCACGTCTTTTTGGACCAATTAGTACATATTTCTTAAATAAAAATAAAGAAACAAGTAAAGTGTAAGTATAAGTGTGTAAATATATTTTAAGAAACCTTAACGTTGTAAATAGCATTTTTATTTACAAGGCACTGGCATTTCTGACCCGAGGACCCTGTTCATACGAAAAACATACGAAAACCCAAGAAAGAAAAGAAAAACTTAATTTTTTTAACATAAGAGACTTATCCATAATTTTACAATACTGAATGTACTGAATGAATACTGAACTAATAAATGAATGGATAATTAATAACTGTGGTGAAATCATTTTAAATTATTATTTTTATTTTTCTTTTTAAATATTTTATTTATTTAATTTATTTCAACGCCATAAAATGGCTTTTACATTCAAGTGTTTGTGATACAATTATGTGTTACAACCAAAAAAATAATAAAATGGAAACTTATGGAAGAGAATAGAACATATTAAAATAACAAAACATTATATTTACGCTGAATAAAAATATGTAAGTAAAGGTGACTTGTTAGCAAGTAGAATCGAAGAATCGAGCAAATTCAAGTAATTATACCTATTCATACATTCACATTTATTTGCAAATTATAAATAATTTACTACAGAGTTTATTGCTTAACATTGCTTGAAATGACTGGACACGCATAGTTGGCAAATTAGCTCTGTTATTTTAGGGCAGTCAGGAGATTAAATAATAATTATGAATTAATATATATATATATTTTTTTTTAATTATTAGCTATGACTCCCTCTGTCTGATGGTTAAGATATCTGATTTAAGTAGTTTAGAATCTGTAGTAAAATATGATACAGAAACCATGCAGACAAGTATTAACATGCCTAACATTAATTATTGTGATTGAGGTGTGTTATTATAGCCTTCTTATGACTATGTTCCGTGCAGTTGAACACATCTACTATTTCTGAGAATGCATTGCCAACTGCATGCAATCTAGGTATAAGCGAGTATCTAAATAATAATTTTAATAATTTCGAATTTTGTCATCAGTTAAATTTCAGTTTTGGGTCTTAATGACCCAAGGAACTTATGATAGAAAAAAGGCTTAATTTCTTAACATAAGAGATATTAATCCATAATTTTACAATACTGAATTTATGTACTGGATAAATGCTGAACTAATAAGTCAATGGATAATTAATAATTGTCGTGAAATCATTATAAATTATGTTAATAGTGATGACTTTCATGATCAGTTAAATTTCAATTTCGGGTCAAATTGACTCGAAGAAGCGAGGAAGATTAAGTACGCACTAAATTTTTTTTTATGTTTTCAGAGAAAAATTTGGTTCAAATTTTTTATTTAATAAGAAAAAAATTAGATACGTAGGTTCTTTTTTGGATACGAGGTGTAACTACTCTTCACAGAACTACTGACATTACATCAGTTCGAGTTCTAGATGTGGTTTTTTTTTCATTTGTCTATGGTCAGTTCTATCAGTGTTACCCGTTGTCGACGCTTTATTTGGGTCACATGGTATCGTTTGTCGAAGATAGCCAAACATAGGCAGGCAAGTCATTTTTTACTAAAGCTCGACAGACAAAATCTAGCTTCCCAGTTGCAAGGACGTGTGACCTGTTAAACCAAATTTGTATATTGACGAAATAGCAATAAGCAATTACTTTGATCTTAAAGACCTCCAAGAAAAATCTTTTAATCAAAACCAGTACTAATAATAAATACAATATCTCTGTAGAGGAATACAAAAAGATTTTCCAAAACTTGACCCAGCATATTCCATAAAAAATGACATTATTTAAAAGTTGATGCGTCGATGTTCCATTTTCAAACAGACCCGTCTGTAAATGGAAGGGTTGGGTAAATACTTCCCCTAAATTATGGATTCCTAAGAACGTAGGTACCGTGGTGATAAATTCATGAAAATTCTGTGTATTTTGGTCGGTATTTCTACCTGCATGCACGGGGAAGGAAAATGCCATAAAATTTCATGTGGTGTCGTGATAATAACCATGCAACGGCTTGGGCTACCTTACCTTCCAATATCTCAGACTTGAAAATGTAAATGAAAAACGATTTGTTACTAAACGTTAAAATTACTTATTTAATTTCCTCTTTTCAATAAGTCAATTTTTTTAAACTTTATTAATATATTTTCTAAAGTTTAATATTTAACATCAATTTACGAGTGTATGCCTTAAAATACGATATATTTTGTACATAAAAAAATGATGGGATTACCCTTCAAAAGTTATAAAAAGAGAGTTTTTTTTAATAAAAAATAATATTCATTTTGACTTTTATTAAAGCCGAAAAGTCAAAGTTTCACATAAATAAAATCGGATGTATTTATTCGAAACGCTATCTAGGTTACAAACCAACACTTTATTGGCAGAATGATTGTTTCCAGTGAAAAGGGTAGTTGCCTATAATATGGAAAAAAAATGTTGAAGATAACATTGTTAAATCTAAAATTTTAAATATGAGATTGACAAATATGACGATTTGACAAAAGGTGGCAATGGCAGAATTACTAAATGCGCACTTACCAAACACGGCTAAAGCCACTTCAGGAAACGTTTCAATCCTGAATGATGTCTTACACCAGGGCGATATTAAGAGTATCTTCCACTCTGGAAAATGCCGCAAACGCCTTTAATTATTTTTAAATGATTAAATTGTGAAACAACACATATCGAACGCCAAAATTCAAATCCTCCAAACTGCTATTCGAGTCATTCTTTTCAACGACAGCTTTTCCGGACCCTTTGCTTGCCACAAGTTTGGGGTCATCGCGACACTTGATGGCCTGTGCTCATGAGGGACTTAACTTTGAGGATCACATCATCCCGCAGCTCATATGGTCTGCCGCACCTTCAGCTCAAGGATCAGTTCCGTCTCAGACAACCGAGGTTCACCGCACCTTGCAGCCACTGAGACTATTCTCTTACCCTCTCAAGGTTTACCCGCACCGCAGATGATTCCAACTCATCCCAGTCATTTACGTACATCAGGTCATCTCTACCAACCACGGTGTTGAGCAACTCACTGGCGAATTGAAGACCCGTGGTCCTCACCGCCACAGCAGAACGACTTTCTCGTAACCCGACGCATCGCTGTTTACACGTCTGTCTTCACAATTGTCTACTCCGCTGATGTGATCTTCGCTACAAATAAAAACCATGACTCACTAACGGCTCCAACTTTCAACGATCCGTCTCTACGCGCCGCCTAATCCCTCAAACATGTCACTTATCTGTGTGCATATGTTTCGCTTGAGTATTTTTCGCATCCTTTTACACAAAGGTAATATAACGTAATACAAATATCTCACATTTTCTAATTAAGGCGGCGCTTCCCCGCCCAAAAAGAAGAAGATGGAGGGATGTGCAATTATGAATTTTGGACAGAGCGCGCTAATATTTTAAATGATAAAATTGAAGCGAAAATTGTGAAAATACTTAATAAAACACGACTCGTTTAAAATAGAGCAAAAGTCTTGTGAAACTTATCTTAGGTATCATTTAAAGAAACATTGTGAATTTTTTTCACAACTTGTAAAATAATAGAAATAGACTTTTAAATAATTTTTGGAGCATTTTTTGCGATATTTTTAAATCGAGGGAATTTCATACAATTCGCGTTTTGGCGTGAAAAGTATCTAGATTTTATCTTAAAAAATAACATATATTTTTTTAGGTGACCGGACAACTTGGAATGAAACCAACTCAGAACCATCTCAGATAAGTCATTTAGAGTGATAAAAAAATGTATGAAAAACTGATTAAATTGGTTACGTTAGGTTAGGGTTATCGGCTAATTAAAAATATTTTTTTTCATAGTTTTTAATGACTTTTCAAGGAGGTGTTGAGTTGATTTTATTTTCGGTTGGCATGGAACAATTTTTTTAAGAGCTAAATTACTTCAAATGTTTAAGGGAGATATGTAAGAAATCGTTAGAAATTCGGCTAGCGGCGGCCTAAATCGGCTAGTTACATTATGCTAAAAAATTTACTCCGTTAGATAAATTTTATAAGAAAGATATTTCCAATATTAAGTCGCGCGATTTAAGCAGGACAATTTCTGACACAGTCAAAGTTTTAACCCTCGCGGCGCGCGTCGACGGCATTCCAAATTCAGTTTCAAAACTCTGTCCGCAGAGCGCATAAGCTGCGAGAAACTGTTTCTGATTTCAGCGGTTTTATTTTTTTTTCTTTCAGCTCTATTATTTATTTCATTCCGGCCACTGTCGCTAGACGCCCCGTGCCACAACTTCTCCCGTCGCATCTTCGCGGAATCGAATCCGCCAAAGAAGCGGAGAACTTTTTATTTAGGTAAAGGAATATTATTTACAGACGGATTCTGGATTAACTCGCAGTTGCAAAAGATAAGCAAATACTTTTTTAATTTAAATTATTAAGTGGTTCAAAATTAGATTGCATTTCATAAGTCAACAATATTTTTTTTTCAATTGCTTGAGTGCTAGCGTTGTATCGTGTATATTTTAAAAATATGATGTTTTAACTGTATCTAAATTTATTAAAATAAACAATTAACAGTGCTAATCCCAAGTTACCTCCCATGAAGTATATTTTCTGCATGTACAGAGTTTAAATAAAACAATTTGTACATGTACATTTTTATTCAGCATCACGTTAATTGGTTAAGTACTATGTTTATATTTACATCTGGAACATTTGCTGACTCATGGAAAATCTCATACATTTGACCCATTTTTAAGAGGGGAAGCAAGTGTTACATATTGGACAGACCAATATCAATTATCAATATATATATACTTAATATTATAAATGCGAAACTGCTCGAGTTTGTTTATGACGCTTTCACGCATTAACCAATAAAAAGACTTTAAAAATTCATTCACCAATAGAAATCTAAATTATATGCGAAGACTATATTCTGTATATGATGGCAAGCTCTGGCGTTATGATATTATAAATATACACATATTACATTTGTTATACGTTTTCTGTCGCTAACAAAAGCAAGTTTTTGCTAACGTCAGAAAAAAATCGTTTCCATGGAAACGATGTTGATAAATTTGTGGGCTCTAAGCTGATAGGTACTCAGCCCCCTGGTCAGCTACTGCTCCAGAAAATTCAAATATTAGGATATGTTTTGTTTTTTTTGGACAAGCTTCTGTTTTGCAATAAATGTCAGATAAGAGTTCCTACATTAAAAATATAATTCGTAACGATTATAAAGACTGAATAATTAATGGTGTATTTTTTTATTATATTAACAAACTTCTTAATATTTAATTAAAAATAAACATTCGTAATGTTTGTAAGCGCATAAATTCCGAACGAATGAACAAAATTGGATAATTCTTTTTTTCTGTGAGCTTTAGCTTTATGAAATTTAGGTGGCAAGCGAGATGTTTGAAAACTGAATATAAGGGAATGAATGTCTGGAATGCGGGAGGGGGTGGGGGTGGGGAGGAGGGGGGATAATTGATTAGTTCAACCGCTACAGTAATTTCCCGTAATACCATGCGAGCGAAGCCGCGGGGAAAAGCTAGTATCTAATATTCCTAAATCGTCGAGCCGATAAATTCAAATAAAATCACTCTTATTTTTGAAAATGACCCTTATATTCGGGCAAATTTAAGTTCATTGAACAAGTTTTCACGTAGGTTTGTTGCACGGATTAACGAAATTAGTGATTTTTATTATTTAAAATTGGTACTAAATTTACTGTGTTTTGCGTGTTAAAATATTAAATTAAGATTTTGAATGTTGCCAACCAATGTGTTTGACATCGTCTTCTATCACCTAAGTCATGTATGTACTTTTTTAATATTTCTATTTTAGAAAACTCGGGAGTTTACCAAGTGAACTGCGCCAATTGCCGGGCATATTACATAGGTCAAACTGGGAGATCATTCAAAACCAGAATCAAAGAACATTTTACAAACTGGGTGAATGACAAAGGCGAATTATCAAATGTGGCAT